>OY728139.1:459850318-461100318 GCA_963277665.1 Viscum album | reverse complement strand
CATCTTTTTTTTAACCTAAATCCTTTCTTTATGTCCTGGGGAAAAGAAAACATAAAAGGGTGAGCTCAAATTCTCAGTAAGGGAAAACAAAAGAAATATCAATCACGTCATATTCATAAGAACATATCTTTTGGAAATCTAAACCTGCAAAAGAGATCATAATTTCATAACATGGGATAAATCATAGTAGTGAAATGTAATCCCAATAATCATAACTTAAAACTTGAAACTTTGTGTCATACACACATAATCATAGAGAATCATTTCTTATTAGTCAAGACTCATTTCCAATACTATCTTAGTGGACAAAGTCTGTTTCTGAACCGAGTTCACTCCTAGTTTCAGTCCTGTTTCACTGAACCGGTATAACCTACCGTTCCATCCATGTCTATCTCATGAGATATAAAATCATTACCCAATGCATTGGAGAGAGATATAGGTCTCACCCATCTCATAATGATACCATTCTTATGTGTGCCACAAAATCATAAATCATACATCATATCATAACCCATGTAATAAAAATGGGAATATTTAAACATCGTGACATCATAAAACAATTCATATAAGATAAAAGAATTCATAAAAATATTTCCATCACAGCATAATCAAATTCATGTAATAATCGTGATAGAAACAGAAACCCTTATTATCTTAGATGGAAAATAATTTTTATAAAACACTTGAACTCCATTCTTGAGGAAAACATCCTTTCTACTTCAAAAACATTTTACCTTTCTTAACATTTCATACAATTTTAAACTAAAAGAAGTTGATTAAAAATAAACTTGAAAACATGTAAATGAGGATTCTTGGAAATTTTGTTTTAAAAATCCATTCATGTCGTATAAGTTAGAAAAAACATTCTTCTCGTACTTTTTCAGAAAAGTCAAAAAGTACCTCGTACGAAAAATGACAAAAGATTCCTTTCATATCTTTTACTAAAAACTCACCGAAGGGTATAATTGGATTTAAACAATTTTAGGTGTATGGAAAGAATATTACATATTGATGAAACATCTATGTGGACGATAAAATACACCCTAGTAAATACTAAAGTATAAACAATCTCGGATAAAAATGAGATTGTGCTATTTCCCTTACCCTAGGTCCGATATGCTTTGTACGTGTCCGAACCTCCTGTATAATGATTTAAATAATGTTATTTATTTATTATAGAATCATTATTATTTTTATGATATCATATATGGTCATATTCTTAGCTTCTTATTAGTAATATTTCATTGTTACTTGTTATTCAGGTGTTTATTACTTTTTGTTCTTATGCATGTTTTGTCGAATAAATTCTTATTCTTATGTTTAGGTTATAGATACCTCATTTACAGAATGTTATTAGTGTAGTATATATCATATTCATTCATTAAATTCATTTATATAATCATCATGCAATGAAGATCATCCAGAATGATTTGCATCACATCATGGAGATGGTATTCCGTACGTACGCACGAGTGATGATATCGTTCCTATGATCATGGAATTGTATTGGAGTGTATGTATACTATTTAAGAATCAATATAACTTTATAATAGTCAAATATAGTAATTATTTACAACATTATACCCATCCAAGTAAGGTGGTGGTGGAAAAAAGATTACACCACGGCGTGGAGACGGTATTCCGTACGTACGCACGCGCGGTGATTTTTTTCCGTAGCATGGATAGATGGTGAAATAGGGTTGTTTCATACTTATAATAACATATCAGTATATGAGTGATACTGATTTTATTACTTCATAATGAAACAACTAAATAAGAAGAAGTGGAAGAAGAAATAAAGATGAATGAATCGGTAACGGACATTACCTCTTCTTTGAAGTGCTTCTTTGAGACCTCCTTTTAGGGCACTAAAATAGGTCTTTGAAGAAGACCAGAACCTCTAGGATGTTTCTAGGGAAGTGGATATGAGAAATTTTCAGGGGTTGGACGAGCTTGAAGGCTCAAAGTTGTGTGAGGAAGAGGTGGGGGAGGTGCCCTTTTATAAGGGAGGAGAGGGGCACCTTTGGAATAACAAAAAAAATTATTTTATTATAAAGTCAAATTCGGTTTTTAATAGATCTAAATTGATATATCTAGAAGCTAAGGTGTGTAGGGGTCTAAATACTCTGATCAAATAGAATTTAGACAAGTTTATGTATCAATTTTAACCTTATCATTTAGATTTAACTTTAAGTTAGATACTTTAACTTTCACTATGTCTTCTTGTTTTCTTACGGTATAAGGTTAATAATCTTACTATATCGAGCCAAAATAACCCCAAGTTGTTTATTATTAATATATATAACCTTATCTAAGTCATTGGTCTGAACCATAGATTTTTAGGAATAAAATAAAAATTAATTATATAATATTTGTTTTAAAATCTAATTTATGTCAATTTTGACACTATTTAGTAATTGATTTTTGTGAAAATCATAACAGAATTATTAGCTCGAACCAAGTTAATTAAATCAATAATAACATGTCATATTAACCTATAAAATTATTTTATTTCATAAAAAGTATCAAATTACATTTATTTGGGTATTTATAACATCAATTATCTCAATATTTCATTAATAAGATAAATACTAAATCATCGTTGTGTCATAAATAAATTAAATTATTTAATGTCTAAAAATTACAAATAAACTACCATTATGTAGTAAATATTTTTATCTTTCTAATGAATATTTATAGTCGAATTTATCTTATGTATAACCCCATATTAAAAATGATTTACTTATTAAACATTGATTTTAACTATTTTAACCCTTCTTTAAATAAATTAATAATTAATGTCCTAATCTAATCCAAGTGGGCCTAAATGGTCATATTTTATTCCTAATGTTATTTTTGTCAAATTACACTTATCCAATAGAATTAGGACATGTGTTAGGGTAATAATAATAACATTTTTACCCTTAATTACCCTATTTACTTTTAACCGTGGTAAAAAAAGTAAAAAGTTACTATTTACCAAAAAATATTTTCATCTCATTGAACCACATTTTAATTACTGACATCAACCGTGTCTCTCAGATTTTTTAAATTCCACTCACAGAAGTGGTAAAATTAAGTTTTATGAAAAAATTCAGTTTTTTTAACTACCACTTAGTGGTTTCACTATTCATCAAAAAATGAAAGTTTCCAGAAAAATACCAAAAATTAGGCCTAAGCTATATTAGATATTATGAATTGAAAAATAATGTTTATTTTACCAAATTCAAAACATATCAGTTACATTTACTAATTTAAAAATTAATTCCCGTCGTCAAAATAAATAGCGTGTTTTTAAGAGATAATAACTATGAAAAGATTGACACTTGTTTATGTCTGGTTTAAATGTGAAATTACATCCAATGAACAAAATTGTTTTAAATTGTAAGAATATATTATAAATATAATTTAAAACCACTCAAATTAATAATTTGTCACTATTAATTATTTCGATTAAAAAAGTTGTTTTGAATTAAAATTTAGTAATTTTCACTATTCATCAGAATATGAAAGTTATCAGAAAAGTACCAAAATTTCACCCTAAGCTAATTTCAATATTCCGAATCCAAAAATGAAATCAATTTTGAAAAATAAAATTTAAAAAATTTTAAAAAGTGGTTATTACTATTCATAACGGTTAGTTTTAATAATATTTTAATAGTATATCATTGTTTAGTGAAACTCGGTATTGCGTACTACACACTCTATCGACGAAGGTCGTGATTGTG
Source organism: Viscum album (assembly GCA_963277665.1). Taxonomy (NCBI): domain Eukaryota; kingdom Viridiplantae; phylum Streptophyta; class Magnoliopsida; order Santalales; family Viscaceae; genus Viscum; species Viscum album. The sequence goes on along the minus strand of OY728139.1, from coordinate 461,096,590 downwards.
TGTAATGAAAGGAAAGTCAAGGATGCGTGTTGTGCAAGCTCCTTTTGGTGTAGCGTACAACACAAGACATTAATGAAATTAAAAAAATATTTTTCAGAAAATTTTGGGGTGTTACAATTTTGGTTTGATTTAATTGATTTATAACTCTTTAGGTTATTAAGTATGTGTTTTCTTATTATATCTTTCTTACAAGACTTTATTTTAAAATAATTTTATAATTTTATATGGTTATATATTAGTTTTTGCTTTACATGGATTCTAAATATGTTATTAAAGTTTGAAATTTGATACATTCCATGTCACAAGAGAGATTATTTTATAATTTTTTTGTGAGTTTTTGGATTATTCTAAGTTATCCGGGAGTTTCAAATCGAAACCTATAAATTTTTAGTTTTTATATTCATATATGGTAAATGCACATAGTTTGGGTAAAAAAATTTTAAAACCCTTAGACAGTTCTTGGAAACCCTTACGTTTAGTTCATTTTGAATGAACAAGGTTTGGGTTGCTAGAGCAAAGCATAGATAAGTCTCAAACTATGTGATTTAGAGGGTATATTATGGGGGATATCTTGTGAGTATTTGTTGTAATGCCGGAATTTTTTACAGTTTAGAATGTGGTGTGATAAGCATGCAAATCACACATGCAATTTAAAAGTTCAATTTGGAATGGTTGGGGCATTTTTCCCCAAGTTGTTTATTGTCTCTGTGTAAACATGTGAGTGCATTTTTGGTTATGTAGTGGCCCATTCATGGTTGAAGCATAGTTTGGAAAACCATGTGGCTAATCCATATATCCTTTTTATATTTATTTAAATTGAAAATTCAAATTCCCCCCATTGAATTTAATCCACACACCCTCTTGCCCCTTTTCATTACAATGGTCTAGGTGCACCTTCTTTGAGAGTCTCCTATTGAAATCACTATTTTCATGGGTTTCTAACATTCATTAATGTTGTTTATTTACTTATAAGTCCCTATAATACCTCTTACCCTATATTTTTTCCTCATTCCCTTGATTTTTCATTCCTCCAATAATCCCTAATATCTATGTTTGCTAATTTTGGGGTTGCGATTGGTCCAAATTAAGATTTCTTTCGTGTTGGGGATATAGAAGGAATATCTTGTCTTGTAGTGATATTCTCGATCCTAAAAAAAATTAGGCATGATCATCATTGAACCAATGTTTGTGTTTCATTTTAGTAACATTATATTACATGAATTTAATTTCATGCTATCGTTAAAATAGTTTTTCAATTAAATTTTACATATATGTGTGATTCATGAGGGGATAATGTGATTTAAAATGATTTAGAAACATGGAATGGGGTTTGATTATATTCCCTGTTTTTATGAAAATTAATAAATAGATTTTAATAAATGATTTTCATTTTAAAATATGTGGGGATAATTATATTTAGGTTTTCATAAGTGAATTTGTATTAATTTAACCACGAACCAAGGTTTTTGTTGTTTTGAAAGTGATTATAATATTTGGAATGGGTTGTTTGGTTTTAAAAGGGGTGTGTTAACCCCTGGTATCTATATTTTAAACTTTTTTACAACCCTTTTTAATATTTATATTACGATCATGGTGTTAAAATATTTTGAAATAATCAAAAACATTTATTTGATTTCAAAGGGGTGATTTAACCTATGTGGATTATATTTTGAAGATAATTAGTGTCTTTGTGAGTTTTCTAATGTTTTTAAAGGGATTCAAGTGTTCTCATTTGTTTATAATTTTGCTTTGATAAAATTGGTCCCAACCGTAGAGTTGGACTATTTTTTGTAAATAATGGGTTGTATTTAAATTCCATTTGTGTTTTAAAAGAGAATTTTCATAAGGAATTTTATGGAAAATGGGATTTCATAAAAGGAATGAGACCCTCTTGATAACATTTGGATTCTTATATGATCATACTAGATTGTGATCCCAAGAGGGGATGTTTATTTTTGATGCATTTTTATATGATATTTACATCTTGATGTAAATGGGTATTCATACTTCTAATGGCATGATAGGGATTTCGTAAAGGATTTCAAATATTTTATATTTGATCTGTGTAATTTTTTTTATTTTTCTCACCTCCTTTGACTTGTCATGGTAATCCTTGTGTAATATCTTAGGTGGAGTAGGTTCTTTATTCCCTTACATTTATCAATGTTTGTTATGGAACATTTCTCATGACCAAAGGATCCCTTTAGGGGGGTGGATTCTCTAGGGATCGAGCAATAATGGCGAGATTGTTATTGAGTGATCCTAAGTAGGGAATAAGAGATCCCATTTTGGGACTATGATATCCTAGGGGGGGATCGAGTGATCTTCCTAATTTTATATGCATGTAGTGTTCTTCATGGAACAAGGTTTATTCTAAATCATGATAGAACCCATTTATTTGACGCAATTTTATAGATCCATGGAATTAGATTATTTTTTAGAATCATATTACGGTATATATCTAGTGTGTTGATTTTATCCCCTACTTAATGGATGGTTTCTTAGAACCAATGTTATGTTTTTGTTCTTATTTCACAACATGAAATAGTTGTGATTCCTTGTTTTATTTCTTATTTTTTGGTAAATATAATTTTTAAATGTTTTAAAATGGTTTTAAAATGGGGTTTTAATGAAGGAAAAGTAATTTTGGATTCAAAGCTATTTCAAACTATTTTGTAAATTTAGTTTTGAAATTTGTTAGTTATTTAAAAAAGATGAATTTTGTTATCCTAAAAAATAAATGCTATTAATCTGAATTACTATTTGGATTATTTTTTAACCATTTAATAGGTGTGGGTTTTGAAAACAATTTTTTAGTTTGATGTGTATTGTTATATAGAATGTTTACATTTATAAGATATTTTTGAAAACTGTTTGAAAATATGGATCCTATATTATGTTTTTGAAGATTATATTTTAAATTGAGGTGTTAATGGAATGTTTTTAAAGTGTACTTGAAAATATTGGTTTGTTTGAGATGTATTTTAAAGTGAAAAATGATTTCCAATATATTGTATTCATTAAACATAAATCTTGTAAATAGAGTTTTAACACTTTTCTATTTTTTTTGTTTGTTAAGGATTTTTTTTATTTTATTTCAAACTATAATATATATACTATTTAATTTCTAATGGACTACTTATATTTAGTTTGTTGTGGTGAAATACATGGTCGTTATCCCATGGATTTATTTTATAAATTTTTGTCTATTAAAGATATAATTTATCTATGTTTATCTTAATGGGAATATTTGTGGTTAGATGGTGACTATGGGTCATGTGGGGATTATTGGAGATGGCTTGATGTTTTTCTTGAGCTTATGTTTTTTATATCATCCATTTTTCTCATTGTATCTTATGATTTGATTTTTTATATCCATTTCATTTGTTCATATATTTATATATCTATTGTATTCTAATTGTGTTTTTAGTTATGTTTATCTCTAGTATGAGGTTTATTGATTTAATTTTTTTTTCTAATATTGTAGGATTATTATTTTATGGTGAAATATCTATCATGATTCGTTTTGTGACCCCTGAGAACTTGTTTCAAGTGTGTGGGGATTGTGAATTACCTTTATGTCTTATAGTAGATCAATTATGGTGTCGGGTAATATGACACCATAGGTTGGTTCACTAAAAAGAGGCACCAATGCCAAGGCTCTCAATGTGCCCTAGTTTTTGGAGTATGATCTTATTATTTGGGGTGTTGTTAGTTTAGAGATAATGTTTTTGGGAATTTGGAGGTTGGTTTGGAGAGATTGTCACATGATCTTCCTCACCTCAAACTCAAGATTCCATGGGTAGTTTGTAATTATTTTTGAATCTAGTTTTCAATTTTATAGAATTTATGGATTATGATTTGATTAATTTTTATATAGTGAATTGATCCTCAATATAATGGAATGAGTGTCCTTGGGGGATCATGATAATGATTGGGATGAAGACAAAAAATTTAATTAAAGAATGTGGTTGTCTTGTAGGTCCTTCAAAAACAATCAAGAACCGAACTCTTGATTCTTAATACATTTTTGGGACCAATTAATGATTGGTTTTTATCCATAAACCATTTGGAGGTGTTGGTTATGGTTCTATATCTCCATTTTTTCTATTTAGACCCCTTAAACCTTGAATTTTCTTACATTTTAGGGAAACAAGAAAAGATTCATTATTGTTCTTGAAATATGTTGTCATATTTGGATTCATTTTTGGTTTAGCCTTATGTTATTCCTTAATTTATAAAATCCCACTTGTGAAGTGAAATTCATTTGTTTCGGTGAAAAATTGATTTCAAGTGAAAAATTATTTTGATTTTAAAATAAAAACATAGGGATAGATTATTGAATGATAATTGTTCTACAAAATATTTTGAATTATTTTATTTAAATTTTAAAATTTCTAAAATGTTTTACCGGATATTTGTTTTTTAATCAAGTAACCATGATGTTTAAATTATTTATTTATTATATTTAGTGAAACCAGTGATTTTACCTAATAAATTTTGTATATTTTTTTAGTTTTTACCATGAAGTGTTTTGAATAGAATATGTTTATTTACGTGTTTTAAAAAAATAGTTTTTGATCTATGATGAAACCCATGTAAGGCGGTGTTTTATATTTAAAACTTATTGATGTTGTTATAAAATATTTTTTTGAAAAATTTTAAAATTTACCAAGTCAATTGATGGAATGGGGTTTAAATTGTAAATAATTTTATGTTATAATTTTTCTGAAACGAAGGCACAATTTTATTTTTTCCTTGGATTTCTAAATGGGGTTTTTTGGATCCTTTTCTATGGGTCCATGGTTTTTAAAGATTTGTATTTTGGAGAATGCATTTATTATTTTTGAGAAATATGTTTCTGGTTTTTACCTTGTGTATTTTTGGGACTAATTATTATGTATTAATAGAAATGAACATATAAGGGTTTATGTATCATGATATTAAATGTAAGCCTCCCTAAAATGACTAATATGGAGGTATATCTGTTTTTAAGGAGTTTATTCCCCCTTCTAGTGTTAATACTGACTAGAATAAAAATGGATTGTTGTGTGTTTTTTATATTTGATGTGGTCAACATGGATTTATATTAGGTTATATTCCATTAGTGACACATTTGGTGATCATTTGGGTCCATCTGTTTAGACCATGGAGGTTGGTTTGATGGATAGATCACTTAGGGTAAGCATTTCTTGGAGAAACCAATGTGAGATCTAGTTTGGAAGGTTTCTATGGTCAATCCATAGAAGAATTTGAGGATTTATATATGAGTGACCAATTTTTTGTATCACTTGGGTTCTTGGATATTTCTATTTTAGATAAAAACAATCTAATAATTTGTGTTTATTTATTTTAGAGAGGTTTTTTCGTGAGTATGTTTTAGTCCAGTGGTTTCTTGGGTTCCTTTTTGGTAGCTTAATAGGACCACTTATTCTTTTGAGAATAATTCATGCATTGTTTTTTATTGTTTCCCTTGAATAATGAAGTCCTTGGTATTGTTTTGTTTTATTAGGAAATTTTAAGAATGTATGGTGAATAGCTGGATACTTAGGGGTTTAGTTTTGTTTCTAGTTTTATCATGGATTCCACTGAACTGAGTATTATAACATAATCAATGTGGCATGGTATTCTATGTATTTTTATCTAAAAAGTATAATATGATATATTTGAAACTTGAGTTAGATCCATGTTGTTCTTTTACAAGGCTTGTATTTCATTATTGTGAGCCTTGTGGGTTGTCATGGTTTAGTGATCCTGTTTTACAATCCATTGAGATGTATCTTAGAGTAGTTATATCCTTGTATTTTTGAGAATGTAACTTATGGTTGGTTATGGATAATGGTCCTTATAAACTCCCATTAGAGATTTTGAATGTAGTATTTCTTGTTGATGAACACATTTCTTGTAGAATATATTTTTTCAGTGGTTTCACCATTTTAGCTCAATTCTATATCATGAGGAGACTAATACACAATATACATCTCTTTAGATCCTCTTTTGATCTATTAATAATTATTTATTGATTAGGTTGGAATGATGATATTCTGTGTTGATTGAGGATTCATATATTTGTTCTAGGACCCCTCATTTTCATGAGGGTTTTTTAGAATTTGTTTTTAGTTAATATTTACTTGGACGAAATATTTTATAGGGGTAGAATGTGGTATAGTGGATAAAATTGAGACACCTTCCATGTCACTGTATAATTTATTTTATGAGGTTTTATGAGTTTATTTTTTTTTTATTTCTATAAAATTTAAGCTCAAAACATTCAAATTCATAGTTTCTTCCTATGGAATGATTATGGAACATTGTTATGGTAAAATGAGTGAAGACCCTTACATGGCTCTATGAAACCATTACGTTTAGTTGACTATGAATGTGCACAGTTTGGATTGCATGGACATAGTATTGTTGAGTCCCAAACCATTAAAGTCATCAGATTTGCCATGTGATACCTATGATGAGTTTATAGTGAAACACACGACTTTCACACATTTTGATAAACCATGATACTAGTCAAAAATCACCATTGTAATTTTTAACATTCATTTATAATGGTTAGAGTACATTTATTCAAACTGTGAAACATCTCTATGTAAATTGTGTGAGTGGAGTTTGTTCTTGGGAGTTTCATATGCATGGTTAGAATAAAATTTGGAAACATTATTGTCCAAAGCATCTGTTTCACCTATATTTAAAAAAAGTAAAAATTATAGTTCTCCCCATCCTTGATTTCAATTATCCAACCCTCGTTTTTATCCCCCATTCATTCAAATGAACCAAGAACACCTCAATTGGGACTGTCTCCCTCCTTATTTAATTTTTTGAGTTTCCACATTGGATTTAAGTTGTTTAGATCATGTTATTTCCTTCTAAATCACGTCTTCACCTTTATATCATCTTTCCCTAGATTACAAGATCCACCCATAAATCATAATATATATGTTAGTTGATTTTAGGGTTGTAATTGTTTCAAATCATAGGTCGTTTTTCATGATAGGGTCGTATAGGCCCCATATTGTATTGTGGGAGCATTCTCCATCATATGTGGAAATATCTAGCATGATCACCATTAAACTGGGGTAGGTGCTTTTTTTCACATTTAATTAAATGATTTTACATTTTTAATGGTTTAAAACTATTTAATAATTTAAATAATTCGTATATGTTTGACCCATATGGGGAAAACGTGATTTGATGTGATTTAAATCCTTGGAATGGTATGAGATTCAATTCTAGGTGTTTTTGAAAATTCCTAAATGTATTTTAAATAATTATTTTGGAAATAAATGAAGTGTAAATAACTATCTTTAGGTTTTTAAAAGTGTTCTTATAATAATTGAAGTTTCAAACATGTTTTTGGCATTTTTAATGTAATTAAAATAGTTAGAATGTATTTTTTGGTTTTAGAAAGGGGGTTTATTAACCATTGTGGGCTATATTTTAAAAAATTTATAATCTTGTTTGTTATTTAAATCAAGGGTTTGGTGTATAAATATTTTTAAATAATCACGATGGGTTTTTTGGTTTCAAAGGGCCAAGTTATCCGATGGGAATTATATTTTAAAACTCATTAGTTGAGTTGAATGTTTACAATGTTGATTCTAAAGGGAAGTGAATGTTCCCATTGAGTTTCGAAGGTGTTTTGGTAAATTTAGTTCTAAGAGTTTATTTTGATATTTTTTAAAAATATTATTTTGTCTTAGAATTTCAAAAGTATATTAAAAGATAAGGATAGTATTAAATTTCATGGAAAATGGAATATTATAGAATTAATGTGACTGTCTTCATCCCATTTTTATTTTGTTATTCTGTTAGTTTCTTATGATCTTTATAGGGGATGTTTTATTAAAGAATTTTTATATAATTCTTATATCTTGATGGAAATAATCCAAATTATTTATGAGGGTATGGGAGCTGTGGCATGTCTAATTTCAAATGTTTTATAATTTAACTCTGTAATTTTTCTTTATCCTAACATACATTGAATTTTCATTGTTAACCTTAGGGAATGGGGTAGGTGTCTTAGGTGATTGATTCCCAAACCCAGGTCAATGATTGTTAATGAAAATTTCCTGAGTCCAAGGGATCCCATTAAGAGGTTTTTCCCTAGAGACTGAGTGATATTTTGGGGATCAGGGACTGAGAAAACATAGTTGTGAAGCATGAGAGTCTAAGTGGACATCGAGAGAGCTCAAGGGGGATTTAGTGATCTTCCAAATTTTATAGTCATGCTATATGCTTTACGTACATAGGGTTATTCTAAGTCATTATATTACCCAACTGTAAGATCCCCTTAGTTTGATCCATGGAACTGGGATCCCTTTTAAGAACATTTTAGGGGATTTATCTTTGATATCAATTATATCCTATGCTTCATGGATTATTTTACGGACCGAATGTTTTTATTTTATCCTTGTTTAATTACATGACATAGTGATGCCTCACTTTGTGAATTCTTCCTTCAATAGGTAATTTACTTTTAAAATTTTTGAAAATGGATTACGAATTTTTTTTAAATAAATAATGAAAAATCATGGATTTCAAGCCTATTACAATTTTTTTTTGTAAATATGTGTTTGAAAGGGTGATGTTATTTAAAAAATAAAAATATTTTTTTCCAAAACATTTTGGATTAGAATTAATGTAAAAGTGTATTAATATTGTTTTTGAAACCTTAGGTGCATGTGGGTTTTGAAAAAGGGGTTTTCAGCCTATGTGCATAGATTTATAGAATTTATAATTATAATATATTTTGGAAAACCATTTTAAAATGTGAGACCTCTTTTATGTGTTAAATTTTTTACTTTTAAAAACTAGTTTTTATGAAATTCTTTTCAAATACAAATTGAAAATAGTGGTTCAGCCAAGTGGTATTGGTCGGGGAAGAATGTTTTCCAAGTCAATATTTTCATTTAATGAAAATCATGGAAAAAAGACATAATAAAATTTTAATGTGATATTGTTTATTTTTTAAATCCTTATGAAAAATGATTATTTTTTAAATGTATTTCAATCATGCATATATAGGATGTATTTTGTAATATAATTCTTCATTTTAGTGGGTTGTGGTGACCTACTAGGTGGCTATCTCAGACCTATATTTTATAGGATCATGTCTATTCTATCATTCCAATATCTCATTTGATCATATGGGAAAAATGTATGGTTGAATGGCAATAGTGGGTCATGTGGATCCTTGTTGGATCTAGTTCGGGGGTTTTCTTCAGATTGAGTTTTGTGCATCAGTAGTTTATCTAATTACATCTTATTATTTGACATATATTTATATTATTATTTAATTAACAAATTTAAATATCTATTGTATTATATTTGGATGTTTAATTATGTTTATCTATAATAGGATATTTATTGTTTTTATTTCTACTTCTTTTGTTGTAAAATTTTATTGAGGGTGAAATCACTCCCAAGGTACGTTCTGTGACTCCTAGTTACTAGTTTCTATCCCATGGGGATTAGGGATGACTTTTGGACATAATAGAGGATAGGTTCAGGTGCTAGGTTAGATGGAACCCTAGTTCGATTAACATTAATTTGGTATTAAAGACTAGTTTCTCATTAGAGCCTAGGTTTTGGAATTCCATATTGTTATTCTATAGATTTTTATTTTTAGAGATAATTTTATTGGGACATAAATTATAGGTTTAGGAAGAGTGTCGTGAGATATTTTCAATAATAAGCCTGGAGATTACATGTAAATTTAGGACCCTTAATTTGATTCAAGTATTCTATTAGATGGTGTTGTTGGATTTTTATTTGATTACATTGGAAGTAGTTCTTTGATCCTCAATTTCATGGATTGAGTTTCCTTGGGGGATCATGATGATATCTGGGATAGATTTGAAAAAGGGAATTGAAATGTGAGGTTGTATTTTACAACCTAACAAACAATTCAATGACCAATTATTTGATGCTTGACAAATTATAGGGACTAATTCATGATTTACATGTGGTTTCCAACCTTGTGGTCATGTTGTGTGTGGTTCTACATACTGATTTTTTGACTATTTAGTCCCCTTGAACCATGGATTACCTAGAATATATGGTTAATATGAAATTTTTCAAGGAGGTTATTAATATATATTGGTATATTTGGATTGAAGTTTTTAGGATTGAGTTCTGAAATTATTAATGTAATCTCTTATGTGAAGTGAATTTAATTTTTGTGGGTGAAAATGGATTTCATGAGAAAATTGTTTTCATATAAAAAAAATTCCTTAGGTATTTCTTGTTTAATGTTAATGGTTTTATAAAATGATTTGTAATATTTTATTTCATTTTTAAATTTGGAAAATCTATTACTTATGATTGGTTTCTCTAATAATGTTCACATAATGTTTAAATGGTGGGTTTCTTATTATAAATGAAATCGATGATTTTTTATATTAAAATTTGTGGATTTAAATGGATTTTAACTTGGTGTGTTTTAAAAATGGTAAGTATCATGAAGGGGTTTCAAAACATGATGGCTTGATTTATAATGAAACATGTTGGGGTGTTTTTATTTTAAAATTAGATTTTGTTTAAAAATTAGTTTGGGAAACAATTTATAATTGACCATGTCAAATGAGGGATTTTATTTTAATTATAAAATGGTTTCCATTAAAATAATTTTTAGAAAATTAGGTCATATTTTAATGGTTATTTTTATTTTAAAATGGGGGGTTTGGGATCATTTTTTATGTATTTTTTGGGGTTTTTAGTGAAGATTAATTCGGATAAATACATGTTTGTTTTAGAAAAATATTTTTTTGGTTTTTCCATTTTTTTAGGGACTGCTAGTTTTGTTTTAGGATACGTGACCATGCAAGTGTTTACGTCTCATTTTGTTCAATATAAAACTTTTAGAATGTTCTAATGTGGTCCTAGAGTGTTTTTTTATACATTTTTCTACTTCCTAGGACAACATTTCTCATAATACAAATCGAGTTTTATGTGAGTTTTATCCTTGGTGTGGCATGTCTCAAAATGTATCTGAAGAATTATTAATTAGTGACTCATTTAGAGATTATTTGGGTAAAGTGGTTTAAACCGAAGAGGTGGGTTCGATTGTTGGGCTTTTGAGGGTTTATGTTTCTTGTAGACACTTGTGTGTGATCTTGTTTTAAGATTTCCATGATTAGGATTATAAGAATTTGAGGTTTCATGGATGAGTGACCATAGTTTGGTGTATCTATTAGGTGATTGGTTGTATCTCTTTTAGATGAAAGACCATATTGGAATTTTTTCCCCATTGAGTTTAGAATTTTTTTTATTGGAGATGTTTTAGCTAGTGGTCTCTTAGGATCCCCATTGGTTTCGTTATAGGATCTATTATTCTTATGATAATTATTAATAAATCAGTTTTTATTATTTCCCATGCATGGTGTATAACTTATGCTATATTTTTGATTACTTGGACATGGTATCAACCTTTGGTGACTACATGGATACTTATGGGTGTAGTTCTTTTCTAGTTGGATCATAGATTCTCCCAATCCATGTTTTCTATTATAATATCTATTGGATTGTATTCATTATATTTGGATATAAACACCCTCACATGCTGGATGTGACTATTATTTTATATCCTTTTCATTGCAATACGAGGCTAAATTTTTTTTATTGTGAACCATTTTATGATTCCATGATTTGCGGATCCAATTTTATAATCCTTTGTGAGTTTTATTGGAGTATTTCTCTCTATGTGATTCTTATCCAATTTCTTAATGGTATTTTTAGGCGGCAAGTCTATTCAATTCCATTCGAATATTTCAGGAATGCAGTTTCTCAATGATTCCCCTTGCCTTGTGGAATAGAGGTTATTATTTGTTTCACCATTTTAGCTCAATTTTAAATGGAAGGGGAACAAATTAATTATTCCCATATCATTATAGTGTCAATTTAATGCACTATTGATCAGTTGTTGATTTGTTTCAATTGAGGATATTCTATGTTTTTTAAGTATTCACCGAGTTGTTCAATGAACCATCCATTTCTAGAGTTTTTAGGTTAAATTCATTTTTCTTCTGACCTATACCTGGAGTCAATACTTTATCGCAGAATAATGTGGTATTGTGGGGATAAATGTGACACTTTCCATATCAATTTAGAGTTTATTTTATGTTTTTTTTGTGTTTCTGGTTTAGTTAAAGTTTTACAGTTTTTTGGCATAAAACATAGAAATTTGTATTTTTCCAATATTTCATAGTTAGGGAAGAAATATTTTGTAAAATTCATAGTGAACCATGAATAGATTTAGAAAACCCTTACATGAAGTTCATTTTGAACTCATATGGCTTGGGCATCATGTCTACCACATGGTTGAGTCTATAATACACTGCGTTATATGGGTAAATCTAGCATGACCTATGGTGAGTCTATGGTGCAGCACATGACTTTCACATGATTTGTTAAACCCTAAAAAAATGAATATGAATCACCTTAGAAATTTGAAAGTGGTATTTGGCATGGATGGAGTGAATTTTTTCAAATTATGTGGTGGATCTTGGTAAATAATGTGAGTGGGTTTTTAGTTAGGCAATGTCTTGTATATGGTTGGTGTATGTTTTGGAAAAATATTGACAAACTTTTCATCTAGATTGGATTCCATAAAAGTTTAAATTACACATTTTACCCTCATCAATTTTAAGCCTCTAAACTATTTCACTTCTAACCATTCAAATAGAACAAAATTACCTCCATTGAGAGTCTCCTCATTCTCTATTCAATTTTTTGAGTGTCTATGTTGGATTCAGTTGATTTACATTATGGTATGTCCTTCAAAACCACTCCATATCCATTGTTTTCTCTTTACCTGGATTTTTAGTTCCTACCATAAAACCTAATATATATTATGTTTGATTTTAGGGTTGGGATTGGCCTAAGTCATTGGGGTTTTTTTGTGTAGGGGTTGTAGAGGGTCTGTCTTTTCTGATGGGAGTATTCTCTATCATAGGTGAACCATTTCAGAATGATTGCTATTGAAACAAGGTAGGATTTTGTTATTTTCACTATTAATTACAAGACGTTACTTGATTTATAAATTTTGAAATAGTATTTTATCTAATCTATTCATATATGTGTGATCCATGGGAAGAAAAAAGGTTTGACTTTGGGATTTAACTGTTTTATATATTTCATACATAATATTTTATAAACTTATTTAATTTATGAAATTATTTTTTTAGGATTAAATATATCTCAGTCTTTAATTAATTTTTATGGACCAAGACTTAAGTCAAACATTTGGTGGTCCAAAATAAGATCACAATTCTGCCCACAAAATCAGTGCACAGATCTGGAAAATTTTTATTATGGGACTAAAACTCATATATGTTTGAAAAAATGGAGATTAAATTAGAAAATGATGAATATAAAATCTTAATAAAAAACATTTACAATTCTGGCCACAATTTATTCTACCAAAATCATAGCCATAAATACATGAAACATCGGATTTCAAAAATTCAATGATTCTACCTGGACAGAATATATTTTCAATGTAGATTGGTTGTAAATTCTTGAACACATAGTGGATGGAGTTGGAAATTTATGGGTATATTAGAATTATATTTTGGAACAACTTTCTAGAATACCACCTTCACTGATTTAGAAAAAACTAGGGGATACAATGTGATAACATTTGAAGTAAAATTATAGAGCCAAATTTTCAACCATTGACGACCCATTATGTCCCAAAACCCATTAATGGACCAATTTAACACCACTAATCCTCTTCCATGACTATAAATAAGTGGATAAAAGTGTATTGAAGAGGTGATCAATTGGTGAGGGAAGCTCTGGATAGTGTCCTACTGTATATTTATTTATCTTCTTTCTTATTAATTTTATTTTCTTCACTTTCCGATGTATTCCCTCTCCCGCATAAACTCAAATTTCTCATATATGGAGGGGTAGTTTCATTGTGTGACTGGGAAAGGTGGAGGATGGAACTATTTTCTCTCTGATGTTTTTCTTATTAAATATAATAGTATCTCTTTTCCTTTCTACGTATGGTTTCAAATCTCAATTCGATTTTTAATTTTGAATACGAATTCATTAGGCTTTGATTTAAATAATTTTGATTACATTGGTCAATTATCTATATCTCCCTCCAAAACATTATATTCTAAATACAATGTAATAGATTAGGGTTCATTGTTGAGTGCTTGATGGTTTTTTGAGCATGAGTAAGATTGTATGTTGGAATATTGATTTATCAGGGAACAACAATTCCTTGCCATGGATTACCTTAATTAATCTTGAAAACCTACTGTAAATGATAGGCACACTAGAAGAAGGGTAGATCAACATAAGGTTAAAAATAATATTACTCTCATCATAACTATTTGTCCAAGGGGGAGACAGGACTTCATAGAAGAATCATTATCTTTCCAGTCCTGTAGAAGAAAATGGGGAACAATTTGTAATCTATGATGTCACGATACTAGGTCTATACAAATTTCCCCCAATAACCATATTTATCATGTATTTTAAAAATAAATTATATCAAATTATTTATTTTTCTCACATTCTCATAATTAATTAAAACCGTCATTTTTATCAAAACCAATAAAAATTAACAACTTTGTTTAATGTGCACATCTCTTTAAGAGACTATATAGAGTTAACTTCTATACTATACTCAGGTAATATAAATATTATTTCACCATTCCCCATGATAGGAATTGATAAAAAATGTTTACATTTCTTGGGAGGAAGTTCCTCAAAATACCAAAAACTAAAAAAAAATCATTTGAATGACCCGTAGTTCAAATAACAATTTAATTGAATTTTATCCTGAAATTGAACGAACAATAACCAAATTGAGAAAATAAATTTTTCAAGAAGAGTTTGAGAAAATACGCATCATATATTCCAGTGACACATTCAATGATCACTATGAACCTACAATAATAGTTGGATATCCTAACCAAACTCAACATGATCTTGGCCCACCACAATTTTTCAACAAAAAAAATCAACAAGTTGTCACTAATTTAGAGAATTATTTTGAATTGTGCATTAACATGATGAAATTTTTTCCTAAATTCCATTTCCTTATTGGATAAGATCCAAGTAGAAATATTTATAAGTTTAAAAACATGTGCTCTAGCTGTAGACCCCAAGGAGTTGCGGAAGAACTTGTAAAGTAGAGGGAATTCCCCTTCTCACTTGAGGAATCTAGAAAGGAATAGTTATACAGTCTATAACCAGGAGAGTTCTAAAATTATGAATATCTATAAATATGCATCATGAAATGGTTATTTCCTATATCTAGGAGAAAAAATATCCCAAAACATATCTATGATATTCTGTAATAACTAGGAGATACACTTTATGACAACTGGGAGTAATTCAAGAAGCTCTTAAGCAACTGTCCACATCATACTATGGTGTAACACAACATCCTTGTATTCATATATCAATTATTTCTTGATAATGATCATAATTTTCTAGATACCTGATATAGAGTATCCTTGATT
Organism: Viscum album; assembly: GCA_963277665.1. Lineage (NCBI taxonomy): Eukaryota > Viridiplantae > Streptophyta > Magnoliopsida > Santalales > Viscaceae > Viscum > Viscum album. The sequence goes on along the minus strand of OY728139.1, from coordinate 461,081,099 downwards.
GAAAATTAACCATTAGAAATTAGAGGTCTGATTGAAAAGATCTTACAATACTCACAAGAATTCACGACTAGAGGTATGGGCAATTGAGGACTCCATGAGATAAAAAAATTTGATTCTTCGTCACCCATACTTAAAACAGCAGTCAATGAAATGACCAGTGTGATGAGACAACTTACTACGGACCAAGTGAATGAGAAACATGTCCCTACTCAAGTATGTGGTTTATGCTCTTATAATAATCATTAAACTGATAAATGTACAAAATTGAAGGGGATCACAAGTTTTACCGTTTCTTATCAAGAAAGGATACTCTAGTAAAATCAGCTACATCTACCCAATACCCAACAAGGATATGGCTTCTGATTGTATTAGTATATTCCTCCTTTCAAAAAAAAACTAAAATCAACCTATATTCTAGCAATAACAATAACAAAAACCTCTCTATTTCGACAACCATATAAATATACATACCAAAAAAACCATATGAAAAACCACAAAATATTTCTTATAAGAAACAGAAAGAAATAGTGATTTAAGAGATAACTAATACAGAAAAAAATTGGTTAATAAATATTATAGCCTTATAGATATTATCACCAAGAATCAAAGAAATATCTCAGTACAAATAGTTCTAAATCCCAAATAGAACATGAGCATCATTAAAACATGATGTAAAAAAGAACTCATTCCACATGATTCTGAGAAACATTCTTCAGCTCAACCCATCCATCAAAAATAAGGGGACTAAAAAAAGAGGATAAAAAAGCAGGTTTAGGATGGAATGGCAAGAAACTCTATTGAATAAAAAGAAATAGATGAAAGAAATTTTCAAGAACCATTCCCATCTACATTATTCATGTCAAAGAAGGTTGAAGAAGAGTGAATTCAATGGAAATTTCAGGAAACCTTATAGAAATTTGAGATTAACATCCAACTACTAGATGCAATCTAGAAAATCTTTATGTATTAAATTTTTTTTGAAGGATATGTGAACAAAAAGAAGGTGGTTATATGAAAATGATAGAATCATCTTAAGAAGAATCATCTCAACACTGATCACACCACCGATACTACAAAAAATTCAGGATTTAGGGACATTCATTATTCTATGTATTTTTGGGTCTTTATATTTTACTGATGCACTATGTGATCTATGAGATTCAATAAATTTTATGCCTCACTCAATATTTTAAACCTTTTATATTTGAGATCAAAAAATAACTCAAATAGTGGTTCAACTAAAAAATATATCCACCATTTTTTAGATAGAGTTGTAGATGATGTACTCATGGGTGTAAGAGGATTGATCTTTCTAGTAGACTTGTATGCCCTTAATATGGATAAAGACAGAGCACCAGGACACTTTCCCAGCATCATAGAGGGACCCTTCATAAAAAAAGTAAGGAATATCATTAATTTCTATGAAGGAACACTCACAATGGAACTTGAAGATAGTATAGTAAAGATCAATATTTTTGATGTGATGAAACATCCCCCCAATAATCACTCAATTTATGTGATCTTCCATGAAGAAGGTACAGAACCAATTGATGATTCAGGTATGATTCACGACTCCTTATCATTAGTTTAGCATTTTTCATTTGAACTTTACAATTACCAAGAACCCAGAAATACTGATCTCATGTCAGAGGAAGCAGTAAAAGATAACTATTTTGGTGAATTATTAAAAGATAATGAAATGATATAAGCTATTCTAGGCTTAAATGTAGGAAACCTATATTCAATATTACCTCTTTAACAACCCTTTTCTATTTCTTATGACTTTTCTATGTGATTTGAAGTATGATTTACTAATGGAATGTGAAAATTTTCTGATAATAATTTCCAATAAAATATCCCATTCACACAAACAAAATCTAACAAACCTTATCAAAATAAATGTCCAAGATGTAGGATGGAGTTCAGGTGATATACCCAGAATCAATATGATTGCATCGTCTCATATAATATTTTTTGAAAGTGATTCCAGACCTATTGGACAACCTTAGAGAAGTATCAATCCCAAAATCAATGATATTGTTATCAAATAGATAGAGAAATTTCGAACAATAGACATCATTTACCCAATATATGATTATCATTGGGTCTTCCCCATTCATGTAGTCCCAAATAAAACCGTCCTAACTACTATTAAAATTAAATAATTGAACTATCCCCCATGAGTGTACACAATAGTTAGAGAGTGTGTATAGATTATAAGAAGCTGAATCAAGATACTAGAAAATAAAATTTTCTCATTCCATCCACCAATCAGATTCTAGAAAGGATAGCTAGAAAAACCCATTACTATTTTTAGATGGATTTTTACAAAACTTATATGTACTGATCTCACCATAAGAATAGAAGTAGATGACTTTCCCATTTATGTTTAGAATATTCACCTACTAATTGATGTGTTTCAGGATAGGAAGCACCACAAGTACATTTCAACTGTGTAGGTTGTGTATTTTTTATGATCATATTGAGTAATACATGGAGGTATTTCTCAATGATTTCATTGTTTTTGGTAATTCATTTGGTCATGTCTTAAGAAATTGGGGTAAAGTTATGAAAAGCATACATTGAAAATTAAATTGTATTATATTTTAAAAAATCTTATTTCATGGTTGAAAAGGGAATAATGTTGGGGAACAAAATCTCAAGAAAGGGATTGAGGTTGATAAATCAAAAGTTGATGTAATAAATTTCTTACCATATCCAACTTGTTTAAAACATATTTGATCCTTTTTATGGTATGAAGAATTTTATTGATGATTCATGAAAGATTTTAGTATAATTTACGTCCCTATATCAAGATCATTTCTAAAGGAACATGACTTTAATGTGGATTATGCATGTAGAAAATATATTGATTAATTGAATAAAAGTTTGATCACAACTCCAATAATGAAACCACCTAACTTTGAGTACCCTTTTGAGTTCCATTGTGATTCAACCAACCAAGAAGTGGGATCCTCCCTATCAAAAAAAATGGAAAGAAATACTAAATTCATATCATAATCATCAAAACCCTTGTATTCCAAAGAAATAATTTACATAACCTCTGAGAAGTAGTTCCTTGCAGTCATCTTTGCACTAGATAATTTCTGATCATATCTTCTTGGAACTAATGTTTTTATATTTTCTGATCTTGCATCACTCAAGTATTTAATTAGAAAAGGGGATTATAATATAAGTCTAGTGAGATGGATTCTTCTCTTAAAAGAGTTTAATTTATAAATTAATGATATAAAGGGAACATAAAATCTAGTGGTTGATCAACTAAGTTGACTACCCAACACCACTGAAGAAGAAATTCCAAACCAGAATCCACTTAACTATAAGAACATGATTTTTCCATTAAAAGAAATTGGAATATTATTGATGTTATTCTAGAGCAGCGCCTTCAGACGGCGTGCGATTCCGAGCCCCGATGTGGCCAGAATTAAATTTTCAGTGCGTTCAAACTAGGAACACCGATTAAGTTGAAAAACTCTTAAACGGTAGCTTGGACAGGAAAACTGAGGGCATCGTTATGTCCAGAGATTGCCGTTTACCCTAGGATGGGTGTAATAAGAGATCTTCGTTTCGTATTTTAACTTCAATACTATCCTTTGAACTCAATTTACAGCGTACAAATGATGTTTAATTTCATAGAAAATCCCATGAATGTGTAGTATAATTTCTGAGCTTTCCGACTCATATTTCGGATTTGAATTCCGAGCTCCGAAGAGTCCACAACAGTCTAATGAAGATTTGATGATTTTTTGTAGTTTTTTTGGTGGATCTGACTGGTCCGGCGAGTCTCCGATGGTCCAGGGATGTTGAGTAAAGGTGCAGTGGTTCAGAATCGGCGGTCCAGGGTGGCGGGGCTTCTCAAAATCAGACGTCAGTTGGGTGAACGGGCCTCAACAAGGGCGAGGTGGTGAGACGGCCGGTGGGCCTAGGGCGACGGCGGATGGTGAGTCTTAGCTCACCAGGGCACGATGACAGCGCGGCTACGGCGCCCGACTTTGTGCAGGAATAGAGACCCTCATGCGGCGGGTCTCCGCACAAAACTGCGATCGACCACAAGGGCTGGTCGGCACGAGCTGGCCTAGGCCGGTCCAGCCCATGGGGAGTAGTCCCCTAAACATCGGACATCCGTAATCTTCACTACGGGTGTCCGTTTTGTGTGCTGTTTTTGGAAATGTAATCCTCGACTCGAGAAAAACATTTTTTGATGGTTTTGGGGGTTTTAGATCCCGAGATGGGGGCCTTGGTGGTGCGACACACCCATCAAGTGTATTGGCGTTATTCCTGGGGTTCTTGTTTTGGGTGGCGTAGACACATCTAGAATCCATTTTGGGAACCATCAGTAGTTTTGGGACCCAGGCGTTGAGATGGAGTTTTACATGGGGGTTTCATGCGTTGAAGCAGGAGTTGAGGCATGGGCCCCACAGCCTGCCTTTTGATCCGTATGTAGCAATTTGTAGATTTTTCATCAGACATTCATTCGGGGCGTTCGAGCAGTCAATTCTGGTTGTTCTTCCGAGATAATTGCAATGGAACAATCTTCCCGCTTTAATTCAGGGTGGTTGAGTGGGCCCCATGGGGTTCTTTTTGAGCGTTGGAAATATTTTCTTTCTTCTTCCCCGGGTGTCCGTTTCAGACAATTGAATAGTCAATATTGGGTTCTTCTTCGAGAGGATCACAATGGTTTGATCCGTTGGATGCAATTCGGGACTGTGATGTGGGAACCAAATAGCACCACTTGTGTGCAGTGTGATGAAATGCATCATTTTCTCCGAATATCATTCCACGCATGTAATTAGTCAATTTGACGTTTTTTTTCTAAGGGGACTGTAATGGTGTGATGCGTCCGACTATTATTGGGACTAAGAATTGGGACCACGGGACGTAGTTCGGGCGTAAAGCGGTGTGGGACAACGTTTTTGTCGGATATCTATTTGGGCAAGTAGATAGTCTATCTCACGTGTTTTTTTGCAAGGATTACAATGGTATGATCCGTTTTTATGTGCGGAACCTCATTTGAGATATCATTAAATGTGGAGGCATGAAAGGTGTACGGGTGGAGGTTCTTCTTGTGGTGTTTGCAGAGAACCATTGTCATGTGATTGTGAGCACTCATGTGAGAGTGATGTAAATGTTTGAAGAGGTGTGGTTCGCCGTTCTTGGGTCATGGTGGAAGCAAGTGGGAGAACTTACATTTTCACCCTTTTTTGCGTTGACGTTGGACATTGTGTGCACAGTATCCTTTGGTCTAGAAATTTGGTATACTCTGGGAGTATACGGATTTTCCTGAGGTACATGATGTAGTTTTTAAACGAGCATGTTGGTGTATGTGGTTTGGAGATTAGATAGGTCCACACGTCCTAAATAGCCCTTGTGTGTACCGTGTTCTACTTTACATACCTTTGACCTCTCATGACGCAGAGGGTTCTTCTATTAACGATGGTTTAGACCATCAGGGTGGAGTGGTTTCCCTGGTTCTTTTCTCAATGGGTTGATCGGCGTAGTTGTTTGGGTACCTCTGTTCCTTTAGCTGTGCGGGCTTTTAGTATCGCATCCCTTCGTGTTCCCTGGAAGGGTTATTGTGGATTCAGTGTGACCAATACATTACGTGGGAACCGATCCTCTACCCATGAGGTTGTTTCCAGCAGGGTACAGAGCCCCAGTGAGCCTGGGCGCAGATTCCCTACCTGAGTATTGAGATCATATCCTCCTTCCCTGATCTACCGTGACGTGTTTCCCTATGCAGAGCTCCAGGTATCAGTGTGACCCACACTACATGGGCGCTGAACCTCTACTAGGTAAATTTTTCTAGAGTTGGATGGTTGCGTGATACCCACTCCATGTTATATTGGCCAGTGTTGTACCATCCAATAGGGATGGCTAGAGAAGTTCCGGGTTTTCCCTCTAACGGTGCTAGGATGTGGGTTTCTCTTAGACTTCTTCGGGTTTACCCTCCATTGGGGCGAGGCAGTGGGTTTCTCATTTACTTCTTAGGGTTTACCCTCTAGTGGAGTCTGCGCAGTGGGTTACCCAATGACTTCTTAGGGTTTAACATCCAGTAATGACTGGGCAGTGGGTTACCCATCGACCTCTTAGGGTTTACCATCCAACAGATACTGGGCAATGGGTTACCCAAAGACCTCTTATGGTTTACCCTCCTACAGATACTGGGAAGTGGGTTACCCTAAGACCTCTTAGGGTTTACCCTCTAGCAGATACTTGGCTGTGGGTAACCTGAAAAACTCTTAGGGTTTAACCTCTAGTAGAGACTAGGAAGTGGGCCACCTGACGACCTCTTAGGGTTTACCCTATAGTAGTGATAGGGCAGTGGGTTACCCAATGAAATCTTATGGTTTTGCCTCCAGCGTGGTTGGGAAGTGGGTTACCCGACGACTTCTTTCAGAATCAGTCCTTTCTACAAGGCTAGTCTATGGCTTTTCTCTGTGACTACTAGAGAAGAACCCTTGGTTGTACGGGTCAGTGTTGTGACAACTTTGACTTTGAGAAGACCTCTCAACTGTGTGACAGTTAAAAGGTGTGGTTTTACTTTCTCCAGAACTCTCATGTATGAGGGGCACATTCCCCACCAAGATGCATCCTTGTGACGCAACCTAAAACAGTGTGAGTGAGTTAGTGCGGCCCAAATCGGATAGTGTCAGGGTGTGGTGATTCACGACTTGAAATGTGGTTTTTACCCACAGTTCTTTACCAATAGTTTTCTTAAAATGTTGGTAATGAAGGTCTATGAAACCCTTTCCCAACGGTTCACTAGAACTGTTGGAAAAGGGTACCCCTTTACCAACAGTTCTATAGAGCCATAGGCAAAGGGGTGTTCACGTTACCCTTTCCCAACAGTTTTATAAAACCATTGGGAAAGGAAACCCCTTTGACAATGGTTCTGTTGAACCATTGGGAAAGGGTACCCTAAACACCCCTTTCCCAACGGTCTTTAAAAACCATTGGTAAATCATTTCCCCAAATACAATCTGGTCGCTTCTCTCCCACAGTCGCGACAGAACCCTAAAATCAATCTGGCGCTCGGCTCCTCTCTCAAACTCCCCCATCCGAACAGGTGAAAACCCATCTGAATCATCTCAAATTAGGTATTTTATTCTTTATACACATATTATACCTTGTTTTTATTGTTATTGATCTAATATTTTAGTTTTATGTTTTTATTTTGATGTGATTTCACCCTGAAAATAGAGAAATGAACGAATATTTTGTTAATTAATTAGTTTCCCATGGAATATCATTTCTGTTATAATGTCCATGCTAAATAAAGGGGTAATGTAATAGAATACCTTTAATAAATTGTGGAAGTTGGGGTATGTTGCTTTTATGAGAGGTTTTTTGTTGTGTTTCATTGTATGTTGTAGGATGTTGTATGGTGATTGAGGTGACCAGTTGGGATTTGTGATATGTGGGGTTGTAATGTGATGGTTAGTGGGCATGGATGTGACATGTGAAGTTCTGTGATAGTGATGATGTGTGGTGGTGTTGTGCTATGTGGAGGTGGTTTGTGATGAGGTTGTGGTGTATGATGAGGTGATGTGGTTTTGGTTGTGTAGTGGTTTGTGATGTCCAATATTTTTGTTGTGATATGTGGTTTTTTTGGTGAGATGGTTGGCCGATGTAACATGGTGACGATGGTTATTGTGAGACGGTGAGTTGTTGTGTGGTGGTTTTATTAGTTTCCTAGTTATCTATGTAATAAATTATGTTATTAAAACAAAAAAACAAGATAGTAAATAAATGAAATGGAATAGAAATGGATGTGTGGTAAATGGATTTAATTAATTTAACATTACATGAATGGAAAATATAAGTGTGAATGAAGTGGCTTATAAATGAATGTGGGAAATGCTATGTGTCTTGTGTGGTGGTGGTGTGGTGTGTATCATATAGTGGTGACAGTGGTTGTGATGGTTTAAGTGTTGTATGGTAGTAGTGAAGTGTGTGATTATGTAGTTAATGTGAACCTATAGGTTGGGTATTTTGTGCTATCTATATATCATGTATTTTATGTTATTTCTACACATTCCGAACCGGAGTTGGATAAACATACCAATGATCAGAGGTTTTGAGTTATGGGTATTTTTTTCTAAAATCTAGTATGGTGGTTTTATGGTTGGATAGCTACTATGTCATCCCTACTCTTCCTTCATAAGTGATTGACCATGTGTTTTTAGGCAATATGCGATGTGATTATCCATGTGTCTTCAGGTGAGATGTACTATGATTTCCCTAGTGTTTTCAGTTGAGGTGCTATGTGATAAGGATATAATAAGATGTGGCATGTGGTTGGGGTCATGTAGGGTAAGAGGACGGCACAAGGTTGATGATATTCATGTTCATGATACCATACTAATATTGTTATGGGATGAGGCATGTTGTGATGTGATAACACATTAAGTTCATGTTGGTTTTACATTTTTTCAATAACACATTAGTATGTTTTTTTCACATGTGTAGTTGATACCTGGATTATTCTATTCGTTTATCATTTATGTAAATTTATTTTCTATTAAAGCTCAATCCTATTGAATTTTTTATGACAAAATGACTTATATAAATTCTTTTTATAGAATGGAATGAAGTTGGATGTATGAAACCGATCGGATCTCAAGCGATTTTCAAAACAATTTGTAGAGCTTTATAGATTTTTCATTTGACAATACTTCAGATAGTGGTCACATACACTGCCCATGTTCCAATTGTGTAGGTAGACCATGGTTGGGCCATGAAGAAGTCAGCTACCAAATATCCAAAAATGGTTTTCAAGAAAACTATATAGTGTGGTCTCACAATGGGGAGAAAATGAAATCTCAAATTGTTGATGATCGAAATGAAAGGACCAGAATTGAGAATTTGTTAGATGATCAGTTTCCATTTATTCGTCATCATGAAAAAGAATGGATTTCGACTCAAGAAGACTTCGATATGAGGACAGCTGATGCATCTACTGAAAATGATGATATTGATAGGGTGAAAAAATTGAATGATGATGCCATGACTCCAGTATATCGACAATGTGATAAAATGAAAAAGATGGAATTTTTAATCTGATTGTTTCATAGGAAATCTATGTATGGGATTTATAATACAACAATCGATTACATTCTTACTCTCTTGAAGGATTTACTTCAAGATGATGCAGATATTCTCTCAAACCACTATATGGCATGGAAGATAGTTGAGGAACCTGGATTTTCAAGAAACAAAATTCATGCTTGCTCAAAAGATTGCAGTTTATTCTGGGAGGAAACCGCTGACCAAAATGATTGTATAAAATGTGGCACATCCCGTCAGAAGTCAAAATCTGATGGAACACTATCTCGCGTTCCACAGAAAGTAATGTGGCACTTTCTATTAATCCCCAGACTCCGGAAGCTTTTTATGTCTGATGACATATCAATAAAAATGATATGGAAAGATACAGAGAGAAATAATACTAATGATGAGTTGGTTCATCCTGCAGATATATTTTTAGGGAAGATATTTGATGCTCGACATCCTGATTTTGCAGCTGATGTGCGTAATGTGAGTCTGGGTCTTTCATGCGACGATTTTAATCTGTTTGGACAGATGCTTACTTAGCGCAGCACATGGCTAGTTTTTATACACATTTATAATCTTTTCACATGGTTGTGTATGAAAAAACATTCCCTTTCATGAGTATACTCATATCTGGTCCTTATGTTCCCGGCATTGATATTGATTTATACATGCAACCTTTAATAAAAGAGTTGGAACTTATTTGGGATGTGGGTGTGTGCACATACTATGCATGTTCGAAATACATATTTCAGATTCATGTGGAACTTATGTGGATGATCAATGATTTTCTGGATTATGAAATGATGGTTGGATGGATTATGAAGGAAAAACTGTGAATTCCAGTTTGTATAAAGAATACACGATCCGGAAGACTGAAACATCGTTGTAGTTTCAGTATTATGGGACATCAACGATTCTTTCCAAAGGACCATCCATATAGAATGAATCATCGATAATTTGATAATACCATAGAGACTGATGATCCACCTTAGTGTATGTCTGGAATTGACGTGCTTAATGAATTGGAAGATTTCAGGTTTTCATTCGGGAAGGGTCAAATGAAATCTAGAAAGAGAAAGACTGTTCCACTGAAACCTGTTACAATTGGAGGAAGAGGAGTATCTTTTTTGATTTTCCTTATTGGTAAACCAATTTGTTACGTCATTTATTAGACGTAATGCATATTGAAAAGAATTTATGCGATATTTTTCTTTCGGTTATTCTAAATGTTAAGGGGAAGACAAAAGATGATTTACGATCTCGACGTGACGTGGTGGATTGGGGCATCAGACCAGAATTACATTCAGTGCGTATTAGTGAAAATAAATGGAAACTTCCATGTGCTTCTTATGTGATGAAACCTATGAAAAAAAACAATTTCTGGAAGTATTAGAGACTATTAGAGTTCCTGATTTCTATTCAAGCAACATATCTAAACGGGTCAACAGAAGAGAGTTGAAGCTAAAATCTTTTAAGACTCAAGATTATCACATTCTACTACATGAGTTTCTTCCAATAGAAATCCGTCATCTTTTGTCCAATAATGTAAGGGTGGATGTTATTCAGTTGTGCCATTTGTTTAGAGATCTTTGTGCTAAGAAGATTTCTATGTCTTTCTTGCCAAAAAGGTTGGCAGATGCCCCATTAATTTTGTGCGAGTTGGAGAAAATATTTCCTCCATCATTTTTCACATGCATACTGCATCTGACTGTCCATATTCCCACTGAAATACTACTCGGAGGACCTTTTTCTTTTCATTGGATGTATCCAATGAAAAGAAATATGTTCACATTAAATTATTATGTCCGAAACAGAAATCATCCCTAAGGTTCTATCGTGAACGGTTACGTGGCTTAGGAATGTATGGATTTCTACTCGATGTATTTGTCTGATCATACTACAAGATTGAACAGACCAATGAGAAATGAAGAAGAACAGTATGAGAAAATTGAACCTAGTTTTCCATCACTTCCTCAAACAGGAGGAATTCCTGGATCAAATACGTTGAAGACATTAACCCATGAAGAGAGGGAGACGTCACATCGCATAGTTTTGTTCAAATTTGATTTTTTTTATGTCTATATGAGGTAAGTAAATTTATTATGTATATCTTAATTATATATCTATTAAAATTTTAATATTTTTATCTACAGGGAACATAAAACAATGATAAATAGGAAGCATCGTTCTTTATCTTTGTGAAGGAGATAGACTTTGCATATTAATGAGTTTTCTTCTTGGTTAAAATTGAAGGTAAAAATATTATTGTTTAAAATAATTATATCAATATTTTTTTAAGTTTAATATTCATTTATATTTCAGGTATTGGGTTTTTCTGCTGACTCTGTCTCTAAAAAAATAATATCTTTGGCTTTTGGTCCTAATACCGTGGTTCGTGACTGTAAATCAATTGTTATCAATGTGTAAAAATTTCTTGTCACTGAATGAGAAAAGAACATGAGAACACAATATGATGGTGTTATGGTTACTGCCACAATAGATTTTTATGCCAGTGCATTAGATAGTAGACCACGATTTGAAAATGTGGGTTATTATGGAGTTGTTTAGAAAATAATAATATTGGATTATTACTCTCATAGACGAGTCACAATGATGAAATTCCATTGGTTTTATTCGATGATGAGACATTTCACATTTATTGATCATTGTGGATTTTGAGTAATTAATATGGCTCTCACTCTTGCTACCGAAGAATCATATGTGTTGGCATAAATGACTAAACACATTTTTTATGTCAAAGACCAACATTGACCAGAATTTGGTGTCATAGTTGAAGTAATTCCAAGAAATATTTTTGATGATGGTGATGATGGAATTGACACTGTCCCTAGTGCCATTGGAACCAATCCATTTATTTCTTTTGATGACTCTAATAGCTTAATTGTCATAGTTGATTGTGAAAATGAAGTTGTGGTGGAAAATATATAGAATCATTCATCAATATACTCAATTATTTTGGTTTACATCGAGTTGGGTTGTAAAGGTTGGTAATATTAAAATTGATTTAGTATTGATCACAAATATGTTTTAGCTGACTTGACCGTTATGTGAATTTTCAATTTTTATTGGTTGCAGTTTGATTTGAATTTCATTTTCTAATTTGGAATTAAAATGTATTCTAACCTAGTCAAACAATATTTCTAACTTGGTGAACATTAAAACGTGCAAGATTTATTAAATCCATTCATGTCCTTCTAAAACAATTGATAGAAAAATTACCAATGAATCCCCCTATTCCCTCATATATTTATTTTTTTGGGATACACATTAGTTTCCTTTTTCTAATTAATTACATATTTGTTTTCAAAAGTTGTAAATGCAGACAATTGAAGAGAGACAAAGGAAATAAATGATGGAGAACAATAGTCGAATGACGAAGTTGGGAATTCCATCATTAGTGTCTGTAGTGAGTACTTTATTTCAAATTCACATAATTAAACAATATATAATGTCATGTGATTAATATTTTTCTAAACATTTTTATAGGATCCACCTATACGTCGACAGTTATTTGACAAGGAGTCTAGTACTGGTCCTAGTACTCAGGTCGGTGGTACAAGGAGGGTTCGTACCAGAGGTATACGAGCATCTGCGCGTACTCGACTAGACCCTGCCACTCCCACTGACATGTCATCCTTCCCACATTCTGATCCTGGTGTGTTATTAGAGACACAAAAGATATTTAGGCCTCCCATGTTTTCGCTACCTTCTTCATCTTCTGGCCCATCATTTCACATCCCATGATGATTCCCACTCCCCAGTCAGAATCTAGTCATACTGCTATCCCATATTCTTTTTCTTATACTTTTGTCTCTCCAAGCTTCAATATTCCATCATCTTCGACTCCTGTTCCACCACAGGGTGTTCCATCAGATTCTGTGGATCCAGCGGCGCTCAACGATCAGACCGGTGCAGGTATATTTATAGAACCATAACAAATTTTTATAGAAATATTTATTTACATTATAAAATGTTTTAATAAATTATTTGTTTTTCTTTCATGACAGATTCTTCTACTGACAGTAGGCATGGGTGGGGGAGTACATGCATGCGTTTGGTGTGGAACTTCCGCACACAAGTTATGGTGGATTATAATGAAGATAACCAAATGGTTGAGAAAACAGGGCACCAATGTCGGAGTTTTTTTGTGACGCTTTCCAAATACTCCGACATCATTCCTGTCAGCCCGCTATCATGGAGACATTTTCCACATGAGGTCAATGATAGATCTTGGGCAAATATATGGGTAAAAAAATATGTTCTATTTAATGCCATGAATTATTTTTGTATTTATATGAATTAATATTTTGATGTCAGCTTCGATTTAATTTTTCCAATGGTGAGGGTGCACGATCGGAACATCGAAAGGATTTAGACAAGATTTGGAGAGCCTACAAGCATGAGTTGTATATTTGGCTGGGTTTTTAGAGTTGGAAATGAGTTAATGGCGGTACCAGTGGTGGATGATTGTCCTATAGAGCAGTATCGTCAGATGATTACTCATTGGATGAGTACCCAGTTTAAGGTATTAATTACATTTGAGGTATTTAAGTAATAACATTCATGTTTTTCATTAATACAATCTGTTTCATTTTCAAATTTTATTTAGTAATCATCTAGAAAAAATAAAAAGAACATTGATGCAAAAAATACCTCCACACACTGGGACGCACTACGATGCCTGATCATCAGAGGAAGCTGGTATGACAATTGTTTATAAGTTTTCTTTATGACTTACACTTTATTTTGTTTCCAAAACTATTTAATAGTTTGATAAAGTTTTCATATCTCTTTAGTTTTCAATGTCATTATAGCAGAAAAATCAAAATATTGAAAGACGTGTGCCTCGAGCAAAACTATTTTTCTTGAGAAGACAGAAAAAGGATGGAAGTGCCATCAATGAAGCGACTCAACAGAAGATTGTATGTTTTAATCTGTTGATTTTATATTTTAATATCTCTTTTGTAAATTAATGATATATTTATATTTGTAACAGGCTGCTTTAGAGGCCCTTGATTCCCAATAACCAGACAATTTTGGGCCAACAGATCACTTACATAAGGTTTTGGGAGAGGTGCATCCTGTCATATTATGTTGCCGTCCTAGGATAGCCCCGATGAGGTATTGGCCCTCCTTAGGTACAAGATGTAGTGCCGCTGAGCTGCAGCATGTTAGGGAACAAGCAGAACAGGCTGAGAAAAGGGCCATAGAGATGGCAGAACAGTCTAATAGGGAAAACAATGCGTTTATTAAATTTATTGAACGTCTACATCCAACACTTCCAGTAGAGTCCAGCCCAGATTTTGGTGAATATATGTCGTCGATATGTTCTATATATGGTGAACCTGGTGGAAGTTCTAGTGGTGGTCAGGATTATTTCCAACTTGATGATGATGATGGCAAGGATTCTGATGCAGAAGAGGAGGGAGAGGAGGAGGGCGAGGCGGGTGGCGAGGGCCAGGAGGAGGGCGAGGGCGAGAAGGAGGGTGCTGAGGAGGGTGAGGATGATGATGGGGATGAGGACGAGGGTGATGATGATGGTGATGATGGTGATGGTGATGTGGGACAAATTGATTCATTACATTTTTTACTAATATTACTGAGATTTGATATTTAATTTATTCTAGTTGTTGGTTTTATCTAGACTCGTAGTATAGTATTGGAGTTGAATTATTTTTATATATTATCTATTTTAATGGATGTTGTTGTTTTTTAGTGGATGTGTGTTTGGGACACCCTACATCCTGGACCCTGTAAAACCCCCCACCATCCTCCTTGTACCCCGGACAGCCCCCCAGACAGCCCCCCCAAACAGCCCCCCCCCCACCATCCTCCTTGGTCCCCGGACAGCCCCCCTGACAGCCCCAAAACAGCCCCCCAAACAACCCCCCGAATAGCCCCATAGACAGCCCCCCCCCCCCCCCCCCCGTACATCCCCCACCATCCTCCTTGGACCCCGGACAACCCCCCGAACACCTCGCAGACAGCCCCCCGCACAGCCCCCCCACCCCCCTCCTTGGTCCCCGGACAGCCCCTCGGACACCCACCGGACAGCCCACCGGATAGCCCCCCCAGACAGTCCCCAACCATCCTTGATTTCATTTACAACTAAAAAACATATAATATATATTTTATTTATTTTCATCCTGATAATCAAAGTAAATCACATTTACACATCTAATCAATATCATAGATTCATGGTATGTTATAAAAGGGATGTATTCATTGGGCATGACATTGTTAGCTCAGAAATGTTTCATATCATGATAAACTAAAATCTATTCCATACTAAGAATGATATAAAAATATTCTATATGAATGTCCACAATATTTTATGTAAAACCATTCCACTACTAGACACATGATGATTCTCATAAATCATGTTTACCTTAATATTTCCACAAGGATTTTTAGAAAAAGTTTTATCTTCTATTAATTTTCTGATATTCTCATTTTAAATGTAAAATTTTCATAAATAAATTAATTTAAAGACCCATATTCAAATATTGTATTTGAATAATGTCAATAAACAAATAAAATACCACTCTAAATGTGTCTCTTTTGTTTAAAATGGACAGGATTATAAGTGAAAAGAACAACTGGCATATGGAAAACCGACCAAACACATTTAGATTCTATTGATAATTTATCATAATGATCTATGTGTCCTATGTGACGTGTATGAACCATCCCTGGCTCAATCCAGGGCACGGTGTGTCCGGGATTAGTCTAAGTGGCTCCCTTTTGATTAAAATGGACAACATTTTTAGTACATATTGAAAACCGACCAAATGCATTTAGTTTCTATTGAAACTTTAGGAGAACGATCCATGGGTCATATGTGACATGTATGAATCAACCCCGCCTCAATCGGAGATGCGGTGGGGTTGGCACCACTCAAAGTGTCTATCTTTTCTTTCAAAAGGGCATCATTTGAAGTGAAAAACATCAACTGGCATACAGAAATCTGACCAAACGCATTCAGATTGTGTCCATACTTTATCACAATGATCCATGGGTCATATGTGACATGTATGAGTCAACCCCGCCTCAATCCGAGATGAATTGTAGCCGACACCATTCACAATGTCTCTCTTTTGTTTAAAATGGACAGGATTATAAGTGAAAAGAACAACTGACATATGAAAAACTAACCAAACGCATTCGGATTCTTTTGATAATTTATAAAAAAGATCCATGGGTCATATGTGACGTGTACGTGCCAACCCGAGATCATTCTGAGTCGCGGTGTGGCTGGGATCACTATAAGTGGCTCTTATTTGTTTAAAATGGACAACATTTTAACTACCTATAGAAAACCGACCAAACTCATTCGGTTTCCATTGAAACATTAGGAGAACGATCCATTGGTCATATGTGACATGTAAAAATCAACCGCGCCTCAATCTGAGATGCGGTGTGGATGGAACCACACAAAGTTTCTGTCTTTTGTTTCAAAAGAGAATCATTTTAAGTGAAAAACATAAAATGGCATATGAAAAACCGACCAAACGCATTCATAATGTGTTGATACTTTAGCACGATGATCCATGGGTCATATGTGATGTGTACGAGTCAAACCCACCTCAATCCGAGGCGCGGTGTAGCCGAAATCATTCAATGTGTATCTATTTTGTTTAAAATGGACATGATTATAAGTGAAAAGAACAACTAACATACGAAAAATAGACAAACACATTAAGATTCTATTTATAATTTATCACAATGATAATTGGGTCATATGTGACATGTACGATTGAATCTCGCTTTAATCTGAGGCACGGTGTGGCCGGGATCACTCTAAGTGGCTCTCTTTTTTTAAAAAAATGGACAACATCTTAAGTACATACGGAAAACTGACCAAACAGATTCTGATTGTGTTGATACTTTATCACAATGATCCATGGGTCTTATGTGACGTGTACAAGTCAACACAACCTCAATCTGAGGACCTGTTTGGACGACACCACTCAAAGTGTCTTTATTGTTTTTCAATAGTACATCATTTTAAGTGAAAAACATCAACTGGCATATGGAAAACCGACCAAACGCATTCATATTGTGTTGATACATTAGAAAAAAGATCCATGGGTCATATGTGACATGTACGAGTCAACCCCGCCTTAATCCGAGGCGTGGTGTGGCCGAAACCATTCAGAGTGTCTCTCTTTTGTTTAAAATGGACAGGATTATAAGTGAAAAGAACAACCGACATACAAAAAACTGACCAAATGTATTCAAAATGTGTTGATGCTTTAGGAAAACGATCTGTAGGTCATATGTAACGTGTACGAGTCAACCCTACCTTAATCAGAGGCACAGTGTTGCCGAGATCACTCTAAGTGTCTCTCTTTCGTTTAAAATGGACAACATTTTATGTACATATGAAAAACCCACCAAAAAAATTCGGTGTCCATTGAAACATTAGGAGAATGATCCATGGGTCATATGTGACATGTAAAAATCAACCTCTCCTCAATCTGAGACATGGTGTGGCTAGAACTACTCAAACTCTCTATCTTTTGTTTTAGAAGGACATCATTTTAAGTGAAAAACATCAAGTGGCATACGGAAAACTGACAAAACTCATTCGGATTGTGTCGATACTTTAGAAAAAATATCTATGGGTTATATGTGATGTTTAAAATTCAACTCCTCCTCAATCCGAGGCGCGGTGTGGCTGACACCATTAAAAGTGTATATCTTCTATTTAAAATGGGCAGGATTATAAGTGAAAAGAACAACTGACATACGAAAAACCAACCATACACATTCGAAATGTGTTGATCCTTTAAGAAAACGACCCATGGGTCCTATGTGACGTGTACCAGCCAACCCCGCCTTAATCCAAGGCACAGTGTGGCCGGGATCACTCTAAGTGTATCTCTTTTGTTTCAAATGGACAACATTTTATGTACATACAGAAAACTAAACAAACGCATTCGGTTTCCATTGAAACATTAGGATAACGGTCCATGGGTCATATGTGACGTGTAGGAATCAACCCCTCCTCAATCTGAGACGCGGTGTGGCCGGCACCAGTCAAAGTGTCTATCTTTTGTTTCAAAAGGACATCATTTTAAGTGAAAAACATCAACTGGAATACGGAAAACTAACAAAATGCATTTGGATTGTGTCGATAATTTACCACAACGATCAATGGGTTATATTTGACGTGTTCGAGTCAACCCCACCGCAATACGAGGCGCAGTGTGGCCGAAACCACTCTAACTGTGTCTCTTTTGTTTAAAATGGACAGGATTATAAATGAAAAGAAAAATTTGCATACTGAAAACTGACCAAAAACATTTTGAATATATTGATAATTTATCACAACGATCCATGGGTCATATGATATGTGTATGAGTCAACATCGCCTCAATCCGGGGACCAGTGTGGCTGGGATCACTCTAAGTTTCTCTTTTATGTTTAAAATGGACAACATTTTATGTACATACAGAAAACTGACCAAACGGATTCTGATTTTGTTGATACTTTAGAAAAATGATCCATAGGTCATATGTGACGTGTACGAGCCAACCTGGGCTCAATATGAGTTGCGGTGTGGCTGGTATTAGTCTAAGTGTCTCTCTTTTGTTTAAAATGGACAACATTTTAAGTACATACAGAAAACCGACCAAATGCATTTGGTTTCCATTTAAACATTAGGAGAATGATCCATGGGTCATATGCGACATGTAATAATCATCCCTGCCTCAATCTAAGATGCAGTGTGGCCGGCACCACTCAATGTGTTTGTCTTTTGTTTCAAAAGGACACCATTTTAAGTGAAAAACATCAACTGACATACGGAAAAGCAAACAAATGCATTCATATTGTGTCGATACTTTTTACCAATGACCCATGGGTCATATGTGACATGTACGAGTCAACCCTTCCTCAATACGAGATGAGGTGTGACCGACACCACTCTAACTATGTCTCTTTTCATTAAAATGGATTAGATTATAAGTGAAAAAACAAAAGGCATACGGAAAATCGACCAAACGCATTCGAAATGTGTTAATTATTCCATAAAACAATACATGGGTAATATGTGACGTGTACGAGTCAACCCTGCCTTAATCCGAGGCACATTGCGGCTGGGATCACTCTAAGTGGCTTTCTTTTGTTTAAAATGGACAATATTTTAAGTACATATGGAAAACTAACCAAACACATTCAGTTTCTGTTGAAACATTAGGAGAATGTTCCATGGGTCATATGTGACGTGTACAAATCAACCCTGCCTCAATCTGAGATGCGGTGTGGCTGGAACCACTCAAAGTGTCTATATTTTGTTTCCAATGGACATCATTTTAAGTGAAAAACATCAACTGGAATATAGAAGACCGAACAAATGCATTTGGATTGTGTTGGTACTTTAGGTCATTGATTCATGGGTCATTTGAGACGGGTATGAGTCAACCTCGTTTAAATCCGAGATGTGGTGTGACCGACACCACTCTAACTGTGTCTCTTTTGTTTAAAATGGACAGGATTATAATTGAAAAGAACAACTGGCTTACGGAATACTGACCAAACAGATTCGGAATCTGTTGATAATTTATCACAGCAATCCATGAGTTATATGTGATGTTTACGGGCCAACCCAGGCTCAATCTGAGTCACAGTGTGGTGAGGATCAGTCTATGTGTCTCTCTTTTGTTTAAAATTGACAACATTTTAAGTAAATATATGAAACCCACCAAACGGATTCAATTTTCATTGGAACATTAAGTGAACAAACCATGAGTCATATGTGACATGTACGAGTCAACCGCGCATCAATCCGAGGTGCGGTGTGTCCCACACCACTCAAAGGGTCTCTCTTTTGTTTAAAATTGACTACATTTTAATTGAAAACAACATGTAGCATATGGAAAACTGAAAAAATGCATATGAAATGTGTTGATGCTTTAGGAAAACGATCCATGGGTCATATTTGACGTGTACAAGTCAAACCCACAATAATACAAGATGCGATGTGGCCGACACCATTCATAGTGTCTCTCTTTTGTTTAAAATGGACATCATTTTAAGTGAAAACAACAACCAATATACGAAAAACTGACCAAACGCATTTGAAATGTATTTATGCTTTAGGAAAACGATCCATGGGTCATATGTGACGGGTACGAGTCAACCCCACCTTAATTTGAGGCATAGTGTGGCCAGGATCACTCTAATTGCCTCTATTTTGTTTAAAATGGACAACATTTTAAGTACATACGGAAAACTGACCAAACAGATTCTAATTGTTTTGATAATTTAGCACAACTATCCATGGGTCATATGTGACGTGTAAGAATCAACCCCGCCTTAATCTAAGACGTGGTGTGGCCGGAACCAATCAAAGTGTATATCTTTTTTTTGAAAAGGCCATCATTTTAAGTGAAAAACACCAACTGGCATATGGAAAACCGATCAAATTCTTTCAGAATATGTTGATACTTTAAGACGATGATCGATGGGTCATTTGCGACGTGTATGATTTAACATTACCTGAATCTGAGGCACGATGTGGCTGGTATCACTCCAGGTGTATGTATTTTGTTTAAAATGGACATCAGTTCAGGTAAAAATATATGGTATACAAAAAACCGATCAAATTATTAATTGAATTCCAGATTCCACATATAATTGTCATCTAATTTTAAATTGAATTATAAATAAATTATGTATGTTTATAATTGTGTTATGAATTCTAATTTAATTATGGATGTGTATAGTTCTGGGAAGAATTATATGTTAAATGTGTATGAATTTGTTATCAATATGTATGTGTTAGTTTGTTATTATAGGTACAATAATTGTATATGTGTGTGTTAGTTTATTGCAGGTACAATAATTGGATTGAAAATGAGTGGGAATGCACAAAATGAGGCATGTTGTGCAAGTTGCAGAGCTACTGTGCAAATTGCACAACATAGGCTATGCCAACGGTTTCAAATCGTTGGCATAACATCTCTGATTATTTTTTTGCAACAATTCAATGAACCATTGGTAAAAACCCTTCCCAACAGTTTAAAAACCATTGGGAAAGAGGAGAGTCCTTGGGCTTTCCCAACGGTTCAAGCCAAACCATTGGGAAAAACTATCGCAATGGTTTTGCACAACCATTGGGATAGGTTAATTTCTCCCCTCCTTATCCCAACGGTTCATTGTAAAATTTTGGGAAAATATTTCCCAATAAATGAATTCCCTACGGTTTTCAGAACCTTTGGTATAACATATACCAACGGTTCTGCAGCCTTTCCCAACGGTTCAGAACTATTTGGAAAGACTGTATTTCTGGTAGTGATTTCAACCCCTTGGCTTGCTGTTCGGGGCAGACTTGTAGGATGTTGTGAATCGATGGTGGTTACTTCTGGGACTGTTGGGTACTCACTTTCTTAGGTTGAGCTATGGGATGGAGATCCCCTTGTGATCTTGTTCAGGTTTCTTGACTGAGCATATGGATATGTATAGACGTTGTTCCAGTATCCACTCCTTGGATTTGGTTACTCTCCATCCAGGAGAGGATAAGATGCTTGGGGTATGCCACGTGCTTTCCATGTCTATATTCTCGTGGTTGGATGAGTCTACTCTTCTACTATAGGTAGCAAAGACTCGACAAGAAGTTTCATATTCTGCAATTTTCTATCTCCTTGTGTTTGGGAAAGTCTACTTCCTTTCCCTTGTTGGGTTGAGCTGTTACTCTACTGTACTCTATACTGCTCTCTCTATCATTCGCCTTTACTATTCACTATTCGATATACTACTCACCTCTTCAATAACTTCTTCGTTTCTCCCTCTATCCTTTGGGGTATCCCACTGAGTATTTTTATACTCACCCGAGCATGGGATTTTACCGCACTTGGTGTGCCCATGCAGACGATGGACAGCTGGATCGTAACTTCAGAGGAGATTAAGAGTTAGAGATCTTAGACTACGTAGGGTGGTCATAGTCGGGTTCCAGGTGAGGGACCCTCCTAGCTATTGTAATTTTCTTTACCTGTTGCCGGGTTGTGGCACTTTTTTGGTTGGGCACATGTTTTTTCCCGTTTTCTTTTAAGTTAACCTTCAGCATTTACATTATACTTCTTAGAGGTCAATGCACTTTTTTGGATGTTTACAGTAGTAAGTACGTTACTTTTCCTTTTAATCTGCACCTCTACATTGAGTGGGCTACATGTGTGTGTATAGGTACTCAGGAAAAGGCCTCCCCATGTTTTTTATCCTTCGGCGCTTGTCGTTAGCCCCTGCCCTATGGAGGCGGGCTTGTGGTAGTTGCAGCTCGAGCCCAGGTAGGGTCGGGTCATGGCATAACATTCAGATTCATAGAGAAAAAATCTCGATAAACAATGGTTAAGTAACATGGTATGATAAAATAATCAATTATTTGTTTATATATTAGGTACTTCTCTTATAAACTCTTGTTAACAACATAAGATTAAATATGAATCATGATTTAGTATTTGGTAAGACCCACTTCTATAAAATATTTTGATGATAAAATCATAGGAAAATTCTTACAAGGAAGTGAAATTGAATCAGTGTTTTAATTATATCATAAATTATCTTGGGGAGTCCACTTTGAATCTTATAGGAAATCCCAAAATGTTTTATAATCTATAATTTATTGGTCCAACTTATTCAAAGATGTATTTGAATTTTGTAAAAGTTGTGAAAAATGATAGTATTCTAGTAATATCATAAAACAACCAGAAATTATTCAAAAACCAATAAATTTTTGTGAAAATTTTGAATTATAGGGAATATAATTCATGGGACCATTGCTAATGTAATTTGTAAATTCATAAATTCTTTTATCTAAAGATCATGTTTCAAAATGTGAGGAAGAAAAAGCCATCAGGACTTATTATTATAACGTTGTTTGTAATTTTGTTAGGGATAACATATTCTATAGGTTTGGAGAGCCATGCGAAATCATTAGTGACCAGAGAACTCATTTATTCAATAGGAAAATAGAGGTACTGATTAAAAGTATGGGGTAAATCATAAATTATCTACACCATACCATCTACAAGGAATTGTCCAGGAAGAAGTCTATAATATAGAATTCTTTGTAATTCTAGAAACAAACTATTAATCCCAACATAAAGGATTTGAGTCAAAGTTTATATGATACCTCTTGGTCTTATAGAGTAGCCTATATAAATCCATAGGGCTGTGCTCTTATATATATATTTATGGAAAGAGCTACCACCTTCTTATGTAACTGTAACACAAGGCATTCTGGGTGGTAAGAGAGTTGAATTTGTTACTTTATAAATATGGTAAAAAAATGAGATATTAGTTGTTGGAACTTGTGTAGATTATGAGGGAATCATTCTAAATTTCAATTAACTACAAAAAGAGAACAATAATGTCCCTTGACAAGATAATTTAACTGTGAGCCTTCAACCCTAGATATCAAGTATTGTTATAAAAATTCGAACATAAACTAATTCTATGTAAAAATCATTACTGATGAGAATGTCCCTTTACTATTATTCACATATACCCATTTGGTGTTCTAAAGATTGGAAATTAAATATGAGAAAACTCGTTCATAGTAAATTGGTAGTGGAAGAAGAAGTTCCATGGGACTATACCTAAAAAACTAGTGGAGGAGATCACACCCTTTCACACAGAGTAGAAATAAATACCTACTAGGGTTCATCTTTCCTCTACACTTGATTAAAATAAAAAATACCATTTTTAGAATACATACATTAAAAATAAATTTAAATGTACTAAGGATACTACATTAATTAAGTATAAGAGATATAATGTTTCAGTCCATGTTTTTTCAAAGTCCAGGTTTTTTGCAAATATTTTATTTTTGAGCCAAGCCAATGAAATTAAAAAAAGATATTCTATAGGGAAAAATAATCTTTTTTCTTTAATACACTATCCCCATGGGAAATAATCTAGCATTATTGAATAGTCATGAACATTTATTTTTTCTTCTTCCAGTTTAGGCCCATTTTTAAAGATGATGCAATGTTGAAAAATAGAGAAACTGAATAGAACACTTGTCGTAAATGTGAAATAGAATAGAATTAATGGATTAGGACCTACACCACCTAACTAAAGCACAATTTATAAAGGTATTTTTATTTTATATTAAATAAATTTAGAATTACCAATTTTTTAAAAATATTTTTTTGAGATTTCAATGAAATTTCATGCCCACAATTGAATTTATTTTTTATTTGACATATCTAGGAGACATATGATTCATATAAATCCTAGGATTCCATGTTTTAAATTATTTGGATACTGATATTGAATGAGTAAAATTAATAATTGAATTGTTAAAATGAAATATGGATATTAAAAATAGCACTCATGATTTAAGGGAATTAGTTGATTCATGATAATGAAACTCCCAAAACAATTTTTAGTATTTGGATTTATAAAAATCATGTGAATTGATTTTTTTATTAGTCATGCCATGTATGATTTTCCAAAATCATATGTACCATTACCAAGATGATTTCTCAACAAATTAATTCCTATTTATTCTTGATCATTTTTCTTGAGTGGTCATTGGACATGTCACCGACCAGAACAATCATTTGAACTTGTTAAAGCTATGACTATTTAAAAAAACATTTAAAATGATAGAGGAATTTTTTGATAAACCACTTATCATAAAAATACCACCTTAAAATCAATCCTTATTTATCCTATAGAAATATTGATTGAATATATTAGGGATTATTCATGTTTTAACATATTTATATCAATTCATGACATCCTTTTATTATTTTCATGGTATTTTAAAGTTAATGTGTGAGGGTGAATGGAATCAGGGTGATAGGCATGATATAAATTGTAAAGAAAATGTGAATTGTGTGCTTATTTTATAAATACATTAATTTTGTTGATTCATTCATGATACATCATTGTTTTCCTCTACTGAAATATAAATAGTAAAATGAAAAAAATAACAAAAAAATGGAAAAAATGGGTTGTGATTTGAGAAGAACTAATATCACCATTACAAGACCTATGATTTTTATTATACATGATGATGTTTTGGTTGTGGTGTTTATTCTAAGAATAGAATTATTTAAAAAAAGAAAAGTTTATTTGAAAAATAAAAAAAGTTTAAACTAAAAAAAGATATGGTGCACAAATCATTCATTATGCTTTATTTGAACATAACCTTTACATTTAGTTTGGATAAGTGGGAGATGTTATAATATAAAGGAGATAATTTAATTAATCTTTTATTTTTTATATTATTCACTTTGATTTATAGGTAAATCTATTACTTGAGCTTTAGTTTTTAATTCGTATCAACCATAATCCTTGGATTCATTTGAACCTTTAATGAAAGCCTTCATGTTTTTATGTGAATTTTTTCTTCACACAGTGGAGATAGTAGTTCATTTACAAGTCTATAAGTAAGAATCATGATCTTATGATATGAGAATAAATCTAATTGAATTGTATTATTAATGATGACAAAAAAGATTCAAAAGTAAGCTACATTATGATTTGTTATATTTAATAATAATTAATTGATGATCCCGAATAAATGAAAAGATATGTTCCATCATTTTTAAGGGGGAAAAGTAAATTACATGAATTTCCCATTTCATAGAAAAAAGGGAAATTGAATTTATATTTTTATGGTAAATTTCATAATTTCATTTTAATTTGATGATTGTTTTATTTTATTTCTTTTAAATTTGAATAAGTATAGCATTACTACCTAATAATATTTGAGGTTGAGATCATATGCTTAAGGAAAAGTATAGTTTACGTGTGAGGGTATTGAAACAATCAATTATTATTATTATTATTACTAAATATAGATTAGTGATTTTAATCTAAAAAAAGTGACACTTTAATTCTAATTCTCACATTTTATGGGTTTAAATTCTATTTAGACATAATTGGAAAAAATGACCATATTTTGGGACTTAACTTTTTTATTCTATTTAAGTATTTTGGCCTAAAAACTTTATAGCTTTATATAATTTATGAAAGTTTTTAGGGTTAAATACATTATGTGATTAATTTCATTTATTTATACTAAGACTTTAATTAATCATTTTAAGGGCCAAAATAAACTCACAATTTAGGTCACAAAATTTGTGCATAGATCTGGAAATTATTGAATATGTTCTTATATCTCATATATGGGTGATAAAATGGAGCTAAAATTAGAAAAATTATTAATACAAAATCTTTATAAACAAATTTAATAACCATGGGCCTACTTGATTCTACCAAAATCAATTCCATAAATTCATGATAAATTCAATTTCTAAAATTCGAAAATTCTTCCCAGGAAGAATAAAATTTCAGAGTAGATTGGTTATAACTTATACTATATTTGGAAAATGGAGTATAACATTCATGGGTAAAAGTGAAAAATATTTTGAAAAAAAGTTTTAAAAGGCCACCTTTACTAATTTAATAAAAACATGGGGATACCATGTACAAACTATTGAACTAAAATTATAGGGCCAATTTTTCAACCATTGACTACCCGATATGTCCCACAACCCATTAATGTACCAATATAATGCCCTAAATTCTCTTACATGCCTATAAATAAGTGTATTGGGGTGGATTTAAGAGATGATAAATTGGTGGGGGAAACTCTGGATGATGGACTGGCCAAGATTTATTTCCCTGCATTCTTCATCATTTTATTTTCATTACTCCATGATGTCTCCCCTCTCTCACATCAACTCAAAATCCCCATCCACAAAGGTTTAGTTTTATAGAGTGTCAAGAATGGTGGAGGTTGGAACTATCTTCTTTCTTGAGTTTTTCTAATTCAATTTAGTAATATCCCTTATTTTGTTTTGGTTTCAATTCTTAATTCATTTTTAATTTCCCAATGTGATTACATTGGGTTTTGATTTTGTTAATTTTAATTGCTTTGGTCGATGATTAATATCTCCCGACACTCAATTATTTTTTTATACAGTGGTTCATATTAGGGTTGTGTGGTGATTGCTCGATGGTTGTTAGCACACATGTAAGAATGTATATTGGATTATTGGTTGAGTAGAGAACAACAAGCCCTGGTCTGGTATTTCCCTAATTAATCATGAAAACCTGTTTCTAACACTACACACATAGAAATAAGGGTAGACCAACATGTGGTTTTAGATAATAATATTCTCATCATAACCATTTGTCCATGGGGACGATAAGACTTGGTAGACAAATCCCTCTCTTACTAGTCTTGTAGAAGAAAAAGGGGTAAAATTTTGAATTCATGGTGGCACGACACTAGGTCTATACAAACCTACTCCAATCACTATATTTCTCAATTGTTTTATAAATATATTAAATAAGACTATTTCATGGTATCAATTTCTTAAAATTAATTAAAACCTACCTTTTTAGAAACTAATAAAATGTGAGAACATTTTTTTTCACTCATCTTTTGGAGACAACCTAGAGATAACTATTATACCATACTTAGGTAAATTAAATATTGATTTTCCATACCCAATGATTGACCTACATCAGGGACCCATACTTTTCATAAATAAATATTACATAATTTTATAAAAATATTAAATAAATTTCAAAATAATACATCCCTAAAGACATTATAGGTTTAATATATTTAGAAACATGGATATATACGTACTATTTTATAAAATATATACATTATTTATAAATATGGTCTTTATAGATATCACCCTTTTTAGAAATATCATACTTAAAAAATATCTTTATAATCTAGTGAATGGAAACATAAGAAAGAAGAGATTAGAGGCTCTATAAGGGAAAAAATAAGAGACATTAATTAATGATTATAAGTGATCTTAAGATAATCCCAATGGAATAATAGGAAGATCAAGACTTATAATAGTCATATCCCATCTGTAAAATTACATTAATCATGAAGGATGATGTAAGAATGTTTTAGAAAAATGACACAATACATATAATAAATAATCAATATGGATGCATGAAAACATATTAAAATCAAAAAATATACGTCTTTTTCATGAACATAGACATAAAAATTCATTTCAATATTCAAGGATCACTTACAAAACTATCAGAGTGGATTGGGTTCACTCCCCATTTCATAATTTCCATCGTTACAGTCCATAATAAATATTATCATTTTGAAAAAATTATAATACTGAACTAGGTTGAATCTCCATTATAGGTCTTTTTATATAATGAGATAACATTCTATACCCAATTAATCAGAGGGATATATAATTTTTATCCCACAAACCACATAATTAAAACCATATATATTTGTACCACAAGATCATAAAATATCTGCCATATCATCAAATCGAAACCCAGTGAATGGATAAACATTTCATAAAACTTTAATCGTAAAAACCATAAACCATCCAATGAAAGAATAAATATGGCTACATTTGATCATATCCCCATGAAATCAGATGAAACATAAAATCATGTTGTTATAGAAAACAAATACCTTTAAATGAACATTATATCATTTATTGAAGAAAAAGCCTACTTTTTTGGAAATATATTATTTTAAATATAAAATTTTAAAAAATATTAATGAAACCATTTTATTTTATATTTAACAAGTAAAAATATATTGTAATATTAATAGAAAAGATTATTCGTGACGGTTGATAAAACTATTCATGTAGAGTATGTTAAAATAGAAATCTGTTTCGTATTTTTGATAAAAAGATTAAAGTACTATGTTTCCAAAATGATTAGGAGCTTAATTTTAAAACTTCTTATGTAAAGTAAAAAATATTAAAAAATAAAAAAAAAATATTTAAAAAAAATCATTGATTTTTTTTTACAAAAATACGGACATGGAAGAAAATATTCTGACCAAAGAGAACAATATGGTTAGTTTTCCGTAAAAATATTCATTAGATATCCTGAGTACTTAAAGAGAAGAAGATAAAAAATAAAAAATATAAAACATATAGAAATAACTAGATTCAAATTAAAAAAATAATACATGAGAGTTATATATCGTATAATTTCATTATGGGAATATTTAATCCTAAAAAATCTTGATAAAAATGATATTGTAACATAAAACCCTTACCTCAGTCCATGCTTCTTTTTTAGAACATTAAAATTATGTATAATAAAAATAAATTTTTTATAATTATATAACAAAAAATAATAACACCTTTAATACTATAAATTAATTACTTATAATATTTTATCACTTGCTAATTACCAATTTTTCATTATAATCATCATTTCAGGTGTTAAAGACTTCATTTTCCATGTATGTTTTGGTTCAGCGGTTATGGTCCATTAAATTTGATCATGGATAATTAATCAAAATAGTTATAATCATGAAATAAATTTCATATATATATATATATATTTATTACCATTTATATATAGCAGTGAAGAAAAATTAATTACATTGCTATGTGGAGATGGTAGTTCGTATGAAAGCACAACTGACATTTCATTTTTCAAGGGATAGAAAAAGAGAGATGTAAAAATAAATTACTAATTAGATTATTATTATTATAATATAAAAATCATATATAAAAATTTAATCTATTATAATTACAAACCGTGAGTGACAATAGGGGAAAAGGATTTGTATTGTTATCTTAAGGCGGTAGTCCACATGTACGCATGAACGATACTTTCATCTCCCATTTGATTGATAAAAGGTGGTAAGTGGTTTTATATAATAATAATAGAATATAATTATATTTTTTATACTATATTCATCATGTTTTAATACATACAAAATTTTTAGAGGAAGTATAAGAACTAATAAAATTGAATGATCTTGGATAAGATATATACCTCTTATTTGAGAGACAACCTCCTAGATTAATCTTTAAGACATAAAGGATTAATCAAATAAGAATAATAAAACCTCCGGGATGAAGGGAAGGATTATAGGATGTTTTTTCATAAGGTATTTTCCAATATAGTAGGCTCAAATGTTTTGAATAATGTAAGATAAGAGGTTCCCATTTATTTGTGAGGGGAGGTACACAAAAGAAATTTCATAAAATATTTCATTGATTTAAGGTTACTTTCATGTGAAAGTGGATCCAAGTATCCAAGAATTAAAATTTAAGATAATATATGTTTTAAATTTCTTTATCAAATAATAATTTTATTGGTTTGGGTGGAAATTCTAACCTTATACCATGTTTAACCCCCAATAAACTTGTTTAAACATTTTTCGTGGTAACATTTTTTTGTTTTTACTCTTCATTATGATAAAAAATTAGTTCACCATATAAAAATATATCAATTAAGAAGATTAAAAATATAAAATCAATTTTACCATATTAAATTTATGTAAGTTGGATAATTTAATTGTAATTAGGCCTGAAAACAGAAATTTAAATTCATTGTCCAAAAAGAATATTTAAGCATAAAATATAATTTATTTCAGTTATTTGCTTTTAAAAAAGATAAAATTTATATTAGAGTATTTATTTTAATATATAATATATTAATTTAATTTATTCTATTAATAAATTTATATTAAATTAATTTATTAAGATAAAAAAGCATTGCATGAATAAAAATAGTATTTTTAGAAAAATATGTTTTTAAGCCTAAAAATTATCTTATACCAAAATCAAGTCACATTATTAGTACTATGTAATTATTTAAATTATTTCTAATTTAATTATATATATGTTACTTTAATAAAAAATTTAAAAAATAATGGTACGTTTATTTGAAATTAAATTAAAATTTCTATAAAAATATATATTTTTTACAATTACTAAAAAATATTTTTTTTTGAAAATATAAACATTCACCATATGTTAATAATGAAATTATTATTTTAATGATGATATTAATTTAATCAAATAATTTTTTTAAAAAATTAAGTATATTTCGTGAATGAGAAAATGTGATAAAAACCATTTTTGAGGGAAATATATTTTTAAACCATAAAATGACTTTACTGGAAATGGAATAATTATTTACTATGAATTAGGCCAATAAATTTTCATTAATAAAAAAAATTTAACACATTTTTATAGAGTGTTTAGTACTATTTATTCCTTTCAATTTAATAGGTAGGTTATAAAGTCTTACTATATAACAGTTTAGAAAAACTAAAAGATTCATGTAAATAAAGATATCAAATACATAATGTTCCATTTAGAAAGAAATATATATTAAATATTGTAGTGTAACATTATACCACACTTAAAAAGGATTTCTCCCTCAAAATTACATATCTATTATATTAAAAATAAAGATATCTATGCTTTATCACATCCTTGGGTTCCCATGATGTTTCCTTAAATTTATAATTCCTCTGATGTACATTAACCAAGTGAGTAGTCTGGTTCTATAAAAGTATATCTCCATGATCATAGATTTTAAATGGTTTTTCTTCATATAAAATATCCTGCTTCATTGGTTTAAAGGCTATGTTCAGTACATGAAAAGAATCAATTATGTAATTCCTTAAGAGAGAAAGAGGAAATAGATCATGATCTTAAGAGAAGTTTGGTGGGAGTGACAAGAGATAAGATAATATCCCTACACAATCAAGAAACATAGAGGGAACAATAAACCGAGGTCTTAACATTACATTATTTATAAATCTAACAAACTTATTCTAGGGTGAAATTCATAAGAAAATCTTCTCTCTAAAATTCGATTCTTTACATCACTGATTATTCTAAGAATTACTCTTTTATAGAATTTGTGATGCCTTGATAGGCAATGAAATGGATCTAAACATCTCTTCAATTTCTTATTATTTATCAGGTACCAATAGAATTATTTCTCGAGAATCATTATAGATTATTAGAGTTCTAAACATCATTCCATGGAGGACTTCATCATGAGTCATCTGAATGCTCAATTTAAAGATGTTATTGTAAGAAACATTTATTAGCAAAAGTTGTTGATTGCAAACACATTTAAAATCTAGATAACATGATCTAAAAATATCATATAATGTTTCAATTGTCATGTTATTCTAACCATTTGTCTTTGGATGATTAGTATTACTGAAAGACAACTATTTAATTAGATATTTTTGAAGACTTCTCAAAAACATAGTGGTAAACATATAATCCTAAAAAATAACGGATAATGTGGTTTCACATGTAACCCTTACAATTCATTGAAATTTATAATAGAAATCTGATCAATAAGGAAATATTCCCTGATAGTAATGAAGTGAACAAAATTTTAAGCTGATCAACTAAAACACAAATAAAATAAATTTCATTAGTTGTTTTAGAGATTACTAAAATGAAATCCATGGTGATGATTTCCTACATCCATTCTAGTATGCGTAATGGTTGTAACATCCACTTATAATTCTATATTTCAACCTTAAACTATTGACAAAACAAGAATTGAGATAAATAATCTATAATATATCTTGTAATGTTTTCCACCTAGAAATACATATCAAGATATCTATAGATCTATTTATATCCAATATGAATAGAGAATGATGAGATATGAGCTCCTTTCAATAGTTTATTCTTCTCGTATAGTATTGATAGTAAAAAATATTGGTTCTAGAAAATTATCATTTTATTAAAATTAAGGTTGACCATAGAAACATTTCTCACATAATGTTTTATCTCCACATCTTATTTTT
The DNA here is from genome assembly GCA_963277665.1 of Viscum album. NCBI lineage: Eukaryota > Viridiplantae > Streptophyta > Magnoliopsida > Santalales > Viscaceae > Viscum > Viscum album. Next base: position 461,048,440 of record OY728139.1, on the reverse strand, counting down.
GTGCCTCTTTAATCATTAAATGGATAAATAGTTGAAAACAAATTTGATAAAGATAAGAATTCACCTGTTTATTTAAAATTTAAAAGTCCATCCTTTATAAATCCATAAATATTATATCTTTTGAAATCAAAATCATAGTTAGGCTAGAATGATCCTTTTGAATCAAATCATCACTGACCATGTTCACTTTCCCAGGATGGGAGTGTAATGATAGGTAATAATATATAATCAACTCAAAAAAATTTCTTGGGACATATTCAACTCTCTATAGATGAAGATATAATTTAAACATTTACGATCAATATATATGTCACACCTTAATCTATAAACATAATTATTCTATATCTTTAATTATTTCATTACAACTATTATCTCAAATCATGAATCGGGTGATTTATCTTAGAAAATATCAATTATCATGAGACATAAGATGTTACAATATCATTCTACATGAGAAAAAAATCCCAACCAGTTATTTAATGAGACATTGTAAATTCGAAACCAATATATATATCTTGTTAGTGTGATAAAAGCTTTACTAACCAAATTTTATTTCAATTACTTATCATTTTCTTTATACTCATCACTCAAAAGGAGATTCAATCACTTTTGAGTTTACATGGTGACTGCATTAGATATATGTGAGGAATCATTCAACAACAATTGATAATATCCATATAATCTAAGAAAACTATGGATTTCAGTCATAGTGGTTGGTTTAGGCTAATGTTTAATAAATTTTTGTCTTTGATGGATTCACCGATATAACCTCTATTGAGATTATATGACCTAAAAATGAAAATATGTTTTGTAAGCTTTCACACTTGGTAAAATTTTCATATAAATTATACTAATATAGGATCTTTAGTACAATCTACACGTGATCTTAATTAATTTAAATGCTATTAGAATAAATTAGAGTATAGTCTACATAGACTAACACAAACTAATTAATGTAATCTATAAATACTATATTCATTAAATGGCATCAATATAGTGGTTTAATTATTAAGAACAAATCGAATCCCAATAAATTCATTGTCCATACCTCGAATAGAAATATTTCATTATTATTTATTCACTTTTTACCCTCAACTCATAGTCCCTGGATTGAAGATAAATATTGAAAAATTATTTATGTCTACATAATTGATCAAAAACATCATTTAGATGGGGTAGATAATACTTATTAATGATGATGACCTTGTTAAGTCGTTGATAATCAATACAGAGATGCATTGATCCATATTTCATCTTAATAATAATTATTGGTGTGCCCCTTTATGATAAAAATGGATGAATGAATCCCTTATCATGATTCTTCTAGATTTTATTCTTTAGTTCAAAAAAATCAATGGGGTCAATTCTATATGAGGTCTTTGAAATAGGTGTATCACCAAGTATGAGTTCAATTAAAAATTATATGCACAAATTTGAAGGACTCTGTGAAAAATATTCTAGAATTACATAAGAAAAATCCCATATAATAGGATTAATATAAATTTAGAATTTTTCCCCAACCATATGAGATAAATACCCACTTTGAATATGATTAAAGACCCAGAAAATGGATTCAATCTCTATTAGAGGTTCACATTCATCCACACATTGATATATAATCATAGGTCTGTTAAAAATATCAAATTTGATATCACTTCTTATAAAATTGATAATAAATTTAAACAAATAAAACCAATGAATTTTTAAAATCACATCAAATACAACTAGATGCTGAACAACAAGATATATAGGAATCATATTTTATAAAACATTAATTGGGGAAGATTCATAGTATTGATATACAATCACCGTAACTTTTTTGGTTTTTAGGACTATTCAAATTTCTAGTCATTGATATGGTAATGTGACTCCTATAGAAATTTTTTTAGATATGAAAGAGTGGTTAGATCCTAAATCAAATAATACAAAAGTAGATCTAGAGTTCATAGTAAGTGTAACTTTAACATCCTCTTTATCTCACCCCACATCAATAATTGTGATCGCATGTGATTAACCATTATCTCTAATCTTAATAGGTTACTGAAAATTTCATTCATCAATAACCCTTGGTTTATATCACATGTTAGAATAATCCATTCACTCCTTGAAATTATTGAATTTGACCGTGGTTGGTACATTTTATGGATATTTCTCTCTATTTTTATCAGTTTCTTACTTCTTCCCATTATATCAGTATTTGATTTTCTGATGGAATTCTTTTCCAAAAATAGAATATTTACCACCCCCATTATGATAATTTCTTATATGTTTCTTTAAAAACATATGCAATAAAAAATCTCATCACCTCCCCTCTATTGATTTTATTATTACACTTTCCCATGAATTCTACCTTTATTTTATTGTAAAAAAAAAGATATTTAGGGGTGTCTCCAGTCTCAATTTCCACCAAGATAAAACATAAAATTATTTATTCACAGATAATGAAGAATCTTCTAGAAAAAACCATTCATATACCTGGTTTTAAGTCAGTAATGAAATAATCAATGTTATTTTTGGTTTCAATAACAATACCAATATTTTACCTAATAATTCAGGAAAAATATTCTTCATAGATACCAGAGATTCATTATTCTTCTTCTTAAGTTTAAGTAATTCACTATACATATTTGTATAAAGAATATGGGGAATTTACTTATTGAAAAATATATATCCTAAACTAATCAGACTCCATGGATTAAATTTTGAACAATTTTCACTTATTCTTGATAAGATCCCACCACTCATTCACTTCAAATTCAAATTAATAAATAACTATAGTAACGATTTCATTTTCTAATAAATATAGAATAGAAAATATAATTTCCATGGTACTGATCAATTTTAAATCAATTAGTAGATTGATGGACTCACTAAAATATTGTAGAAATTATCTCATGAAGAAATAAAAATATATTTTCTTCCTTTTATTTCTCATTTAGAAGATCAACATGATTCATTGATTGAGAATGTTCATAATAGTGACAATAAGGATGTTCATTCCATAACCCATAAAATTTTGTTTCTTAGTGGGAAATGATTGTATTTTTCCTTATATTTGGATTTGACATGGTTCAATATGGTTCCAGCCATTTAATGAACCAAAAAAATGTTTACTTAACAATAATCACTGTGGGAAATCATAAAATCATGAAAATGATTTATATGATGTCTAAATCATGATAGCATCTTTTTATTGTATAAAACCTTTGGTATATCATTAGAAATTTTGGTCATCATATATTCAAATTATTTATAATGAATATTAAATTTTTTTAATTAACTAAAGAATATCCCATGGGGTTCTCAAACCAGGTTCACAGTAAGGGATCGATCATTACAAACCTGAATTATGGCCATGATATACTCGAAAAACCATTTTCAGGATTGTATCCTCAAGATGAATATGCTCCAAAACTATGTACATTTTTAGTATCCAGACTAGGATATATTTTATTAGGGAAATCAAACTCATTTCTTTACCATAACATTGGTTGTTATCTAATACTTAGTGTCATGACCTGCATTCTTCATGACAAAGGAAGGGATAACAAGATGCCAAGACCTTCCTTACTAAAGATGAAGGAGAGATAATGACCCTCTTATTCTCACTTCTAATAGGCCCCGAGGAGGAAATCGTCACCAAGGGTATAAAAATATCATAAAAATGGGAGGCATTGCCCTTTTTATAGTAACCATGATCAGGATATAAGAGGTATCAACCACAAACAACTCCAAGACCCATATATAAATAAACCAAAATCCATCCAACATTCATATTTAAAGTAAAACTACTTGAAGTATAATGGAAACTCCAATGCAATTACCAAAATAAAACAAAGGTATGCACAACAACTCTCCCAAAAATCCAAGATAATAAGGTTCATCATGTTATGTATAATCTACCTAGAAACCAAAAAATAGTTGTATATAAATTGGGTGAGCTTAAAAGTATACTTAGTAAGGAAAAACCAAAGTCACCCATGAACATGTGAGATAAGCATACTAATACCCCTCTGAGAAAACATCAAAAAATAAAAATCACCCAAAAAAGAATACTATACACCATTACCACACCAAGGCATGCTCACCAAATAACATAAGTAAAGTAAAGTAAATTAATGTAATATGCACATCAATATATGGGTACCTCGCACCACTTTCCATAGGTTAACTACTCATCCCTAATGATGAACATCCGGATGCTACCACTCTATTCCACAAGCCCAACTATCACAACATTCTCACACACACCTGTGCCACATACCCAATCACATCTAACCCACAAACACCTGGGCCACAAACCACAACCCCATAACAATGACACATGGTAACCACAACACAACTCATCCCTAAGGAACATGGGAATCACACCTCGCCCACATACAACAAAGAATCCAAACAACAAAACAACCTACCCAAAGAGTCTAGGCATACAAATGATTAGAAGAGGGAGAAGATAAGAACCAATAACCATCCATCCATCCTCCTACCGAGATGTTGGAAAAGGACATCGTCGCCCATAACAATAGGGGTGTTTGAAACATTGTTTTCAACATGGGTGGGGTGTATATAGAAATCACAAAGAACAACATGTATATATATTGGTACCAAACACAGATCCCTACCAATGGGTTTTAAAAACAACAACCAGCCCACACCATAACTGCCCTTACTACGAACTCTACATGCATGTACCACCACGAATGACAATTAATTCTATAAGTAAAAAAATTAACACCAGTTCACTACAAGTCACATCTCTAAACATACCCATAGCCAATTCATTTAACTAGTATTCTCAATGCATTATCAATTTTTTTATTTAATCCATCCTTACTTGGGAAACTACCAAACTATATAAGCATTATTAGGTGCAGCAACCATACCAACCTATACTAAAGAATAACATAGAAAGAAGGGACACGGTAAAATAATACATTCTAGCACCCATTTATAAAATAACGGTCTCTAGAAACTCCGAGAAAAATAACCATTCAAGGACACACCATCCTTATTCAAAATTATCCATCCTAAACCATCCTCGAAATCCCTACCGCATGAAAAACACCACATTCAGCCAAAAAATAGAAATCATTCTTTTTGATGTACCCTTGCACACTCACATTTCATGGAAACCCCTACCATCATTCTTCAATGTCACATTTCTATATCCTTTCTCTTAATAGGGAAGACCCCCAACATTCCTTTTTACTACCATAGTCGTTAGCTCCACTACACCACAACACCACACCCATTACACCCATAAATATGAATATGACCCAACCCAATCCAACAACCCCATTTTGAAACCACATCCTAGATACAGTCCCACTGTATAAAAAGTTCATCCATTACCAAATCAACAAATATCTTATCCAAAGATACCATTACACAACTCATACAACCCCAAACTCTCAACCACACTCTATGACACAAAACCACATGAATTCCATAGACAGAAGCTGAACTAAACCATAAAAATTACATAACCTCAACAAAAAGTCAAGGTTTATTCAGATTTAGTATCACTTCTACATTATTTCCACTGGATAAAATTTGGGTTATCACAGAATGAGTTCGATCCTAGGGTATCCATTTATTTAACAAAATATAAATGGTTAACCAATTTTATAATCAATTTGTCATTTATATAATATCAATAGAAATTATTCATAATCCATACAAGTGTGAAAATAGAGACCACCAAGGACCATAATTTTTAGAAGGCATACATACCTTACAAAACATAACATGTATCTAGGATAAAATATCAAACTAGGTGATCATCATCATCATACTACCATACCCTAATTTATTATATATTGTAATCCTTATTTAATTGGTTTTAACCATCATAACCATAAGAGGATATCATTACACCCACCCCGCATGATGAACAAAGTAAAGAGTGACAAAGGAATCCATTCGTAGAACAACAGATGAACAACAATCTCTCCTTGTGCCAAAAGAGGAGGGTTTCTTGATTATAAAATAGGAATATAGGGGAAAATGAAACGGACTACTATAGCACAAGCACATGATTTCTCAGGAAAAAATGGTTATCAATCCACTAAGAGAAAGTGGAAGGGTTCAAAGGAATAGAGGATTTCAGATTTACAAAGGATAGATCCAAATTCTATGGGGAAACTGTTTTAAAGGACATTAATGCTGGATCACAATCAAGATCATGTCATTTGGGAGTTAAATGAAACTTTAGATTTTTAGGAGATAAATTCCATTTGAAACGGAATAAAAACTCATTAAAAACAAAATTTAAATCATATAATGTCTACAGAAATTTCAAAGGAGGAGAAACTAGAAAAAATGGGGAAACTAGAAAAAAATCAATAATGGGTGAGTGATTGATGGATGAGCCACTGAAATTGAGCCATCGAAGGATGATCCATCGACACGACTGACTGATAGTGAGTCACTGATGTGACTCATTGATGCTAGACTCACTGAGGTGACTCACATTTTCCACTCACTAATGTGACTGAGTGATGAAACTCACTGATACCACTCCCTGATGTCTGACCAACCAACACATATACCTACAGATTCCCAACCAACCAATTCCCCAAGTCACTGATGCTTGACCTACCGACACTTGACCTACCAATGCCCTAAGTCACCAACGCTGGTCTACAGCCACGACTCACCAACGAGAAAAATATGAAATTTGAAAAACAATTGAATTGAGAGATCGTTTCCTCCAGGAACACACCAAACAGTATATTTTATAATATTAATGGACCAAGAAGGTTTGGGCCATTACATAAGATACCTCTTAAACTATTATGGCCCTTTAATACTCATAACCTAGCCTTCAAGAAATATAGGTCTGAAAAAACACTCCATAAGATACCTCTCAAGGATAAACCAACCTATGTGTTTAAAAATTTAGAGTAAATCGTCAACATCTAAGGAATCATCCTCCCATATATGATAACCCAAACATCCAAAAGATACCCCAAAAAAACACCAATTGTTCAGACACATTAATTTGGGAATCCTTTCCTCAATGTCACGATACTATCCGCTCTGGGCGGCACTGACTCGCCCACATGGGTTTAATTGCATATCTATTAATGTGTATTGATTATGAATAATGTATTACCTTTTTCACATGTTCCATTTCCACAATTTAGGACATTATCATATGTTATAAAATAAGGAAACACCACATATCATAGAAAACATGGTTCATGAACTACATCACAAAGAAAAACACACAAGAAAAACTCAAAACAACTGTGGGTACTAGGCACACATCTGCATCTAGTGGTCCCATGTATTCTCGAATAGAACACCATGCTTCCATAAAAAAAGAAAAAATGGAGTGATCCATCCACATAGAACCTTCTACTGATGATCCTATATCTCTACTAGCTTCTCCAAGAATGTTTTTTCAACCCTTATATCTAATTCTCCTCAATCAATGACATGGGATTCATCGTGAAGTTATCGAAGAACATGGGAGATATGAATGATGTCATGGATTCTTCTCAAATATGGTGGTAAGGTGAACTGTTATTCCAGCTTTCCAAATCATCCCATCACCTTGATGGGTCTGATGAACCTGATAGAATGCTTACTCCCTCTGATGAACCTCTACTACCCACGTTGAGTGGAAAAATCAAGAACACATTGTCCCCAACCTCAAACTCCAAGGGCCTTCTCCTATGATCGACATAAAAATTATACTAATACATTACTTCCTTCATCCCCTCATGGACAAGTAGCACCTTCTCTGTCATATTCTACCCCATGTCTAGATAAAGAACAAATTCTTCCACAACTTTCATCCAGCACAAGGGTGAACGGCACTGTCTTTAATATAAATCTTCAAATAGAGCCATGAAAATGGAAAAGCGATAGCTATTATTATAAGAAAACTCTACCAAGGGAAACTGTCACAACCAAGACACACTAAATTATTGAAATCATTCCCTCAACATGTCCTCCAATATTTTGATGGTCCTTTCTATTTTATCATCCATTTGAGGATGTAAAGCAGTGTTGAGGCATAATTTAGTGCCAAAGGCATGTAAAATATACTACAAACTCGCGATGTAAAATTTTTTATACTGATTTGAGATGATGGATTTGGGAACCCTAGGATTTCGCACCACCTCATCCACATACCTCTGTGTAAAGGCATCTATTGCTCTTAAATCCTTGATCACTAATAATTGAATTGATTTTTTCAACTCATCCACTAATACCCAGATTGCAGCATATTTTCCCTAATCCTTGGGTTATTCTATGATCAAATCCATTAAAATTGTATTGAACTTCCACTAATGGACATGTAATGGATGAAACAAACCATTGGGAACACAGTGCTCAACCTTCACATGCTAGCACACCATGCACATTGCAAAAAACTATGTCATTGGTCAATTCATCCCGGTCCACTAGAACTGATCCCTCAAGCCATGATTCATCTTGGAAACTCATGGGTTTACAACTAGGGTTGATCTATGAAACTCATGGAGAATAACCTCATAAATATCCTCATAAAAAAATGATTCCCAAGGTACAACATCTTATTCTGACTATCCACCGACCATCCCTCTCGTGAAACACCCTTGCCAAAGAGGTCACACAAGACATCTACCTCCATGTGTCCCCACTGAGACTCCTCCACCTAATAACTCAAATATGATTTTATCATCATATGAAATAGAAATCCTCAACCACCATACATTTCTATGTCTAAGTGAAAGGTATTCAACTCCCACATTGGACTCCAAGCATATATAGATTCGTGAGCCACTTCCTTCTGTGACTTTATGCTCAAAGAATTGACCACAACATCACCCTTTCCTGAGGTGAAAGGGATATAAAAAACATAATCCTAGAGAAACTATATCCACCTCCACTTTCAGAAGTTCAGATATCACTATAAAAAGATGTACCTCAAGCTCTTATGATTCGTGAAGACCACAATGAAATCCCCAATGAGGTAATGTTTCCACATCTTTAGTGAGAATAAACATGCAAAGAGTTCTAGATCATGGGCGACATAGTTAAGTTCATGGGGATGTAACATACTAGATCCATAATCGATTACTCCCCATTGCTACATCAGTACACACCCTATGCCCAGACAAGAAGCATCGTAAAATACCTCAAACATCGACCCTTCCTCTAGAAACCTAATCATTTGGGAACAAACCAAATTCTTGTCTGGATATCTGAATGATTCTGGACACTATTAACTCCACAAAAAGGATTTAATTATCTTCTTAGACATATCAATAGAGAAGTTACTCAATTGAAATGTTGTACGAGTCTCTGGTACTCACCTACCAGACCAAGAAAACTGCGAACTGCTTCCAATTTTGTGGGTATTGCCCAAGAATTGAATACCTCAACCTTCAATGGGTCCACTGCTACAAACTTATGAGACACCACATTTCCTAGGATGCGGACCTCCTATGTCCAAAACATGCAATTGGAAAAAATTTCATAGAGATGGTGGTGTTGAAGGACCTCTAAGACAGTCCTGAGATGCTTAGTATGTTCCTCCACCAACTTCATATAGATCAATATGTCATCAATGGATATGATGATGAAGCAGTCCAGGATCTCAAGAAAGATGGAGTTCATAATCCCCATGAATATGGATGGTGCGTTCATAACACCGAACGACATAACCAAAAACTAGAAGTTCCCATACCTACACATGAAACTAGTATTCAGGATTTAATCTTCATTCAACCTTAGATGGTGATATACAGACCGCAGATTGATCTTATAGAACCAACTTTATATCCTTAGTTGGTGGAAAAATCATATTTAATAAAGGGAGGGTAATAGTTCTTGACCATTAATTAATTGAACATATGGTAGTCCATACAAAGCCTCATACCAACATCTTCTTTCTTCTCATATAATACTGAAGCACCCCAAGAAGAGACATTCGTCCGTATAAATCCATTCTTCATTAGATCATCAATCTAAATCCTTATCTCCCATAGTTCTTAATGTGCCATCTAATACGGAGCCATCAAAATCAAAGACGCACCAGGATGCATGTCAGTCCAGAACAAAACATCATATCAAGGTGGTAGAGTCACAACCTCCTTGGAAAGAACGTCACAAAACTCCCCAAAAACTATAAGAGACCCCACCATATGTGCATCCACTGATTCCACTAACAACTCTTCCAATAAGGAATGAAGAGGCTCCACAAGCCAACTATGCATCTTACAACTCTACTCGCCAATGAAAGCCACACATTGGACATCCACATCTTAAATCAGAACTCTCCTTCAGATTAAGTTGATGACAACATGGACATAAAAAAACTAGTCAATTCCAAGGATGAAATCATATGGTTGCATCTTTAGCAAGAAGAGATCCCAACTGGACTGATGTGGCCCCAACATTAGTCTTGATCCTCAGGAAACATCAAATAATATATTTTAACCTCTTATTAGTGTACTCAAAACTAGGGGAATGAAATGTATCTTCATGTACAATCCCATTTCATGGGCTAGCATGGGTGAAATAAATGATTGTGAGGCTCCCGAATCAAAAAAATTACAAGAGTATTGAACACACTAATTGTACCTTAAATAGTCTTCAGCCTCGCTAAAACTGCTTCCTCTATAGTGAGAAACTATCCACACCTAGATCTTCTTCCCCTATGATATTGGACATGTCCCTAAACATTCTTAGTTAGAGGTACCTATATAACTCTCTTAGTTTGGACTCTTCCAGCTCCCTCTACCCTCATTGGAGGAGGAGCCTAATGTCCCTACTGCTGACACAACCTGGCTAACAACTACTGTTGAGGTGGGCGCTGGACCTCCACACCTCCACCTTACTGAGCTCAAATAGGGCACTAAATCTACTGGTTCCCACAACCTATAAAAGTGAAACACCTCAGTCCCAATCCTAAAGGAAAAGGTTGAGGACCCGAAGGATGGAACTGGACTTACTGGGGTTCTCTTCGCACCTGTCGAAACATGGAAGGTCCTGGCACAAGAAACCTACTACTAACAACCTTCCCCTTTGTAGAACTGGGTTAGATCCCCTCTCATGGTAATCCTCCACATGAGTGCATCCATTCCACTACCTCATCATCCTCTTAAACCTCTATGTATGTTGGTAGGGTGATGGGACTGACTCCATACTAGAGGGAAAGATGGAGCACCTCCTCTAAATGTATCACTTCAGACTCCACATCAGGAAAGAGATCAAGAGAAAAGAGAAGAAGATACATGAACATGATAACCAACTCCTATACTGATATAAACCCCTACTGGAGAGAGAGTAGCTCCTATCGCTTGTTAGATTTCATGGTCGAAGAATGGAATTCTACCCAAAACTTCTTCTCAAAGTGGACCCACAGAACATCGGTATCCTTTATCTCCCTGAGGTATAGCATTAACCACTGACACACTACTCCCCTCATCTAAATCACTTCTTGGGGATCCTAGTACTTTGTCAGATCCCAAATCAAAATAAAATTGATCATCAGCTCCTCGAGGAAACTATCAATCTCTATGTCTAAGACACATCCCTCATACATTCCCAGAGTCTGCCATTAGAAATCAAAAAGAATCCTCTCCACTAAATTCCCTTATCCTTTGGATCAACCCTCCACTTATCAGCCAAATTGGCATTCTAAGCCTCCACTACTGGAGCCACTCATAGATGATGACCAAGTGCCATAGATGAATGGTAACAATAAATTCCTATGCCTGATAAGTATGAAATTTCATTAGGATTAATTTCTAAATATTTATTATAATTTCCCATCAATGAATAAAATAAGAACATAAGTCATCATGATGAAAGTACCTTTCCTAGGGTCTCTACCCTTTGACCAGTGTAGACTCACTTGGTCATTCGATCAGCTTGGATTTATTGCATCAGATCACCAAGGTCCATAAAATCCCATGTCCTAGCCAGTCTTCCCTGGCATATGTCACACACCTAGATCACCTAACATTGTTTCTCTACCATCCCATAAAATCCTCATTGTTAATAACTCTAAAATCCATCTTATCTCTCAACCATCTCCTCTAATATCATTATGTCACAACCCAACTTATTTAAGATGGGGGAAGGGATAAAAAGGATGCCAAACCCATCCTTCCATAAGATGAATGTTAGACAATGACCCTCAAGACCTACCTCCAATAAGCCTCGGGGTGGCGAAAAACACCATGGGTATAGAAACCTCACAAAAAATGAGAGGAATTACCGTTTTACATTAAAAATGAATGAGAGATCAGATGCATCAACCACAAACATCTCCAAGACACATATATAATGAAACAAAAATCCATCCCATGTACATGTTTAAAGTAAAAATGATATAAATACAAAGAAAACTCCAAAGTAAGTACCAACATAAAACTAAGAAACAAAATAACAACCACCCCAATGTACGAGCTAGTAAGTTCTAGCACGGTCCACATGATCTACTAGGAAACCGAAAAATAGTTTTATATATGTATGTTGAGCATAAAATTATACCCAGTAGGGGAAAACCAAAGTCACCCATACACACGTGGGAGAAGTATACTAATGCCCCTATAAGAAAATAAAAAAAACTCAAAAGCACTTAAAAAGGTATACTATCCACCCCAACCTCACCAAGGCACTCTCACCAAATAATGTAAGTGTTTCCTCTGAAAATGGGGATGACCTTGTTTGCCTATGGTTCAAACATTCCAATTGGTTTCTAATGGGTTTGTTCATAGAACCGAAAACATCCAATTATTTCATATCTATTTGGACCTACTTTCCAAAGGTAGGTGCTCATTAGTTGTAGACCGATGAGGCTTAAGAATTTGCACTGGTAGAGAGGATGGGTGGTCTAACTCGTCACACATTTTGGGGTGGAATTATTGTCTACTCTGGGAGTCTATTTATAGATTTATATTATGTTTTTGAATCCTTATTACACTACCATGTATGAAAATGAGCATTCCTTAATATCTGACAATAATTTATTGATATGTATGAGATTTAGAGAATATTTTAAATGTATTTGAGGTTCTTCATCGATAGAGAATATTCTGTATTTGTAAGAAATTATTAGATAATGTTATCCTTCAACACATTATACAAATATATCTTGGTCATTATGATAACCATTCTGGTTTTAAAGTCACTCAGTGGGGCACTTGAAGTTTATTGTCATTCAGAAGGACAAGGAGTATTTCAGAGTTGGGATTGTACCCGCAGATGGGCTACCTATGTATACTTGTTAGAAAAAGAATCATAACCCACAATGTTAAGGAATTAAGATATAGTTTAACATCATATGGGACATATGATAATTAATGTGTGATGGGAATGAACCTCAGAAAGGCTTTCTACATACTCCACTTTTAAGGTAGAGATCAAAGTCTACGTAGTTCGGTTTCGAATTTTGGGGCTTACGTATGATTAACGGATCAAAGAGATCTTTCGTGGTTACTTTTACACTCTAAGATCACATGATTCATGCTAAGTGTGAGAAACAAGAGGTATCAGTAAACCAGACAAGTTGTACCATGAAATATGTGGTCACAAGGAATGATATGGGGCTTATGTATGTATGATTTCTCAAATAGATAAATATCAAGACTTGCATTAGAGAAGAATCCCAGGAAAAAGGACCACAAATGTATATGTACTTTATGGATATTTGGATACTCTAACTTGGGGTTTACTCCTAAGGAGGATTCCCAAATTAGGAGGGGACTTTTGATTGGGTTTTATTCCTGATAAGGAATCCCAAATAAAAAGAAGTGAAGACTGGTTAAGAGAAATTATTACTGGGGCTTATTCTTGAGAAGGAGGCCCATGTTAAATGGACTTGAGAGCTGGGGCTTACTCTTGATATGGAGTTCTAGGTTAATATAAGTTTGGATTTGGGGCTTACTCCAAAGGAGGATACCCAAATTTGGGAACTTGGATATGGGCTTACTCTTAAAAAGGAGGCCCAGGTTCAGAAAATATGACTAGGGCGTACTCTTCAATAGGAGGCCCAGGTTAGGGGAATTATAACTGGGGATTACTCCTGAAAAGGATACCTAGTTTAAGGATCATCTCATCTTTAAAGGATGAGGTTGAAAGAATTAAATATCTCACCTTAGCGATATGAAGATATGTAAATCACTAGGTTTTGAGAGATGTTCCACATAATTTCTTTCAGATAAGGGATCCAACCAAGGAATCATGCCATAAATAGCATTGAAGAGGATTCTGAAGGCTAAATCTTGATGGGCAGAGGTGGATTTGAAGAAAAGAGATGAATGTACAGGAGAGGCACCCAAAAGAAGGTAGGCGTGTAGGTCCTGTTTGGGCGCACAGGTATACCTACGTGATATAGGTGTACATGCACAACGGTCAACCCATAGAATAATACTTGGATGAGGCTTGAATCAAGACCTTAGTGTTATCCCTAAAGACTTTTAAATGAGTGGTGTGCATGTTCTATTGAAGGGATAAGGCGGTGCACAAGTGCCTTTAATTCTTTGAAGGGTTAGACACTTAGGCACGCAAGTGTTGATGAATCTCAACCTCTTAGGCCTTGATCCACCTCTTTAGATCTTCTGTTCTAGGTAAGAAATTACCATAGAAGTGTTCGGAAGACTTTGGGAAGAGACTAGTGCACTGAGATCTCAAATCTGAGTTACTAGATTTTTCCGTCTTCGAAATGGGGGGCCCAAATGGGGTATTTATAGGCTACTGAAGACCCAAGGAAAAAATCTTATACGGCGTGTAGGTCACCTGTGCATCGAATATATGGCGCGCAGGTACCCTGCACGACTTTCTTGGAACGTGTGCATCCCATGCTGAAGCAAGTCCTAGTTCATGCCTTTTACAATTTTTTTGATATTTCATCAAAGGATGAATCACTTTGTGTTAAGATATTTACTTTTACTTTTTATAGACTCTGTGATAGAAAGGAGCATCAAAAAATGTCCCACCTTTGATTTGGATCCGAAAATAACGAGGATGTGACTCTGAGGTAAAGAAGAAAACCAAGGAAGGGCGGCACAAAAGTTTTGAGCACGCAGATAGCGGCGCACAAGGTGCACAGGCTTCTGTGTGTAGGGGTGCAACATTGCCTATAAATATACGTCCATTACTGCACAAAGAACTCTAGTTTCAAATCACATCTCTCTCGCCACATAGTTTTCTCTCGTCATTCATGTATAATAATTTTTTCGCGTTTTCATTACATCTGTTCGTGTCATGCTGCTGTATAGGTATTTTGACCCGCACGGTGATACCTGCGCACCAAAAACCTACGCGACATAGTTACACTTGCGCGCCAAAATTGGACTTGCACGCCTTAATGACTTTTCCATTTTTTGACTTTTATTCAAAAATTTTATGAAAAAACAACTCACTTAAGACTTAATTATTCGACCATTATGCTTATTTAATGGATCCTAGAAGAATTGGAATGGTTGATGAACTGGCTAGCAAGTAGATTGAGGACATGATGAATGTTGTTTTTGGGCATGATTACTTTGAGATCTAAAACAACACTCTCCTAGATTTGGCCAAATACTTGAATAAGTATCATGTTAATTTCCCACAGAGCATCTACTTGCCTCTATATGGGCATAGTCATCTGCAAGGATTAAACATTCCAGATGCAAAGAACTATATGTCCGAGAAGCAGCCGCACTTCTACTCCTCTATTTTGGTTATGTTGTGAATTAAGAGCAACAACAATTATGCGAACTTTAAAATTTTTCTTCCATTCCATTTTCTTGCAGATATAAAAATGGAAGACCATGGGATGATATGTTTTCTACTTCCGGTTGATGGAGAGAAGACTATCATGACATTAGAAAAAATATCTGAAAAGAGTACACTCTCCAAATGGATCTTTACTTACAATTGTCCATTCTCAAATCCATGTATCCATCTTCCATGTCTCTTGAAATGAAACAGAGTCACTGTTTGATCAGCCGAAAATTTTCTCAAACTGCACTCATGAAAATTATTCTACAATTATTCCAAGAAGAGTCGGGATCCCTACGTCCCTTATTGTATCCAGCTGAATGAATGAATTCTAGTTGGCTACTGATGAAGCTCGGGATGTCATAAATTAAATGAAGTGTTATTTTGAAAGCCTCTTGTAATTCTTGTAAAAGATAAGAGAATCCAATCTGTTGATATCCTTCCAATTCTTGTGCATCAAATAAAAAACACTTTCATCTTCAATAATTTGTGTGTGAATTCATTTTCTTCCTACTTTAAATTTTTACCTAAGCCAATGGTCCTAGTAAGCATAGTTTGATTTATTTTCTTGGATTATAAAAATAACCCTTCAAACATTGAATCATAAATTGCTCAATATTACATAAATCATAAGAAATTTATATTTTTTGAGCTGAGACTTGATTTTTGCTTAGAGTTCCCTTTTCTTTTGTGGGATGTTTAAAGTCATGCACGCCAGACATAAAAAGGATAATGTTTATTGTCGAAATAGATTTGACCAAATGTATTAAAGTTGAATCAATTCCTTGATAATGTATCTAAAAATATATTACCACACTCACATTTGGGGGAAAACATGTAAACAACGACTTAAGAAATTTTGAATTTTAGGAATGATAAGAAAAAGGTCTAAATGGTATTAGAAGAAGTATTTTCCATGAATGAAATTACCACTATTTAAAAAACCCGTTAGGGGGTTGAATTATACAGGGCTGCTTAAGGGAATTGGATGCATAGTCAAATAATAACATCTTTTGGCTGACATGTCTGTTATGTAAACTACCTATGTAAGGCCACCTAAGGGAACATGCTGCATAGTTAGGAAAAATAACTCTCAAAAATTTACTTTTCTACTGCTAAAAAGCCAGTGGATGTTTATGGAGATTCAAATTTTCCAAAGCAAAGAGTTTGCTGTATGGAGAGATGTATTTGAATATGGAGAAGTTATTTCCAATCAACGTTGTCTAAGTACTGGATAAATGTTACCCCTGTGAAGTACTGACCCAAATGTAGGTAAGGGAAATATAAACCATATACTTGAATACTTTCAGATCATGAAAAAGAATATGGGATAAATATGTTAAGGATAGCTACTTTTTTCAGATCCCTACATATTATCATTAAGACCAATAAGGACAAAATGAAGTTTTTATCCCAAGAATGAAGTTACCAGTATTTGAAAAACCCGTTAGGGGGTTGAATTATGTAGGGACACCTATGGGCATTGTCTTCATAGTCAAAAAATAACATCCTTTGGCTGACAGGTCCATTATGTAGATTGTTTATGCAAAGCTGCCTAAGGGCACGTGCTGCATAGTCAGGAAAATGAACTCTTGGGTATCAGACATATTGTGACTAGAAGTCAAGAAAAGGGTTATGGAGATCTGGAAGTATTTATGGATAGGAGTATGACACCTGAAAAATGAGTATTTTCATATGCATGAATGAAATACACTGACCAATGCTAACCATAATCATGTTGTGGCTGGGTCCTGAAATAGGTGCATGACATCACTACGTATCCCATAATGATGGGAATCAAGCCAAACGTAGTTCTTGAAATAAAGTTTAACATAATGTGGTAAGAGAGTGTAAGAGATCATAGTTTAGGCTCATAGAGCTCGGACCATAATAAGGAATACACATTGTGTTTTTTATAAACCTGATGTGAATGAAGACCCGGGTTTTCATACCACATTCATGTTTTCACATGGGGAATTTTCAGCCAAAGGACTGAATGTGAAATTTGGGGTTAGGACCAAAGACTTGGGGCTAGATTCGAGGGATTAATGAACATTACTATGTATCCAATAAGGATGAGAATCATTCCACACATAGTTCTTGAAATACCCTCTGTATAGATTTGGTTCGTACAAGTGAAGGGTGAAAGTGGACTTTAGTGCAATGATGGTTTGACCCAAGATAAAAAGATTAGACATTTCCAGGTATGCACGTAGTCTTTATAATATAACATGATTGGAGATCAATGTAAATAATGATTCCCTCTCAGGTGAGGGTGTCAAATAATGTTTTAGATTATTGACGTGCATGATAAAAAGTGTGAATAGTTAAATGTCATATAACAAGGACGATGGTGAACCAATGTAAAAAATATTGGTTCTGGGGCTGCTTCACAGATCAACATCATATGAGATGGAGGTGAACCAATGTGAAGAGATTGGTTTTGGGCTTTAAACTCAGGAGTTTTCTTACGTACCTAGCCTAGAAGGCAAGGATCAAAGTCAATGTAGTTCAATTAAAGAATGAAATGGTGATCAAGTTGTCCTTGTAGAAAACGAACTAAAAAATGATTTCGGGACATACACATGGTTAGTGGCCAAGAGAGGGTGTTATGGTTGCAGTTTAATCTAAGATCACATGAGTAATACTTGGTGTGAGAAACAAGAGGTAGAACCAACCTTAACAATGCATAGTTTAATGTCATGTAGGATATATGAAGGGACTATGCAGTTTAATGTTTTGTAGTGAGGACTGTTGGTGGTACAGAGTTTAGTGTCATGTAGCAAGGACAAAATACATTTTAACTTCATTTAGTATGTATTAAGGGTATTTGTTCTGTTTTACGTCATGTAGGATGAATGAGTAGTGTAGTTTAACATCATGTTGGATAAATATAGGGACACAGTTTAACGTCATGCTGGACGTGAACACAGATTTTTGTCATGTTGGATAATAAGGTTGTTGTACAGTTTAGCGTACTGTAGCTAAGATGATATGGACAATACAATTTAACGTCATGTTGGAAGAAATGGGGACTGTGTAGTTTAATGTCATGCAGTAAGGAAGAAAGATGACACAGTTTAACTTCATGTTGGAAGTATTAAGGACTTTATCAAAGTTTAACGTCATGTTGGATGATGGTGCGAATAGATTAAGGTCATATGGATGGACCAATGATTATGAAGATTAACGTATTGTTGGACGTAAGGGAATTTTGTACAGTTTAGTGTCATGTAGCGAGGATGTCAGAGTTTAACATCATGTTGGACGTAAGGGAATATGCAGTTTAATGTCTTGCAGCAAGGACAACACAGTTTAACATCATGTTGTATTATGGTTCGAATAGATTAAGTTCATATGCATGGATCGACAATTATGTAGTTTAACGTCCAGCTGGACTTAAGGGACTTCTGTACAGTTTAGCGTCATGTAGCTAGGACGTCACAGTTTAAGGTCATGTTGGACATAAGGGATTATGCAGTTTAAAGTCTTGCAGCAAGGACAACACAGTTTAACGTCATGTTGGATGATGGTGTTAATAGTTTATGGTCATATGAATGGACCAATGATTATTTCTGTTATACAAAATACTTCTTCAGAAATATGGAATTAGTTGGAGTCATAATGAGTTCTCCATCAATTGAGATTAAAGAATAAGCTCCATTGGAGTAGACATTATGTATTGAGTAAGGTCTTTCCCACTTTGGCTCAAGCTTGGGAGGTTTCTTTCCTGGTACAATTGGAGTTCTGAGAACCAATACCAATTATCCATGAATTAATGAATGAAGACAAAATTTTTTATTGAAATATTGTGCTATTTGATTTTGATAGACTTCCATGTGGTGGAGGTTGCACAATCTTTTCTCATCTTATCATTCCAATTCATCCAATCGCTTTTGAGATTGTTCATCTGTAGATGAATGATCATAAATGGCTAAAAAAAGTGAGGGTAATTGAACCTCAATGGGAAAAACTGCTTCTATTCCATGTATCAATGAATATGGAGTTGACCACGTTGCAGTGCGGGTGGTGGTCTGATAAGCCCATAAATCATGAAAGAGTTTATCAGGACATGATTTCTTATCTT
The DNA here is from genome assembly GCA_963277665.1 of Viscum album. Lineage (NCBI taxonomy): Eukaryota > Viridiplantae > Streptophyta > Magnoliopsida > Santalales > Viscaceae > Viscum > Viscum album. Next base: position 461,028,636 of record OY728139.1, on the reverse strand, counting down.
TATCCACATTCTTTTGCAGTATATTTGAATGAGTCTTGTTGGAAGATTCTATTTGTCCATTGGATGCAGCATTATAACGAGAGGAATGGTTGTATTTGATGTTGTATTCTTGGTACAACTTCCTTACCTCGGATGAACAGAAGTTGGTTCCATTGTCCATCAATATGGTGTGAGGGACACCAAATCTAGTAATGATGTTAGACTTGATAAAGCTAACAATGTTTTTATAACTAACATCATTGAGAGGTATTTCCTCTAGCCATTTGAAAAATAATTCAGTAGCAGTAAGAATGTACTTAAACTTCTTTGATGTATCTAGAGGATAAGGTCCTACTACATCTATTCCCCATGTGGCAAATAGCCACGAGTATTTGGCTATATAAAGAAACTATGGGGGTTGATTAGTGAAGATGGCATGTACATGGCAAGAATGAAACTTCATTATGAAATAAACACATTCTTTTATCATTGAAGGCCAAAAGTATCCAAGACTTAAAATTTTATAAGATAGTCTATGTCCAGACTGGTGGGCACTACAGACTCTTGCATGCACTTTTTTCATGATAGCCATCGTCTCTTCACCGTCAATGCACCTGAATAGAATTCCATCAAAACCTCTTTTGTAGAAAATTTTCTCTAGGTGATCTGAGATGTCATAGAGAATAAAGTTGACCAAACTTCGCTGGATTTGTTCTTTCCTGGCTCTATCAGGTGGAAGTGTTCCACATTGAAGTAATTCCCTGATAGGTGTCATCCATCATGTAGTATGCCCATATGGTTTAGGAATGGGACTAATTTCATTGATTTCCTCTATTCTGGCTTGAACATAAGGTGAAATTGTATGACAGTGGGCAATACTAATGATTGTCTCGTCCCGATTTGGATCTGACAGAGTTGTAGCTATATTATCCAATGAATCAGCTTGAGCATTTTGTGATCACAAGAAATACGAAAATGTCAGTTCCGAAGTAAATTCATCCATTAACTCTATGACATTATCATACAAAAGGATTAACTCCTCCTTTCTAATGACATAATCCCCATTGACATGTTTGATTACCAGGTGTGAATTACCTTTCACTTTTAAGTGATTAAATTGTTCTTGAAGTGCCAACTCTAATACTGTGATGAGAGATTAGTATTCTACTTAATTATTTGTACCGCCTCCCAAAAATTAGAAGAAATAAGATATCACTTCCTTTTCCAGGAAAATAATTTCAATTACTAATCCATATTTGTTGAATTTAGGATCTTCCATTTTTTCCATGTTGGACTTCTGGAAGCACCATCAATGTACATTTCCCATGTTTGAAAATTATCTTGAATAGAAAAGACTTCTTCATCATGAAGTTAAATATCTAAAGATGTATCTTCTACTGAAGGGTTCTCAGCAAGGAAATCAGTTAGAGCTTGGCCCTTTATTTCCTTTTGAGACACATACTGGATATCAAATTGCTGCAAAATAAATTTCCACCTTGCCAAACGTCCTGTATGCATTGGATGGCTAAGGATGAATTTGGGCGGGTTATTGCGAGATACCAAATGGACCTCCTAATGTTGTAGGTAGTGTCTCAACTACTGACCTGCAATTATTAACGCTAGACAAAACTTTTCAATACTTGAATATCATGTTTCTACTTCATGCATAGTCCTACTAAGATAGTAAAGGCTGTTTTCATTCCCAGCATCATTCTTCTGGGCAAAGAAGGCACCCAATGATCGCCTTAAAGCTATCACATAGAGGATAAGTGGTCTTCCTTCAATAGGTGGCATTAATACAGGTGGACTGAAGATATATTTATTGATAATATCAAATGCTTCTTGACATTCTTTAGTCCACTGGTAGGTGACTCCCTTCTTCATCAATTTTGTGAAGGGTATACTTTTTCCTGCCAAATTGGCGATGAAACACCGAATATATGCTAAGTGTTTTTGAAGTCCTCTCAATTATATTAAATTTTGAGGAGGTGACATACCAAGTATTGAATTTTTCTTCTCAAGATCGACTTTGATTCCACGATGGCGTACAACAAAGCCAAAGAATTTTCCTAAGGTTACCCCAAAAACACATTTCAGGGTGTTCAACTTCAAATTATGTTGTCGATGTTTGTGGAATATGATTTCCAAATCAACCAAGTGATTAGAACATTGTTTGGATTTTACCACCAAATAATCCACATAACATTCAAAAAATTTCATTAAAAAGGGTTTGAAGATACGGTGTATGGCACGTTGATATGTTTCGCCTGCATTCTTCTGGCCAAAGGGCATTACCTGATAGCAAAACACACCCTGTGGGGCTCTGAAAGCTGTAGATTCTTCATCTTATGGAGCCATTTGGATTTGATTATATCCAGAATATCCATCCACGAAGGAAAGTGGTTTATATTGAGCTGTTTCATCAATCAAGAGTTTTGTAATTGGAACTGGAAAATCATCCTTAGGATAATGCCGACTACGATCTCTGAAATCAATGGAAACCCTAATTTTTCAATTCATATTTTTCACAGGGAAAATATAATCAAACCACATGGGATATTGAACTTCTCAGAAAAATTTAGCTTTGATAATCCTATACACTTTAGCTTCCATTTTGGAAGCATAAGTTGGGTGTGTTCTTCTTGCGGCTTTCTTGAATCCTCGATGTTCTTCTAGAAAACACAAACGATGAGTAGAAACATCAGGATCATGCCCAGGCATCTCTGTATAATTCCAAGAAAATATATCTCTATTTTTCATTTGATATGAAATATAAATTTGTTTCTCTTCAAGAGTCATGTCCGCACTAATAAAAGTGGGGAGTGGATCTTCTTTTGTACCTAGATTTATTTCTCTGAGTTCATCCATAGTAGTGGATCCCTAATATCTTTCTCTTCTTATTCAACAAATGTTATCTCTTGTTCTTCTACTTTCATTGTTGATGATGAAGCCGAATTTCCATGATCAGGAGAGAAGTTAAAATTTGAACATCTTGAAGATGAGGCTTCTATTTCTGACCCTATTAATGATGAAGGGTCTTCCTTGGGTAATAAATAGGAGATGATGGATTGAGAATCGACATCATCATTCACCTATGACATTTCTATAACTTCTTCTAGCCTGGTTGGTGAAGTATAGACTTGCTGGATTTCAGCGGATGAAATGAAGGAATATCTATTTGAGATTTCATCATTTCATGGTGAATCACCACTTTCTCCAATATTTTCTGGCGTGATTGTTGTAATTGACATAATGGATGTTTCCAAAGGAGTATTTGGATTCAGGTCTATCCTGCCAATTTGACTGATAGGCAACTCATAATCCGTAATCACATGTGTGAATGGGTTTACTGAAATCCTTTCCAAACCATATAGAGCATTAAAATTGGTGACCTAATTTGTCTTGGATTTATCCTTCAATTCCATGTGATAGATTTATGCCTTAATGTATTGAGACACACATGTTTTTAATGGGGCCTTATCACCATACAATGTCCCAATTTAAACATTGAAACATTATTTGAGACATTGACAGTATGATGAAGAGATAGCCACATGTTGATGTAGCCAAGGTCTTCCAAGAAAAACATTGAATGCTGTATCATGATCAACAACCATGAAACCTGAATTGGATACAAGGGCTCAAAACTGAGTTCTGAGTGTAATCTCGCCCAGTGGTTCTTGTTCATTTTTACCATATCCTTGAAACATCGAGTAGAAGGAGATAAATCATATTCTGTGAGGCCTAATCGACGAAGTGTATGAATGGGGATGTGGTTGACTCCTAAACTGTTATCAATAAGATCTCTTCAGATTTCCACACCATTGGCCTTGATAGATAAGTGCAAAGGTCTAATATATCCATTCACAACATCATCCTCATCATCATCTGTAAAAGATATCACTACATGGAATTCTGCATGATAACTCTCTACAAGGTAGACTTCAGCCGCAACAATTTGAGTTTCGAACTCTTGAGGACATGAAAAAGCCTCAATGAGTGACGGACGAAGATCCATGGATAGATTCAAGGCTTCCAGAATTGATAACATGGTCGGTAATTGGGCCAAATTCTTTAAGAAAACATATTTTTAATCCAAAGTTTTACATTTCCCAACAGGAACATGTGGTTTCACAGGGGCTGTAGAGGTTGATGCTTTAGAAGTAGATGCATCTTGTATCGAGGTAGGATTTGGAAATACTCCTGGATTTAGGAGACTAAACTGAATAGGTCTATTTACTTACTAAGAGGAAGAAGGTGGAACCTCGAAATGATCCTCCAAAATAACTATAATAGGACTGAATCTTCCTTGTGTGGAAGAATTTTCTTGTTCATGTTGATCCCACTAAATGGCTCTACCACGAGTTTCTACTGAATACACAGTTCTAGCAGTGGTAGAATTAGAATAGTGGTGTCTACCATATCCGCATTTTCATCTATATCCAAGACCTATGGAACTCCCTATAATTCTTCTGTTTGAGATAGGGATCTCAGGCTCATTAAGATCAAATCTATGACTAGAATAAGGATTTGTTAAATCAATCACGCTAACAGAACAAAAGATCAACACATTATCTGATGAATATTCTGCCTAATTGGCATGTTTAGGTTGTGTCGTTCGGCAGGGCGGTGCCCGTGGATTTTAATTAGATGGCATTAAATCTGCCAGAGTCAAAGACAACATGGGGTTTGACATGATTTAATCTTCTTCTGATTGTCCCTCTTTCATTGAATTATGTCGTTTCTTGGAGGATTTTCCCTCTGATGATGTGGGTTTTGTTGTGGCATTCATAACAGAAGACACAATTGGTATCAAAATTGAATTCACAAAATGGAATCAGTTCGGTTGATCATTTTCTGAACCATCCAATCATCATATTTCTACGTATTTTTGTTTTTGACTTCTTGACACTCGCCTTCGTCCTCTAGATTGGTAGCAGTAACACATGATACCTGAGCTGAAGAACCTTCCAATTTGACTTGTCCTGAGTCCACCATATTTTTAAGGAGTTATTTTAAGAAAAAAAACTCCTAAATGTGATGCCCCAACATCTGATGAAATGGGAAATAATTGGGACGATATTCATCTCCATCCTTGTTAGGCCTTTTGGGCCTTCTCAATTGAACCAAATTATTTTCCAGAGACTAAATTAAGTGACTAGAAACTTTTTCATTTAGGAAAGTGGAAACTTTTCTCATTAGATCCTAAAATTGTTTTAGTCTTTGATCTCTTTGATAATCTTAACGAAATGGCCTCTGTTGTTGACTCTCAGGAGGTGGATCCCTTCGATAAGATGAAGGTTTTGAAGTAGAAGCAGGTACAAGTGCTTGTTTAAGCATAACTATAGCAGTCTCTGCTTTACCCATTCACCTTCCTCGAGCTGATGTAATTACATGAGTTTTATCCTGAGTCTTCGTAAGAGAGTCTTCATTCTGCTGAGCGATCGAAGTAAGGTCCTGAAACCCTCCTGTGTATTTCACAAGGATCAATGGTGTGCTAATTCATCATGAAAATGTTCCACACCGATTGGAAAAATATTTCTTGAGGGAGTACTATGCTCAGGGAATATGTTTATCCCTTCCAGCGAGTAATGAAATATGAAACCCTTTCATTCTCCCTTTTCTTATAATTTGTAAGATCAAAAATTGTTTTCTTTGGAATAGTTGAGTTGAATTGAAGAAGGAATCATTGATGGAGATCCTCCCTTCTGGTAATTGACTGAGATTGAAAGATTGTTTACCAGACAAAAGAAGGCCCTTTTATTGACTGTACAAAACAACTAAGCTTAAGTGATTCTTATTGCTGTGGGGTTCCCACCATAGGATCGCAATGAGAAATAAAATTTTTTATGTGTTTCTCTAGGTCTCCCGAACCAATAAAGATTGGGAATGTGGTACTTGAAAAATTTTATGGGGGAGGAATTGCATCAACCCATTCAGGTTAAGATAACTTCTCGAGCTGAATCTATGCCCTCTTTCCCTCCATAGGTTCCAACCGAGATGTTAATAACTCAATGATAGTCATTAATTTTTGAGAAACATCCAGTTGAGCTTGGACCGGAGCAGGTGCAATTACTAGAGCTTGGATAGATGTGGTGGCTGGTACTGCCACTGAGGATAACTCCAACAATTGTTGAGGCACCTGAACCATAATATTAGACCTATGAGGGTGTACTGGTAAAGGAGGATACTCTCGATCCATCTCAATAGCCACAACAAATTCCCTTGGTTGGATGACTCCAACATGCTTAGGAAGAAGACTACCTTGAAGTAGTTCTGCATTCAACCTCCTTAATTATTTTATTTATTCATATTGTTGTGGAAATATTTTCTCTAGTGGGAGTGATTGGCCTTCTCCAGATGAAGGATATGTAACCTGATTCTTTCCTTTCCCTTTGTTAGATTCCTTTCAGAGAGGGGAAAGTGGGTTATTTGAAAGAATACCCAGAGTCTGGGTAAGCCTTTTATTTCTTATACGCACACCTTCTTCATTTGTGTATGTGTCTACAACTTCTTGAGCAGGAAATTTCTCATCTGATCCCTCTGAGTGAGCCTCATGTTTTTGAGGATCAACAACAGTAGCATTGATGACATTAATTTATGCATAACACATTACATCCCTTCTATCGGCATTTCTGTGATACATTCTTTTGCCATGTCCCTGATGAGACACTGCCTTATATTGAGTTCATCCCACAGAAACTTCTTGACGAACCATAATTTAGAGGGAATGTCCTGATAATTCGGCTCTTCATTCTTATTGGGACTTCATCCCTAATCGAGAGAAGACTGGCTTTTTCATAGGAAGAGATTGAGGATATGAATAATTCCCCAGTCTGGGGGACTGGGGTTGTTCCTTCTCAACTCCTCGAATCCTATTTGTTGATTTCGAGGGTTGGGCTAATAGAGTCCCCAGTCTGGCAATGTAGTGCAGTTCTTGAGTTACTATATCTAAGACTTTCTTAAATTATCTTCTGATCTTACTGACTTTAGTCCGGAAATTGGATGGAAGCATCAACCTAAATCCACTCAAATCACATGTCCCAAATGACAGTTTGATGATTTCTGACACTTTCATCACATGATGATGTGCTTTCTCTAAACGATAAGCATGTTCAATATTCTCATTAGCCTAATGCAAGAGTAATTCGACAACTTGTTCTCTATATGCCTGATTTTGGGAATAACTAGTTGAGGCATTTTCTTGAGAGAGACTTTGATTAAAACAAAGCAAATTGGATATGGCTGACCATGGGCAATAACATTACCTGAGACCATTTTTGGTGGGATTTGTTGGCTGGAGAGTATAGTGAAATGTAGTTCTCCATGGACACCCCATCCCCTGATATGAATACCAGATTGGCCAAATCAATTTGGCATTGTAACCCTTCTATTTTCTTGACATGATTATCATATTCAACATAAGATAATATTTTCGTTTTCAATTGACAAAGAGTTTCCCACATTTTGAGATGAATATCGTGATTACAATCTTCCATCAAAATCTATGGAATGTCATACTGAGAGTCAGCCAAAGGCCAAAACATGACTAGTACATCACCTTTCGTTAGTTGTTTTCTCATATTCATCATTTTCACATTATCATTCGATGAAGATTCTTCTACCTGATTAGACCAAATCTGGTGCTTCCTTGTTGCTTCATCAGATTCAACAAGATTGGTCGAGAATTCACTTTCGAAATTAGAAGATGCATGACTCAGGGGTGGTTCGGAGAATGACCTATACCCTGCTCTATCTTCTGGTTGACAAAGTATTTCACCTGCTATTAGTAAAGAATCAGAAATGATTGGCTTCAAATTGGAAAGTGCCTCAAGATAAGAGGGATTTCTCATTACTACATTGTCCGTTGGAGCATTTTACATGAAATGTGAATTACTACAGTAAAGAGTACTTTCGTAGCTAAATTCATCATCATGGGGAGGAGCACCATGGTGGGTTACAGCAAAAGATGAAACCTCTTGGATGAGAATCATAGAGAGGACCACCATAAGTTCTGCCACTATGTCTTTTGGATGAGAAAATATGTTATTGATTGTTTTTTTGTCCCTCTCATTGAGTTTAAATAGTGTCCTAACAAATAATTAAAACATCATTTTAACATGGTTTAGGATTCACATTGGGTTCACCATCTTTTATTTCCTCTAGAAATGTGGATGACCTTGTTTACTTAAGCATCAAACATTTCAATCGGTTTCTAATGGGTTTGTTCGTAGAACCAGAAACATCCAATGATTCAATATCCATTTGTACCTACTTTCCAAAGGTAGGTTCTCATTAGTTGTGGATCAATGAGGATTAAGAATTTTCATTCATCGAGAGTATGGGAGGTCAGACTCATCACACCATTTTGGGGGGGATTATTGTCTACTATGAGACACTCTTTATAGATTTAGGTTATGTTCGTGAATCCTTATTACACTACCAAGTAAGAAAACGAGGCTTCTTTAAGATATGACAATCAATGATTGATATGTATGAGATTTAGATAATCTTTTATATGTATTTGATGTTCTTCATCGATAGTGAATCATCTGTATTTGTTAGAGATTATTAGTCAATGGTATCCATTAAAACATTATATAAAGATGTCATGGTCATTATGATAACAATACTGGTTTTAAAGACACTCCGCGGGGCACTTAATGTTTATTATCGTTCAGAAGGACATGGAGTATTTTAGAGTTGGGATAGTACCCGCAGATGGGTTACCTATGTATCCTTGTTAGAAAAGGAATCAGAACCCACATAGTTCAGGAATTAAGATATTGTTTAACATTATATGGGAAGAAAGTGCATTAATGGGCGATGGGATTGAACCTCAGAAAGGATTCCTACAAAGTCCACTATTAAGGTAGAGATCAAAGTCCACATAGTTCGGTAGGTAATTACGGGGATTGCATATTATTAACGGCCCAAAGATATGTTTCATGGTTACTTTTACACTCTAAGCTCACGTGAGTCATGCTCAGTGTGAGAAACAAGAGGTATCAGTAAACCTGACAATTTGTTCCACGAATGATGCATCCACAAGGAATGATATGGGGCTTATGTATGTATGATTTCCAAAATAGATGAAGATAAGGACATACATTAGGGAAGAAGCCCGAGAACATGGTCCATAAAGATATATGTGCTTTATGGAGATTTGGATACTCTATTTTGGGGATTACTCTTGAGGAGGATGCCCAAATTAAGAGGGGAATTGTGATTGTTTTTTATTCATGAGAAAGAAGCCCAAATCAAAAGAAGTTAAGACTGGTAACGAGAAATTATGACTGGGGCTTATTCCTGAGAAGGAGGACCAGGATAAAGGGACTTGAGAACTGGGGCATACTCTTGAGAAGGAGGCCCAGGTTAAGGGAATTTGGGATTTGGGGCTTATTGTTAAGGAGAATTCACATATTTGGGAACATGGACTGGTGCTTACTCCAGAAAAAGAGGCCCAGGTTAGGAAATTATGACTAGGGATTACTCCTGAAAAGGAGGCCCAGGTTAGGTGAATTATGACTGGGGATTACTCCCAAAAAGGATTCCTAGGTTAAATATCTTCTAATCTCTAAAGGATGTGGTTGAATGAATGAATTCTCTCACCTTAGCAATATGAAGATATGTAAATCAGTAGGTTTTGAGAGATCTTCCATAGAATTCCTTTCATATGAGGAAAACAACCAAGGAATCATGCCATAAATTTCTATGAAAAGAATTCTGAAGGCTAAATCTTGAATAGGAGAGGTGGATTTTAAGAAAAGAGATGAATGGACACGACAGGCACCCAAAAAAAGGTAGGCGCGTAGGTCCTGTTTGGGCGCGCAGGTCCTGTTTGGGCACGTAGGTCCTTGTTGCGTATGTATACCTGTGCGACACAGGTTTACTTGCATGATGGTCAACCCATAGGGTAATACTTGGGTGAGGATTGGATCAATCCCTTTTTATTATCCCTACATACTTTTAAATGAGTGGTGTACAAGTTCTATTGAAGGGATAAGGATGTGCACAAGTGTCTTCAATTCCCTGAACGGTTAGACACTTAGGCACATAGGTGTTGATGAATTTCAACACATAGGCATTGTTCCCCCTCTTTAGATCTTTCATTCCTGGTAAAAAATTACCTAAGAAGTGTTCGGAAGGCTTTTTAAAGATACTAGGGTGTCGAGAGCTCAAATATGAGTTTTTTGATTTTTCCGTCTTCAAAATGAGGGTCCCACAGGGGTTATTAATTGGCTACTGAAGACCCTGGGTGAAAATCATGTAGGGTGTGCAGGTCACCTGTGTGCCCAATATGTGGCGTGCAGGTAGCCTGCGCGACCGTCTTGGAACATGCGCGGCCCATGCTGAAGCAAGTCCTTGTTCATGCCTTTGCCAATTTTTTTATATTTCATCAACAGATGAATCACTTTGTGTTAAGGTATTTCCTTTTCATTCGTTAGACTCTATGACAGAAAAGAGCATCAACAGTAAGTAAAGTAAAGTAAAGTACCAAGCACATCAATATTTTGTTACCCTAAACCCCTTCGCACTGGTTATCTACTCTTCATGAATGGAGAACGTATTGACGTCACCACACTCTTTCAAAAGCCCCACTATCACAACCTTCCCCCACAAACCTGGGCCACATACCACATCACATCTCACCCGCAAACACTAGGTCCACAAACTGTAACCCCATTCCAAAGACACATGGGAATCACCACACAACTCATCCCAAAGACACCTGGGAACCACACCCCACCCTTATACACATGTGCCTCACAACCACACAACAACCTTCCTTAAGATTCTAGGGATTCCAATTCCAACAAGAGCGAGAAGAGAAGACCCAATAAATATCCATCCATCCTCCCACTAGGATGTTGGTAAAGGACATCCTCCCCAATAATAATGGGGGTGTTCAACACATATTGATCAACATGGGTGTGGTTCCTATAGAAATCACAAGGAACTACTTGTATATATATAGGTACCAAACACTCATCCCAACATATGGGTTTTCAAACTAAAACCATCCCACACAAAAACTACCCTTGCTGCCAACCCTACATGCATGTACTGCAATGAAAAATAGACACTTCTGTAAGTCAATAAATGAACACCACTTTACTACAAGCCATAACTTGAAACATACCCCAACCAATTCATTTAACTAGTGGTCATAATGAATTATATTTTTATTTATTTATTTCATCTCTACTATGGAAACTACCATAAATTTAAAAGATTATAAGGAGAAGCAACCAAACCAAACACTACCAATTCCAAATAAAGAAAGAAGGTCCAAGGTAAAGGAATCCATTATAACACCCATTTATAAAGTAACGGTGTCTAGAAACTCTGGACGAAATCCCCTTGCAAGGTAACACCATCTTTCTCCAAAATAGTCCTTCATAAGCCATCCTTGGAAGCCCCGCTTCACAAAAAACACCAAATTCAGAAAAACAAACAGAAATCAAAAAGCATATAGTCCCACTACACACTCCCATATTTGGGACACCATTTTCATCATTCTTCAATGTCATGACTCTTTATCATTCCCCTCAACAAGAAATACCCGAAACACACCTCATTACTACCACACTCGAAATCCCCTCTACAACACAACACCACACCCAACACCCCATAAACAAGAACATGAAACAACCCAATCCTATAGTCCTACTTCCCAACCACTTCCCAGATATAGTCCCACCACATAACAAGTTTATCCATTCCACAATCAAATAATATATCAAACTGAGATACCATTACACTAATCGTACCACCCCATACTCACAACCACACTCCCAGCCAAAACACCATAGGAATAACATAGACACAAGCATAATAGAACAACAAATAGAACACAACCACACTAATAAGGCATGTTTTATTGAGATTTAGTAGTACTCGTACTTTAATTAAACATGGTAAAACATGGGTTATCAAAAAAATATTTAATCCAAGGGAATCCATTTATTTAGCATAATATATGTGGTTAACCAATTTCATAATCACTTGTTCATTCATAGAGTATCAATAGAAAGTATTCAGAATCCATAGAAGTGCACAAACATAGACCACCAATGACCAGGATTTTCAAAAGGCATACAATCCTTTCAAAATAGAACATGGATCAAGGATAACATATAAAACAAGGAGATCATCACTGTTGTACTACCATACCCTCATTTATTACTTATTATTATCTTTGTTAAATTGGTTTCAAATATCATAACCAAAATAATATATTATTATACCCACCCATATGATGTACAATTGAAAGAGAGATGAATGAATACCTACATGGAACAATAAAAAATGAAAATTCCATCCTTCCTCTAAAATAGGGTGGTTGTGAGTGTAGTGGGGAAGAATCCAAGAGAATACAGAAATGACTTCTATAGCCACAAGTACACGACTCCTCTTAGAAGATTGGTTCTCGGTGCACTAAAAGAAAGCAGAAGGGTTTAATGTTAGAGAGTATTGTACCTTTTGAATTTCTAGATCCTAAATTTATTGGGAAACTGTTTTAATTTTCATTAAAGTTGTATCACAATTGGGACCACATTGTTTGGGAGTCAAAGTGAGATTCAGGTTTTGAGAGATAAATACCATTTGAAATGGCCCAAAAACACATTCAATATAGTATTTAACTAATTTAATGTCAAAGGAAATGTCAAAGGGGAGAAACTAGAAATATTGGGAAAACATGAAAAATCTCAATGATGGGTGAGTAACCAATGGATGACACAACAAGACTGAACCAACAACAGATGATCCACCGATTCCACTCCCTAACAGTGAGTCACCGATACAAATAATTAACACGACTCACTGATAAGGCTCACTTATTCCACTCACTGATGCCACTCACTGACGCCACTCACTAATGCCCGGCCTACCGACGCCTCGACCTACTGATTCCTGACCTACCAATGCCCACCCTACCGATTCCTTGAGTTACAGACACCCGAATAGTTGATGCCCTGAGTCATTGATGCCCTACATATCAATTCCCTAAGTCACCGATTCTGAGCTGCCGATGTGACTCACTGATGGAAAAAAACTGTAAATTTTCTAAAATATTGAAATAAGGTACCATTTCCTCCCATAACACCCCAAACAATGGATTTTTTCTATGTAATAGACCTAGGAGTTCTGGTCCATTACACTTAGGATTACCCTATGGGTTATCACTAAATTATCCTCATATTATTTTCCAAAATATAATAAACTATACCTATTATAATAACCATATAAACCCATACATTTTATACATAAATATTACATAATTTCAAATTATTATAAAATAAATTTCACAATAATAAATTATTGAGGATAATGAAGGATTAATGTCTTTGGAAACATGGATACAAATAAAATTGATATATAAAAGATACAAATAATTTATTAATAAATTATTCAAAATTACCAACCATCTTAGACATATCATACATAAAAAATTTCTTAATAACATTGAGAATGGAAACGTAATAAAGGGTGAGGTTAGATGATCAGAAAGGGAAAACATAAGATATATTAATAAATGAAAAAAGTGAGTATAACATAAGCATAAGGGTATCAGAACATTATTAAGTCTTATAATAATCATACTCAATAATTGAAATATATTTAAAATTGAAATATGGTGTATGGTTTTGTAAAAAAAATTACAAAATATAGAAGTTAAAAAAATCATGAATAATAAATCATGGTCAATGAAAACATATCATAAAAATAAGAAATAATTTTTTTTATGTGTATAAGAAAGGAAATTAATTTCTATTTTCAAGGATAACTAAAAATAATATAATAGTGGACTCGGTTCACTCCCAATTCCATCATTTCATTTATCAAGGTTCACTCCCAAGATAAACGTATTGGACAATTTCCCTTATTGAATTAGGTTCACTCCCTATTACATTCCTTATTATCTATGGGATATTCTAATTTAACTAAAGAATTGAAGGTATATATAATTCATATTCCACCTATAATATTGATGAAACCATACATATGTGTTCCATAGAAAAATATATACTTCATCATAACATCAAATAATAACCCATGAAAAGGATACGTGCTTCATAATATTTTTGTCATCAATAATAAAAAATAGAGAGAGAATAATGATAGTAAAATTGGATCATATCCTCAGTAAATAAAAGGAAACGTCTATAGAAATTTTTATATATAATAATACATTTAAAAATACCACTAGGACTTTTCATAAAGAAAATATCATTTTTATTTTAAATCACTTCTTTAGAATCAAATAATTTAAAAAAAATTATGGTTAAAATTTTATTTGAAATAAAACAAGATAAATTATGAATTAATCTTCCATTAAAATATTATTCATGACGGTATAGAAATCTATTCATGTGGTGTGTGTTAAAATTAAAATTTCTTCAATTTTTTTTATAAAAATTAAAAAGTATCCCATTTGTAAAATGATATGGAGTTTCATTTTATAACATGGAAAAGAATGTAAAATATAGTAAAAAATGACATTAAAATTATTTATAGAATTTTGAAATCATTATTGAAATCAATTAATGTAAAATAAGTAATTGTAAGAAAATATTCTCGACTAAAGAGAAAAACATGATATATTTTTATTATAAATATTTATTAGGTTTATTGAGGACTTAATTATAGTAAACAAAAAAGAAAACAATGAAATATAGATAAATAAATATAGTTGAATAATATACATTTGACTTGGGATATGTAGATCATATAATTTTATCAATTTAAATTTGTTCATAAATAATCTCAACAAAAATGGGAATGTAATATAAAACCCTTACATCATGTCTATCTTGATTCATAAGTGATATGACCACCTTTTTTAAAAAAATACTTTTTTTATATTTATATAAAATAAAAATAATATTACCTATAATAATATAAATGGTTTACATGTAACATCTTATCAACCGCTCATTTACAATTTTTCATTTTCCTCATCATTTCAGGTGATAACTCTTCATTTTTTTGTCTTTTTTAGTTTGATAGTTATGGTCCTTAAAAATTGATGATATTTTATTAATAAAAATAATTTTAATAATGATAAAATTTTTAAATTTATTATTTATTTAAATATTTATAACCAATTATAAAAATTGGGTATGATAAATTTATCACATCACTATGTGGAGATGGTAGTCCATATGTGCTCACGAGTGACATTTTCATTTTTTAATGGATATAAAGAAAGAAAGGTAAATATTAAATCAAAATTTAAGAATAAATATTATATTATAAACATGATATAAATATATTAAATCTTTTTTAATATCAATCAATGAATTATAGTGGTGGAAAATGAATCATATCTGTACTTGGAGGCGGTGGTCCACACGAGCACAAAAGTAATATTTCATCTTCCATCATATTGATTGGAGGTTATAAATTGAAATGATATAATAATAGAAGAATATAATTATATTTATTATAATATATTAAACATATTTTTAAGGATATAATATTTTAATAGAAAGTATAAAAATAAATATTATTAGAATATTTTGGTTCATAACTATACCTCTTATATGAGAGACCTCTTTTGGATGAATCCTTTATCCTTGAGGGATTAGTCGTAGGAGAATAAAATTATCTCCAGAATGAAGGTAATAATTATGTAAAATATTTATGTTAGTTATTTCTCAAGATATTTTTCTCAAAATGTTGTGAATAATTATGGAAAGGACATTCCATTTTATAAGGGAGGAGAGGGATAGACATGGAATTTCTTAAAATATTTCAATGATTTAAGTTTCATTTCTTATAAAATTGAATCCATGTGACCAGGTATTAAAAGATAGAATAATATACGGTTGAAATATATTCATTAGATAAAAATTTTACAAGTTTGGGAGGAAATCCTACCCTTATATCAGGGTTTAACCCCTGGTAAACCCATTTTAACCTTAACCGTGCTAACATAATGTTATTGATTTTATTATTCACCATGAAATAAATAAATATAACTCTATTACATCATATTAATTATGATTAATATTAATATGGAATATATTTTACCATATTTAATTTCTATAATTAGAAAAAAATAATTTTAATAAAGTGCTCAAATAGTAATGGAAAATCATTTAAAAAATAATTGTTTTTGCATATAAAATAATTTAATTCCATTAAGATATATAGAAAAACATTAAAATAATGGTAAATTATGATATTTAATATATAATATTTATTAATTAAAAACATTAATCCTTAGATATTAAAATAATTTATTATGATAAATACACATTGCAGGAAAAAGTTTTTTTTGTAAAAATGTGTTTCTATTCTAAAAAAATTAACATATACTAAAATAAATTATTATTATGATTATTATTTAATTAATTTTATTATTTATATTTAATGATACTTTGGTAAATATATTATCAAATTCAAAACATTATGAAAAATTTACTTAAAAATATATGACATTTTTTACAAAAAATCGGTATTTTTTACTATTTATTGAAAAATAAATCTTATTAGAAAAATCCTAAATATTTACCATGAGGTAAAATTTAACTAATTATTTTAAAAATTGTAATAATATAATCCAATAAAATTTCTAAAATAATTTGAAATTAATTATCAATTCACATGAAAAAATACGATAAAACCCATATTTGAAGAAAACATATCGTTAAATCATAAAATGTTATTATTGATAATTGAGGTCTAATTTATTATACATTAATAAATATGATTACATTAACAAAAAAAAATTCATAAATTATTTATTACTTTTTATAATGAAAAATTTATGGGATAGGATATAACATATTACAATATCATGTTTCAAAAAGACTTGAGGTTTCCTATAAAGTAAGATATCAAATAATTCAAATTTTATTTTAAAACAAATACAAATAATGTTTTAGGGTGTTATTAATAGGTTCTTCTCCATGAATTTTTGTGGTGATATATCACCATGGTGTGACCTCCTAGTCGTGATGTGACCAAACTTCTAGGAAATGTTTTAGTAGGCCTTTTTTGTAATTATTTAGGGGACCTATTTGGAAC
Organism: Viscum album; assembly: GCA_963277665.1. Taxonomy (NCBI): domain Eukaryota; kingdom Viridiplantae; phylum Streptophyta; class Magnoliopsida; order Santalales; family Viscaceae; genus Viscum; species Viscum album. The sequence continues at coordinate 461,011,617 of OY728139.1, read as the reverse complement.
CCCATCAATCTACATTAATTTTTGTCAAATTGAATATTGATTAAATCCCTATTTTGATGTATCTATCTTAATTTATCTATCTTCCTTGATATAAGTTATTTGAGAGAGTTTCACTACGTAGATTCATGGCAATGTTCCTTTCATATGCCCATTTTTTATTTATCCTTTCTTCTGTATGATTTTAGTTTTATTTGTTAGGGTTTCAAGGAAACGATCAAACAAGGAAACGAAGAATCAGCCCACATGATTAAGATTTCATATGTGTATTATAGTTTAGGACTTGGAAGGGGATGTTTATATCACCATTCATCATTTTACTTAAGGTACATTTCCCCCTAATTCTAATTTGGGGTTTTAATTAATTTTAATAAATTTGGTTATTGATTAAGGTATTTAATATGTTACCATTGTGTGGATTAGGTCATGGTGCTTATTAGGAGTGGATATCACATCTCTGCACTTGGTTTTAATATCATGATGTTTCCAGTGAGTTTGGAGTGAGGAATTCCATCAAGGGTTTTTGGTTTTAATTGATATATTAAATAATTTGATCATTTTTTTGTAATGATATAGGTACTCATAAACAAAGAGGATGGTAGTATGATATTGGGAGTGTTTTATGGATCTCTGGTTGAGGTAGGTGAAAATGAGTTTACTGATTCACTTACCCATTGGAAAATTTTATGTCTATGTGACATCATTTTTATTTTTTTTATCATTTTAATTCCTTTTTATATCATTCTCCATAGATTGGTATGAGATTACATCAGCCTAATTGTAAATATTTACAACATAACATGAAAAACTGATTTAATGTTGGAACCTTTCTTGAATGACCGGAAATTTCCATGTTTATGGTTTATTGGTGGTGTGGGTATAATTTCAATGAGTGATAAGAATGCATTTTATAATCTGATTTAAAAAGTGTATCGATTTGCATGGTTTTCAAAAACACATGGGTTGATTTCTTGATTTTGTTTTGGAATAGTATTTCTAAAAAAGTATGGAGTTTTCTAATAAATTTTTCGTTGGGATTTGGGTCGGGGCCTATAACGAGTAACAAGACTTGTGATTCTATTTCAAAAGGGATTCTTAAACATTATTTTACATTTTTCAAAATAATGCACGATTTTATTGATTTGGGATTGGGTTTTTCCAATTTACTTCACAGGGGTGAAGCTTCATTTTATAAGGTTTTATTTTCTTGATGTGTCCATGAATGTGACATACTTCTATTTTGTGTTGTTCATAGATGATTCATGATTGAGAATGTATCCATTTTTTTATTTAATGTTCTAGGTTGGTCTATAATAATATAAATGAACCTTAAAGGGTCAATATAGGTAAATGGGATTAGGCTTTATGGAATTGTGTTTGGTTCCATGAAATGAGGAGGACATTCCTACTTGAGATGGATAGGCCTAAAGTGATTAGTTTGTACCTAGTTGAGGCTGGGATGACCTTGGTTTTTGGTTGATAAATGGAAGGTTATTATCCTATGAGTCTAAATGTGTGTTGAGACATGTTAATGTTGCAGGGATAGGTCTTGTGTAACTAGAATCCAAGAGATAGGTGGTTGAGCATAAGTGGGGTGTTGTGTTCCATATTTGTTGTTATATGTGTGTAGCTAATTGTGTGTATCCTAGATGAAAACACAAGATATTAGAATCACCTTGAGTGATAAGGAGCTATAAAAGACACTTAAATAATCTATAATATATTGGTAAGAATTGAATATCAAATATACCTTTATTGATATGGTTGTGATTGATAAAATAACCTCACTTTGGGTGAGAAGGTGTTAGCATGGATAACCTAGAGTGAGAGGTTTGGTCAATGTTATGATCTAATATTAGAACCTAACTTGAGTGAAAAGGCAATGGTCATGATAATGGACTTTCTATGAGTGAGAAGTAGTAAAAATATAATTAACTATGTGAGAGGATATGTATAGGTAGTGATGTGATATTGGAACCTACCATGAGTTTTAGGTGATAATCTTGATAATGGCCTCACATTGATTGAGAAGGTTCTGGAATGGATCACCTTGAGTTATAAGAATAGTCTATATTTTGATTTGAAAAGTTAGTGTTTAGGATAATGACCCCAAAACATGTGAGAAGGTGTTGGTGGATCATATATTGGGTGAGAATGGATGATTCATTATATTATTTGATCCCTCCCCTAATGGAGATGTGGGTAATGTACTTATTGTGAGGAACCCATTATTCTACAGGTGATGACTTCGGTAATTTCTGTGTGTTGTACCCAATTTCATTCATATTCGGCCAGGATTATGGTCATAGGTGACTCTATTCATACTAACAAAGATTTAAATAGTTATTAGAAGGTGTTGTAAAGGCATATTTATCATATGATAACTTGAATCAAATATATGTATGCGAATTTAGTGTTATGTTACTAGGTTAGAGTTTTTCCTAAGAATGAATCCAATCCTTATATGTATTTCATGCACATCCACTAGATCATAGTAACAATTTATAATGCTAAGGAATAAGTTACTTATAATGGGTCATTGGAATTACACTCTACTTGGGTACACAACATGGGTTTTGATGTACATCAGTAGACATTGATATTTTATGTCAAGGATAAGAAACTATTTTAATTATTCATACATTTTTAGTTTATTAGGATATAGAGGTCAATGATTTTACATGAAGATAATGTGAGTTGAGATTGAGGACAATGTTGATTATTTTTTTTATTATTTAACATATATTCTATATTGTGCCATTTTTATTATATGATGATTTTTGTTATTCCATGTTTTACTATTGTTATTCTATTATGTGTTGATTCATCATGTAGATAGTTTTACTACATTATAGTTTTAATTTTAGCAACCCTCTTGTCACCTTTTATGTATAAAGGTGTTTTTAGGATAGTTTTATAGATTGGTAATATTGATTTTTTAGTAGAATTAGACATAACTTTGTGAATTTACATATGAGGTAAAAGTATCTCATTGACTATTTTGGTCTCTTTTTATTATTTTGAAAACTTCAACTCCTGTAGAGGTATTATTGAGGTTATATGACATCCCGTCTCTGGTGTCATTCAATAGATAAGGGTTGAGACATGAAATAATAGAATAATAATGTGATCTGGGATTGGATGGTGTTATATAGAGGTGTATATAGGTTTTTGGAACATTAAAGGTAGGTCAAGTTCATGATTGTCTAGAATAATATTGGTTTAATCCCAAGTTAACAAGGGATTCATAGTATTAGGATTAGTCAAACAAGGATGAGAGAGGTGTTGAGAAAGAATCCCATAACGGGATGTATGAAGCTGAGATGTGTTATATAGCTCCACTAAGATCTAGTAATTATTTCATCAATCATGATAAAGTTACGCTTAGGTAATTATACACATGCCTATTGGTTGTGTTCTTTGTAATATTGCCTCCTCCAAATCAACTATTAATTGAAGAAAATTATAATCTAATTGATTATTTAAAAAAATATATAATTAATTAATAAATTAATATAGATTACAGGGCATTTTTTGATTGATTATAATTGTGATTGTTTATCCCCTATATGGAATTGATTTTCAAGGTGTGTGGATTTTGATAAAATTTCCGGTTTTAAATGGAAAAATATTGGTTCTATAAATAAATTTCTTTAGTGGATTGAAGTGTTTTTGAAATGGTATTTATAATTTTCTGTTATATAAAATTGAATGTAGAGATGATTATTTGGAAATAGTTTTGGATTTTATGGTTATGAGTAAAATCCAAGGGGTTTTTAAATTTTTTTGATTAAGATATTGGTTTTTCAGTAAAATGAATTTTTAGGTCAGGGATTTGGACGATTTTAGTTTTATGAAAATCATTAGATACCATGTTTTTTTAGAACTCATGTTTTTTATTTGTAAATTTTTTGAGTAAGATTTGAAATAAGAAACTTGTGCTTATATAAACTATGTTTTCTTGCTGTTTTTATCCTTTTCAAGAATGTATCATATGTTTTTATTATTTGATTGGATGATTTTCCTTGTTTTACTAGAAAATTCCAATTTTGGTTAGAGGGTCTATACCTAGTATATTATGGAAATAGGAAAAACCAACTCGTGATTATATTGAGATGTTTTCTTTTTTTAGTATACTATTTGTGAGGAATAGTGTATTTGATATGGTCTTTTACTAGGTGTGCCATGATTTCATTGAGAGAGCCATGTATTTAGGCCTAGGAGATGGATAATTGATGTTGGTTATCAGTAGATTCCAATAGGTCGATGATTTATTAATATAGACTATTTAATTGAGATTTTATAAGTGATTCATTTAGTGGGGAACACTATTAGATATTGTTAATTTTTATGTTGGGATTTTTATAGAGGGGGAGACCCATAATCCTAGAGATGAATTGATTATTGGTTCCTTAGTGTAATGGGGTTAATTGTTATTGCTGAGAAGCCCGTTGGTATTTAAAGATTATAATTTCATGTTGGAACATGGGTATTAGTGAGGTTGTCCCATCTAGTAATTACTCTCAATAATTTAATAGATATGAGAGGTGATGATTTAATATTTATATTCAATGAGGATATGATAATTGAAACATCTCATTATCATTCTGTTAGTTATTCCTTTAACCTCTTGGTGGTTCTCCTTTTCTCATAGTCTGAATAGGGCTAAGAAGGAATTGGGAGTTTACCAATAATGGTGAAGTCACATATTTGTTGGAATTTTATCTTTAACCATCTCCTTCTGTTGTCTAGTAGGGGACTATAAGAAATGTAACTGGGTTACATGATGTGTAATGATTTTTGGGTGTAGGTCATGAAAGGGGTCACACTGTAAATGTTTTCACATCGTGAATGTTAGTTTCACATCATGAGTCTTTTATGTAATAGATTTTTAATCTGAGGTGATAGATTTCACTGTGTAGTTGAACACCATATATTTCATGACATGTATCAATATTTCACATCATGTAATAGACCGAATAAAATTATTAAAATAGGATATTATATTTTTTTAGTCTCAGATAATTCTCAAGGCGCTCTTACACTCGACCCTTTGCAATTCCAAGGTGGTTTTCAGAGACTCCACTCGTTCTAGATTGATATTATCAGTTTTTAATCTTTTTTTCCAGTTGTGGTGATTCCCATTAAGCTAGTGAACATTCCACTTCTCTATTTATATTGATCATAGTAGTTACCTTGGTTAAAATTATTTGATTTGTTGTTATAATTCAGTGTTTTATGTCTTCTTCCAAGTTCTGTTGTGCAATCTCTTTTTCAAAGGATGTTACTTTTTTGGTCATGGTGCGATAAGAATTCATTGTTGAGCAGTGCGATATTTCCTCCCTTCCTCCATTCCTATTTCTCAATTGAATCTATATTAAGATGTGTGTATTGGAATCTAGGGCCTTTATTAAATTCATTGGGTTTTCAATATTAGTGGATCTTGTTCCAAGTGTGTGTGACCTGAGTCTCGAGGAAGGTGGTTCTGTCTCTAGACTATAATAATAATCCTGATTTCTCTTTCTTTGTAAATTGATTTATCAAATTGGAATGAATTTTTTATTGTGTTGAAAACGGTTATTTGAATAGAAATGGGTTTTCACTAGTTTTATTGAAATGAAAAGGAAATGGGTAATTTTGGAACATTGAAATTGATTTGTGAAAATGATCACATGGTTTACCTTGTGAACTTAGGTAGGAGGTTTATCTTACGACCATCATCCATGTTTTGTTATTATCAAGTTGTTTTTCGGATGCAGATTTCTTCTGTTTCTTAGGATCATTGTTCCAGGGGAAAAATATATTACATTGTTAGGGGGTTTACTCAAGGGGGATTCCTCTTCTTCCTAGGCATGCGTTTTAGGAATTGGATTGTGCACATGATTGATTGTTGTATGAGTAGTCTTCTAGTATGACCTATAGTGATCCATGGTACTGATTCCTATGCTGGTTCTTCTTTTTTGTATTGCATGTCTTTTTTATTTAGCTTTGATATGTGAGTTATACCTGCTTTTGTTTATAACTGTGATAAAAGAACATTTTTCTATGTTTTATATAAAGATGATTTACTTCTAATAATTCCACTGTTTATTTAATAAAATCATACAAGAATTTTATACAAATATTTTTTCAAAACACTTGGGTGGAATTCTACAAAGCCTTTTATCTCACACCCTACACACCTCCTCAGTGGTTTGTTGACCTATTTATGAATTCTAATGTATGGAAAAGAATGACACTGCAGTGAGGTAGTGAGGATCATGATACCTGGTGATCACGTTGTCGAGCGCGTCAAATTAGTTGTTTAATTTTGAATAGAATTTCTACGGTATAGCAGTAACCCTAGGTCGTCTCTCGACGGAGCCTTAGATCATTACTTTAAAAATAGGGTTCAAATAATGAATGTAGAAGGTGAATTAGGTTTTTTAAAACTTGGGGGTTTTATGATTAATGATGAAAATATAAAATTAATGTGATAAAACAAAATAGAAATGAACATGATTGATTAAACGTGATCAACCCGGGGAAGTCTCATGATTCTCATCCTTCATCATTTCAAGGGATGGGGTTATGATCATTTAATCCCTGGTTTCAAACACTTAAAAATAGAATTTGACTGAGTTTATACTAGGATACCTCCTAGGGTTCAGTCAAAAACACACAATGATTCACCAGACACCGCCGATGATTGGGTGAATTGTGTTTGACTTCATAACCAAAACTCACCAAGGCAACACATGAAAAATCGATGCGCTATCCAAATTTGTATGTTATTTCTTTGTGATAACATGACATAAATGTACATAGCCTTGACAGTGCTTGTGTGAGTTAAATTGACCAATATAAACCACAAAAACACCGCAATTGAAAGGGGGAAAGAAAGCAGTGAACGGTGTGTGAAACATCACATGAATGGGTACCCACAAACATAATCATATGAGTTTAGAATGACATACTAGTACATAACTCAATAAAATAATAATAGAGGATGATGAAAAACAACATAAAAATCTGGAATTTAAAATATCATTCAAATATTACAAACATGAAGCTCGGGATGTACATCACGTTCCTCCCCGGGTGATCACAAGGGGTTTAGAAACCCATGGGAGGGGAAGAAGAAGAAGATGTTGAAGTAGCACCTCCCACAGCCTCCATAACCTCTAGAGATTTTGAGAAGAAATCTTGGGGACTCCAAAATGGAAGCACCTTGACTCGTGGCCGAACTTGCAAATGGGGAGCCCATGGTTCCATTTTATAGTAAAATTGGAAGGTGGTTTTAGTGACACAGATTTGTTCAATCCACTTGTACAATGCGTTTCGTCCTTCAGGAAGTCTTATCTCGATTTGGAGAAAATAGAAAAGTTGTATCCCTACCTCTTGACTATCTCCACTGAATTTTTGGAAACCTTTTGACAACTACATCTCACGATATTGATAAAATATAGAACACCTCATTTGACATGGTCCAAATTCAGTGTCTTGGACAGATCAGTTCGTATAAGACCCATTGAAGCCGAATCAGAATTGGGTTCCTTAATATGAAATGTAGCTTATAATGTTCTGGACAGGACCACAAAATTTCAGCCCATTGGGATGCACAGTGTTTGTGTACTATGCAAAACAGTGGACATATGTCCATGGATCCATGCAATTTTGGACCATTTTTCTTCTACTTCATCAAAGGCCCTCCAAATCACCTCCACCTACATTGAAACAATAAAAACAAGTAACATCGCACATTATAATATTGATTAACATTAATTTATTTATTCAAACATGAAGTGCAATTTTTTATTATATTTGGAATATTCATTACAAAACTACTTTAAAACTGCAGTGTAAGGGTGGAATAAAACACTGAATCGTGGTACGATCACACCCCCACACCTAAACATTTGCACTCCTGGGAAAGTCACATATCCAAATACAATGATTCATATATATATATTTCCAAAATCCTGAAGATTTATCATTTGAGGAAATTTTATTTAAAGTAAAGTGATCAATGCACGAACCACACCAAGGAGTTCTTCCTAGTGATAATAGAAAATGATGTCTCATAAATCATATCATAGTGAAATTAAAAAAGATTCATGATACCCAATTGAGAAAAGAATTAAGAAGTAAACCATGACAGTAAATCTCCATGTGTGTGTGTGAAAACCATTCCATGTTATTCTTTCCACTTGTTATACAATAAATATATGTTATTTTAACATTTTTCAGCTTAACTGATTTTGTCACCGAACCTGTCCTACAATACTTTACAATCATATTTCAAGACCCACTCATTTAAGCATTCCTAGAAGTCAAACCATAAGCTCCCGACCAAGATATCCCCATATGTTGCACATTTCATCACTCCCCTCATTAATTATATTTTTTTTGAAGTTGCAATTGTAACAAATATCACACTCATCTCTCAACCCTTGTCTGATCTCCTCACGATAGTAATTGAAATAGTTATAACAAGATCAAAGGTTGAGGAGGAGTGGTTTTTGACCTCCCCAAGACAGAACAATTTTTTTGGAGGGCGTACAACAGTTGGACATTAGGTATACATGCATAGGTCAATCTGGTATAGTAATGAAACATATCAGATAAGGAACGAACGTATGGAAATATCATTTAAAGATGAAAAATATTAACCCAACATATATGTACCTTATATTAAGTATGAAATAATCACACTTTGTGGTTTGGTGCAAAACATTGTGGAGATATTAGTGACACAGTTTTCCAAAAAACTACTCACACAATGGGCATCAATTATCTCAAAGGTTTCACATAGATACAACCATTTATATCATTGACAGAAAACCAATTCACTAAAAATCAATCCTTGATGGTAAACGCATACACAAATTCTTTGTAGCCTTCATTATTGTATTTTTACTTTCCCCACTTTATGGTCGCCACATCATGAAATTTCGAAATTTTTGATGGGTAAAAATAAAAATACCATAAAGAATGCCAAAAAAGAGGAAAAAAAGTAGAAAAAGATGAAAAATCCTAACTAACCCAGGAATGTATCCACCCCCCACACCTAGAATGTGTAGTGTCCTCACTGAAATAATTGAAAATTTGAGAAGAAAGGATAAAACCTGGTGTGTTTTATTGGTATGATGCGTCGAGAAGGTGGATTTACTCCACCAGATTCTTTGGAAAATCCTCATAGAAGTTTTTAAGTCGCTTCCCATTGACGGTAAGACTTCGTCCACTCTGCTCATGCAAAACCTGTATTGCACAAAAAGTGTAAACATTAGTAACAGTATAAGGACCGAGCCATCGGGAATGAAGCTTACCTGGGTGGATCTTAATCCTAGAATTGTACATGAAGACCTTCTCACAAATATGGAACTTTCTCTGGTGAATCATGCTATCATGAATAACCTTTGTCTTCTCTTTATAGATTTGGGAGTTGTCATATGCATCACGTCAAATTTCTTCCAACTCTTGAATCTATAGCTTTCTTTCCTCACCTATATCTGAAAGGTTCATATTACATTGTTTAACAGACCAATATGCATGGTGTTCTACCTCCACCGGGAGGTGACAAGATTTTCCAAACACAATCCTATATGGTGACATTCCGATTGGTGTTTTAAAAGCAGTACAGTACACCCAAAGTGCATCATCCAAGCGCAAACTCCAATCTTTCCTATTGGGTTGTACCGTTTTCTCTAAGATTCACTTGACTTCCCGATTTAAAATTTCTTCTTGTCCGTTAGTTTGGGGATGATATGAAGTGGAGACTTTACGAACAACCCCATACTTACAAAGCAAGTTTTTCATATTACGATTGCAAAAAATGTGAACCATGATCACTATTGATGAATATTGGTAGAACAAACCTACTGAAAATCTGGGACGTTACAAAATCAACAACCACTCGAGAGTCATCGGTCCTGGTGGCCTTTGCTTCCACCCATTTAGATACATAGTCAACAGCCAATAAGATGAACACAAAGCCAAATGAATTTGGAAAAGGCCCCATGAAGTCAATGCCCCAGGCATCGAAGAACTCAGAAAATAACATGGGTTGTTGGGGCCTTTCATTCATCTTGGAGATATTCCCTATGAATTGACAACGACTACATGACTTGCAAAATCTACGGGAATCCTTATACAATGTTGGACAATAAATTCCTGAGTCAAGGACCTTTCGAGCAGTACGTTGAGAGCCAAAGTGGGCCCCACAGGCCAAAGTGTGGAAGAAGGTCAAAATAGAGGTGAACTCATGGTCAGGGACACACCGACAAACTACTTGGTCACTAAAAATTCTCCAAAAGTATGGGTCATCCCAAATGTACCAATGAGAATCATACTTATGTCTCTGGGATTGTGAAGTGCTAAAATCCAGGGGACCCTAGATGTTGCTAGAAAATTCACAATGTCTGCATACCAGGGGTTATGGTCTACAAAATCATAAAGGTTCCCATGAGGGAAGAATTCTCTAATGGGTAGGGGTGAGTCAACATGATTGTCCAATGGTGGGGAAATCCTAATAATGTGGTCAGCTACAACAATCTCCATCCCTCTCTTATCTATAATCTCAAGGTCAAACTCTTGGAGGAGGAGCATCCACCGAATGATGTGGGGCTTGGCTTCAGGTTTCTTTAGGAGGAAACGAAGGGCAGCATAGTCAGAAAACACAATCACTTTTGACCCAAGAAGATATGAACGGAATTTTTCCAAGGAAAACACAATAGAAAGAAGTTCTTTTTCTGTGGTTTTGTATTTTAACTGGGCAGGGTCAAGGGTACGCGAGGCATACACAATGATATAAAGAGCCTTTTCAACCCTTTGTGATAAAACTTCCCCAACTGCAATGTTATAGGCATCACACATAAGCTCAAAGGGGAGATCCCACCTAGGTGGTTGGATTATGGGAGGTGATGTGAGACTCTTTTTTAGTGAATTGAATGCATCCTCACAATTTTTATCAAACACAAATTCAGAATCCTTTTGTAATAACCGAGATAAGGGAAGTGCAATCTTACTAAAGTCTTTAATGAATCGGAGGTAAAAACCAGCATGTCCCAAGAAATACCGCACCTCACGAACACATTTTGGAAATGGATGGGATAAAATTAATTCAATTTTAGATTTATCAACCTGAATTCCCTTATTTGAAATGATATTCCCAAGAACTATCCCCCTTTCAACCATGAAATGACATTTTTCATAATTTAAAACAAGATCTTTTTCAATGCAGCGGCGGAGGACAGAACCTAGGTTTTCCAAACCATCATCAAAAGAAGAACCATAAACTGTGAAATCATCCATAAAGACTTCCATACAACTCTCAAGGTACTCAGAAAAAATACTCAACATACATCGTTGAAAAGTACCAGGTGCATTACATAGACCGAATGGCATCCTTCTGTATGAAAATGTGCCAAATGGACAAGTAAATGTTGTCTTTTCGTGATCCTCAGGGGCTATATGGATTTGGAAATAACCCAAATAGCCATCAAGGAAACAATAATGGGACTTACCTGTCAATCGTCCTAACATTTGGTCAATGAAAGGTAAAGGAATGAGGTCCTTCCACGTGTCTTGATTCAGTCAACAGTAGTCAATACAGACTCGCCAACTGTTTTGCACACTTGTTGGAACCAATTCATTTCTTTCATTTGACACAACTGTTATTCCTGTTTTTAGGCACAATTTGTACTAGGCTAACCCATTTACTATCAGATATAGGATAAAGGATCCCTACAACAAGTAATTTACTGACTTCCAATTTTACCACTTCAAGGAGACTAGGATTCAAATAGCATTGAGATTGTCTTACGGGCATAGCCACATCATCCAAAATTATATGTTGCATAAAAATAGATGGGATAATCCCGGGAATATAGGCCAATGTCCATCCTATTGACTTTTTACACTTTCTCCAAAGTTTGAGCAGTTTCATTCCTGTTGTGGAGAGAGGTTATTGGAAATAATGACGGGCAATTGGTCAATACCCTCAAGATATGCATTTTTTAAATTAGAAAGAAATTGTTTAAGTTAAAACACCAGTTGTTTCTGGATTGAGGGAAGGGATTTAGGGAGAGTGAGGTCCATGAAACTATCTATCTGCTCATGTTTATTCTCAAAGGAAATAAAATCTCTTGAAATGATATTTGCAGAATCATCGATAGTCATGGGTACCTCAGAATAAATACACTCATCAATTAAAGCACAAAATTTACATTTTTCTGAACCCACACAACATTCAAAAGAAGAACCAAAACTCAAATAATCCAAGGGTGAAGAAAACAAAAAAGAATCAGAGTTTGAGTTGAGGATAGAATTGTGTGTGTGAGCATTATTTGAAAACACTTCCATCGAATAGATCGGAAGAGTGGAGTGCTCTTCAACAGGGTGTTTCATAGCCTCAAGGATGTCAAAACTTACCTTTTCTCCTCCAAATTCCATCGACAACATACCATTGTGAACATTGATGATCTTCTTTGCTGTTTTTAGGAATGGGCTCCCAAGTATGAGAGGGGCATGTCCTTGGGGTCGGGTATCTTCCATCTCAAGAATGTAGAAATCAGCGGGGAAGATGAGATTCTTCACTCTGACAAGGACAACCTCAACCACTCATTTTGGATGTGTTGTACTCCGGTTGGAAGGTTGCACAAAAATTCCTGTTGGTTGAAGCTCTCCAACCTGTAGATACGTATACACGGAGTGAGACATTACATTAATGGAAGCACCTAAATCTAGAATAGCATCAGAAAAGAAGGTCTCCCCTATGGTATAAGGTATGGTGAGTGTGTCAGGATCCTTTTATTTGGTTGGCATTGCTGGTTGAATCAAGGCCGAGACATTCCTTCCCAGGTTAACTCTCTCATTCCCCTTCAGCCTTCGTCGATGGGTGAAAAACTCTTTAAGAAATTTGGCATAACTGGGAATTTGCTTGAATGCAACCAACAATGGAATATTAACTTGAACATTTTTAAATGTATCCATTATTTCATTGTCAATCTCATTATCAACGTTTTTCATAGATTTGGAGAGTATTTCAGGGAAGGAAAGAGGAATGGATTGTTCATTTGAATCATCAATGACTATTAGATTACCATTTTTGTCTTGTTTTTCTTTACATAAAGTTTTTGAGGGTTGGGAAAGAGAGTTTTCATGAGGAGGACATACCTGCTGTGAAGAATAAGTAGAAGGAAAAACTTCTTTATCACTACGAAGTGTAACTGCACATAAATTACCTTTTTCCATTGGATTGGCAATGGGTTGGGATGGTAGTTGTCCAGAACCATGCATCTTAAGCTCACCGATGGTGTTTTCCAATTGCCCCACTTGGGTTCGTAGGTCTTGAATAGATGATTGTGTGGTCTGTTGGAACTGAAGGTTCTGGGTTGCCATTTGTTTCACCATGTCCTCAACGCTTGGTTCAGATTTGGGAGTAGGAGGAGGATGATTGTTTTGAGAAGTTTAAGGATAATAAGGTTTCAGACCTTGGCCTTGTTGATACCAATTCTACTTTGGGTAGCTTGAGTTTCCTCCATGTCAGTATTGGGGTTGTGCTTGCCACCCTAGATTTGGATTTGGCCTGAATTGTTCTTGATTTAAGGGAGGCGCTTGTTGGAATGGACGCCCTGGGAACACAGCTGCATAGGACTCAGATGAATCTTGAGTTTGTGGGCACTGGTCAGAAAAATGAGTGTTATCAGAACAAATCCCACAATGTAATGGAATAGAAGTAGAGAGCGAGTTACCTTGTGCTTGAGCTAATTGCCTTAGAAGGGTATGCATCTCATCAAGTTTAGAATCTACCTTTTGTTCTAGGGCTGAATGACATACCTCATGAACTCCTCGGGTTGGTGCAATAGCTCATGTACCAAATTGTTGTGCATTTTGAGCCATTTTGGCTATTAAGTCACGCGCAGTAGAAGGAGTTTTGTCAACTAGGGCACCACCAGCCGCATCATCAATCAATCCATGATCCATGGGGATAAGTCCCTCATAGAAGTATTGGAGTAATAGATGTTCACTAATCTGGTGTTGGGGGCAGCTTGAGCAAAGTCTCTTGAATCTCTCCCAGTATTCATGAAGGGTCTCTCCTTGTGATTGCCTAATTCCACAGATTTCTTTCCTAATTGATGCAGTTCGGGAGGCAGGGAAGAACTTATCTAGAAACAGTCTTTTTAGGTCATTCCAGCCCCCAATTGTGGAAGGAAAATAGTATATCCAATCTTTGGCTATACCATCAAGGGAGAAAGGGAAGGCCCTAAACTTAATGAGGTCCTTAGACACATTTTGGGGTTTCATGGTGGAGCACACTATGTAAAACTCCTTTATATGTTTGTGAGGGTCCTCACCGGGAAGACCAAGGAATTTTGGAAGAAGGTGGATGAGACATGATCTAAGCTCAAATTTGGATGCTTCCTTGGGATATTGGATGTACACAGGTTGGTACTCCACATCAGGGGTAGTAAGTTCTTTTAAAGTTAGATTATTTTCAGCCATGTTTTCTTGGGTTTGATTGGGTTCAATTTTGGGTTGGATTAGAAACACTTGAGGTTTCACAAGGGGTTACTCAATGTTACTTGATTTACCTTCTCTAAATTCCTTGATTTGTGTGTGAAGTGACTTTTCAATTTCAGGGTCAAATTCAAGTAGTGTTTATTTACCAGATCTTGTCATGCAATAATGATGTCTAGTTTGATTGATTGATTTTTTTGTTGTGTTTTTTTTATTTGAGATGGATAAATATAAAAACTTACGAAGGGTGAAAGAATAATAGAATGTTATACTATATAATTAAAGAGGGAGATGGAGAAGAAGACAGAGAGAGATAGAGAGAGAGAGAGAGAGAAAGAACACACCAAAAACAACAAAAAATAAAGACAAAACCCAAAAAAAAAACAATAAAATGGGGGTGGGGTATTTAGAGGAGTACTAATAAAGAAGTAAAATAACCTAATGAAAGTAAATAAGGAAAAAATGATCTTGGGTCCCCGGCAATGGCGCTAAAAGTTTATCGCGTTGTCGAGCGCGTCAAATTAGTTGTTTAATTTTGACTAGAATTTCTGCAGTATAGCAGCAACCCTAGGTCATCTCTCGACGGACCCTTAAATCATTAATATAAAGATATGTTTCTGATTATGAATTTAGAAGGTGAATTAGGATTTTTAAAACTTGGGGGTTTTATTATTAATGATGAAAATATAAAATGAAAGCGATAAAACAAAATAGAAATGAACAAGATTGATTAAACGTGATCAACCCAGGGAAGTCTTGTAATGCTCATCCTTCATCATTTCAAGGGATGGGGTTATGATCATTTAATCCCTGGTTTCAAACACTTAAAAATAGAATTTGACTGAGTTTATACTAGGATACCTCCTAGGGTTCAGTCAAAAACACACAATGATTCACCGGACACCGCCGATGATTGGGTGATTTGTGTTTGACTTCATAACCAAAACTCACCAAGGAAACACAGGAAAACTTGATGCGCTATCCAGATTTGTATGTTATTTATTTGTGATACCATGAAAAAAATGTACATAGCCTTGACAGTTCTTGTGTGAGATCAATTGACCAATATAAACCACACAAACACCGCAATTTAAAGGGGGAAAGAAAGTGGTGAACGGTGTGTGAAACATCACATGAATGGGTACCCCCAAACATGATCATATGAGTTGAGCATGACATAACAGTACATAACTCAATAAAATAAAAATAGATTATGATGAAAAACAACACAAAAATCTGTAATTTAAAAGATCATTCAAATATTACAAACATGAAGCTCAGGATGTACATCACGTTCCTCCCTGGGTGATCACAAGGGGTTTAGAAACCCTTAGGAGGGGAAGAAGAAGATGATGTTGAAGTAGCACCTCCCATAGCCTCCAGAACCTCTAGCTATGTTGAAAAGACTACTTGGGCACTAAAAAATGGTAGTACCTTGCCTCTTGTCCAAACATGCAAATGGGGAGCCCAAGGTGCCATTTTATAGGAAAATTGGAAGGTAGTTTTAGGCACACAAATTTCTTCAATCCAATTGTACCACGCTTTTCGGCCTTCAGGAAGTCTTATCTCGATTTAGAGAAAATAGAAACGTTGTAGCCCTACCTCTTGAATATCTCCGCCGAAATATTGGCACCCTTTGGACAACTACAACTCATGATATTGATAAAATACAGAACACCGCATTTGACTTGGTCCAAATTCGGTGGCTTGGACAGATCAGTTCAGATGGGACCCATTGAAGCCAAATCAGTATTGGGTTCCTTAATATGAAATGTATCCTATAAAGTTCTGGATAGGCCCACAACATTTCAGCCCATTGGGATGCACGAATGTAGTGTCCTATGCAAAACAGTGGACATATGTCCATTGATCCATGCAATTTTGGCCCATTTTTCTTCCACTTCATCAAAGGCCCTCCAAATCACCTCCACATACATTGAAACAATAAAAACAAGTAACATTTCCCATTATAATATTGATTAACATTAATTTAATTATTCAAAAATGAAGTGAACGTTATTATTATATTTGGAATATTCAATACAAAACTAGTTTAAAACTGCGGTGTAAGGGTGGAATAAAACACTGAATCGTGGTATGATCACCTGGTTATGGGTACCTCTGGCTGAGATGTGGCGAGTTAATACACGCCATCACATGGAGTAGCTATTTGGTTTTGGTCCTTATAATTGGATTTATTTTTGGAGTTTTGAATACTTTTGAAATTATTCGTGTCTACTATCTTTTTAATGTAATGAAATATATATTACCCTAGTATTCTAATGTATCTATTGTTCTGTGTATACATATATTGTAGGTGTTTGTTCAGGATGGGATAAATCATCCCCTCTGGTGTGTTGTTCAATGCCTGGGAGATTATGGCCAGCCTATGGGGATCAAGAACACCATTTGGGTATGTGGAAGATCGAGTCGGGTGCCTAATTTAAGGGTTACCCAGGTCAATTCATAAAAATTTCATATTAGATGAGGTACATCCCAAAGATTCATTATCTTGGGATATCAATTAGACCAGCGATTGGATTTTCATGACTTCTGAGGTATGTTGCGATGAGTACCTATCTAGCACTTCTCATAATGAAGTTCATGTTTCCATGGAATTTTTGGATACATGTCCCTAGTGTTGGGTTGAGTTTTAAATTCTAGTTTTTAATTTCGAGTTTTCTAGTTTTAACAATGATTTGTTTTTTTTTCTGGTCGTTCTTATGTTTTTCTATGCTGTAGTATGCCTCAAAGACTTCTTACATGTGTTCCTTAGGAATGTGTACCTGATGCTCCAAAATAGAATATGCTTATAGATTACAGTCTAATTGTTATTTTCATATGGGTATTACATGCTATCGATTAGGATGTCCCCTGTGTTCATAACACAGTTATTGAGGTAAAACTATGCGGTTGAAGAGAGAGAGATCGATTGTGGGAATTATGGAATGAAAAGAAGACATCCTTTAAAGGAATTAATGAACCTCTAGAGGAATAGAATTTTATTGAAATGATTGATAAGATCTTTGATTTTATGAAAACACCTAAGAATATAAGGGTAATGTGTACATCATTCAAGATCAAGGGTTCTGGTAAGAAATTGATTGATTCTATGGACCAGGCAGATGTGCACGTGTACTTTTATTGGAAGGGCTTCATAATCCTATTTTTATAGTAGTTTTTTTTAAAGTAGTTGATGCTAGAGAAGTCTATGTAGTTACTTTATTTTCAATAGGAAGATCATTCAATGTTAGTAGACACTGACCAATTTTCTGATCTTGTCCATCTTTCTTGAGATATTGTGTGGAATGACCAACTAAATTCTTAAAAGTACCTGCTTAGTTTGAGACTAGATATCAAATCACTAGTGTTCATGTTGTAGCTTTATACTTATGCATAGATGGTAGACAGAGCTATGATGGCGGAGATAGATATTCTAGTCATGGTCCATTTGTCCAACCCTTATCTTTCATCTAGTGTATTATTTAGTGGTGTGAATAGGAATTAACGGAAGTGGAAAGATCATTGTAGAAATGGTGGAGGTGGGTCTCAGTTGAGAGCCTCCTCTACCCCATCTATTGTAGCTGTAGATGTTCCCTTGACTTGCTATCAATGTGGAAAGTGCATACACAGTAGACGTTCTTGTCCTATACTTGCAAAGATGTGTAATAGTCATGGATGCATTGGCAAATTACAATTCTTTTTTCATTATATGACTATGCCTCATTATGGTCAGGGTTCGTTGGCTCCAAAGGCTACTATAGTGCAGTCAGAAGCTTTATGGGATATAGAGCTCTAGCCATATACCTCAATAGTGAAGTATTTTAATGTGGCAGATGTGTGTCAAATGGAATCTGATGCAGGTTCAACAATAGTGAGAGGTACTATCCTTATTTATTCTTTAGTAGTAATTGTATTTTTCTATACTAGTGTCTCCCACTCTTTTATTTATGAATGTTTTTTTGATATTCATAAACATAAAAAGGAACATATTTCATTTACAATGGAGTTAGTGATACCTCTTGGTAAGTGGAAAGCGAATGGATTTCAATGTGCTTTCTTGTTAATGATATCTAATACAGGGTTGGTCTGGTATTTTCTCATTCTTTTTCTTGATATGTTAGACATCATAATCAACATGAATTTTATTTTCAATCTTTGAGATGATATTGATTGTCATTATTGGAGTGTTTTGTTTCTTACTTCTAATGAGATATCTCATGTGTTTTAGGGGGAGTGGGACATGAGGTATGGTCATGCATTACCTCCTCGCCCATATCTCAGAAGTTTTTCGTCTACTATTTTGATTGATCCTGATGATTGTTCTTATATTCTTGGTCTTCCCATCATCATTCAGGGCATTTCCAACATTTTACCTGATGATTTCTCCGGTATAACTATAGGGAGGGTGGTAAGGATTACAATTGACCTAGTACTAGGTATGCATCCTATATCAATACCATCATATCACATGGAACTAGCTGAGATGGAAGAGCTCAATATTTAGTTGGATAACCTGTTAGAAAAGTGTTTTTCCCTTTCATTTAGCTTTGCGAATATTCTATGGACTTTTCCAAGAATGTACATGGTTTACATCAGTTATGTGTGGACTATCAGAAGTTAAAATAGGTGAAAATTAATAACAGGAATAATTTTCCCAGTGTGGATGATTTTTTTCATCTGTTAAAAGGGGAAGAGTGGTCTTTCAGGATTGAAATTTTGTATGGTTATCATCATCTTAGAGTTTGGTAGTTTGATATATCAAAGACAACATTCATGAGTTGGTATGGGAATTATGAATATCTGGTGATGCATTTTGGTTTGACTAATGTTACTACAATTTTTATGGCTTTGCTGAATATGATATTCCATCAACATCTTGACACTTTTGTGGTTGTTTTTTGGATGATATTCTGGTTTATTCTAAATTTGAGCGAGCACAGAAGCACCATATCACTTTTCTTCTAGAGATTCTTAGAAGTATCCATTTTTATGGAAATATTTTGAAGTGTAGGTTTTGGATTCAAGATGTAATGTTCTTACAGAAGGATACTTCTAAACATGGATTATTATTTGATCAAGAGGAGGTGAGGTATATTTCTTCATGGAAGGAACCACATAATGTCTTTGAGAGATGGAGCATCCTTGGTATTATTGGAAACTATTGATGGTTTGTTAAGTATTTATCTATATTGGTGTCACCTTTGAATACTTTTTCATTGAATGGCATGAAATTCATATAGGATTCAATGTTCTAGTCTTCTTTTGATGAACTGAAATGACATCTAACATAGGATCCTATTCTAATATTACCTGATATTGGTAATGGATACATACTGTTTTTTGATTCCTGGGATGTTGGTTGGGGATGTGTTCTTTTAAAGGATTACCATGTGGTAGCTTTCAACTATCGTCAGCTTTGACCACATGAGAATAATTACCCACTCATGATTTTTGGGATTGTTGTAGTCATGCAGGTGCTCAAATATTGGATGATCTTTCTTTTTATGGAAAGGATAACAATATTCTATGATCATAAGAGTATGTGTTATATATTTTCTAAAAAATACATAAATCTCAGACTGTGATGACTGCTAAAATACATATAGGTGTTTGACGTCAATATCAACTACACCCCAAGAAAGGGAAAAATCATTACAAATGCTCATTTAGGAATATACCATCGCATGATATTCTTGAATCAAAGGATGAGGGGAATATTAAGAATATTTTTGTTCAATTTCACTTGGATGCCCAGAATGATGTTTCAGGTATGGTTATAACCACTGTCTAGTTATCATCATCTCTATTGGAGTCTATTTTTAGAATTCAACAGTAGGATGATAAGAGATAGTTGACTTGATAAAGACTCTATGGCAGGGAGAATGTTTTTGATTGGCCTCCCTCTCTGTAGATCATATTCTCCACTTCAGGAAGCAGGTTGTATTCCCAAAATCTGTAAGAAGTTCATTCTTATTTCACTGTCATAGATTATGATGTTCCATTAATATAGGGATTATGAAGATGTATTATGACATGAGGTGATAATTCTAGTGGCTAGGATTGAAGTGTGACATCATATAGATTATGTCTCACCGTTACACCAAACAATGGATGAAGGCAGAGCACTTGAAACCTCTTAGTTTACATCGGCCTCTTTTGGCGCCAATTTAGAAATTGGATGAGGTATCTAAGGATTTTTCATTGGATTACCATAGGCTCCTCAAGGGAGGAATGATATATGGGTGGTTTTTGATCAGTTGATGAAGACAACTCATTTCATTCCAATCAAAGATTCTACTATGGTTAAGGATCTGGGTAAGCTATATGTGCAAGAGATTCTGAGGTTAAATGGTAGTTCTTCTACCATTATTTTGGATATGGATCCTAGGATTAACTAGAGTTCATAGAGGAGTCTTGAAGAGAGAATGGTAACTCATGTTAAATTGATCACAACATACCATCCATAGACAGATGGTCCAGTGAAGCGTGTGATTCATATCCTAGAGGATATTCTTCATGCTTGTGTTCTTGATTTTAGAGGATCGCGGGATAACCATATTGGACTAGTTATGTTTAAAAAAATATTTATCAGTCATTCATAATAATGGATTCTTTTTAGGGGATGTATGGTTGCCTATGAAGATAACATTTTATGGGGTTGAGGTGGGTGGTGTATCTTTAATTGGACAAAGTTTGGTTCAAGAAACATCTTTGAAGATTTAGGATGTAAATAACAGTCTGGTTACAACCCAGATTCGATAGAAATCATATACGGATCAGAGGTGTTGTCCTCAGAATGTTTTTGTTGGTGACTTTGTTTTCTTGATTGTTTCTCCTTGGTTGGGTCACAGACGACATAAATAAAAAGAAAAATTGGAACAAATATATGTTGGTCCATTTGAGTTCATAGATTTTCTTGAGAAGGTTT
The DNA here is from genome assembly GCA_963277665.1 of Viscum album. NCBI lineage: Eukaryota > Viridiplantae > Streptophyta > Magnoliopsida > Santalales > Viscaceae > Viscum > Viscum album. Next base: position 460,990,190 of record OY728139.1, on the reverse strand, counting down.
TTTATCAATTAGACTTTCTGGTTTAGTTGATAGGAATTCATGATATTTTAGACTTGTATCATCTTTGGAAGTATCACCCAGATTCTACACATGTTTTGATTTGGGAAGAAATTGATTTAAAGCCATATATTTAATATTTTGGATAAACTATTTGAGATCACTGACTCACATGTGAATGTCTTTTGTGGGAATATGATTTCATTGTTCAATGTTTTGTGGAATCATTAATCATATTCTCATGAGACTTGGGTATGTGATTCATTGATGAGAGAGTAATGGACTCATCTTTTTATAGGGATTTCATTTTCCACATTTATTTCCATGGATGGATAGTCTTTTTGGTGGGCATTTTCTAACATCTTGTACCCATTAATTTAGGTACACGTTTATCCTCTTTGTGGCTTTCCATTACTCGTAGTTTGAATAATATTTAGAAGGAATTGGGAGGATAACTTTAATGGTGAATTCACAGATTTTTTAGAATCTCAGCTTTAAACAAATTCTACTGTATGATGAAGGAGGACTGTATATTGTGTAATGAGGTTACACAACATGTAATTTTTGCTGGGTTCAAGTCGTGATAGGGGTCACACTATGAAAGGTTACACACCATGAATTTTGGTTTCACATTGTGTATGTTTTATGTAATGTATTTTTAATACAAGGTGATAGATTTCTTGACTTTATTGAACACTAAGGATTTCATGACATGCAACTAGATTACATGTCGTGTAATGAACCATGTACGATTTTGATAATAGGTGAGCATGTGATCCTTCACTCAATCCAGGTAAATCACCATGTAGTTTTGATAGACATCGCTCCTTCTAGATCAATCTGATAAACATTAAAAATCCATTTCAATTGTGTATTGTCTCTCTAGGTAAGATACCTTTTAGATTCATCATTTCTATTGATCACGGTAGTTCCCTTGGGTCACTTTATTAGATACATTGATCTATGTTGGGGTCTTCCTTATTATTCATTGAATATTTATTGTACGATCTCTTTTCTAGAGTCCATTCCTTTGTTAGTCATGGTGTGTATGGATTTGATTATCAAGGAATGTGATATTTACTCTCCTCCTCTAATCCTATATCTCAATTGAATCAATCATAAGTTGTGTGTATTGGATTTTAGGGCCTTCATTTACATCGTTGGGTTTTTATTGTGGGTGGATCCTATTACAGGTGTGCGCGACCTAACATTGAGGTAGGTGGTTCTGTCTCTAACATATGATAATAAGAATGATTTATCCTGATTTATAAATTAATTTATCGAATTGGTATGACTATTTCTGTGTTTTTAAAAGGTGTTTTGATGAGAAATGGGTTTTCCACTATATTTTATAAATGAAATAAAAATGAGTAATTTTTGAACAATGAAATTGACTTTTGAAAATGAGCAAATGGGTTACCTTGGATACGTAGGTGGAAGGTTTAGTTTAAAGCCATTGTCCATGTTTTTTTACTATCATGAGTTTTTTTCATGAGGATTTATTATGTTTTTAGGTCTATTGTTCCAGGGGATGTATAATGACATTGTCGACGGGTTTACTCATGGGGTATTCCTCTGCTTCCTGGGCCTACGCTGTAGGATCTGGATTGTTCACTTGATTGTTTATAGTACGAGTAGTATATTATTCTTACCTATAGTGATCCTTGGTACTGATTCATGTGCTACTATTTAAATTTTTTACTTCGTGCATTTCTAATTAAGTATTGATAAACATGTTATAATTTTTTTTTGAATTTGGTAAAAGGAAATTGTTTACCATGTTTTCTATAAAACATATTTACTACTTATCAAGAAGTGATTTTTTAAAATAACCATATAATAATTTTTATACTTATACTTGATATGGAACACCAAGGTGGGATCCTATTGATCCTATTAGCTCACACCCTACGTACCTCCTCAGTGATGTGTAGATATTTGTATATCTTCTAATGAGGGAAAAGGAAAGGTTCCAAAGTGAGGTGGTGTGGTCCATGTCATCTGGTTTTAGGTTGATAGTGGTGAGATGATGGGAGTTTATCTATGACATCACATAGAGTATCTATTTGGATTTGGTCCCTACAGTTTGACTCATTTTCAAAACATTGACTAATTTTTTCTATTGTTTGTGTCTATTTTATTTTTTACTATTATGTAATACATATTCCATTATTCTTCCGATATATCTTTCATTATAGGTATACATATATTCCATGTTTTTGTTCAGGTTGGGCGATGTTGTTTCCTTTAGTGTGTTGTTCAATTCTTGGGTTCTTATCACTAGCTCGTGGGGATCAAGAACACCCTTCAAGAATGTGGTAGACCAGTTTGGGTGATATGTTTAAGGGAAACCTGGGTCGATTCATTACTATAAGGATATTATTTTAGAGGGGAATAAAATTTTTCACAAATGCAGGAACCACGTGTTGGCTAGGGTTACAGATATAGTGGAATCAAAGGGTTTCTTTACTATGGTTCAAGTGTATACAAAAAAATGAAGTGGTAAATTAGGTATAAATGTTTCTTCTTATCCTTCGATATAATTTGGGTTTCCTATATTTTTTTTTCAATAAAAAGTTTATTATGATTTTAATCGTAAACAAATAAATAAAAATATAGAATGAAAACAATTATTTTACTTAGTTCCCCAATAAAAGGATACTCTATCGAGTACATATAAATGATGTATTGATATGTCAATTCATTGAAACATCATTATTATATGATTATATATTTAAAAATAACCCACTTCTACACTAATTTACCTTGTATTGATCCCAAAATATTTTCATATGTTGAAACGTTAGGGAATTTTTGGATGTTGGAGTTGAGTATTTTATGATTTTATATTAATGGTGTTCATCCAAGATGTAGCTATTATATATAGAAGAATTATTAAAGAAGGTTTATGTGGGTATGGTTAATGTGTTGGATTTTTATCAATGAATAAATCATATTTATATATGAATGAAATAGTGATTTTTATGTAATGTGAATTATTTTTGGGTGTTTTAATGTATTTGGAATTAGTTTTGAAATGTTTTGGAATAGGCCCTAAATAATTTTGATTTAATCAATATATATGAATTCTGAAGATTTATTTGTAATTTTAGAAATTTCCATGGGCATATGAATTTCCATATTTGATACTATTAAATAATTTTTCTATAACATTGATCATTTCATATAATTTCTAAAGGATTTTACATGACATTTCATATTTCATATGAATTTAGAGGAAAACCAAATGACTTTTAATTCATTTTTTATGACTTCATGAGAAATTTATGACTTCAATAATTTTATATTACTTAACAAGTTACACGAAATTATAGTTGGAAATAAAGTTAAATACAAGAGAACATATGAATTTGTTTTTCTTGGTTATATTACTTGAAGCACTGAGTGTTTCAATTCATCACATATATGATTATATAGTGTTCAAATTCCAAAAAATAAAGAATATTCATAATAAATTTTTCAAATAACGATAATTTAATCCAACCAATGGCAGGTAATAAAATATTTAGTGAAAAGAAATTTTAAAATAATAGTTATCGTGGATTAGGAAAAATTAAAGAAGAATAAGTAATAATTATTTGAAAGGAAATTACATATTGAAAATAACTAAGAAAATCCAATAGTGGAATTATACATGAATACATGCATAAATTGATGAAGGGGTAGATTTCATCGAAGGAAGAAGACTTTAAGTATAATGTTATTTTTTAAGTAATATAACCACGAATGTTCAATTTATGATCTTATAGTTATGAGAAGTAATGAAAATATTCCATGTGATCTTTTTAATACTATGTCATTAGAGATTGAAATTCTAATATCTATTATTATTTTATTATTTATTTAATATTTGAAAATAATTAGAAATATGGGATAAAATATTTATGCATTTTTGTGAATATATATAATTAGTGGAAGAATAGAAAGTGTGTGTGAAATTATGTCATAAAATCCTATATAATATATCGAGAACATGGTTGGGTAACTTAATAATTATTTTTATATAAGATATAAATATATTTGAAGTTTTTACTTCTATTTTTTTGAACCTCATTCATGATGAAGATACAGAAAATAGTAGTCACATGCAATGATGTTCATGGAAATTGAAGTGTTGAATTGATATTATACAACAATAAAAGAAATAGAACAACTAAACACACATGATAACTCAATTAACAGTTTATTGGTGGAAGTTATATCTTTTTCTCCAACAAATAATATCATTATAATGTGTGGAATAAACCGAATCGTAGTTCGGAGAAGTGAAAACATGAGTTTCAAGGATATACCCAACTCTTTGTTTCTAACAGGTTGATTCTAGAGTGTAGTGTTATCTTCGAAGAATACATATCACACCAATGATAATATATAAAACATCTATAGGTTATTTTTTTAAACCACTATGATAATTATGTTGTGTGTGTTTTGGAGTTCGTGTGGAAAACAACATCACTCATCCTAACCAATGGTGGAGATTTTTTGAGAGGGAAGATAAAAATATGCAATACCACTAATTTACTACTTCTATTTGATAACCTCAATATCCTATTGGTGGTTCAATTAGTGGTAACATATATTGGTTCCATTCATCTATGAATGGTTATTTAGAAGTTTTTTTAAAAGTCTCTATGGTAGCAAAAGTTGTCACTAATCTGAGTTGTATTCAATAAAAAAATTAAATTTATTGAATAATAATAGGGTTCCCACATTTTATGGAAAATTTTATCACCTATATAAGGTAAAGATGTTTTCATAACTTTATCTATCTTTTATAATGTATTGTAAGATATAAAAAATATATTTAACCATGTGAAAAAGGAAGTTCAATAATAGTGGAAGACAAAGAGAGTGTGAAAAATTATGGCCATGTTATAAATTATATTTTTTCATCTATTTTAGAGAGTAAATATAGAAAATATAAATTTATAAATTAATCAAAAGGAATTTGTGGACAATTGGAGAATCTATATGAATGAAAGACCAAGTTGATTTGGATAATGTTTCCAATTTAGAGACTTTTATATAAATATATCTATATTTATGTTCATGAGGATTTCCTAAATTATTAGTAAGGGTAAATGAATTTGTGATTATGATCTAGAGGTTAGTTGATAAACTATAATACTCTACAATTCAGGACAATATATTGTGTATCTTATATGAAGATTTTGATGAAAAATTTTCTTCATTAGAAGATAAATATCCAAGTGAAATATGTATTGATGAAATATATAATACTTTTATTTCCTATGATACAAGGAAAGAAAATATTTTCACAATGAATGGAAATATTGAAAAGGATATTACTATGAAATCCACAAAACCAAATAAGTCCAAAAATATTGTTTCTAATAAATAATTAAAAGTAATTTAATATTATAATGAATATCTGAATAATAATTTTGATGAGGTTATTCCCCTTATATCAAAAAAATTAGAATATAAAAAGGAATGTACAAAGTAAATTTACCTTAAATTTTTTAGGTGTGGGGGTTTTATGAATTTTTCTACTAACTACCAAATATTAAAAATTAAATAGGATATTGATGAAAAAAATATTAATCCTAGATAATTTTAATAGAATAAAAAAAATATCAAAATGTTATTTTAGTTATAAAGGTATGAATTTCACTACATTTTAGAGGATAAAATTGTTATCAAAACAATGTGATTGTAGTTATACGGAAGATGAAGTTGGAACATACAGTGTTGAAAAAGATGAAAAGAAAATTATTGAAAACAAGTTAATGATAAAAATGTTTCAGGTGATGAAAGAAGTTATAAAAGTGAAGAAAAAGTGATAGATATTGTATTAATACTGAATAAATAATTGAAATAATATATTTTAAAGTTTTGAATATGGGAAAATGAAATCAAGAGTTTGAATAAAAATAATAAATTTTCATTAATATGGAATATTCCCTCATATAATAAAATTTTCAATTATTTGAGGATTCTTAATATTTAAATAATTTTACAGACATTGATAATTCTCTTATCATCAATATATATGAAATAATTATCGATAAGAGGTAGGAGTTTTACCATATTTTACAAATATTGACAAAAACTGAATAAGCATTGAAAAAATTTTGATCCAAATTTTAGTATTCTATTTAAAAAGATAAATAATGTTTTAGGAATTGTGAGGATCTATAAGACTAAAAAATATAAATTTCAAAAAGGGAAAATGATTCTAATATTTTTGTGATGTTTTACTTAAAAATATAAATTTAGGAAGGAAAAAATGTAAGAAAAATTTAATTCTGGTTAAAAAAATAATAAATTCCTTACATCACTAATGTGAGGTCAAAAAAATAAAACAACTAGTGACTCTAAAAGGACACGTAGATGTATATTATAAATAATAATATTTCAGGTGTTCACAATAATTTTGATTTGTTAAAAATATTTAATATATTTGACTCTAATTTCAAAAAAACAAAATTACTATATTTTAGAAAACATGTCATATTCAAAGTAAAATAGTATTTCTATGGATTATACCAGTACAATAGAGGCTTTGGGAATATATAAATAATGTTTTGGTTCAATTACTAATCACATACAATTCCTAGGAGGATTAATAGATCCAGGTTTTGGGGGGATGTTTCCCTTTAAAGGAGGAAAGAACATAAAAATATTGAATATTAAGGATAGACTTCTCATAGTGGGTTTGAATATAAAGATGAATTTTGTGGAATTTGTGACACTATGAGAATTAATTCCCCATCCTTTTAGAATCCCATGTTTTAGTATACTCAATAACCTCTGGAGAAGAATAGAAGATGGAAGGAGAATGTTTTTTTTTGTAATCTTCCCTCATAGCTTCCTATTGGGAGAGACCATAGATCATCGAAAGTGGATGTTAAACTCTCATGATATGATATAAAAAACATTTTAAATATCATAGAAATTTTAATAAAGACTAAGTGAACATTTAAAATAATGGTTCAATAATGGTTAAAGGAGTTGGTTTCGAAGTTATTTATAATGGAAATATAATACAAAAAAACACATTGTTAGTTGAAGGATTGAAACACAATCTATTGATGGTGTCATTTCATTTTGAATTATGAAATGAAGTTTTATTGAGGAATTATGGTTTCTTTTTTAAAATACATGAATATATAAGAGTGTAAATAAGAGTACAAATGACTATAAGGATATTTTTCAAGTTAGTGATGTAATGAATTCCTGTTATATAAGAATAAAATAAGAGAGTTATTTATGGAATCAAATTATTGTCCATATTGAACAAAATAACATGAATAATATCACTCAAGGAGGATATTTTTGAGAATTTACATTTATAAAAAGAGAAATAAATTGGATATTCTAAATTTTCCTAAAATGGAAAATTGTAATTTCATTACAGAATAAGGTGGAGATTAAATCTACTCAACTATTGTAGGTCATTCATTTAGATGAGTGATGATTGAGGAAAAAGTAATCAACTAATGTAGATAAATAATTAGCTAGTTTTTTGATGAATTAACTCACATTAATTGTATTACGTTTATAAAATACATGTTTGAGTCTTTAAGGATAATTAAACATTTTTGAATAAATGCAGTTAAAAATTATATTTTTTCCGTCAAGTTGTTATGGATAGAAAAATAAACTATGTTTAAAAATGCGAAGTTTGAAGAAAATATAGAGAATCATGAAAACTAAAATGAACTCATTGAACCCTAAAAACCATAGAAAATGGTTTGTATGAATAATAATATATATATGTTTTGGATATGGATTGAACTATTTTTTCAAGAATGATAAATTTTTAAATTTCTACAGGTTATATATAGGTGAAGTGGCCCAAATTCAAATTTTTTAATACATTACAAATAAATATATGTCCCATTATGAAATTTATTAGAAAAAGTAACCCAGATTGATGTATATTCATTGTTTTGGTTTATTTTGTGTTATCAAGGTAAACTTTGAAGGTTTTGGGAAACTTCAAAATAGAGGTGTTATTTGAATTTTCCTTGTATGTCTTACAAATGGAATAGTTTATAATTTATACAATAAATATACTAGAAATTTTATTAATAACTATTAAGTTAGAGTGATAAAAAAATTCTTATAAATAAGTTGTTCATGAATATTCATGTTATGGAAGTGATAATGATGCTATTTTTGAAAAATTTATAGAAGAAATATTTGAAATAGATTGAAATATTGTAGATATACAGGTTATAGAAGAATATTCATCCATCTCAAGTGATGAGGAACAATCTCAATCATATAATACTTGTTTAAAAAGGCATGTTCAGGTCGAAAACAAATTTCTAGATAAAATACAATTGGTAAAAACATGGTATCTTTGATGAATGTTTCTCAAACATCACATTCTCCTCTTATTGAACCTAGAGATACTCTAGAAGAATTAAATATTAAATAGAGGATTGGTTCTATGATGATGAATTGGAAAAAATAGAGAATAATAACACAGGGGATTTGGTTCCCTAGGATAAACAGGAGAATGTCATCTGAATGAAATAGGTCTTCCAAATCAAATTTAATGAATAAGGTAAAACAATGAGAAATAATGTAAGATTACTATATAAATGATATTCAAAGTTTGATGGAGTGAATTTTTTTGAGACATCTATGATGGGTTTTAGGGGATCATCAAATGGTCTGAGCAGTGGAAAAAAACCAATATTTTCATATCTATCCTCAAAAAAATAAATATGTAATAGAAAAAACATGAACATTCATACATCAATAATAACAATATCCATCATTAATAATTTATGGATTACTCTTGAGGTAGATCACTAGGGATGTAGAAAAAAATATCCTTCATTTAAAGGGATTTCACTGAGTAGAGGAACCAAGAACTTTTCTTGAGGATTTATTAACATAAAAGGGGTACATGAACCCTCACTTAGTGATAAATTTCATCTTGGGAGGAAGAGATAATCAGGTTGTTTGTGTTTAATCAATCATAACCAATAAGAGGGGTTATATACCACTATATAAAATTCCTCAATTAGTTTCATTTAATGAAATGTTATTCCCATATTAACTTTATTAACATATAGTTATTATCATTGGTCTTATTAATTTAATTCCATTGATGAACACAAATTGCTTAATCCATTAATAATGCATTATAAATAATCAATTCATAATCTATTATAACGGATGAAAACATGTGGAACGATACATGTACCTATATTTAATTAATCCCCATCCATATTTAAGCACAGATCCATCAATCTCCCACTTTCACCAATATACCATAAAGACTCTAAAAAACTTCAGAACTCATAATGAATCGATCCAAAACTCATTTTATATAATGTTTTATCATACTCTCTTCATTTTGGATTTTTCAATAAAGGATAATATTTATCTAGAGGTATTATTATGTGACCATGTGAGACTTAGTATCATTGACAACAAATATGAAATCCCTATTTAATCGATCAAGTGAAGAGTAACCTATAGAAAGGAATTAATGATAATCAAGCTACTAAGGGTATCGTTTGATTTTTATAAATTACACTCATATCTCAATATAAACATTTCCACCACAAGATATATCATATATACAATATATATTCTAATATAATTTCATTAACTATGTCATCGAGTGATCACTAGATATGGAAAAATGACGATATAGTATACATCATCTCATAATTTATCGATTCCCTGAAAAAAGGCCAATAATGTTGATAAATACATCACATAACATTCATCTAGAATAAATTTACATCAAATTCTTCTAGTCTAAGTAGCTAATCACATTGTATGGTGAAATATATTTTTCAGTTTAATTTAATCATGGTAAAAATATATTAACTCATCATACAAGTCAAAAATCCCATATTTGTTTCACTATAACTAATAAAATTCCCAATAACATATCCAAGAAACACCATATTCCCTAATTCAATATGTAGACTTAATATTATTAAGTTATTAATGTATGAAGGTTTACATACTAGGTATCTCACCATCCTAAGGAAATTGGGATTAATAATAACCATACACCCCTATATATATTGATATTTTTATGATATTCAATGATACATACTATGTAGTATAGGATTCAATTTATTATAATCATATCATATTAAAAAATACCAATAATAAATTATGATGTAATCAATTATGAATAACTAATAATTTTACATTGAACGGATATTATCATTCAATATTTGATGTAAAATAAACTTTTTGTATAAATGAATAAATGATAAATATTGATTTAATTTATTATAAAATCATGATAAATTTTATATTCATAAACACTATTATTAATATTTAATTAAACAATACATATGTTCCTTTTTATTATATCACATTTGATAAACTAAAATATTTAGCCTTATTTTTTCCACGTATTCTTGTTTTTGTCCTGTCACTTAATCTATATGTAATTATTTTTATACCAATATGTGATCATATGATAAAATAATACCAATAAACTCTTAGTGAGTAATACAGATGAAGAAATATAGTTGGAATACTAGATTCAACTCTTTGAATTTATACAGACTCTTTAACATCACAACGTTACATTTTTTATGTGATATTTTATTGTTTACTTAGAAATATTTAAAATCATATCATCATCATTATATATAGAACCCAAAAAATTAAAATTTATCAGTGATCTCAATGTTACAATTTACATTTTTTAACTATAATTTTACAAACTCTTTTGAGAATATGATATATTCAAATTATTAGTGTAAACACATCTAGCCATTTTCACATGTCTTTACAATTATATCATAAACTCTTTGACGGTATCAAATTTCACTTTTTAATAAAGCTATAGTAATAGTGATGTTCATTTTGAAAGAGTAAATAAATTTAATTATTTAAATTTTTGGTTACTATCACATTTACTTACTATTTAGGATATTAATTGTTGAATAACAGAATCTTAGGCTGGCATATTTTTTTAATAACATTGAACATTTATAAGTTCAAACATTCTCCCAAAAGTCCCTTAAAACCTAAATTAATTATAAGAATATTTTTCTATAATCATACACAATCCTATTTTATTTATTAAATAAATCATATTTCCTTTTAATTGTAATATTTCAAAAATAAAATATTATTTCTTTATATAATGTAGTATTATATTTTTTTGGAGAATTTTCCTTGAAAATAATATTATTTTATATAATATTTTACTGATAAGTTTTGGGAATAACTTCTCTCATATTTTAAAAAATAATTGGAAAAATAGATTTATAATTATATCCTTTTTTAATGATATTATCGAATATTTTTAATCATAAACCATATGTATAAAATTAATAATATCATGTTTTTTTATAAATATTTTTATTTAGAAACAATATCTATTAATAAATAAGAAAAATAAAATGAAGATACAAATTCTTTATATAATTTCTTATAAGCTTATCATAAAATAAAATATTTGATATAAAAACTATTTTATTCATCACTTTAAAAAAAATTATAATCTATATCAAATCTTCTCCAGATTTTGAACTCCTATATTTTTATGACAATTTTAATATATATATTTAGTATCATTTACCCTGGAAAACAATGGAATTTTCTTTAATAACATCTATAGCTGACATGAAAATTACCTCGAGTTTCAAAAATTCCATTAGGTATCCATGATAATCTAATAATATGGTATTATTAATCTCTATTCTTGATAACTATATGTTTTAATGAACTTACCTATATACCTGAAGAAACATTGTTCGAAATTTTAACTAACGTAATCTTCCATTTTGAAATTTTTCCCCTTTAACTGTCAATAAATTATAATTATCTTTCCATTATATATATATTTGTTCATATGAAACACCTTGAGAATATTAGGAAGACATTTCATGAAATAACCTATCTTATTTTGAACAATTACATTGAAAAAGAATATATACCTCAACCATAATAAGCTATGAGGAAAGCTATAGTCTCATCATGTCATTATCATACCCAACCATAAAGAGTATATGAGTAAAGGATAATTTTCCTTAGGAAAATCCCATATAATTCCTATATACTTATCCTAATAATACAGATTAATTTCTTTTTGAAACGTTTCAATATTTAGTTACTCAGGAAGGTGTTTCTATAACAAATTGAATTCATTTTACATAAGACCATTTATTATGATACCAGTACTTGGAAATACGTACTCTAATATTTAACTTTTCAAGGATTTATTACAATATTTTTATGATGATTAATATATTATGTATAATAGTAGTGTTTTTATCAAATAAATATCATGAATTATGCCTTTTCATCAAATAATTTTAATGAATGTTATCCTATTTAAATTGAGGACTCTATACATCATATCTATTAAGTGAAAAATATCTATGATTTAGTAATCAATGAGTTGTATTTGGAATTCCTCTCACCACATACTGATCAAAATAGTGAATCATACCAATCATAAAATCATTGATTCCTAGATAGTTGATTGTATTACTATTTTAAAAAATTTATTATATTTTCGTACTCAAATATAATCCTCATGTATCATTCCTAATGGTTTCAAAGATAAGTTTCAGAAAAATAATTTGACTATAACATTCTAGGAAATGATAATATAGGGTCATCATGCTAATGAATAACAAACCAAAGGACGAAAAAGTTTCTAAAATTACTCACTTTCACAAAATAAGATAATTTTGAAGAACCCTTATTTTGTAAAACCTAATAGGTTATATGAAAAAGTTCAAAAAAAATGGCTTCAATAAAAGGAATCTTAAACTTACAAATAATCATCTTTCTTAGTGTCACCAATTTAACATAGATTATAAGTATATTAATTTCATAACTATTGAATATTATGAAATATTTATCCTCTCATGGTTTATTCCATTTTGGTATAAATTATTTTAATGTTTTGTTTTTGTAATTACTATTAAATAAAAAAATTTAATGTGATCACACTATTTTAATTTTCAACTCTTTTCAGGACACATATTTTGTGTTACTCATCCAAATATAAAAGATAAACATATGAAAACATAACCAAATGAATCCTCTATATAATGTACAGGAAATATTCATGTGAAGGTTTAGAGTTATATGAAATGGAAAAACTCTAAATTAGTTAGACAAAGTCATATATAGATGATCCCCACATTTATAAATATGGTATAAGCCTCTAGGACATTGGGATGTCTGACCAAATGTCTCCCTACCAAAGGAAAATTAACATATGGTAGAATTCAATTCATGATATATAAAAAACCTAATATTCACAAACTAATCTAAATAACTATATTCATGTTAATAACATCAATTAAAAACAAAAGGTATGGTTTATGAAAAATAAATCTTATGGAGTCATTATTAACATTTAATTCATGTAACTATATTGTAAAATCAATTTATCACAAAAAAATATCATACACAATATAACAAAAAAATTTTTTGTATATAAATGATTAATAATGAAATAACTATCAAATAAATTAATATTTCTTAAATTTATACATGATCACAAATTATGAACTTCTCATAAATAAAAAATATATTAACTCTTTTATAATTAATCTTAACATTATTTATATTCCATGATCATTTACATGAACAATTTTATATAGTATTTCAAAGTAAAATCTATCATATTTTATGTTAGATGGAATTTATTTTTAATTATATGATATTTTATGAATTATAAATTTTATAATTCAATTTTTATTATGTAATTTTTTTTTCATAATATAAATATCATATACATTAAAATATTTAATCCTATGATCAAATAAATAATCAAAACATTTTTGATGTTTTTTGAATATCATATTTCAATATGGCTATATTTTTAATTTTTGACATTTTAAATTAATTATTTTTAGTGGATCATAATTTAAATACGAACTCCTTTATTTTTATGCCTTAATTATGTAACTTATATAGTCTTTAAAAATTTATATTTTACTTTGAAATATATAAATATTATTTAAATATTAAATATATTCTATATAACTTTGGTAAAAGGGTCAATACATTTTTATTACGATTTATAGTCATTTTATACACCATATTATTTTCAAAATGAAAAACACTTTTATATTTAAATAATATTTGTGATTAATATTACAGAATCATTTAATCAATTAACCATTAATATTTTATTGTCAATTAACTCTAGAATTTCATTTTATTTATTTATAAACAAATTATCAATAATCTAATTCAATTCATTATTGGATTTTATTATATAATAAATAAATGATTCATTTTTTATGAGAAGAAATATTAATAATTTCATATTTAACATTCTTATGTAATTTTTATGTTATACAGATGACTTGTACATTTATTATTAAATTTTAAATGTAAAATATTAAAAAATATATATTTTATATTATAAAAATTATGTTTTCAAATATATTCTAATATATTGGATTAAAACATTTTATATGAACATTTAATATGAAATATAAAATATTTTTCAATATATGGAATTCCACTTTAAACATATGATATAATTATGAATTATAAACAATTTATAATCTAATTTATTTTATGTAAACTACTTACATAATTTGAAAATAAAATATTAAAAAAATTAAACCTTAGAAAAAAATTTCTTCAATACAGTTTAGATGTGGTTGAAATAATACATTATATAAGGCCCATTTTAATCTTTATAATTAAAATTAATTAATTATGAACAAATCATAATTTTAAATAAAACATTTTTAAATTTTGGATTTATTTTTGAATATTATAATCTCTTCATAACTAACCCGAATGATTTCTAAATAAACACTTTATTTCAAGCTCACACGAAATTCTATATAATTTAGTAAAATGAATTTTTAATATTAGAACATAATATATAGAATACATTACTAAAAAAAATTAAAAAAATTATATCATAAATTATATATTATTTATAATTAATTAATTTATAAAAATTATAAAAATTTAAATATTCAAAAAATTCCATTTTATTATGATTTATGACCATTTTTTAACTATATATATTTTTTAAAAAATATCACCTGTATTAACTCTTTAATATTAATGTAATATTTATAATACTTTTTTTAAAAAACATTAAATAATTACCCATAAATATTTTATAGTAAATTATATTATAATTTTTTTATATATTCTATGAGTGTTCAAAAATATTAGATTCCAATATTTATTAAAAAAAATTAAACAATCTAAAACTATAATGCAATATTTTACCTAAGAAATGACCCATTTTATGTTAACTTATTTATGTAATCCATGACCTATAGTCCATATTCTGATAAAATAATTAACATTATATCTATTTTTATGATCAAAATTATGTTATATTATAATGTAAAGTCGATAAATGTAAAAATAGATAAAATTTCATCAAATGTATTTCCATTTAATATTATAATAAACACATTGATTTGAGGTGGAACTAATAAATCTGATACCACTTGTGGGTTCAAGGATATCATGAAATGACTTCAGAAGCAGAGGAAAAGATGTTCTTATGTAATATATCCAAAATAAATGTATAAAATAAATGGGAATACCTAGATAATATAAGGATCCATACACAATCTTCTTTGGATTATTTTTGATGTTTATCACTAGAGTAGAAGTTGAAATTGTTTCGTTGAGTGGATTACCCAGAAAGAAGGATCCCATAACATTTCAGGAATATTTATAAATATATAAGGGGTGTAATAACCATCATCTAGTGATAATCAATATTTTTTGAGGAAGAAATAATAACAAGTATTTCATACAATCGGTCAAAACAACAAATAGTGATCTCATCCCATTATATATCCTTACCTGACATGTTTCCTTTATTAAAACACATATGACATATTCATTGAATATTAATAAATTTACTCATGTTAGAATTATTACTTGAATTCAATCATTTAATTAACTCCATTTAATTTATTCATAATGGATTATCATGAAAGGAACTATGTGGTAGGATACATACATGAATAATTAATTTATTTTCATACATATTTTAGTGAACATTCTAAACTTTTCCCTCGTTTCAACTCTTGAATCTAATATAATGTTTCATTCTATTTTTTCAAAAATTCAATAAAATATGTTACAAATATAATTAAATTCTACCTTCCACGTCATTGAGTTGGAGGAGGAGGTTTATATTGAGAAACCATATTATTTCATTAATGGGAAATATAAAAATTATGCTAAAATATTTAATAATGATTTAAATGGGATGGAACAATCCACAAGACCATTGTCTTCTATGATATATATATTATTGAATATGTTGAATTTAAAAAGTGGGAGAGTGGAGAAAAATATCTACATAAAATATCAAAATAGGTATATATCATTATTATTGTTTTTATATGATATTATATTCAAATAAAAATGATGAATAAGTTTGTGATAATTTTCCAAGGAGAAAATGAAGTTGTTTGGAATGTATAAACTTTGGGGGATGAGGTATTTTTTTGGCCATGAAATATAAAAAGATAAAGATCCAATTTTTCTTTCTCAAGAGACGTATTCTACATATTTTATGAAACTTTTTTGAATAGAGGATTAGAATCTAGTTTCTAAAACAATTTTAGTGGGAAATGATTTATCTAAATATGAACAGATCATATGTATTTATCCAAGAGAGTTTTAATTGATTATTTAAAGTAAGTTGTACTTGAACACTTTATTATAATATTTAGGTTTTATTGTTACATTCTATGCTATGTACCAAACAGAACTACGATATAATAATTTCAATGTTTAAAAAAGATTTCTGATGTATATTAAAGGTATAATTGGTTTTTGGTAAATGTATGACTGTACTGAGGTGCTTAATCTATTTGGGTATAAAGATAAATATAAATAAGGTTATGTTGGAGATAA
Source organism: Viscum album (assembly GCA_963277665.1). Taxonomy (NCBI): domain Eukaryota; kingdom Viridiplantae; phylum Streptophyta; class Magnoliopsida; order Santalales; family Viscaceae; genus Viscum; species Viscum album. Next base: position 460,973,327 of record OY728139.1, on the reverse strand, counting down.
GAGGCCCAAATATAAAGGATTTATTCCTTAGAGAGATTTGTTTTTTTGGAACACCAAAAAACCCCAATTATATGAATCTAAAAACTGTTGAAGATATGTATATGTCTTCTACACAAGGTATATATAATTTAATGTGGATGAGATCATAGTTAGAGGTTTTTAAAGTTAATATGAAAATACCAATTATCTTGGGTTGCGATAAACAATATTCTATCAGTCTTATATGAAATCCATTTTAGCATTCAATATATGACTACATTGATATACATTTTTACTTCATCATGGGGATTTTGGAGAGAAATGAACTAAATTAAAAATTTATTCCTAAAAAGTATAAAATAACAAATTTTTTCTCAAATAAAATACCTAATGAAACATTTTATAATCTGAGGGTGGTATATGGAGTTCAACCTCAGCCATATTAGAGATAAGGTATGATGTGTTTTTTCCCATCTCATTAATTCACTTTTCTTTTTTTCAAAGAGGGAGAAATGTTGGAAACATAAATCATACTTTTCATTTGTTATTATATGTTTGGGTATAATGATAGAGAATATTTATATTGGTAGTATTCATGAATATGTGTATTTATTTGTAGGGTAATATATTTAGGGAGATTTATGAAAAGGTGTAAGCTATGAATTCTATATTTATCATTTCGGAATAGTATTAATAGTCTTATAGAAGCATATACTCGAATTGTTTATTTAATATATTCCTTAGATAGATATATCAAATCAAGGAAAAAATTTATTTGATGATGTAATATTGAATGAATAAGAATTTATCCTATATAATATGTTGATTTAATGGTAATGTATTATTGGAAGAACAAGTGATCCATTATCAAATAAATTATAATGTGATATTATTTAATCTTGTTGAAAGAATATGATTCATTTTGAAAAATATATGAATGTAAATAACTTTTTATAGACACGATTATATTATTATTCAATGTTATAGTTTCCAATATGGAGTTCCTTATTTTAGATTTTCATTTTTGGTTGATTATTTATTTCTAATAGGATCGATTTTGATTGCGATTTTTGACTCCTGGTTTCCAACAAAATCTAAAGGGAGAGATTACTGAGACTATGAAAAAATTGTAATTTTTTGAATTTGTATGATTTTTTTTGAAGACCCAAGATGATGATGTTATGATATGATATTAAATGTGATCCTATAGAATGTATTTTATATACTGAGAATAATGATTAATGAATTTTGAAGTGGATATAAATAATGTAATGGGTTTTGTTGTCAATGTATAAATAATATTCATAATTTCATTAAATAATAGTTCTCAGGTAATTTGTACGATTTATCGGTCTATGATATTATTTAGAATCCATGTTTAAACGGTAAATAAGAGATCTATAATTATTTTATGTCAATATGGAATTATGGAGTTTGAAGAAAGACATAGAATTTTGGAAAAGTATTTGAGTGTATGACTTCAATATTTTAATTTCGGGATTACATATAACATTTTAATAATTTTATATAAATATTATCATTCAATATGACTTTTATTATATCTTATGAATTATGTTGAATTTTATATGAATTTTCAAATTTCTTTAGACTCTAGAGGTAGAACGAATGACTTCTATGATAGTTAATATAGCTTCATTCCGAAATGTATGACTTAATTATTTTCACATGACTTCAGAAGTAATAAATAATTATTATTAGATTAAAATTTTGAAAATTAATGAAAAACATTTCTATTTTTCTACCAGGGTGTCTTACTTAATGAACTGAACATAGGAATTAAACACATATAATATTTTTTGGAATCTAATGTTTGGAAAAAAAATATTAAAAATTATTATTATGAAGAATGAAAATTCAATACCATCAATACCATTTAATAATACCTAAAATGAAAATAAATATCATATTTATATGTATTATGATTTTTGTAAAAATTCAAGAAAAATAATAATGAAGTATTTTTAGGGACATTCAACAACTAAATATTGATGCCACAAATACAACTGTATTATGAATGAATACATTCATAAACAGATGATGGATTAAATTTCATGAAAATAAAAAGATGATAAGAATGATGGATGGTTTGAAGTATAAAGACTATGATAGTTCAATATATCATCTTTAGGTTATGATCAATTATTAAGATAACTAGTGGGATTTTTGATAGCTGAGTCATCAAGAATTTAAATTCAAATATTATCAACCAATGTATTATAGGTGGAAGATTGAAAAGAAGAAAAAATTGAGGGAAGAATATTTAAAATATTTATAAATACATATTTTTAAATGAAAAAAGGGCATTTATGAAAGTTATTAGATTATAAAATCTTATAGAACATGTAATGCATAAATCTTTACTCTCATGTAAACACAATTTGTAGAAAATAATTGCACAATGTGTAGTATAAAGATCCTTTATTCACCATTATTTTAAAATTTTGGAATCATAAATTCAAAAAGTTATATTTTATAATATTTATTTCATATTGGGATTAACTATGTCCAAATTATATTATAGTAATTTTTGGGATTGTTGTAAAATAGTTAATTTTTAGGTGAATAGGGGAAAATACAACTTTTACCATAACTATAAATTCATAGAAGAAATATATATATGTTTAAAATAAATTTTACATTATCAAAATTATAATAAGTAAAAATATATATTTTAAGAATACTATGTTGATCTTATAAAGCCCCTGATTAATATTTGAAGGACATAAGTAATGATTTACATTAAAAAAATTCTTTTGGTCATTTATTTTAATTAAATATAATTTTGGTAAAATTCGGTTTTAGATTGATTTGGATTCAAAATATATTTTATTTATTTAATAATAATCAAATTTATTTTAAAAAAAATTGATTATTTTATCATAAAGATAATTTTTATCAAAAACACACACTTTTTCTAAAAATAGGGATTTTATGTAGTGCAACCTCCAATATTAAAATTATTTTTTATTTATTTATTTTATATTTTAATTAAAATAAAATAATTTTAATTTAATTATTTACAATTTTCATTTTATATAATAAGGGAAATTTATTTTTTGCGAATAAAATTATGTCACCACGGAAAATATTAGATTCCATGGTAAAAGAAATATTATTTTAAAAAATAACAATTTTATAAATATTGTGTCTTTTTAAATGGATATATTTTAGAATTAATAATTTAATATTAATTTTAGGCTTCTCTAGAAATAATTCAACACTATATTAATTGATAATTAATGTTAAATAAGATTAAAAACACTTAATAATCAAAGTATCATATTTATAGGAAAAATGGGTTTTTTTTCTTATTATATGTCATATTCAGAAAGTATAATTTCTAATATATATACATTAATTAGGTTAAATGGAGACCAAATAGTAATTCGTCTTGTTGATATTTGTTAAGATAGATCATCTTATATTTTTAGTGACTAAAATAATATCCCTAATTAATATTTAATCAAGATTAATAAGTGTAAAAATGGGAAATATAATGGGGATTGAATTTTTTTTATATCCACTTCACACTTATAAGTTCTATAATATCAATTTAGGTCATAAATTTATACTTAAATGCATCAACAAATTTTTTCCAAAAAACAAACCTAACTAACCAAACCCACCTCATCCGCATTGGATACAATTCATACACTTTACCCAAAATTTCATTAATTGGAAAGACTATATTTTACACCTATAAAAGGATCTCACTCCCACAAATTATATCATCCCTATCCACACCAAATGAATTTATCATTAAGTTACCTTCTGTATTCCATTTTATATCCTTCCTAAGGAGTATAAAATGTACTAATGATTCCTTCCATGTTTTAAAAATCTAATTTGAATGAAAAGGGTTTCTAATAAATCTATTTCTTTCTAAATTGAAATTATATTGATATAATAAAATCATTAAATATGTTATTGATTGTAATTTCATGTTATTAAATACAATTTTACATGTTATTAATGAGAAAATAATTATCCCATCTCATTATATCTCTTTTCCTATGTATTTATTATACCGACAGAAGGATTCTACTTCCATACCTTCCATTTTAAATTATAAAAAAATTAATATAATTTAATCATGATTTTAATTATTTATAAATGTCAACAATTATATATATTTATTTTGATATTTAATATCATTAAAACCTTTTTCATATCCTTCATGATGCATAAAAATATTATATTTTTTAAATTTAGGAGTGTGTGGATTTTTGAGAAATGATATCCCTGTCTGGATACAGGATAATATATACCACTATGGTACATATAAACATAGTGTTAATCATCCAAAGAAGGTGGGTTGAGATTCAACTCAATATTCTCTCTCATGCATGATGGGATGTCTTAAGACTCCACACATGGATGCACACACATGGGGGATATGATTTGGATAATTCACATTATCCTCACATAACATAGTTTAATATTTCTATATTATTACTATCGTATCCCACCTATTCAGACTATTAAACTCAACTAACATCTTCTATTGATATCCCAACACATTAAAAGTATGTCTCACCAATCCCTTATCTTTGTTTACTTGATAATGGTACTTACTATATCATTGGGAATAACTCATAGTTTCAATCTTAATTATGTATTTTTTACCATCCACCCTATTTCTCTAGAGGTCCTATGTCATTATCATCCCACTTATTGAATAATAATTTATTTAAATTCCATATTCTTGTATCATAATATATATTTTTATTGATCCCTGTGGAATGCTAATTATACATTTTTTTCATATTCATATTTTTTATTTTGGTGAATGCATTAGAAACAAGGAATTGTTAGGTGGGAATTGATTTAAATGAATGGTCGATGCATTGGTTGGTATAATAAGTAAACATTTTATTTATTTATTTTCATCCTACCAAATACAAGCCTGATTTATTAGATACAACCTTTATGATATGAAATGTACCCTAGTCGAAACCCGGATAGTAATAATAATGTTTTAGCTGAGGCCTTGATAGTAAATATTATGATATATGATAGTATGTACTAAATCAATTAGAATTTAGTTAGTTTTATGCATAAGAATATTTTAATTTATATATTATACATGTATAATTATTCATTTTCGTGATATTGATTATATAGTATGCATATTGATTATTACCTCTGCCATCATGTTTATATTTTAATGATATATTGCACTATAGTTATAACCTTACTAATAATTTTATCTCACACTTAATATGTTTAAATTTTTATAGTATACCAAGAAATGGTTTATTAATAAATATAGGGATGAACTAAAATTAATAAGAATGACTTTATATTTTTATGTTGTATTTTAATGTTTTAATGTAATATCAAAATCATATATATATCTAGTCACCACAAATGAAAAAATATTTATTCCTTTGTAATGAAATCCTTGTAACATTTACCAATGTAATCAATTATCATCCAACAGTGGTTCATCAGATCTAGGTAAATATAGTTGGTAGCTAATTACCATTTACCGCAAATCATGGGAACTATATTTTATTATAACAAAACTATCACAGGTATTATAAATACCCTTAGGATTCCTAAAAAATTACTTATATAAATATATTTATGGATTAATATTAATAATTTTAGGGGTTAATTATGTATATTTAACTATTTATATATGGATCCTCATAGTAGAAAAGAAAATCATATCACTAAGTATAATCAGTAGAAGGATTTATTTTTAGAGAATTTCTACATTGATGGTGTAAAGACAAAGTATATTATGGGGATATTAGGGTAGTTAACATATACTATTATAATAACATTAAATTTATTAAGAAAAATAATAAAACTCAACATGGTGGAACAATTATAGATTACATCATGTGATATAAATATTTATCATCCATTGGTGACACTAATATATTAGTAGATGATCAGTAGATCTATTCCATATAGAAGATATTTAATTCATTGGGAATTAATGAAATGGATAATGTTTTCATGGAGTATTATCATCTATGTGGATATTTTAATCCATGGTGGTCATTGATTTAAAATACTAAGGAGGAGGAATAGATACAAAACATTTAATTGAAAACTTTTGAGGTGAAATTTTTGGAGAAATTATTCTTTCGAGGTCATTGATCTGATGTAGAATATAAATTCCTGAATTTATAGTATAAGGTAGAAGAGACTGTTTCTAAGTATAACAAAAAGATTAATAGATTTTCAAGACATGTTGTATACTACATATATAAACTAGAATCAATGATCCATTGTTTCTTTGATGGGAATAAGTTGAGCATTCTAAGGTAAAATTTATCACAGACTTCTTAATTATATGATTATATAGTATCTGATTCCATCAAGATTGAAAAATAATTCTCTAAGTATTACATTATTAATGTAACTCATGTTAAGAAGATGATGATTGATAACAATGGACAATGAAATGTGGAAATGATGAATTAGGGAAATATGAGACATCAAACATGTGATAAATGTGGAAAGAAACACGCTGGTAAATTATTTTTGGGAATAAGTTATTATTACAAGTTTGGATAGAATGGTTATTTGGATTATGAATGAAAGTTAAATATGTAAGCCTCAAATATATAATGATTTGACTATAATGATATGGGTCATTAATCAAACTGATAACTGAACAATTGAGAGAATCCACCTTAGAAGTGGCATAGAGAGAGAGGCCATGATTTTTAAATTTATATATTATAAGTTAAATTTTATAATGATATGATAGAAGGTATATTTATTGTCAACTAAAATATGTTAAATTATTTATTTTATTCATGAAATTAACACATTGTTCCCTACAATAATATTAAAAACTTTCTGATCACCTTTAAAAATTATTTTTTTAATCATGATAGCTGATGAAAGTATTATTTGAAAACTGGTATGTCAATTAGTCCCCATTATGATGTATAGACACACCATACTTAAACTCTTGATTTTCATACCTATGGTTCAGTTTTTCATAACCCTGAAAATAGATTAGATTTCAATGTTCTATAATTTTTTTATATCCACTATAAAAAGATTATTATTCATGAAGGGGGGGTTGAGTTTATCTAATTTAGAGGTGAGGTTTTATTTTATAATTCATACTTAGATCCTCGTCTATTATCCAACCCCAATAAATTAAATTGAGAGGAAAATTTGGAAAATAATATATTTTATAAGGAAAACATAATAATATATAATTTACTAATTATGCATGAATATATTGAGGTTTTTCCTAAATAATTACTTGGAATTACACCTATGCATGAAATATAGTTCACAATTGAACATATACTATAAGGGAAACCAATATCCAAAAATCATTTTATAACGAACCCACTGGAATTATTGGAGTTAAAGATACAAATTTTAAAGTTGTGTGATAAGGGATTAATCTATCCTAGTGTCTCACATTGGGGATCTGATATTGTTTTTAATGAAAAGGAAGGTTCTATAAGGTTATGTGTCCATTACTGGGAGAAAAATACTATTATAATAAAGAATATATATCATCTCCCACACATTGATAACATATTAGAAAAAATGTAGGGATAAAAATATTTTCCAATGATCAATATTCACTCTGGTTATCACAAATTAAGCATAAATAATATTTATTTATCAAAGAATTAATTTCATACAGGGTATGAAAATTAATACTTCATAAAGATTCCATTTATATTTACTAATGGACTCTTTATGTTTATGGGTATAATAAAAAGACTATTTAAGGATTATTTTTAATATTTTATTATGGTATTCAATAATGATATCATTATATTCTATAAAAGACATGAGGATCATGAGAATCATTATTGAGACTCTTATAGATATGGTATTATATGGAACATTCAGTAATTATGAATTTTTAATCAATTAAATTTCTCTTATTTTCTATATTACATGTAAGAATGTAATATTTTTGATACTTTTAAGACAATGGTAGTCAATTAATATCCCACATATAAGAATATAATTGAGATTTATATTTTCCAAGGCTTTAAAGGTTGTTGTCGAAGATTTTTTCAATCGTTTTCTTGATTAAAAAATATATTACCCAACTAGAAATGTAAAGGGTTCAAATTAACATGGTTAAATAAATATGAGGAAACTTTTGAGTAGATATAGGGGATATTGTTCAACACATGTGTTTTGACTCTAACATTGGGAAAAGAAGGATTTTTAATATATAGTGATGAAAAGATGATATTATTGGGTTATATCCTAAGTAAAAATGGCATTTTGGTTATTTATGAAAGAAAGATTCTAATGAACTATGAATATAACTATCTGACTCGGGATTTTGAATTGGTAGTTGTAATATTTTCTTTGAAGATATTGAGGTATTGTCTCAATGGTTCTTTATGTGATATATATATCAATAAGAAGAGTTTTGAATACATTTTCTCTTAAAATGAATTCAAGATGAGAAAAGAAGATGGATTAAATTAATCGAGGACTATAATTTCTTGATACACAACCACACTATGGAATCAAACATGTTGTATATTTCCATGAGTATGAAAGATCATATTGTTCTGAAGATGATGAGGATAAATAATGATAGTTTATTCACGGAGCTAGTAAAGTGAGATTTACGAATATTTAAGTAAAGGTAAATATCAATTATTTGCCAAATAATTACAAAACCTTCCTTGATAGAGAAGATAAAAAAAGTCCAACATAAATAGAATATTTTGAATAAGAGAATTAATGCCATAAATGATTGAATATTAACAGAATTCTCATATGAATTTCGCATTTCAATGTTTGGAAAGAGACCACATGTCTCATCCATACCTGAGCTTAAAAAATAATTAAGAGATGAATCACATAACTCAAAATTTTCAATACAACCTGGTAGCACAAATATTTACATTTTTGTAAGTGGATATTTTAAGTGGGATGATATGAAATGGGAAATTGTAGACTAGTTTACTAGATTCCTGGTATGCCAATAACTGAAGGATAAGAGAAAATATCCTAAATTCATTATGTAACATTTACATATAATAATATTGAAGTGTTATAATTATATAGTGGAAACTATCACTATACAACTAAAGAATCCAAAAATAAATAATTCAATATGGATAATTATTGATAACCTTATTATGTCTACACATTTCAGAGTAATTAGGGATGACTTACATCTATAATATTAGGAATGACTCTATATTAACAATGTATTTAGAGATCATGATTCACCCCTATTTATTGAATCTGATTGGGACCCTCAATTTAAATTGAAATTTTATAGGATCCTTTAGGAGACACAAGAAACCAATATACATGTAAATACTATATATCAGCCTGAAACTGATGGGAAATCATGAAGGAATATTCATATATTATAAGACAATTTTATATTTTATTCTTATGACTTATAAGGTGAATGAGATAAATATATATCTCTTGTGTAATGAAAATAAAATAATAGTTCCCATTCGAGTATCAAAATGGAACCGTATGAGGTATTTTTTTTGTGAATATATTTCATACTCCATCTTGTTGGGAAGAAGTTGGAGAACAGAATCTAGTATAACTAGATCGTTTGGAGGAGAAAACAAGGAATATATGAACAATTTAGAATCACATAAAATCATCTCAAAGCAGAGAATAGAGCTATTTTTATAATTTAAGGAAAGACATATAATTTTTGAAGTTGGATCACATATTAATAAATATGTCCACATGTAACGGATTTGTATTATTGTTTAAAAAGGGGAAGTTAAGCCATAAATACATTGGTTGTTTTAAAATCATATATATAATTATCGAAATATATTACTTATTAGTTATGCCACTAAACTTTCCAAAATAACATAATGTATTCTATGTTTAAATACTAATGAATTAAATTTCATTAAAAATACATGTACTCACATTTGAGTGAATAAAAAAAAGAGAAATTTATGAGGAATTAGAATAATTGGCTGGTGAAATAAATTTAGTGAAATAAATAACTATCAGATGAACCATAAGACAATGAAGAATCTATGAGGAATAAATACCCACATTTGATTAGTAGAAGACTTTAATTAAAATTGAAATTATTATGTTATTTAAGTGGTGGGAATGTAATACCTGAAACCTTAATCTAATAGGTGGACACCACATCTTGAAAAATATTGTATAATGCACAAACAAAATAGCTCCTTTTCTTATTATATTTAAAACATAATGTCCCAAACTCTAGAATTTATATTTTATTAAATTAATTTCATTTTGGGAATAATTATGTCAAAATTATCTAACATTTTTATCTGATTTTTTTGAAATATTTTATTATTAAGTGAATTGAGGAAAATATAGTTTTTACCAAAAAAATAAATTTAAATAATAAATACCTAGAAGTTTATAAAAAATTTTATTTGATAAATTTTTTTAGAGATATAACCATATTTTTTTAAAACTTTTTTCATCTATAAAACCCATGATTATCATTTTAAGGAAATAAGTAAAAATTTACCAGAATTAGTTTTGGTTGTATTTTCTTATAATAAAATATTATTTTTTAAAATTAGGTTTTTAGAATTATTTCTATTTCACATAACATTGCGTTAGTTTTTCAAAAACCTATTTATGTTATAAACATGAAATAAATTTATAATTTTATAGCACACATAAATTTTAATCTTAAAAATATACTTTCTCTAAAAAAATATTTTCTACATATTACATGAAATAATAATTAAATTATTTTTAAATTTATATTTATTTTAAAATAAATAATTGAAAATTATTTGTGTATTGTTAATCTTCATTTTAAAATTAGGTTATAAGGGAAATTTAATTTTTTTAGAATAAAATTAATTTACCAAGGTAAGTATTAGTTAATGTTTTAAAATTGTTATTTTTAAAAGAATAATACCTTTCTAAATGATGTGAGTGTTTTAAATTTTTATTTTTAAATTAAGAATATAATAATTTTTTAGAAATATATAAAAATAAATTAACACCCTAGTTAATTTAAAATTAATGTTAAATGATATTAAGAACACCTAACAATTAAAATATCCCCATTCCACAAAAAATGGTATTTCTACACATTATATGATTTAATTAAAAATCTATTTTTATCATATTTAGAAATTTAATTAGGTTAAATGGAGCATAAAATTGGATTTAAAAATTTGATATTTGGTAATAAAGAACATCTTATAGTTTGATTTACAAAATCTTAACCATGGTTAATATTTAAAAAATGGATACTCTAATGTGGCTCAAATTTTACCAAATAAATTGGACACATGCACCATATAGAATAACTTCATTAGGTTATAAATTCCTACCAACATGTCCAAAAAATATTCTTCACAAAAAACCTGCAACACCTCAAAATTATATAATAAGAATGTTCTATTTGATATCATATGCCACAAAACAACAATATTTGTATAAAATGTAACACCTAGAAAAATTATGATATTTTGTTAAATAAATAAAATATCATAAATACCTTTAATTACAATAAACACTATGATTATCTTGAATTATTTTCATCCCTAAGTTTATCTTTCATTACACACAATGCTGAGTTTATCTTGCATTCCATGCAATAATGAGTTATCTTGCGTTACACACAACACCATGTTTATACGGAACATTACATGTAAATTAAATATTATTTTTTAATGTGATAATTATTAACTATATGATTGATTGGTGGGTAAGAATAGGGTTAAATAAATTATGAAAATATATATTTCAGGTTATTTTATAATTTATTTATTATAAATAACGTAAGAATCATTTAAATGAAAAAGAAATGTTTCCTAAAAACTATATTTTTCTAAAAATATGATTGGTCATGCTTTGCGACCATAATTTAAAGTTAATATTTTACAATTTTTAAAATTTCAGGTTATTAAATGAAATTAATTTTTAAAATAAAAATATTAAAATTATCTTTAGTTGAATTTTTGGTATTTTTTGAAAAGTTTCATTTTTTGATGAATAGTGAATAATACTAAAATGTAATTGAATAAATTATTTTTTTAAATTATTTATAATTTTAAATTATATTTATATTTAGTTTTAATGTATATTTATTTTAATTATATATCAATTAATCCAATTTATTTTATTTGAACATCTTTTTTTGTAGAATTTTGATATAAAAATATTGTAAAATTTTGAACATTTTCTCTTTGAAAACCTAGTTTCTCGTCATGTCTATGTGATTAATTTTAATTCTAATTTTTTTTAATTTAATTTATAATAATGTATTGAAAATTTGGAATCAGAATAATTTATAATTTTTAACATTTTCAACTTATATTTTGAACAAAAGTAAGTGTAAAAATAATAAAATATAATTACTAGGTTAAGGTAAAAGTTGATTTATAGGGAGGTTAAAAAAGGAAGATAATGCTTAAAATGCCCTAAAACCTTCTCCAAACCCCATTATACAGAAATTTGTGGAATTTATTTCTTCTTAAATCTTTAATTTCACATTTTTGTGGCGTGAAGGAAGATAAAAACGTGGGTATAATTGAATCATTTCAAAAATTTACAAGTGTATCAGTCATCTCACTTATAAAATAACACACACTCCTCACTTATTCACAACAATAAAATATTTTATATCAGACATTTCCTACATAAATCACTTAAAAAATCCTTCTCATAAACTTAAAATCCTTATTTTAGGTATTAATCTAATTTAAGAAGAATTTAGTGCAATCTGATTGATGATACCCAAAGAAGTGGTAGTGTTCTTTAATGAGAATTTTTATTTTATTTCTTTCTCAACCCCATTAAATACTTATTATAACATGATGATATAATAAAATAAAAATCTTATGAATTATGTTAATTTTATGAACTAAAACTACCTCTACATACATCTAACTGGTTACGAAATCATTCATCGTGTGTATGGTGAACTACTACCTCCCAAACCGATGTGGTTAATTTTTCATTTACCTCATATCATGGATGGGTATTATGATTGATATAAAGACATATATGACATTTATAACATAATTATAACTCAATATTCATTATATCATATAAAAGTTTTTTAATTTCCATTCCATATGAGATATGATAATGTCACTCGTGTGATGGGTGGATTGCCACCTCACAAAGCGATGTGATTCATCATTCACTGACGCTTCACTATTGGTTCTATGTGAAGTTGATGAATGTTTTGGGTCACGAATAAATATTATTTTTTTCATGATGAATGATTAATCTATTATTTTACACAACTTTGAATGCCCTGATCAATGGAATTAAATAAAAGAATATGGATAGGGGATAAAATGCCATAATAAACAAATTGATTAACACATATTATTTAAAAATTAAATGATTACCTTGCAAGAAATACATATTTTATGGATTTGGAAATATATCCACTTCATGATTTCATTTTGTTTTAGGAATCAAGGACAGATTCCCTCTAGTAGTGATCCACATGTGTTCTACGAATCTCTGAAATTTTTCATAGGAATCTCTAGGAGCTAGCATGTCAAATCCAATGCCTTGCATCATTCTCTTTTTCTCACCTCATGAATCTCCTAAAAATGACTCGTAATGATCTCTCTATACTCAAGAGTTTATGGCAGAGGAAGACCAATCTCTATTCTTGGGAGCGTTCTTGGAGAAGGGATCTCTCTCGGGCTTCGAGGGGATTCTCCAAATTAACTATGAACAAAAAAATGAATTGTATCTCCTAAAAAATTTAATTGTGTTTATATAAAGCTAGGGTTTTGAAATAAATATTTCCAAATGGTCCCATTAATATATATTTAATCTCTGTGGAATCCCACGTCTATAATAATCAATATATTAATATTTCATGACATGTGAAAAACTCCAAAAGTAAAATGTCATATTATTTAATTAAATAATATTTAATATATATTAATTATCAAAGTAACTATAATATTGGTTTTCCATTCATCTAAAATATTTTATTTCTTTAAATAATTAAAAAATTATAATAAATAAATATCAATACATTATTCACTAATAAAAAAATAAAGGTTATATTCACTAAATTGAAAATAAAGTCTAATTAAATATTATAATCACATAATATTATCTTGAATAACTCATGAAAAAATAAATGTGATCAAGAAAACAAGAATAATTGTTAAAACATGTGTGGGAATAATATTTATTCAACATGTTAAGTAATAATTAATAATATATTATTTAACCGAGATTCTAGATTCACCAAGTGTGTGACCCTCTAGGCCTCCTTCTTAATGGCATTAGGAAAAAAGACTTAGAGTACAAGGTTAACATGTAGAAACACACCAAGTCACCAATATAGAAATTAGTTAATGTAAAAATGACATAATAGCTCATATGGATGCTTACAGTGTATTATAATCTCTTTATGATCATATCTCTAATCATGAAGGTTTCATGCTTGTGCCATAAACCTAGATGCTTAATGACTCATTCATTGAATTTAAATAATTCATAATATACTATACACCACTATGGACATGGATTTATTTAGGCTATATCATTTCAATCATGGTTCCTGAGATATTTACTTTTTTTAAAGAACATTAGAAACAAATCCATTTTCTCATTATTCATTAATATATTACTTCTTGTGACACACCAAACGTATCCTACCTCAATGAGAACATATGTCATCAAAATTTTCATAAATAGATAAAAGTACATAAATTGTAACAATAAATAATAGTAATCAATAACTCTAAGGGGCAATAAAAATATCCATATACTGGAACATAAAATGACACAAATAAATGTGGATTCCCTACTGGTGGGTCTAGTTCCATTAATATCCTCCAATGTATACTACCAATGGAGAACACCATTTGAAGGTACCTAAAATTAATATGTTATTATATCCTTGATACTTAGGATCATTTTTCCATTAAAATATTTCATTAGTTATAGAATATATATTTTAGGACACTTTCATGGCCCTAACAGTTCTAAAAAAATCATGGATGTGCTATGACCTTTTAGTGTGAAAACTAATATTAAGACATTATCACATAGTACTTTATGCTTAAGAACTATAATAATGTGATAATGAGTTTCTTAATATTTAAAAAATTAATACAATTTATCATAATGTACATAGAATTTGGTTATTGGAAACCAACCCCAACAAAATCCCACTTACACTTAACAAATTTTAGTTTGATAGCTCTCTCATGATACGCATGCTTCAGTTGCGATAAGACTTCGGTCAAGGGTTCCACCATGTTTTCATATGAGGTAACACTACTTAATTTTAGTTACACCCTATGAGAAAAACCCTCAAGAAGTGATACTTTCGTAGTATGTTCTTTATCTTTGGTGTGAACATGGCTCTTTTACAAGAACCACTACTGTAGTATTTTCACAATATAATGTGATAGGGTCTTTAATAATAAGTACTACATCAAGATCTGGAACTCATTTTTGTATCCAAAAAGATTCTTTGTTTGTATTAGAATCCACTATATACTAAGAATCCACTATAGAATAATTGAAAATGGATATTTTTAAATATTATTGCTCACAACTCATCTATTGAGACATATAACATATCTCCAATGTGACATTAGATCATTATGATTTGTCTGAAAACTATAATCAGTAGAACACCTGATGAGTAACACTTCATCTCCTCCGTACACCAGTAACATATCCTTAATTCTTCTTAGATAATTAGAAATATATTTAACAGTAGGCCAATGCTACATATGAGGATCCTCTTGATATCTCCCTACCATGCTCAATTAATACAGAAAAAATGTCTACTACATAACATGGTATATATAATTGATCTTATAACTAAAGAGTCTGGGATTTTACCCATTCTCTCATTTTTCTGTAGTGTACGAGGACACATTTTATTTAAAAGATGTATACTATGTGATACTAGAAAGAATTCCCTCAAGGATTATTTCATACTAAATATATTTAGAATCTTGTTAATGTATGTAATTTTACTTAGTATAATAAACCTCTTGGATCTATAAATAATGATCTTGATCCATGAAATATAAGATACTTACCCTAGGTCCTTCATGGATAAACATTTTTTTAAAATTCCTTAACATACTGTAAGACCGATATTTCATTTACAATAAGTAATATTCCATCAAAATACACTACAAGGATAAGGACCAAATTTCAAATAAACATCTTGTAAACACATTTATCACATTATTTCGTAATAAAACTAAATTATTTAATACATTCATCAAATAAAATGTTCCATGACCTCAATGCCTACTTTATTCCATAAATGGATCACTATAACATGAAAATACTTTATCATTTTAGACGCCGAAAAAAGTCTGTAACTCCCAGAGGAAGTTTCGGAATGATGAAGCGAAGTCATATTCGGAATCAGAGGCCCGATCCAGAGGCCCGGGATGTGGTGCACGAAATAAAGGAGGATCCGCGTGGAAAGATGTTCTACACGCGAAGTACTCCCGGGATTCACGGAATCGATCTGGTGAGGCGCACAATAATTGTGCGCCCCGATTCTTCACGGCGAGATATTGCTCGCAGACTGTTCCCGGCGCGGAAGATTTCACGCGCCGCCTGGATTCCGCGCTGGCCGTTGCCTATAAATAGAACGCTACCCCGAATGGTTTGGGGGTTGTGGAATTCGAATCGGCTCTCGTGCGCACAATTCGGCTCCACCCACATGAAATATGTCTTCCAGTTAATCCCTCATTTCGCGCAACCTTGACCCGGAGTTTGCCTTCGCGCGAAACTCCACCAGCTTAAGTGAATTTGCTCCCTCTACCGGTTTTCTTCCTTGCGCACAATCCCTGTCTCGTGCGCGCAATACCCTATCGTGCACGCAAAACCCTCCATGCAATTCCCTCTCCGCGCGCAATTCCTGTGCTCCAATTGTACGTTGTCCCGGTGTCTTGCGTGCAAATCTTCCTTTTTGCACGCAAAGGCCAGGACCCTTCACCTCGATGCCCCTTGGCTGCCCCTCTACGCCGACACCTGCTGTCTCCCATGCCGGGCATGCGCCCCATGCGTTGTTTTCCCGTACGGCCTTCCAGGATCGTGCGAAGTAACCTCAAGGTCCCTTGGGCGGTGTTTCCCGTTGCGTTGCTTTGCCTTTTGTTTCTCTGCATAGGCACACTAACGACTATTGCTTCTTCGCATAGCCACGCTAACGGGGACCCCCCGGTCGTTCGCCCTGCGGCCCCCTTTCACCACGGCCTTGCCGATGCCTTCCCTCCGAAAAGGGGTAGAGGGCGTTGGGCATGTAAGACCTAGGGGTGAGGAGTGAACCCACCTCGTCCAAGCTGGAGGACGTTAAACTGCTAAGCACCTCATCCTTAACACATGACGTTAAACTAAGGTCTGACCCCGTGCTTCGCACGCTGGGTCCCCCCAGCTCGGGCATTCTTTACGCCCACTCGTCTCCACGGGAATGGACTCTTCCTCACATGGAATGAGATCCTCCTTATCGGAGGGGCATTTTCTCGCGGGGGAAGGGCCGCCTCAGAGCGTAAGCCCCTAGCCTTTCAACAGATGATTGCACCCGTGCATCTACGTGATTCCCCTACCAAGGCTAGTGGAGTCCTTTTCCCAGTGTTCATTGTTGCACCACGGGCCTCCACCCTGGAGTAATCCCCGGAACCAAGGGCCGCTTATCAAGCGTAAGCCCCTGTTTCCACTTTGGTCCACTCAACGCGTAATCCCCATTCCGCTTCTCACGGACGCAACCTTTTGCGACGTGATCATCTGGTCCCTGCTTCCTCTTGTTTCTCACACCGAGAATGACTCATGTGGGCTTTGAGTGTGCATCGACCATGGAACCACCATGTGCCACCTCAGAGCATAAGCCCCATCCCAGCGAACTACGTGGACTTTGATCCGTGATAACGCATGGTACGTAGGAAGCCTCCACGAGGTTCAAGCCCACCACCCAGTCATCCCAACCTCTCCACGTCGGTTCCCTGAACACCATGGGCCACATCAGAGCCTAAGCCCCAAATCCCTCGTCCCGCATGACGTTAAACTTTATTTCATTCCGCATGATGTTAAACTATATTTCATCCCGCATGACGTTAAACTGTATTTCGTCCCCCATGACGTTAAACCATATGTCGTCCCACATGACGTTAAACTCTATCTTGTCCTGCATGACGTTAAACTGTATCTCGTCCCATATGACGTTAAACTATATTCCCCCTCTTGCGCTATCTTAGAATGTAACCCCCATGCCTCACTCCACCATTCAACCAGATCCTTACCCGGTCCGCCACATCCCGGTGAGATCATGCCACCCCATCCCACTCCATGACATTTGGGAAGCTGCCCATGTGCTGGCCCCAACATCGGTGTTCCCCCTAGGGGTCCTTCAACCCAATCTGTCTCTGTAAGATGTTAAACTCGCGACATACCCCGTGTTAAACATGGGAAGCTGAGGAAAACCTCAGATGGTACATATTCCCCGCATTTGATGTGGGATGCCTCGGGCTTCCAAACCCTCGAGAAGCCCTGTGATGAGGGACCAAAGATAGACATGCCAACGAAACCCCAACGTGACCATTCTCCTCACTGAAGGTTGCTGCCCCAACAAGACTCCTTGGTGCGTCTCGATGGAAGCAGTGTAATTAATTGGAGTCCATGTAGATATGGCACTGGGAATGAGATTCACGAGCACATCTTAAATCTATGAGGGAGACCCAGACTAGGTGATGAGCTCTGAGGAGGAATCCACAGAAGGAAGAACCGAAATCCCATCATCCCGGTTTTGATCAAGGATCAGACGTCCCCGAACAAGGAACAGATGCCGTCTGCCTTTGGAAAGTGGGAATGCAGGTTAACAAGTAGTACGTCCTCCCCACAAACGGATGTGCGCGCCCTGGCGAAAGCATCGGAGCAACAAAAGTGGTGAACCTAATGTGAATCTCTTCTCCTTAATGCGGAGAATGGTAGTGGTTCGGGCGTCAGAACATTAGCATGTCACTTGGTCTAGGTAACCCTCACCGGGACATGATACCCGCCAGGGGTCGAGGCCATCAGGATTTTTACCACTCCATTATGCGACGTCGTCAGCGTGGATCCCTTTCGCCGACTATGGAAGACGGAATGACGCCGGGCCTTGGTTGTTGATCTATTTTATTTTTGATGCTGATGGGTTCATCTCCCTACTTCTAGGAATCAGATCACTGCATTCGGAGCTCAATCGCCACCTTCCCACTGGCGTAGGGGCAGGGACAGTACTGACGCAGCTACCCCGTGCGGTCCCACCTATTCCTCGGTCGCTTTGACTTCGACCGCCATAGCAGCCGGGCGCTCACGACCCCTCTCCCCATCAGCAATCATCAAGCGGAAGGTGATCAATGACCTAGTTCATAGGTATGACGGGGAAGGGGTCATCCCTACCAGGGGCATGGCCCGCTTGGATCTAGAGGCGGCTGCGCCTCACCACCATCGCCGCCCTCAGGGAATGTGTAGGGAGCCGCTGCTCCCCACTCCGACGTTCAACCGCTTCGAGAGCTTATCCCCGGAGCACCTTGACATATCCCTCCCCTTCCCCAATGAGGTGGGGGATGTCCGGGTCCACCCGATCCGAGATCCGTTCCAGGGGTTAACGGAAAGAACCCCCGCCAGGCTGTGTCGACGCCGCCGCCTGACTCCCCGAGCCGAGGAGTAGGCAATTTTCATGCCTTCACCGCCGGTTCCAGGCCAGCTAACTCGATGCCAGCGTCGGGCGCAAGCGGGAGACAATGCCTATCCTGGGGTATCCATATCAGCAACCACTATGGCCCGAGCCACCACTGACTCTTGGTACCAGACCCCCACGCACCTTGAGCAGGGAAAGCCACATACCCGACTGGGATCGAAACCCCAACCACCCTGCAGGAAAGTTGGGTCAAATCTCCCGGTCGCAGGCACTGGTAATGGCCACTGCGCACCAATCCGCAGTAGTGCCACCCACCATGAAGTCTCATTCCGTGCCACTGATCTGGAAAGCCAAAAAATTATTTTTTATGGCTATGCTCCGGGTATGACTCTTTTCAGTGCCCACTGCATGGGGTATGAGGTCACTCACCCTACTGCTGGCCGTGGGTATGGAGCCGTTGCGTAACCAGTCGCTCACTCGCATGGAGGTCCTCCCATGTCCCTTTCGACATCTGTCCTTGTGGTTCTCGCACCCCGGCCTTCAGTCCCCTTGGCCTCAGCTCTATTGCGACTAGGGGACTCCTTGACGGAAATCATCCTTATCCTGAGGAGCTAACCAGGGACAGAAAGGCCGGACATCGTCTCCATAAGAGGAATTTCAT
The DNA here is from genome assembly GCA_963277665.1 of Viscum album. Lineage (NCBI taxonomy): Eukaryota > Viridiplantae > Streptophyta > Magnoliopsida > Santalales > Viscaceae > Viscum > Viscum album. The sequence continues at coordinate 460,953,072 of OY728139.1, read as the reverse complement.
GGGTGTTCGGACGGTAATTAGACCAGTCCGTTTCTCGGATTCTAAGGGGGAGTACGTCTCGACGATGGAACCTTCCCCCCACCCTTCGAGTTGAGGGCAGGGATGGGGACGCGGTGCTTCTGTCTCATACTCCTCGAATGCAAGGTCCTTATGATTCCATCCTCCCTTCGAAGGTATATCCAGGAGGACGTGGACTTGGCGTACCCCAGGGGTCAAACCCGCAGTTGCCACTGGCCCCCCTGAAAGCACCTTCCGCCCCTGTCAGGTAGGGTGGGGAAATTTTCTGGGGACCGACGGAAGAGTCGCGAGGCGACACACCCTCGAAATGTACCGACGTTGTGTCAGGAGGCCCATTCACTGGCCCATCCTATTGTGACGTGGCAGCCAGGGCACTGCAACCCCTGGAAGATGACCCAAGGATCGGCGGCCGATCGGCCTGTTCGCTGTATTCCCTTCCAGCCAGCCCACCGGCCCAACGGCCTGCCACAACATTATTGCCAGTTCCCCAACTATCCTCAGCAGACGAGCATGGGCGGAAAGGTCCGGTCCCCGAACCGGATTCGAGGATCTTCTGGACCGTTCTTGCAGCAGGCCACTTCCCTGAGATGTTTTGGCCGGTCGTAGAATCGGATTTTGATGTGCTAGAGTCACTCACCCCGGGAGAGTTTGAATGCTTCCTCCAGATCCTTCGGGTGACTCACTCCCACCTTCACCATCAGCTAACACCTTATCCCGGGAGCCAAGCACATCTCGAGGAGATCGGTGAGCAGTGCCATCGGGTCGACCTAGCAGTGCTCCCCGCGGTTCGGCACCCCAAGTCGTTGGGTCACCATGAGGCCCTCTGGCAACAATGCGTCCAGAGTTTTCAAGTACTCCTCAAAGTTATTGAGGAAGACACCCCCCACGCGCACATCCACAGATGGGGGAAGTACGCTTCTCTTCTATTCATTGTGATTCACCGACAGACCGACTCACTGGGCGGCCTTGAGGGAACATCACCGAGGGTAGTTGTAACATCCCAAGTAAGTAATGAATAATAGATATTTTTATCTATGTCTACTAATGATTAAGATAGTGTTATAGAGGCTTAAAATGAAAATAAATACAATCTTATGCATGGAATACACTAATATTCTTAAAAGATTGTTTTACTGCCTTGTGATGGCAAACCATTTTTGAATCTATATTTTGACAATTTTATAAACTATGTTTGTCAAAATAAACTTATTCTTTATGATTGGGACATCAAAATTTACCTTGTGTGAAATTTTGGTATTTTTCTGACAATGTTCATTTTTTTTAATGAATAGTGAAAAATACTGCATTTTACATCAAAAATGCTTTTTAATCTAATTTATTGATATGATTAGATTATGTTTTGATTTGGTTTTGAAGTGGAATTAGAATATATTTTTACCATTTTATCCAATAGTGGTCATTGGAATCAATTTCACTTTGAAATTAGACTTAAACTGGTGTCAATCTTTTGATACTTATTGTTTTGTAAAAACACGCTATTTGCTCTGGCAGCGGGAATTAATTATTAAATTAATTAATGTGACTTATATGATTTGAATTTTGTAAAATAGACTTCATTTTTGAATTCAGAATGTCAAATATAGCTTAGGGTGAATTTTTGGTAATTTTCTGAAAAACTTCAATTTTTGATGAATAGTGAAACCACTAAGTGGTAATCAAGCAAACTGATTTACCAGTTAAATGAAAGTTTACCACTAATGTGTATTGAATTTTGAAAATCCGACATACATGGTTGTCATTAAGAAGTAAAATGTGGTTCAATGAGATTATAATAATTTTTTGGTGAATAGTAACTTATTAAGTTTTTAATCGCAATTAGTGGTAATTAGTGTAGTTTAAGGTATAATTAATACTTTAATAATATGAAATGACCTAGACACATGTCCCAACCCCATTGGTTGTGTCATGGCCGACCAAGACAAGCCATGGCCTAACTTGGGGACCCCATGGATCCACTTTTGTTGGGAAATAACATAAATTACTTTTTATTTAATGTTAAAGTGAAAATGACACTAACATAAATTGTTTTACTAAAACAATTTTTAAGTGGGGTTAAACAAGTCCAAATTTAGATTATAAATAGTCATTGGAAAGCTAAAAAGATTTCCTATATCATAGTATTTGTTTTATAATTTTTAGAAATTAAATAAATTAAAGTATTTATGACATAATAATGATGCAGCGATGACATCATTATTTGGCGATTTAAATAAAACAGAAAGATAATGTAAAATCTAAAACCTACACATGGCAAAAACCAACTGGATGAGTGTATTTCTAAGCCTTATCACCTTATCCGCGAATTCTATCAATGTGGGACCTTTTAGAACCGAAACACATTTTCAAATAAATTAATATTTCTTTACTTTCCAAAAGTGCCCCTCCTCTCCTCTTATAAAAGGCCCCCACCTCTACCTCATTTCACACACCTCTCAAGCCTTTGGCTCGGCCAACCCCTGCCCATTTGCTCTCTCCACATCCCTCTCCTCATCCTAGAGGATTCCCCTTGGGCAGAATCCTTTCAAAGGAAGCCTTTAGGCTCAAATCAAAAGGAGTTACACTTTTTAAGGTAATTCATCCTCTCATGCTCATTTGTTTTATTTTGCTTCTCCAACCCCCTAAACTCTTTTTATTTACTTCTTTTGTAACAACACCAGTATCTTCAATATACTAGGATGTTGTTATAAGAGTTATTTGAACTACACTCTCACACAACTACATCAAATGGTTAAAGAACATACGTTTTCCGTGGATGGCGAAATTATGCCTCCCGAAACGATGATTGTTCAATACTCATTTAACACCTTCAAAGGTGGCCATTATGATGTCACTATTTTTATATATGATATATATTATGTATATGTTTTCCTTAAGCTTCTGTTTTTCTTCATTTTGGTCATACTTTATGGTTTCCATTATGGGTAAACACGATATCTTCATTTTAGGAAGTGCGGACTACCGCCCCCTAAAAGTGATTTGATTCGTTAATACCATATGTGGGATGTGTAAAGGATAAAGTTAATGATATTATATATGTTATTATACTGGAGTTATAACATACTCTTATACCATTATGAATCCATTCCATGAAATATGAAATAGAAATGGAAGTAGCGTTCATGCGTACGTACGGCTTACCGTCTCCATGAACGGTGCATTTCATTTCTTACCTCTAAATGATTATGTAATACTATAAAGGCATGAATGTACTGGATATATATGACATATATGATATCTACATCATGAATAACATTCTGAATATAATGAACCTTTGACCAAATTAACAACACGTAAGTGTAAGAGGTCTATTTTTGACTTAAGAACCAAATACCGACAAAATGAACATTATTAACTTAACTGATTACATGATGTTCATAACATGGTATAAAAGGAATAATGAACTTGAAAAAGATTCATAATCAAGTAGAGATTAACTCAAGTTTATTATTTAGGAGATTAAAGAACGGTCGGGTCAAGTCAGATACGAGGTATGGGATTTCGTCTCAATCTCCTTTCGTTGAGGCATATTTTGTTTTATACACAACCTTCTTTTATACGGTGTATAAACCCCTTTGACTTTTACGTTTATTCAAAAGGAATCTTTTTATACGAAGCGTTTACCAAACGACAAAAGGGAATGTTTTTGTCGTACGTATGCGGCGACAACGACTTCTCCGCCGTCGTAACCGTTATTTGAGTTTCGGCTTCTTCTACAAGCCATTCCTTCTTTTTAAAAGAAAAATAAATACCATGTTTTACTTTTCTTTTATTTTGGTATTGAAAATGGTTTTCATAATATTTTTATATCAATGTGTGGTATTGATATCTTGTGATTGAATGGTGGAAATTTTATGTTTCCTTTATGCATGTTTTATGTGATACGATTATGTTGAGGTTCTTGGGCATTATTATGAAGAACGGGTGGTTCCGTGATAAACTAAGGGCGGGTGAGCCCGTTATAGCTCTCCAATGCATTGGGTAACGCGAAGGAGTGAAACATTAAGGTTTCTCCGAAGAGATTTTCAGGGAATATACTGTGATGGGTATTCCAAACGTAACCAAGAGGGTTACTCCCTACGTAAGAATGTTATGAATGCCTCAAGTTACCTTTATGTCTTATGGTTTCTATGATTTATTCATGATTTTATGAGGCATGTTAAAGTGCCTATGTTTTATGGGTAAAGTATGATTTCATTCTTATGTACATATGAACTCATGTTTCCTTTTCATGTTTTCTATAACCCATACTGAGTTTTTATGCTCATCCCAAGTTTTTGAAATGTTTTTCACAGGTCAAGGGAAAGGTACATGATAAGATGATAGGGTCAAGGATGTGTCAAAAAGAATCCATGTTTTAATTCAAATGTGTTTCCATTGATGGGAATGAGGAATACTATCTTTATGTAACCACTTTGTTTATATGTGGAATGTAATGCAAGTTTTATGATCTAATTCTCTAAAAATCTAAACCCGAAAAGATCCTCAATGTGTAATCTTGTAATAACTCAAGATTAAGTAAGGTTTGAGGCTGGGGCCTTATAGTTGGTATCAGAGGTCGGTTTAGATAACTTTAGGAGTTAGAATTCTATTAAAATGATTATCCAAAAATATTTTTTTCCAAAATGATATAGCATTTAAAGATTACCATGTTGCTTCATCTAAGACATGTTTGTTCAGAATGGTTTTCCGCAGAGGAAACAGGGAAGCTGTGCTAGGAAGGTATACAGAAGGAAATAACCTTCCGAATCAGCATCCAGAAATGGTCGGAATTGGAACTGAACAGTTTGTTGCAGTAATGGCGCAGTTGACTCAAGCGATCAATGGTGGAGGTATCCATGCACGAGATCAGCCAGACCAACCGCAGAGGAACATGTCAGTGGTGGAACATTTCATGAGGCAACATCCCCCATCATTCAGAGGATCATCTGACCCTGTGCAAGCTGAACGGTGGATTAAAGCACTGGAGAAGATTTTTGATGTCATGGGGTGTTCAGACAATCAAAAGGTTAGTCTTGCTATTTACCGTTTGGAGGGTGAAGCAGATCAGTGGTGGTCTATGGTTAAAAATATCAGGGAAGCCGATGAGATTGATGCTCTTGACTGGGATGATTTCAAAGGTATGTTTCTTGAGAAGTATTTTCCTAAGGCTGTTCGACTTAGGATGGAAAAGCAATTCTTGGAAATGAGGCAAGAGGAAGACTCAGTGGCTGCCTATGAAGAAAGGTTCACTCGATTGGCAAGGTATGCTCCAAATTTTATCCGAGACCTTGATAGTAAAATCAATCGTTTTTACTCAGGATTAAAGCCAAAGTATCGAAGGGCATTAGCTTCTCGTGAGTTTAAAAGTTATGAAAAGCTTGTTCGATGTGCTGAGAAGGTGGAAATGGAGTTTGCCGATGACCAAGTGTTCTATAACAACCAGCAGAAGAAGAGACCGAGGTGGCAGGAGAAAGGTAAGAATTCTTCAAAGGAGTCTGATGGTAAGAGAACTAAGTTTCCAGTTTGTGATAAATGTGGCAAAAGGCATGCTGGGGAATGTCTTCTGAATTCTGGGAAGTGCTACCGATGTGGTAAGATGGGACATAAGGCTCGTGATTGCACTGAAAAGGATCAAGGTGAAGGTAAGAACAAATTTGATTTACAGTTAGTGAAATGTTTTAAGTGCAATGAGATGGGTCACTATGCAAACGAGTGTCCGACAAGAAGCTTGAGTGATGGGAAGCAGTTAGTCTACAAGCAGAAAGGGGTGGCAAAATCCTTTGCAACTACTTCAGCAGACGTCGGGCCATCGAATGAAGTTGTATCAGGTACTTTGTTTGTTTTTTCAGATTATGCCAGTGTGTTGTTTGATTCGGGGTCTACACATTCTTTCATCTCTGAAACCTTTTCTAGTAAAATGGGAATACCATCTCAAGAAATGACTCCTGAACTTTTGGTAAAAACACCTGGGGGGAAGTGTCGAGGCAAAAAGAATTTATAAGAATCTTCCTATCCTTATCTGTGGAAAGAACCTACTTGCAAACCTTATTGTTCTACCTCTAGTAGAGTTTGATGTTATCCTGGGTATGGATTGGCTCTCTATTTACCATGCTAAGATTGACTGTAGAGCTAAAGAAGTTTCTTTTCAGAAAGACTTTCAGTTTGTTTACAAGAATGAACCATTACTTTTGATAACATATGAAGAGGCCGAGAAACTTGTAAAAGATGGAAATGAATGTTACCTTGCACACGTCGTTGAAAATAAAGGAACTGTTCAGATTAATGATGTGCCAGTGGTAAATGAGTATCCTGATGTTTTTCCTGATGAGTTGCCTGGAATAATACCAGATCGGGAAGTTGAGTTTACTGTTGACTTAGTTCCTGATGCTAAGCCAATTTCAAAACCCCCTTATCGAATGGCACAAATCGAACTTTTAGAGTTGAAGGAGCAATTGCAAGATTTATTAGAGAAGGGTTTCATTAGACCTAGTACATCACCATGGGGTGCTCCTGTTTTATTTGTTAAAAAGAAAGATGGTTCTATGAGACTTTGCATTGATTATAGAGCCTTGAATAATATCACTGTTAAGAACAAATATCCTTTGCCTCATATCGATGATTTGTTTGATCAGCTCCAGGGAGCTCAGTTTTTTTCAAAGATTGACTTGAGATCGGGGTACCATCAGCTGAAGGTAAAGGAGGCAGATATTCCGAAGACCGCGTTCCGTACGAGATATGGCCACTATGAATTTGTAGTAATGCCTTTTGGGCTAACCAATGCACCTGCTGTATTCATGGACTTAATGAATAGAATTTTCCATGAGTTCTTGGATAAGTTTGTGGTTGTTTTCATTGATGATATTTTGGTGTTTTCTAAAAGTAAAGAGGAGCATGAAAAACATTTAAGGGTTATCTTGCAAACCTTAAAAGAAAAGAAATTGTATGGGAAATTCAGCAAGTGTGAGTTTTGGTTGCAACAAATTTCTTTCCTTGGGCACATTGTTTCTAAAGATGGAATAACTGTTGATCCTGCAAAAACAAAAGTTGTGGAAGAATGGCCAAGACCCACAAATGTAACCGGGATTCGTAGCTTCCTTGGTTTGGCGGGCTATTACCGAAGGTTTGTTAGAAATTTTTCACGGTTATCTAGTCCAATGACTAAGCTAACTCGGAAGGGTGTTAAGTTTATCTGGACAAAAGAATGTGATGATTGTTTTCAGGAATTGAAAAGAAGATTGGTGAATGCTCCAGTTTTGGCACTACCTTCCAGGAATGGTGACTTTGTTATATACAGCGATGCTTCATTGAAAGGACTTGGTTGCGTCCTAATGCAGAATGATCAGGTAATTGCTTATGCTTCACGACAGTTGAAAACTCATGAGGTAAATTACCCTACACATGATTTGGAATTAGCTGCTGTTGTTTTTGCTTTAAAAAATTGGAGGCATCATTTGTATGGGGTAAAGTGTGAAATATATACCGATCACAAAAGTTTAAAGTATATATTCACTCAGAAAGAGTTAAACATGAGACAGAGGAGATGGCTAGAATTAATCAAGGATTATGATTGTACAATTCATTACCATCCGGGGAAAGCAAATAAAGTGGCTGATGCTTTGAGTCGAAAAAGTAATTCTTCTTTAACAATGTTGCGGTTGGAACGTGATCCTTTGGTTAACGATTTGATGAACTTTGGCATGGAAGTTGTTGGTGCAGGAAGTCCTTCTGTTTTGTTTCAGGTATCAGTGAGATCTTCTCTATCAGATAGAATCAAGCATGCACAGAAGCAAGACAGTGAGTTGCAGAAAAAGGTAGAGCTGGTTCAGAAAGGTAAGTTGCCTGAATTCAACATTGATAATGATTGTGTTTTGAGATTTGGGAAGAGATTGTGTGTGCCTTGTGATTCACAGTTAAAGAGAGAGTTGTTATGTGAAGCTCATAGTTCTCCGTTTTCAGTTCATCCGGGCAGTACTAAGATGTATAGAGATCTGCGGGAGTATTACTGGTGGGATGGAATGAAAAGAGACATTGCTGATTTTACTGTGAAGTGTTTGACTTGTCAGCAGGTTAAAGCAGAGAGGCAGTTACCGAAAGGGATGCTTCAGCCTTTACCAGTGCCAGAGTGGAAATGGGAAAATATATCCATGGACTTTGTTGTTGGATTACCGAAGACGTCTCGAGGTAATAATGCAATCTGGGTTATTGTTGATCGCTTGACCAAGTCTTCTCATTTCCTTGCTATACGAGATACTTTCTCTCTTGATCAACTTTCCCGTTTGTATCTTAAGGAGATAGTCAGGTTACATGGAGTTCCTCTCTCCATTGTATCGGATCGTGATCCCAGGTTTACTTCTAACTTTTGGAAAGGCCTTCAGAAGTCGTTGGGTACTGAATTAAATTTTAGTACAGCTTTTCATCCTCAATCAGATGGGCAGTCAGAACGAACAATTCAGACATTGGAGGATATGCTACGAGCTTGTTCTATGGATTATCAGGGAAGTTGGGACCAACATCTTTCTTTGGTTGAGTTTTCATATAATAACAGTTTTCATTCTAGTATACAGATGGCACCATTTCAGGCATTATATGGGAAGCGGTGTCGAACTCCAGCTTTCTGGGATGATGTGGGTGAAAGAAAGTTGATGGGACCAGAATTGGTAGAAGAAATGGCAGAAAAAGTTCAGCTGATTCAGAAACACATGAGAACAGCTCAGAGCAGGCAGAAGAGTTATGCGGATAACCGGAGGAAGGATCTATCTTTCGAGGTAGGTGATCATGTTTTTCTCAAGGTTTCTCCTTGGAAAAGTGTGATGAGATTTGGTAAGAAAGGAAAGTTGAGTCCAAGGTTTATTGGACCATACGAAATTCTGGAAAGAGTTGGATCAGTTGCATACCGAATAGCTTTACCTCCGATTTTATCTCAGGTACACAATGTTTTTCACGTTTCGATGTTGAGAAAGTATATGCCAGATCCATCTCATGTTTTGAGCCCAGAGGTAGTTCAGCTGGAAGAGAACCTATCTTATGAGGAACAACCGGTCCAGATTCTTGACCACAGGGAGCAAGTGTTACGGAATAAGGTGATTAAGCAGGTAAAGGTTTTGTGGAAAAACCACATGATTGAAGAGGCAACATGGGAATCTGAAAATGCAATGAGGGATAAGTACCCCCATTTATTCGATAAGTAAATAAATTGCGGGGACGCAATTTTCTAAAGGGGGGAAGGATGTAACATCCCAAGTAAGTAATGAATAATAGATATTTTTATCTATGTCTATTAATGATTAAGATAGTGTTATAGAGGCTTAAAATGAAAATAAATACAATCTTATGCATGGAATACACTAATATTCTTAAAAGATTGTTTTACTGCCTTGTGATGGCAAACCATTTTTGAATCTATATTTTGACAATTTTATAAACTATGTTTGTCAAAATAAACTTATTCTTTATGATTGGGACATCAAAATTTACCTTGTGTGAAATTTTGGTATTTTTCTGACAATGTTCATTTTTTTTAATGAATAGTGAAAAATACTGCATTTTACATCAAAACTGCTTTTTAATCTAATTTATTGATATGATTAGATTATGTTTTGATTTGGTTTTGAAGTGGAATTAGAATATATTTTTACCATTTTATCCAATAGTGGTCATTGGAATCAATTTCACTTTGAAATTAGACTTAAACTGGTGTCAATCTTTTGATACTTATTGTTTTGTAAAAACACGCTATTTGCTCTGGCAGCGGGAATTAATTATTAAATTAATTAATGTGACTTATATGATTTGAATTTTGTAAAATAGACTTCATTTTTGAATTCAGAATGTCAAATATAGCTTAGGGTGAATTTTTGGTAATTTTCTGAAAAACTTCAATTTTTGATGAATAGTGAAACCACTAAGTGGTAATCAAGCAAACTGATTTACCAGTTAAATGAAAGTTTACCACTAATGTGTATTGAATTTTGAAAATCCGACATACATGGTTGTCATTAAGAAGTAAAATGTGGTTCAATGAGATTATAATAATTTTTTGGTGAATAGTAACTTATTAAGTTTTTAATCGCAATTAGTGGTAATTAGTGTAGTTTAAGGTATAATTAATACTTTAATAATATGAAATGACCTAGACACATGTCCCAACCCCATTGGTTGTGTCATGGCCGACCAAGACAAGCCATGGCCTAACTTGGGGACCCCATGGATCCACTTTTGTTGGGAAATAACATAAATTACTTTTTATTTAATGTTAAAGTGAAAATGACACTAACATAAATTGTTTTACTAAAACAATTTTTAAGTGGGGTTAAACAAGTCCAAATTTAGATTATAAATAGTAATTGGAAAGCTAAAAAGATTTCCTATATCATAGTATTTGTTTTATAATTTTTAGAAATTAAATAAATTAAAGTATTTATGACATAATAATGATGCAGCGATGACATCATTATTTGGCGATTTAAATAAAACAGAAAGATAATGTAAAATCTAAAACCTACACATGGCAAAAACCAATTGGATGAGTGTATTTCTAAGCCTTATCACCTTATCCACGAATTCTATCAATGTGGGACCTTTTAGAACCGAAACACATTTTCAAATAAATTAATATTTCTTTACTTTCCAAAAGTGCCCCTCCTCTCCTCTTATAAAAGGCCCCCACCTCTACCTCATTTCACACACCTCTCAAGCCTTTGGCTCGGCCAAACCCTGCCCATTTGCTCTCTCCACATCCCTCTCCTCATCCTAGAGGATTCCCCTTGGGCAGAATCCTTTCAAAGGAAGCCTTTAGGCTCAAATCAAAAGGAGTTACACTTTTTAAGGTAATTCATCCTCTCATGCTCATTTGTTTTATTTTGCTTCTCCAACCCCCTAAACTCTTTTTATTTACTTCTTTTGTAACAACAACAGTATCTTCAATATACTAGGATGTTGTTATAAGAGTTATTTGAACTACACTCTCACACAACTACATCAAATGGTTAAAGAACATACGTTTTCCGTGGATGGCGAAATTATGCCTCCCGAAACGATGATTGTTCAATACTCATTTAACACCTTCAATGGTGGCCATTATGATGTCACTATTTTTATATATGATATATATTATGTATATGTTTTCCTTAAGCTTCTGTTTTTCTTCATTTTGGTCATACTTTATGGTTTCCATTATGGGTAAACACGATATCTTCATTTTAGGAAGTGCGGACTACCGCCCCCTAAAAGTGATTTGATTCGTTAATACCATATGTGGGATGTGTAAAGGATAAAGTTAATGATATTATATATGTTATTATACTGGAGTTATAACATACTCTTATACCATTATGAATCCATTCCATGAAATATGAAATAGAAATGGAAGTAGCGTTCATGCGTACGTACGGCTTACCGTCTCCATGAACGGTGCATTTCATTTCTTACCTCTAAATGATTATGTAATACTATAAAGGCATGAATGTACTGGATATATATGACATATATGATATCTACATCATGATTAACATTCTGAATATAATGAACCTTTGACCAAATTAACAACACGTAAGTGTAAGAGGTCTATTTTTGACTTAAGAACCAAATACCGACAAAATGAACATTATTAACTTAACTGATTACATGATGTTCATAACATGGTATAAAAGGAATAATGAACTTGAAAAAGATTCATAATCAAGTAGAGATTAACTCAAGTTTATTATTCAGGAGATTAAAGAACGGTCGGGTCAAGTCAGATACGAGGTATGGGATTTCGTCTCAATCTCCTTTCGTTGAGGCATATTTTGTTTTATACACAACCTTCTTTTATACGGTGTATAAACCCCTTTGACTTTTACGTTTATTCAAAAGGAATCTTTTTATACGAAGCGTTTACCAAACGACAAAAGGGAATGTTTTTGTCGTACGTATGCGGCGACAACGACTTCTCCGCCGTCGTAACCGTTATTTGAGTTTCGGCTTCTTCTACAAGCCATTCCTTCTTTTTAAAAGAAAAATAAATACCATGTTTTACTTTTCTTTTATTTTGGTATTGAAAATGGTTTTCATAATATTTTTATATCAATGTGTGGTATTGATATCTTGTGATTGAATGGTGGAAATTTTATGTTTCCTTTATGCATGTTTTATGTGATACGATTATGTTGAGGTTCTTGGGCATTATTATGAAGAACGGGTGGTTCCGTGATAAACTAAGGGCGGGTGAGCCCGTTATAGCTCTCCAATGCATTGGGTAACGCGAAGGAGTGAAACATTAAGGTTTCTCCGAAGAGATTTTCAGGGAATATACTGTGATGGGTATTCCAAACGTAACCAAGAGGGTTACTCCCTACGTAAGAATGTTATGAATGCCTCAAGTTACCGTTATGTCTTATGGTTTCTATGATTTATTCATGATTTTATGAGGCATGTTAAAGTGCCTATGTTTTATGGGTAAAGTATGATTTCATTCTTATGTACATATGAACTCATGTTTCCTTTTCATGTTTTCTATAACCCATACTGAGTTTTTATGCTCATCCCAAGTTTTTGAAATGTTTTTCACAGGTCAAGGGAAAGGTACATGATAAGATGATAGGGTCAAGGATGTGTCAAAAAGAATCCATGTTTTAATTCAAATGTGTTTCCATTGATGGGAATGAGGAATACTATCTTTATGTAACCACTTTGTTTATATGTGGAATGTAATGAAAGTTTTATGATCTAATTCTCTAAAACTCTAAACCCGAAAAGATCCTCAATGTGTAATCTTGTAATAACTCAAGATTAAGTAAGGTTTGAGGCTGGGGCCTTATAGTAGTGGTAGTCAACATGGCTGAACTTTCAGATGAAGGAAATGGTGTGGAGCCCCTCGACGGGGACTCACCCCCTGAAGACCGTCCGCTACTGGACCCATCTGGGAAGATTAATCACCAACAGAGGAACCTCCTAGGTCTCCCTATACCCATGGAGGCACTGACACTAAGCCGAAACATCGGCAAGGGTAAAGAGACCATCGGGTCTGTCAAGATCGTCGACCCATCTGCCTCGGTTTAGAAGGTAGAGGAAGATGCCAATAAGGCCACGCTACGCCAAAAGCTTGTTGAGAAAAAGAGGCTGGTTGATGAGCTCTTGGCCGAACGCATCGCAGAGCGGCGGCCTGACTATGGTTACCCTAGACCAGTACAACAGGGGAAGGAGCATCTACCCCTTTCTGAGATTCCCCCAGGAAACTGTGACTCTGTCGTGTTCACCAACATGGGAGACACTGGGACCCATGGAAAGAGGGCACGATATGTTTTTCCAAACCCTCCCGGGCGGCCAGACCACCTGGGGGACCCTGCTCGATTTCCTCCCACCGCCCCGAGAGTCGCTCCGCCAGCCGCCCTGCGAGCTACTGAGCATGAATACCGTATCGAAGAGCCTGAAAACTCGCTCGTGGTTGGAGATCCCCGTCAGGACAGGAATCCACATCCATATGATCTGATGGAAGTACTCATCGCCCGCTTAGAGGCCCTGGAAACTCGGAAGGTGGCAATCCCACCGGACGACAAGCCATACCCAACATGGGTTGATGATATACAAGCCCCACCGAGATTTGGGAACCCCACTTTCGCCCCCTTTAATGGGAATAGAGACCTGCCACAACACATGGACCACTTAAACATGAGGTGCGGGCCTATGTTAGGGACTCCAGCGCAGCAGGAGGTTGCCAAGCTCCGGTTCTTCGTTCAGATACTGGAAGGACCAGCATTCGTCTGGTACAACCATCTCCCTGTTGGATCTGTGACTAGGTGGGAGGACCTTCGTAGGAAATTACTCTACCAGTTCAGTTCCACAACCCAAAAGACGAACATTACAGACCTTTTCAGGTGCATTAAAAGGCCCGACAAGCGAGTCGCGAACATCGTCGCCCAATGGAAGGGGCTCACGTACTCCCTTAACATGACACTGACTCAGGAGAAATTACTGACGATGTTTGTAGGGAACGTCGAGGTGGAGTTGGTTCCTTCTCTGATCATGCAGAATTACCCTAGAGGGTTCTTGGACTTCTCAGACAAGGCTCAGCACCTCGAAGAATCCCTGTAACAGGCCGGTCAGGTACGCCTGTTGCCTCCTGTAATCTCTACAAGGAGAGCCTCCAGAGTCGAGCCTGATGTTGTAGCCCAGATAGAGGTCCCCAGACAGCTAGAGTTACTGCCAGTGAGGCCAGATCAGCAGGATCATAGGGGTCCACCCCCATGGGCACAGCCTCCGGCCCAGCAGCGATCGCCTCAAAATCGGCATGCGCCTCCACGTAACGCACCACTACCACCTAGGCGAGATAATCCCGCTCCGCCTCCTCGGCATGCCCCTCCGGCCCCTGGTCATGTTCAGCCCCCAATAGCCCCCTTTCCAGACAGAAGGAATCAGATTTACTTGTTTGGCAAGGCCCAGGTCCCCGGTTATTTCCGTAGCACCTTGGAACAGAGGATCGTGCGGCTACCTGAGTGCTGGAATCCAAAAGAGGCATGTCTCACTGATCAACCTAACTACTGACCTTATCACCGGTTCCTGGGAAAAACCATCCAGCGATGCTATGTGTTCAAGGACTGGCTCCAAGACCAGATTGACCACAACATAGTCAGGTTGGGCCCAGCCCCAGCACAGGTGGCATGTGTCTTTGTGAGATCATATGGAAGTTGTGACAACGGGGATGAGTGGGAACAGGTTTCCGACCGTGGGTCCCAGAAGTATAATGACTGGATGGCCTGCAGAATAGTCGCCCAATCCCATGGCATCATCCGTGTACACCTGTGTCTGCCAGATCCCTCGGAGTCTACGAGCGCCGCTTTGGCATCGTCGTCCCAGCCTACTTCTTCCCAGAAGAGAAGGCGGCGGTGCAAGAAGAAAGAACGTGCCCTGCCATTGCCGTCATCTTCCCGCACGCTTGGATATTTCATGCCTCGGAGATGGGTATCCCTCTGAGACCCCGTCCGGTAGTGGATGACTCATCGAGTGAAAGTCAGGGGTACTCTTCAGTTAACACCGTAGAGTTGGTAAATCCCTTTTCGACTCCCGACAGTGACGAGCGCCAGGTGGACCTCCCCAATGTCCCCATCCATCGCCAATGTCTACAGACCCATGGCTACGTGAATTGCTGGGGAACGACAATCGTCACCTCCAGTCAGGTCGTGAACGCTACCGAGACCAGCCAGCAAGCCCGGTACAGAGATCAGCACTTGCGACTCCCTCAGTCGGTGTCGACAGGTTCTCTTCCACCACTGTTTGTGTTGCTGGATCAGGCGGAACCACCTCGCCCGTGTTGCAACCAACCCTGCCCTGCCATCGGCCAACTACGGACTTACGGTCCAAACACTACAACCACCTCCCGGGCTTCATCTAGTGAACAGTGGGACGTGCCTAGTACCAGTCAATCACCAGTCCCACAAGCAGGGCCTGTTATGACCGCAATCGTAGAGAAACCTACTATAAGTAGAAGCTCATGTTTGGCGTGAAAGTATGATGTCCTAAAGCATCTGGTCGGCATTCCAGCAAGGCTTTCCATCCTTGAGGCCCTTCTCCTATCGTCTGAAATGCGTGTGGCGCTCGCCGAGGCTCTAAGGAGCCCCCTCCAGTTTGAAACGGAGGTAGCGGCTGCAGAAACCTTCCACACCGAGGAGATTTAGGACACCGAATGTCAGGAGGTTATCTCGTATTCCCGTGAAGATGAAGACCTTCCCATACAGGGGCACATCCGCCCGCTGTACATCACCAGCCAGTTCAATGGCATGGAAGTCCATCGCTGTCTTTCCGACATAGGTTCTGGGATTAACTTGACCCCAACTCAGACACTGCAAAAACTGGGGTTGTCCGAGGATGATTTAACTCCCTCCGAACTCAGAATCCAATGGTATGACAGGACCGAGCAAATTCCACTCGGCAAGATTCTTTTGAAGACCTAGTTCAGTGGCTTAATTGCCAATACCGAATTCATGGTTGTCTTTTAGGACACCGCCTACAACGCGTTAATGGGAAGGTCGTGGCTCCACCTTCATGTGGTGGTTCCCTCATCATACCATCAGTGAATCAAATACTCCCGTAAGTGTCGAGTGGGTGTGCTCAAAGGATATGCGTCTCTGTTTTCCTCTTGTGAATCTCAATACCTAGACGCTGACTATTACAAGAGCAAGGACAAGCAAATCCTTGCAGGTGAGGTTGAGCCCGCCGCTGTCACGAGTGATCCCTGGGCAGGTTTGGATGATGCATATGTCTTCCCAATCCATCAATTGGATTCCACGACTCCCGATATGGGAGAGTGCTTTGTTGCCTCGGGTACCAGAAGAAGGCCTATTTTTGGGTCTAAGCGACGGTGGGAAATCGGCTCATACTCTTACACCAACCAGGCTAAGGTGATCCCCGAGCCTCCTACCCCTGTATTATATCGGGGCATTGGGCTCATGGCAACGACAGTACGTCATACGTGTCTGTTTCATTGGGCCGGAATCGACCGGCTCAAGCTAACGCATCACCACTACTTTGATGTCATAAAGCGTGGCCCCTTGGGCCGAAGTCCAGATGGGATTGATCAACCACCATCGTCGCCATGGTCTTCGCGGTGCATGAGTCTCCCGTCGTGACGACCTCTGCCACCCAAGCCAGCGCCAGATCCCCATCAGGGTTGAGCAGCCCTGAAGCGGCTCCCCCCGTGGATGATCCGTCCATAAGCGGAGAAGAAGACATGGAAGATGCTCCTCCTACCTTTGAGGATGGCATCTCCACCATAGTCGATGAGTTAGTGTAGGTGAACCTCGGTAGCGAGGCGAACCCGAGACCCACATTGGTCAGCGCCGCTATGCCCCCCGAGGAATGACAACAATACATAGACTTCCTCAGAAAGCACCATGATGTGTTTTCCTGGAGATATGACGAGATTCCAGGACTAGATCCCCAGGTAGCCATCCACCGCCTTGGCCTCCCAGCAAACCATCGCGGGTTCAAGCAGCCTCCCAGAAAAATGCACCCCTATAATGGTGCCATGGTTGAGGCCGAAGATGATAAGCTCATCAAGGCCAACTTCACCAAGGAAGTCCAGTACCCCAGGTGGCTATCCAACATTGTGCCCATCAGGAAGAAGAACGGGCAGATCAGGGTTTGCATCGACTTCCGCGATCTTAATCGCCACTATCCGAAGGATGGCTTTTCCCTTCCCGTGACAGAGCTGTTGATCGATGCAACGGCCGGGTTCCAAGACCTATCCTTCATGGATGGGTACTCCGGGTACAACCAGATCTAGATGGCCCCTGAGGATGAATAGTTCACTGCCTTTAGGGCCCCCAGGGTACTTTCTGCTACTGGGTTATTCCCTTCAGACTGAAGAATATTGGTGCCACCTATCAGCGGGCTATGCACCGCATATTCAAGCTGATCCTCGGAACACTGGTGGAGTGCTACGTAAACGACCTGGTGGTTAAGTCTCGTCAGCTCCAGGGCCATCTCAGAGAACTTGAGAAGGTGTTTGGTTTCCTTCGTTATCGCCTCTTGAAGATCAACCCATTGAAGTGTGCCTTCGGGGTCACCTCCAGAATGTATCTTGGCTTCATTGTTAGGTATCGATGTATCGAGATCTACCCCGAGAAGATCAAGCCCATCAGTCAGATGCCTCCCCCGAATAATATTCTGGAGCTTTGAGGCCTCTAAGGCCACTTAGCCTATATATGCCGATTCATTGCGAATCTAGCTGGCAAGTGTAAGCCCTTTTCTCGACTCATGAAGAAAGGCGCCGCCTATGGGTGGGACAAAGAGTGTCAGACCGCTTTTGAGGAAATCAAGCGGTATCTACTCCAACCTCCGGTCCTGATGCCACCTATTCCCGGAAAGCCGATGGTCCTTTATGTGACCGCCATGGAGCGATACCTCGGCGCCCTTCTCACCCAGAAGAACAACGAGGGAATAAAGAATAGCCTCTACTACCTCAGCTGCATGCTCCTCGACGCAGAAATTAGATATTCTCCCATCGAGAAGAGCTGTCTGGCGCTTGTATTTGCTATACAGAAATTGCGGAACTACTTTCAGCACCACAAGGTACAACCGGTCTCTCGGGTAGACCCGTTGAAATACATCCCGAACCAACCTATGTTGACTGGCCGATTGGCACGATGGGCGGAGATCTTCCAGCAGTTCGACATCAGGTCTGTACCTCATAAGGCCGTCAATGGACAGGCGTTGGAAGACTTTTTAGCTGCCCACCCAAACCATACAGACAAGCCACTGGATCTATGCTTTCCTGATGAGGCAATCCTCTCAGTCGATCACTCCATCCCATGATGGCAGATGCACTTTGACGGCGCCTCCCGAAGCCCTACTGGTAAAACGCTCAACGATCCTAGGCATAACAGAGTGGGCCTGGGTATCGTCTTCATCACCCCAGAGAATGCAGTTCTGTCTTATTCATTCTTGTTGTCAGAAGGCTGCACCAACAATAAGGCAGAATATCATTCCCTCATCACTGGCCTCGAGTTGGCACTGGAGGTTAACGTATCCCATCTGTGTGTGAAAGGGGACTCTAAGCTAGTCATCAAGCAGGTTAATGGTGACTATACTGTCAGGAAGCTAGAAATCATGCCGTTGCTGGAGTGCACCCTCCATCTAATGGACAAGTTCCCCTCCTGACCAGATGTCGTCAACATTCCCCAGTTGCAGAACAGTCGAGAAGATTCTTTGGCCAGCATGGCCGCATCACTTGTGGAGCCCGAGCAGGATGACCTAATCATCCATGTGGCGCACTGGAGTGTCATTGCTCTTGTTATCCCAGAGGGTGATCGTGGCTCGCGAGTAAACCATCTCACCGCTGGTGCCTCTACATCAGGACCCTCAGGGGCTTCAGGCGTGGTGATCGAGACAGTTCCTGACTGGAGGATGCCCTTTGTTGAGTATCTCCAGTATGGAAATCTTCCGATGGACCGAGGAGAGCGAGAACGAATCTGGCGCTGCGCACCGCAGTTCATCCTTCGAAGCGGTCCCATCCGTGAGAAGCTCCTGTACATGTGCGGGTTTGATGGTGTTCTCCTCCGTTGTCTTCAAGGAGTCGAGATCCCACAGGTCATGCGAGAAGTGCACGCTGGTTCCTGTGGGGCCCACCAGGCCGAGTCGCGATTGTCTCACCAGATTCGGAGACGGGGATACTTATGGCCCTCCATGATCCACGACTGCATCGAGTATGCCATGAGGTGTCACGCGTGCCATGTTCATGCTAACTTCATGCATCATCCACCGGAGCTTCTCCATTCTACTAAGTATTCTTGGCCCTTTGCAGTCTGGGGGTTGGATTTCGTAGGGCCTTACCCACCGGCGATGACCTGCCAGTGTCGGTTCATCTTAACCGCTACGGATTTCTTCTCAAAGTGGGAAGAGTCAATCCCGCTCATGGAAGTCAAGAATTGTTCTATCGCCGAATTCGTGAGCTCCCCTATCATCTACCGGTTTGGAATACCTCACGCTATCCTCATAGATAACGGAACCAACATCCAAGTGGCCGAGCTGAAGAAGTTGTACGCCATGTACAACATTCGCTCTAACCACACATCCCGCTATCATGTGCAGGAGAATGGATATATTGAGGCGTTTAACAAAACCCTCTCTAACATTCTGCAAAAAAATGGTTGTTCAGAACAAGAAAAGTTTTCTGGACAAGCTCCCCAACGCCCTCTGGGCTTATAGGATGACGACTCGTAACTCCACCCAGGTGACTCCATATTCCCTGGTATACGGATCGGAGGCCATCCTTCCCATTGAGATGCAGCTTCCCTCATTGTGCACGGAGATCTATGACTATCACTCACCGGATAGATTTGCCTAAATCTGTCTAGCCAAATTGGAAGCGCTGGAAAAAAGTAGGTTGCGCGCTTTACATAACTTGGAAAGGCATCAGAGAAGGATGGCTTGAGCTTTCGATAAGAAGGTTCGGCTCCTCTCCTTCCTGCAAGGTGACTTGGTGCTGGCTCTCAGAGAGCCAATGATTCCCGGCATGAAACCACCCAAGTTGGAGCCCAAGTGGGAGGGTCCTTTTATTGTCCATAAGGCCTATCCCAATGGCGCGTATTCCTTGGTGACTATAGATGGTGAGTATGTCACCCCTCCCACCAATGCCAGGTTCCTCATGAAGTACTTTGCCTAAGCCTATATTGTCCTGCATGACCTTAAACTGTACGGTCCGGCATTACCTTAAACTGTGTGGTCCTGCATGACCTTAAACTGCACATGGTCCTGCATGACCTTAAATAGCACATGGTCCTGCATGACCTTAAACTCTATGGTCCTGCATGAACTTAAACTGTATGGTCCTACATGACCTTAAACTGTGCGGTCCTGCATGACCTTAAACTCTATGGTCCTGCATGAAATTAAACTGTATGGTCCTACATGACCTTAAACTGTGCGGTCCTGCATGACCTTAAACTACACATGGTCTTGCATGACCTGAAACTGCACCCGGTCCAGGCAGGGTCCGAGTTCTAAGACCTAAAACTAAGATCTGTATTTTGTCCAACATGACGTTAAACTGTATTTCCAAAACTACGTGTGGCTTAATTCTCATACTGATTAGATACGTAGGAACGCTCAGACATTTCCTTTCCGGTCCAGCCCCAGGGGTTACCAAACTCCGCCCTTTCCTATGGTCTATGTTCTAAGACCTAAAACTAAGATCCGTATTTCATCCAACATGACGTTAAACTGAATTACAGAACTACGTCTAGCTTGATTCCCATCCTAATGGGATACGTAGGAATGCCCAGACCTGTCGTCTTTGGGTCCAGCTTGAGGTCCGCTATCACGTCTGTCTCGCCTTTGGCACCTTGACCACAGGATCGCATAGCGTGGTATGGGATTATGTCCTCATTCACATCGGGTTTGCAATAGCTGCACCACGCGCACCCTGTCCTCAGGATTAACCCTCCTATGTCATGTTTCCCATGACATTAAAAGGCACCCTCAAGAACTACGTATGTCTTGATTCCCATCCTTATGGGATACGTAGGACCAATTGAACACCTATATGTCAGGTCCAACCAATCTCTTAGGAGATCCCACAATATCCCAGTTCCCAGGGTGTTTGGCATTGCGCCCCCTCTTTTGCCCGGGGATCCGCCATCTTTTGGCCAGTCTCGGACTGAACCCTTTGACCCTTTCCAGTGGTATGATAATGTGTTCAGGGTACTCTGGTCTAGGACTTGGAGTGCAAGATTCGACTTAGGCAAGTTCCACCCACATTTCAAGCTTCGTGTTCCCCTTCATTCGAGCCCCCATCATCCTTAACACCCGGAGGGACACCCAAGAACGGTCTGGATACAATGATCAAGGGATCTCCTACCGTCATGGGCCAACTCCCCTGAGGGTTTCAGACAAAAAATTTATACAAATCCCGCGTTACGAATACGGTCAGCGGTTGATGCTCATTTGTTTTCCCCATGGCTAACACGACAGGATGCTCTATTGAAAACATGGTCAGCAGCAATCCTCAGTCGTCACGCCGGCTTCCCCGGGCCCTGAATGTTGGTGGAATGATTCATCTCATGTTCCTCCCCACCATGTCAAGGTGGAGTCTCGACAGTACATGTACTAACCCTCAGTACACCCCCACATGTCAGACAGACCAAGCTGCGTAACGGTGTCTCTCGGGTCTCCCGCGATCTGAGCGCTAGAGTATTTGCTTGGGTTTCTTCTTTCCAGGTTGTCTGTAGCTTGACCCTCATCCCCATGAAAAATGAGGAGTCACCCGGATGTTGATTTCAGGCCTAGAATAGCTGGGAGCTAGCATCCCCTGTCCCCATCCTGAGGGTTGTACCCTCATCGGCCCCTTGGCCCGAGGTTCCTCTCTTGGGATCGTGCGTAGTGATGGTATCACATCGTGCCTGTTCCCATCGGTCCAAACTATACGAACTTAAACTGTGCTTTCGGTCAAAACCTTATGACCTTAAATTGTGTGACGGTTTGAACCATATGAACTTAAACTCTGCTGTTGGTCCAAACCTTATGACCTTAAACTGTGATGTTCGTCCCAACCATATGAACATAAACTGTCCTGTTGGTCCAAACCTTAGGACCTTAAACTGTGCTGTCGGTCCAAACCATACGACCTTAAACTATGCTGTCGGTCCAATCCATACGACCTTAAACTGTGTTGTTGGTCCAAAACACACGTCCTTAAACTGTGTTGTCGGTCCAAACCATACGACCTTAAACTGTGCTGTCGGTCCAAGCCATACGACCTTAAACTGTGCTGTTGGTCCAAACCTTGTGACCTTAAACTGTGTGATGGTCCAAACCTTATGATCTTAAACTATGATGGTATTTTCCCAGCTACACACCGATAGGACGCTACCGCTCCAGAACTACATATGGCTTGATTCTCATTCTTATGAGATACGTAGGAGCGCCCGAGCACTTACCTGCGGGCCTAGACTAACCTTCATGTTTGGTCCCTCGGCTAGAGCATTTCCCCAGAGAACATAGGGTAAGTAGGTCTTAGGTTCTCATTCACATTAGGTTTTGTAACCGCCTTCCCATGTGTCCCTCGCTCCCCTTACCCATTCATGGTCCAAAACCTAAGACCTTAAACTAAGACGCTTTCAAGAACTACGTGAGGCATCTTTCTCATCCTTATGAGATACGTAGGAGCGCCCGGGCATTTCCCCGCAGGTCCAGCCTGACTTTGGCATTCGGTACCTAGACCTAAAACCTCTCCCAAGGGGGGTTGTGCGGTGTGATATGGGATCATGTCCACATTTACGACAGTTTGTTCACCACACCGTACACACCCTCTATTCCCATTCATGCTAGGTGTTTGAGTTTCTCCACCATGTTCCTCTTATGTTTCTTTCCGCCCTTCGGTCCGAGTTCTAAGACCTAAAACTAAGTTAATTTCTTTGGCTTTATACTACTCGATCTCTCTTGTGGTATTGCACGATGTGGTGCGGGATCATGTCCTCATTTACGTTGGGTTACTCGTCATGTCGTGCCTATCCCCAGATGAGGTGTGTCCTTTGTCTCACATGACGTTAAACTATATTTTGTCCAACATGACATTAAATTGTGCTTCAAGAACTACGTATGGCTTGATTCTCATCCTAATGAGATACGTTGGATTGCCCAGACATTTTGTTTTTGGTCCAGACCAATGAAATACTAAGCCCCTTCCTTCCTTATTGTAGGCCCCTCAGCCTGACTTCATGGGAAGTGGAGTAATCGGGACATCTACCCCGAGCAAGTTCAGGATGCCCCATGGTAATAATGGGAAGCGGCAGTTCTCTCGCCAAAGAGGTCCTGCCTGGAAATTGGGACGACCCGTGATCCAGTCGGTATGTCTGCCTAATGTGCCTTCTCCACGGTGGCTCAATTTCGGGAGTGTTGGGATCTGTTTGAAAAAACCACCACTCCACCTTCCACGCTTTGTGTGCCCCCTTATTGGGATCCTCATTTCCTTTCATGTCTGATTGGACCCCCTAAAATTATGGATGCTCGACCTATGGTCCGCCTACTGTCATGTGCCAATGTTCCGGAGGACTGGTCATGTTTGATGGGACCCTCTAACACTATGGATTCTCGACCTATGGTCCGCCTACTGTCCTGGGCCAACATTCTGGAAGACTGGTCATGTTTTACGGGACCCCCTAACAGAATGTATGACAGACCTATGGTCCGCCTACTGTCCTGGGCCGACGTTCCAGAAAACTGACCAACGATATTTGAGTTAGGCCCCATGTTACGAACATGGTCAGCAGTCAGCCCTCATTTATTGTCCCCATTCCGGGCCAGCATGATATGGATGTTGTGATACCGCCACAGTTGACAGTTATCCGCCATCATTGCTCCCCATTGTGTTCTGAATTTGGGCAGCGTGATTCACCATTCCTCTCTATCCCCATATGTTCGGATGGATTTCAATGCCCCCAACATTTCCCCACCTGTGTGTTAGAGCACATTGAGAAGTCGACACATCAATCGGCCCAAGGTCTCCTCAGAAATCCAGGCCCAATTTCGGATGCCTGAAGCTTGATCAATTCCCCACAGTTGGAAGAAATGATAGCACAAGAATCCTTTTCTTCTCGTGTTATGTTCGGATGGATTTCAATGCCCCTGACATTTCCCCACTCGTGTGTTAGAGCATATTGAGAAGTCGACACATCAATCGGCCCGGGGTCTCCTCAGAAATCCAGGCCCAATTTCGAATGCCTGAAGCTTGGTCAATGCCCCACAGTTGGATGAAATGATGGCACAAGCATCCTTTTCTTCTCGCGTTGGGCGCGACCCATAGGATCCTAGGGATGCGTTGTTATTCGTTTCGAAAATGTGTTTGATCATATTAAACCAAGAGTACAAATGAATGGATTTGGCCATGTATTGGATTGAGATGACGATAAGTACATGTACGAAGTTCATGAGATGGCCAAAACAAGTCCCTCAGGGATCAGCGTGCTGAAGCGATCTTTCAAACGCTGATACCCTTTGGATGGTAGCCTCCAGGACCGCTTCTCACTCTTTGAAGACTCTCTCCTCATCAGCCACCACAAAACGCAGCTTGCTAGACGTAGCTTGTGCCTGCGCCCGCTCAGTTCGATGTACGGTCATCTAGTGACTCGCCTCCACCAATTGTTCCTGCGCGTCAGCCAGCTGGGTCGTCGGTTTCTCCACAAGCTCAGAGCATGTTGCGATGAAGGCCTCCTTATCAGCCGCCTGCCCTTCGAGGTGCTAGACTTCATGCTCCGCCCTCAGAAGTGCTTGAGCACTCGCCGATCCTTCCCGACAATGGGCAATGTCGGTGTGCCGGCTGCTCTCACATATCTTCTCGGCCATGTAATCACGGACCGTCAGATGAAGATGCTGAGCGTCAACCCATCCGGCGCACAGGAAGGGCATCCAGGTCTGAAGTGATCTTATCCGCCTCAGCCAATCTGACTGGGGATGTCTAAGAAAGCACTGGATACACTTCCACCACTTGTGCCATGTCATCCGGCTCTCCTCAACTGCCTCTGAGTCTGAGTCATATATCTCCTCAGGTTCAGGAGGCCGGTACATGGGGAAGGCAGCCAGCAGATCGGCAGCAGGATGCGCCACAGGGACGCCTTTGTGAGAAATAGGATCCTTGACATCCGGACGACCTTATTCTCTCGCCCCAGCAGTGATGATGCCTCCACCAGATTCCGACCTCGTCTCAAGAACAACACCGCTGATGACCTCCACCCCCTGTTCATTAATTGTCGGGGCCGACTCAGTGTAAGGAGCATGTTCTGAATGAGGTGGTATGTCCTTCGTTGGTCTACTCGCGGGCGGCCCGGGCTCCGCAGCATGACATGCCTCCAATGTTGAGATCACTGCGCAAGGCATATGCTGGTC
Organism: Viscum album; assembly: GCA_963277665.1. NCBI lineage: Eukaryota > Viridiplantae > Streptophyta > Magnoliopsida > Santalales > Viscaceae > Viscum > Viscum album. Next base: position 460,927,701 of record OY728139.1, on the reverse strand, counting down.
AGTTGGGACCTTTCGACACTAAGCGCCAGTAGTGAAAAGTGAGACTTACAGGAATCGAGAGTGTCGGTCTCCAGTGTTTTGGTCACTGTAGGGGCCGCCATGATGGGAGACCCCTCTGTGATTGTTAATTCAATGATGGGTGTCGGATCCCCATCATGTCTCACCGGTTCCTCTCCTCCCTCATCTAGTGGGGACACCCGTCAAATGCTCAACTGCTCCTGAGTAGGATGGGGAAGTGGGTTAGAAGTTGTAAAGGAGAATGGATGAATAAGGGAAATAAAGGAATATAGAGACAGACCTCGAGTATCTCGGTTATGTCGAGATCAGAGCCAGAAATCTCACCGATCTCTTGGAGACTCCCTTGGTAGGTCGCCCCTTGAAACCCTTCACCTTCAGGCTCTTCTTCTTCGTCTTCTCCCTCTCCTTCGTCCACTTCGGTTTCCTCCTCCCCCTCCGACTCCTCATCACCGTCTCCTTCTCCCGGCAGCATAGCTTCCGAATCATGCTCCTGGCCGAGCATCACTTTCACTAAGAAAGGTGGCTCCACACGCCGAACCCTTTGGAATTCGTATGTGTCCATGTTCGTTAGATAATCATGCACCCGATGGAAGTTTACTCGGTCGGTAATTCGAACGAGCCCAACCTCTGGAAGTTGGATCCCATTTTGCATTATCTTCTGTCAGATGGCTTCGATGCTCAGCGATTGCCGTAGTGTCATCCAGGTTGACCACAGTGCTGGGAGAATTGCATCTTGGGAAGGTTCGAGAAGGTATCTTATCTGCTTCCCGGGTAGCTCCCTGGCCACCTCATGTGACCCCCCTACAGGTAACGAGGACGCGGAAGTGCCATGTAATGTTACCATTGCCGAGGTCCTTGACTGCGCAGGCCTCGCTGCCTGACGTGCCCTTGGTTCCCCCTTCTGGCGGCACCTTTCCTTCTTTCCTGACGCTCTATTTCCGCGTGAGCAACTTCGAGTTGCCGGAATTGCTTTTGTAAAAGCCCCTCAGGGTATGCAATGGTCTAGTGTTCAGCATATTTTGTTGCCAGGCCAGCATCGACCCCGGTGGGAGGAAGGGTAATGACATCGCCAGAGCCGAAGGTGGTAAACATCAACCACATCTGGCGCAGGACGCATGGATTCTTCTCCTGCCAAACAGCCGTGAGTACCTTCTTCGGCATTCATTGGAGGCACTCGAACTGCCTGGCGAATCTGGATAGCACGTAAGGCTCGCAGATCACCTTCCTGTTGATCCGAGCCACGTGCACCCCTCCCCGAATGCTCTAGATATATTCTTGCTGTTCTAGGGAGCCTTGCTCGTTGTCCACCATTTGGATGACTGGGGTGGGGAACAGGCTGAAGCTGATGTGGGCATGGTTGCCAATGCGGATTCTCACTCCCTCCTCATTGAGCATCAATGGAGCCACCCCTGCGATGTTTAGCAAGGACGATCGCAGTCCGTTGCTCGGAGGACGGACGACATTTGGGAAAGTGTACCCACCAAGATGAGCCGCCACCCAGCCATGGAAGATCTGTAAGGGCCCACATACTCTCCGAGGTGACCCCCCTTATTAGATGCATCCCATGATGGCATATAGCTTGGCCAGTACGGGGACGCCCAAGTTGAACCATTTGTTGGCGGCCATGGAGCCCGCCATCACCAGTGTTGCTGGACGGACGCCCATCCTCGCATCCCGCACCGGCTGGAGCCACCCGCTCAGGAAGGCGGCAAGGAACCTGTCATACCGGACATTCGGGTCCTAGTCCTCAATGATGCGGTAGACCCATGATTGGTATTTCCCCGCTTCCAGGTTCCTCCAGTATGACCCATCCCTGCTTCTTTGAGCCACGGTTGGGCACCGTTTACCTCATCCCAGCATCTTGACGTCCGGATCCTTCTCAAGGAATAGGCTAAACCAGCCCTTGTAGGCAATGTCTTTCAAGAAGTCCTTGACCCCCAGCCTCTCTTTGGCCAGCTCCAATAGGTGCCACGTCAGCATAGGCGTTCACGTCCTATCTCCCCAGGTATTCTTGGGAGGAACGAACTCATCGTATTGGTACCCTCCAGTGGGATACCTCCGATGCAGTGAACGTCCCAGAGACTGATGCCTACTTCCCCATGATGAAGGTCGAATGTGTTGGTGTCAGGAGACCACCGGGTGAATAGATCCATCCTGAGTTCAGGTTGGCTGTGGAAGTGGAACTGCGATCTCCATACCGCATCGAACATGCTGATATACCGCAGCTCGTCCCCGAACTGGTCATAGGTTTAGAGAACCCAGAACACCTAGGCCCATTCGCTGGTGAAGTTTCCCCCAGACCACAGGTACCAATCCTTCTGCCAGCCCTTTGTGTCATCTGTGACACTTTGACAGAGCGTGCTCGCGTAGAGGTCTGGAGAATTCTCTGCGACAGGCTCGTCCCCAGTAATAGTCCTAGTCCTCGGGTTCAGGGCATATACGTCTAGATGTCTGGTTTCCATGGCAGGATGGCCATTATTGGTGATGTTGTAGTGAGGAAGCTCGTCCTCCCGGGTCACCCATGACCGCGGCGTGTCCACCTCGAAGCCAGGTAGGGGCACCTCCTCCAGGATGCCAAAATTCCAGAGCAGGAGGTTGTCCGACATGGGATACGTCTTCTGGGTGAGAGTCACCAGATTGAAAAAGGTCAGATTGTTGGACACAATCACCTCGGCGCCATAAACCTCCTCGTTCCCCGCCATTTATGTTCGGCAATCAGCGGCTTCCCCCTCATCAGCTTGGTACGCGGCCATCTCGAATTTTTTAGCAGTTGTGCAAATCAGGATTCAGGGCATGGAATCGGACAGTTTTGCGCGAAATATGAAGGAGTTCCATGGAATCCTGGAGATTGGCATAAAATCAGAACGCAAACCGTGGATGATCCCTAGCAGGCGCGAAATCACGACCGAAATTTAGAAGGAATTCCGCGCTGCCAGAATGTTTTTACACGCAGCTGCAGGAGAGATTTTTCACATGAGAGTGAATAGATTTTCATGTGAAAAAAGATGATGTTAGGATTTGGGACCCAGTGCCCCTTTTGAAAGGTGAGGCTAGGGTTCTGCGCCGCACAGAAAGAGGATTCTGCGCGAGTTCGGCATTTTGCGCGCCCTGTTGGAATTTTGCGCGCAACATGACCAGGAGACTCAGCACTTCGGCGTTTTGGTGTTTCCCTTGGAATCTGATTGATGCGACCTCTTGCCAATCCAATTCCAAGGGGGGGCATTTTTAGATGCCAAAAAAAGTCCTTAACTCCCGGAGGATGTTTCAGAATGACGAAGCGAAGTCATATTCAGAATCAGAGGCCCGATCATGTGGCTCTGGATGTGGGGCGCGAAATAAAGGAGGATCCGTGCGGAAATATGTTCTGCTCACGAAGTACTCTCGGGATTCATGGAATCGAGCCGGTGAGGCGCGCAATAATTGTGCGCCCCGGTTCTTCGCGGCGTGATATTGCGCGCAGACGGTTCCCGGCACGGAAGATTTCACGCGCTGCCTGGATTCCGCGCTGGCCATTTCCTATAAATTGAAGGCTACCCCGAACGGTTTGGGGGTTTCGGAATTCGAATCGGATCTCGTGCGCAAAATTTGGCTCCCCCCGTGCGCAATATGACTTCCAGGTAATCCCTCATTTCATGCAACCTTTCCCCGGAGTTCGCCTTTGCGCGCAACTCCACCGGCTTAAGTGAATTTGCTCCCTCTACCGGTTTTCTTCCTTGCGCACAATCCGTGTCTCGTGCGCGAAATACCCTCCCATGCACGCAAAACCATGCATGCAATTCCCTCTCCGCGTGCAATTACTTTGCTCCAATTGCACTCCGTCCCGGTGTCTTGCGCGCAAATCTTCCTTTTTGTGCGCACAGAGCAGGACCCTTCACCTTGACGCCCCTTGGCCGCCCCTCTGCGCTAGCACATTCTGTCTCCCCTTCCGGGCATGTGCGCCATGCGTTGTTTTCCCGTACGGCCTTTCAGGCTCGTGCGATGTAACCCCATGGTCCCTTGGGCGGTTTTTACTGTTGTGTTGCTTTGCCTTATGCTTCTCCGCAAAGGCACGCTAACAGCTATTTATTCTTTGCATAGCCACGCTAACGTGGACCCCCCGATGGTTCGCCCTGCGGTCCCCCTTCACCACGGCCTTGCCGATGCCTTCCCTCCCACAAGGGGTAGAGGTCGTTGGGTATGTATGCCCTAGGGGTGTAGAGCGAACCCACCTCGTCCAAGCTGCAGGACAATAAACTGCTAAGCACCTCATCCTTAACACATGACGTTAAACTGTGGTCCGACCCCGTGCTTCACACGCCGGGTCCCCCCAGCTCGGGAATTCTTTACACCCACTCGTCTCCACGGGAATGGACTCTTCCTCACATGGAATAAGATCCTCCTTGTCGGAGTGGAGTTTTCCCACGGGGGAAGGGCCGCCTCAGGGCATACGCCCCTAGCCTTTCAATGGATGATTCCACCCGTGCATCTCCGTGCTTCCCCTGCCAATGCCAGTGGAGTCCTTTTCCCACTGTGCTTTGTCGAACCACGGGCCTCCACCCTAGTGTAAGCCCCGACAACAAGGGCCACAAACCACACGTAAGCCCCTATTTTCTCTTTGGGCCACTCAACGTGTAAGCCCCATTGCGCTTCTCACGGACACAACCTTTTGCGTCGTGATCGTCTGGTCCCTACTACCTCTTGTTTCTCACACCGAGCATGACTCACGTGGGCTTAGAGTGTGCATCGACCATGGAACCACCATGGGCCGCCTCAGAGCATAATCCCCATCCCAGCGAACTACGTGGACTTTGATCCATGCTAAGGCATGGTACGTAGGAAGCCTCTACGAGGTTAAAGCCCACCACCCAGTCATCCCCACCTCTCTACGTCGCTTCCCTGACCACCATGTGCCGCCTCAGAGCGTAAGCCCCAAATCCCTCGTCCCGCATAACGTTAAACTGTATTTCATCCCGCATGACGTTAAACTGTATTTCGTCCAGCATGACGTTAAACTGTATTTCGTCTGGCATGATGTTAAACCGTATTTGGTCCCGCATGACGTTAAACTGTATCTCGTCTCTCATGACATTAAACTGTAACTCTTCCTGCATGACGTTAAACTGTGTTCCCCCTCTTGGGCCGTCTTAGAATGTAACCCCCATGCCTCACTCCACCCTCTATCCCGATCCTTACCCGGGCCGCCACATCCCGGTGAGATCATGCCACCCCATACCACTCCATGACATCTGGGAAGCCGCCTACATGCGGGCCCCAACATCGGTGTTCCCCCTTGGGGTCCTTCAACCCGATCTGTCTCCGCAAGACATTAAACTCACGACATACCCCGTGTTAAACATGGGAAGCTGAGGAAAAACTCAGATGGTACATATTCCCCATGTTTGATGTGGGATGCCTCGAGCTTCCGTGCCCTCAAGAAGCCCTATGATGAGGGACCAAAGACAGACATGCCAACGACACCCCAACGTGACCATTCTCCTCACCGAAGGTTGCTGCCCTGACAAGACCCCTTGGAGCGTCTCGACGGAAGCCGCATAATTAACTGGTCTCAATGTAGATATGGAACCGAGAATGAGATTCACGAGGACATATTAAATCTATGAGGGATACCCGGACTAGGTTATGTGCTCCGAGGAGGAATCCACAAAAGGAAGAACCGAAATCCCATCATCTCGGTTTCGATCAAGGACCAGACGTCCCTGAACAAGGAACGGATGCCGCTCGCCTTTGGAAAGCGGGAATGCGGGGTAACAAGCCGTGCGTCCTCCCCACAGATGGATGCGCGCGCCCCGGTGAAAGCATCAGAGCAAAAATCATTACATAGGTACACAAACCAATATGTTTGTTTCTTATAGAAATCATTTTAAATTTTCCCTTTATTGAAAAATATTTTAGCATTAATTTGAAAAAGTTTATAATCAAGGTTAATTTCTATAGAAATTATAATTATGATGTATTGAAACAGGAAAAAGGTGATGTTTTCATCATAGCCATTTAATATATGATGTTTAAACCATTTTATCCATTAGCCTTGCATTATAGGTATTTAGTTTACCTTACATGTCCATTTTTCTCTTGAAAAGCCATCTTCACCCTACAATAATTACATTAACTAGTGCATCGGCCAAGATCCAATCTCGGTTAGGATATATAGAATCCATTTTAGAATTCACGGCTTCGTTCCATCATGTATCTTCTGATATATCTAATACCTATTTTTTGGATAGAGGTTCATCATTTTAAACCAATAATGAGTCACCTACTTCAGTGAATAGAATTCAATATCTCTCTATTTCTCTAACCTCTCATTTACTCTAACATAGTACTTGTGTTTCAAGAACCACTTCTTCAATGGTGAGCTATGGAGTCCTTTCCTCTATCGAATTTTGTGTTTCTTGAGAATTTACTTCAATAGAGTAAATTTTTCTACCACTATAATATTTGATTATGGGATCCCTCTCAAGAAGTATGTATTGTATGGTGACATTTACTTTCTTTCATGAGGGGTTATATAGGCAATAACGCTTTGCCTCCTTAGGATACCCTATAAAGATAAAAATTGTTTTCCTAGGTTTATAGTTTGTTACATAGGAAGGCCTTATCAAATTCCTCATAACTCCATACAGGTATATGTTATAAAAAAATGTTTCTTTCCCTCAATAACTCAAATGTAATTCCATTTTTCACTTTATATGGTACACTAGTTAATGTACATGACATAGTTTTTAATTAATATCTCAAAATTCTTAATTGATGATACGTATGACACATCATCGATCATAGCATGTATGACATGTTATAGTTCCTCCTTTCACTACACCATTCTCCTATGGTGTTTAATGTATAGTGTGTTGAGATAGAAGACCAAACTCTTGTAGAATGTTCCTGAACTATTGGATAATATATTCACCACTATGATCTAATCAATGCATATTTATCTTCATTCCATGTTGATTCCCTAATTCATTCTTGGATTCTTTGAATTTCTTTAAGGCCTCATACTTGAACCTCATTAAGTTTACATATACATATCTATTGACATCATGAGTAAAATTTAAAAAGTAAAAATATCCATACCTGGCTTCTACTAGAAATGTAACAGCCACACTAGTGTGTAAATATCATATATGCTATGTGTCCCTGACCAAATGTCTCTCTACCAAAAGAAAATTAACATATGGTAGAATTCAATTCATGATATATAAAAAACCTAATATTAAAAAACTAATCTAAATAACTATATTCATGTTAATAACATCAATTACAAACCAAATTTAAGGTATATGAAAAATAAATCTTATGGAGTCATTATTAACATGTAATGCATGTAACTATATTATAAAATCAATTTATTACAAAAAACATATCATACACAATATACAATAAATAATTTTTTATATAAATGATTAATAACGAAATAACTATCAAATAAATGAATATTTCTTAAATTTATCCATGATCACAAATTATAAATTTATCAAAAAATAAAAAATATATTAACTCTTTTATAATTAATCATAACATTATTTATATTCCATGATCATTTACATGAAAAATTTATATAGTATTTCTAATTAAAATCTATCATATTTTTTGTTAGATGGAATTTCTTTTTAATTATATGATATTTTATGAATTATAAATTTTATAATTCAATTTTTATTATGTAAATATTTTTCATAATATAAATATCATACACATTAAAATATTTAATCCTATGATCAAATAAATAATCAAAACATTTTTGATGTTTTCTGAATAACCTATTTCAATATGGCTTTATTTTTAATTTTGGACATTTTAAATTAATTATTTTTAGTGGATCATAATTTAAATTTGAACTCCTTTATTTTTCTGCCTTAATTATATAATTTATATACTATTTACAAATTTATATATTACTTTTAAATAAAAAAAATATTATTTAAATATTAAAAATATTCTATATAACTTTGGTAAAAGGGTCAATACATTTTTATTACGATTTATAGACATTTTATAAACCAAATTATTTTCAAAATGAAAAACTCTTTTATATTTAAATAATATTTGTGATAAAAGTTACAGAATCATTTAATCAATTAAACATTAATATTTTATTGTCAAATAACTCTAGAATTTCTTTTTATTTATTTATAAACAAATTATAAATAATATAATTCAATTCATTATTGAATTTTATTATGTAATAAATAAATTCTTCATTTATTTTGAGAAGAAATATTAATAATTTCATATTTAACATTCTTATGTAATTTTTATGTTATACAGATGACTTGTACATTTATTATTAAATTTTAAATGTAAAATATTAAAAAAAATATTTTATATTATACAAATTATGTTTTCAAATACATTCCAATATATTGGATTTAATCATTTTATATAAACATTTAATATTAAATATAAAATATTTTTCATTATATGTAATTCCACTTCAAACATATGATATATTTATGATTATAAACATTTTATAGCCTAATTTATTTTATGTAAACTAATTACATAATTTTAAAATCAAATATTAATAAAAATAAACCTTAGAAAAATCTATCATTAATGCAGTTTAGATGTGGTTGAAATAATATATTAAATAATGCCCATTTTAATCTTTACAATTTAAATTAATTAATTATGAAAAATTCATAAATTTAAATAAAACATTTTTTAAATTTTGGATTTATTTTTGAATATTATAATCTCTTCATAACTAACCCATATGATTTCTAATTAAACACTTTATTTCATCATCACACGGAATTCTATATAATTTAGTAAAATGAATTTTTAATATTAAAACATAATATATAGAATACATTACTAAAAAAAATTTAAAAAAAAATTATATCATAAATTATATATTATTTATAATTAATTAATTTATAAAATTTATACAAATTTAAATATTCTAAAAATGACATTTTATTATGATTTATGACCATTTTTTAACCATGTATATTTTTTAAAAAATATTACCTGTATTAAATCTTTAATATTAATGTAATATTTATAATAATTTTTATAAAAACATTTAAATAATTACCCATATACATTTTATAGTAAATTACATTATAATATTTTTATATATTCTATGAGTGTTCCAAAATATTGGATTTTTATATTTATTAAAAAAATTTAAATAATCTAAAAATATACTGATATATTTTGCCTAAGTAATGACCCATTTTATTATAACTTATTTATGTAATCCATGACCTATAGTCCATATTCTGATAAAACAATTAACATAATATCTATTTGTAGGATCAAAATTATGTTATATTATAATGTAAAGTCGATAAATGTAAAAATAGGTAAAATTTCATAAAATATATTTCCGTTTAACATTATAAGAAACACATTGATTTGAGGAGTAACTAATAAATCTGATACCACTTGTGGGTTCAATGAGATCATCAAATGACTTTAGAAGCAGAGGAAAAGATGTTCTTATGTAATATATCCAAAATAAATGTATAAAATAAATGGGAATACCTAGATAATATAAGGATCCATACACAATCTTCTTTGGATTATTCTTGATGTTTATCACTAGAGTAGAATATGAAATTCTTTCATTGAGTGGATTAGCTAGAAAAAAGAATCCCATAACATTTCATGAATATTTATAAATATAGAAGGGGTATAATAACCATCATCTAGTGATAAAAAATATTTTTTAGGAAGAAATAATAACAAGTATTTCCTACAATCAGTCAAAACAACAAATAGTGATCTCATCCCATTATATATCCTTACCTGACATGTTTCATTTATTAAAACATATACGACATATTCATTGAATATGAATAAATTTACTAATGTTGGAATTATTACTTGAATTCAATAATTTAATTAACTCCATTTAATTTATTCATAATGGATTATCATGAAAAGAACTATGTGGTAGGATACATGCATGAATAATTAATTCATTTTCATACATATTTTAGTGAACATTCTAAACATTGCACTCGTTTCAAATCTTGAAACTATTACAACGTTTCTTTATACTTTTTCACAAATTCAATAAAAGATGTTACAAATACAATTAAATTCTACCTTCCACATCATTTAGTTGGAGTAGGAGGTTTATATTGAGAAACCATATGCTTTCATTTAGGAGAAATATAAATATTATGCTTAAATATTTAATAAGGATTTATATGGGATGAAACAATCCACAAACCATTGTATTCTATGATATATATATTCTTGAATATGTTGAATTTAAAAAGTAGGAGAGTGCAGAAAAATATCTGCATAAAATATGAAAATAGGTATATCTCATTATTATTGTATTTATATGATATTATATTCAAATAAAAATGATGAATAAGTTTGTGATAATTTTCCAAGGAGATAATGAAGTTTTTTGGAATGTATAAATTTTGGGGGATGAGGTATTTTTTGGGCCAAAAAATTTACCAAGGTAAAGATCAAATTTTTCTTTCTCAAGAGACATATTCTACATATTTTATGAAACTTTTTTGGAATAAAGGATTCAAAACTAGTTTCTAAAACAATTTTAGTGGGAAATGATTTATCTAAATATGAACAGATCATATATATTTATCCAAGAGTGTTTTAATTGATGATTTGAAGTAAATTTTACTTGAAAACGTTATTATCATATTTGGGATTTAATGTTACATTCTATACTAAGTACATAGAAAAACTAAAATATAATAATTTCAATGTTGAAAAAATATTTCTGAGGTATATTAAAGATATAATTGGGTTTTGGTAAATGTATGACTGTACTGAGGTGCTTAATCTATTTGGGTATAAAGATAAATATAAATAAGGTTATGTTGGAGATATAAGGCCAAAATATAATGGATTTTATTCCTTAGAGATATGTGTTTTTTTGGAACACCAAAAACCCCAATTATATGAATCTAAAAACTGTTTAAGATATGTATATATCTTCTACACAAGGTACATATCATTTAATGTGGATGAGATCATAGTTATAGGTTTTTAAAGTTAATATGAAAATACCAATTATCTTGGGTTGCAATAAACAATATTCTATCATTATTATATGAAATCCATTTTAGCATTAAATATTTGACCACATCGATATACATTTTTACTTCATCATGGAGATTTTGGATAGAAATGAACTAAATTTGGAATTTATTCCTAAAAAGGATAAAATAAGATATATTTTCTCAAATAAATCACTTAATGAAACAATTTATTATATGAGGGTGGTATTTGGAGTTCAACCTCAGCCATATTAGAGATAAGGTATGATGTGTTTTTTCCCATCTCATCAATTCTCATGTCTTTTTTTCAAAGAGGGAGAAATGTTGGAAACATAAATCATACTTTTTATTTGTTCTTATATGTTTGGGTATAATGATGGAGAATATTTATATTGGTAGTATTCATTAATATGTGTTTTTATTTGTAGGATAATATATTTAAGGAGAGTTATGAAATGGTATAAGCTATGAATTCTATATTTTTCATTTCTGAATAGTTTTAATAGTCTTATAGAAGCATATGCTCAAATTTTTTATTTAATATATTCCTTGGATAAATATATCAAATCAAGGAAAAATTTGATTTGGTGATGTAGTATTTAATGAATAATAATTTCTCATATTTAATATATTGATTTAATGGTAATGTATTCTTGGAAGAACAAGTGATCCATTCTCAAATAAATTATAATGTGATATTAGTTAATCTTGTTGAAAGAATATGATTAATTTTGAAAAAGATATGAAGGTAAATAACTTTTTATAGATACGATTATATTATTATTCAATGTTATAGTTTCCAATATGGAGTTCCTTATGTTAGATTTTAATCTTTGGTTAATGATTTATTTCTAATAGGATTGATTTTGATAGCGATTTATGTCTCCTGGTTTCCCAAAAAATATAAAGGGAGAGATTACCGATACTACGATAAAATTTTAATTTATTGAATTCTTATGATTTTTTTGAAGACCCATGATGATGATGTTATGATATGATATTAAATGTGATCCTATATATTGTATTTTATATATAGAGAATAATGATTAATGAATTTTTAAGTGGATATAAATAATGTAATGGGTTTTATTGTCAATGTATAAATAATATTCACAATTTTATGAAATAATAGTTCTCAGGTAAATTGTAGGATTTATCGGCCTATGAATTTATTTATAATCCATGTTTAAATAGTCAATAAGAGATCTATAATTATTTTACATTATTATGGAAATATAGAGTTTGAAGCAAGACATGGAATTTTGGAAAAGTATTTGAGTGTATGACTTCAATTTACTAATTTTGGGATTACATATAACATTTTAATAATTTTATATAAATATCATCATTTAATATGACTTTTATTATTTCTTTTGAATTATGTTGAATTTTATATTAATTTTCAAATTTCATTTAACTCTAGAGGTAGAACGAATGACTTCAATGACAGTTAATATAGCTTCATTTCGAAATGTATGACTTAGTTATTTTCATATGACTTTAGAAGTAATAAATAATTATAATTAGATTAAAATTTTGAAAATTAATGAATGAAATTTCTATTTTTATACCAGGGTGTATTACTTAATGAACTGAACATAATAATTAAACACATATAACATTTTTTGGAATCTGAAGTTTGGAAAAAGATATTAAATATTATTATTATGAAGAATGAAAATTCAATACCATCAATACCATTTAATATGACATCAAATGAAAATAAATATCACATTTATATGAATTATGATTTTTGGAAAAATTCGAGAAAAATAATAATAATGTATTTTTAGGGTCATTCAACACAGAAATATTGATGCCACAAATACAATTGTATAATGAATGAATACATTCATAAAAGAATGATGGAGTAAATTTCATGAAAAAAAAAGATGATAAAAATGATGGATGGATTTAAGGATAATGAAAATGATAGTCCAATATATCATCTTTAGGTTATGATCAATTATTAAGATAAGTAGTGGGATTTTTGATAGCCGATTCTTCAAGAATTTAAATTCAAATGTCATCAACCTATGTATTATAGGTGGAATATTGAAAAGAAGAAAAAATTGAGAGAATAATATTTAAACGATTTATAAATACATATTTTTAAATTAAAAAAGTGCATTTATGCAAGTTAGTTGATTATCAAATCTGGTAGAACATGTAATGCATAAATCTTTACTCTCATGTAAACACAATTTGTAGAAAATAATTGCACAATGTGTAGTATAATGATCGTTTATTCACGATTATTTTAAGATGTTGAAATCATAAAATTCAACAAGTTATATTTTATAATATTTATTTCTTATTGGGATTAACTATGTCAAAATTATCTTATAGTAATTTTTTGGGATTGTTATAAAATAGTTAATTTTTAGGTGAATAGGGGAAAAATACAATTTTTACCATAACTATAAATTCATAGAAGAAATATCTATATGTTTAAAATAAATTGTACTTTATCAGTTTTATAATAAGTAAAAATATATATTTTATGAATACTATGTTGAGCTTATAAAACCCCTGATTAATATTTGAAGTACATAAGTAATTATTTACATTAAAAAAATTCTTTTGGTCATTTATTTTAATTAAATATAATATTGGTAAAATTCGGTTTTGGATTGATTTGGATTCTAAATAAATTTTATTTATTTAATAATAATGAAATTTATTTCAGAAAAAAATTTATTATTCTATCATATAGATAATTTTTATCAAAAAAACACATTTTTTCTAAAAATGGGGATTTTAGGTAGTAAATCCTCCAATATTAAAATAATTTTTTATTTATTTTTTTTATATTTTCAATAAAATAAAATAATTTTAATTTAATTATTTACAATTTTCATTTTAAATAATAAGAGAAATTTATTTTTTGGGAATAAAATTATGTCACCACGAAAAATATTAGATACCATGGTAAAATAAATATTATTTTAAAAAATAACAATTTTATAAATATTGTGTCTTTTTAAATGGATATATTTTAGAATTAAGAAGTTAATATTAATTTTAGGCTTCTCTAGAAATAATTCAACACTATATTAATTGATAATTAAAGTTAAATAAGATTAAAAAGACATAATAATCAAAGAATCATATTTGTAGGAAAAATGGGGTTTCTACATATTATATGTCATATTTTAAAAGTATAATTTCTAATATATATACATCAATTAGGTTAAATGACCCAATTGTAATTCGTCTTGTTGAAAATTTTTATGATGGATCATCTTATATTTTTAGTGACTAAAATAATATCCCTGATTAATATTTAATCAAGATTAATAAGTGTAAAAATGGGAAATCTAATGGGGACTAAAATTTTTTTATATCCAGTTGACACTTATAAGTTCTATAATATCATTTTAGGTCATAAATTTACACCTAAATGCCTCAATTTGTTTTTTGCAAAAAAACAAACCTAACTAACCAAACCCACCGCACCCACATTGGATACAATTCTTACCCTTTACATAACATTTGTTTATTTGGAAAGACTATCTTTTCCACCTAAAAAGGATCTCACACCCACCCATTATCTCATCCCAATCCACACCAAATGAATTTATCATTATGTTCCCTTATATATTACATTTTATATCCCTCCCAAGGATTATAAAATAACTAATTATTCCTTCCATGTTTTAAAAATCTAATTCGAATGAAAAGGGTTTTTAATACCTCTATTTCTTTTTAAATTTAAATTATATTGATATAGTAAATTCTTTAAATATTTTATTGATTGTAGTTTCATGTTATTAAATCTAATTTTACATGTTATTAATGAGAAAAAAATTATCCCATCTCATTATATCTCTTTTCATATGTCTTTATTATACTGACAGAAGGATTCTCCTTCCATACCTTCCATTTTAAATTAGAAATAATTTAATATAATTTAATCATGATTTTAATTATATGTAATTGTCATCAATTATATATATTTGTTGTGATATTTAATATCATTAAATGTTTTTTCATATCCATCATGATACATAAAAATCATATATTTTTTAAATTTACTAGTGTGTGGATTTTTGAGAAATTATATCTCTGTCTGGATACTGGATAATAGATACCACTATGCTACATATAAACCTAGGGTTAATCATCCTAAGAAGGTGGTTTGAGATTCAACTCAATATTCTCTCTCGTGCAGGATGGGATATCTTAAGACTCCACACTTGGCTGCACACTCATGGGGGATATGATTTGGATAATTCACATTCTCCTCACATATCATAGTTTAATATTTCTATATTATTACTATCGTATCCCACCTATTCAAACTATTAAACACAACTAACATCTTCTATTGATATCCCAACACATTAAAAGTATATCTCACCAATCCCTTATCTTTGTTTACATGAAAATGGTACTTACTATATCATTGGGAATAACTAATAGTTTCAATCTTAATTATGTATTTTTTACCATCCACCCTATTTATTTAGAGGTCCTGTTTCATTATCATCCCACTTATTGAATAAGAATGTATTGAAATTCCATATTCTTGTATCATAATATGGATTTTTATTGATTCTTGAGGAATGTTAATTATACATTTTTTTCATATTCATATATTTTATTTTGGTGAATGCAATAGACACAATGAATTATTGGGTGGGGCTTGATATTAAATGAACGCTCGATGCATTGGTTGGTATAACAAGTAAAAAAGTTTAGTTATTTGTTGTCATCCTACCAAATACAAGCCTGATTTATTGGATATAACCATGATGATATGAAATGTACGCTAGTCGAAACCTGGATAGTAATAATAATGTTTTAGCTGAGGCCTTGATAGTAAAGATTATGATATCTGACAGTATGTATTTAATCAATTAGAATGTTCTTAGTTTTATGCATATGAATATTTTAATTTATATATTATCCATGTATAATTTTTCATTTTCGTGATATTGATTATATAGTATGCATATTGATTATTACTTCTGCCATCATATGAATTTTTTTAATGATATATTCCACTATAGTTATAAATTTAATAAGAATTTTATCGCACAATTAATATGTTTAAATTTTTATATTATAAAAAGAAATGGTTTATGAATAAATATAGGGATGAACTAAAATGAATAATAATGATTTTATATTTTTATGTTGTACTTTGATGTGTTAATGTAATATTGAAATCATGTATATATCTTGTCACCAAAAATGAAAAAATATTTAGTCCTTTGAAATGAAATGCTTGTAACATGTACCAATGTAATAAATTATCATCCAACAGTGGTTCATTAGATCCAGGGCAATATAATTGCTAGCTAATTACCATTTACCTCAAATCTTGGGAACTATATTTTAATATAACAAAACTGTCACAAGAATTATAAAAACCCTTAGGATTCCCAAGGAAAATTGTTTATATTAATATATTTACGGATTAATATTAATAATTTTATGAGGTAATTATGTACATTTAACTATTTATATATAGATCATCATATTAGAAAAGAAAATTATATCACTAAGTGTAATCAGTGCATGGATTTCTTTTTAGAGAAAGTCTACATTGATGGTGTAAGGACAAAGTATATTATGGGGATATTTGGGTATTTAACATATATTATTATAATAAAAATAAATTTATTAAGAAAAATAATAAAAATCAACATGGTGGAACAATTCTAGAGTACATCATGTGATATAAATATTTATCATCCATTGGGGACACTAATATATTAGTAGATGATAAGTAGATCTTGTCCACATAGAAGAGACTGTTTATAAGTATAAAAAAATGTTTATGAGATTTTCTAGACATGTTTTATACTACATATATAAACTAGAATTTAAGATCCATTGTATCTTTTATGGGAATAAGTTGAGCATTCCAAGGGAAAATTTATCTAAGACTTGTTCATTATATGATAATATAGTATCTGATTCCATCACGATTGAAAACTAATTCTCTAAGTATTACATTATTAATGTAACTCATGTTAAGAATATGATGACTGATCACCATAGACAATGAAATGTGGAAATGATGAATTAGGGAAATATGAGACATCAAACATGTGATAATTGTGGGAAGAAACACGCTGGAAAATTATTTTTGGGAATAAGTTTTTATTACAAGTTTGGATAGAATGGTTATTTGGATTATGAATGAAAGTTAAATATGTAAGACTCAAATAAATAGTGCTTTGACTATAATGATATGGGTCATTAATCTAACTTATAACCGAAAAATTTAGCGAATCCACCTTAGAAGTGGCATAGACGGAGAGGCCATGATTTTGAAATTTATATAGCAGAAGTTAAATTTTATAAAGATATGATAGAAGGTATATTTATTGTCAACTAAAATATGTTAAATTATTTATTTTATTCATGATATTAACACATTTTTCCCTACAATAATATTAAAAACATTCTTATCACCTTTAAAAATTATTTTTTAATCATGACAACTGATAAAAGTATTATTTGAACACGGGTATGTCAATTAGTCCCCATTATTATGTATAGACACACCTTACTTAAACTCTTGATTTTCATACCTATGGTTGAGTTTTTCATAACCCTGAAAATAGATTAGATTTCAAAGTTCAATAATTTTTTTATATCCACTATTAAAAGATTATTATTCATGAAGGGGGAGCTGAGTTCATTTAATTTAGAGGTGAGGTTTTATTTTATAATTCAAACTTAGATCCTCGTCTATTATCCAAACCTACTAAATTACATTGAGAGGAAAGTTGGGCAAATAATATAGCTGTTAAGGACAATATAATAATAGATAATTTAATAATTGCACATGAATATATTGAGGTTTTTCCTAAATAATTACTTGTAATTACACCTATGCATGAAATATAGTTCACAATTGAACATATACTAGAAGGGAAACCAATATCAAAAAATTATTTTATGACGAACCCACTGGAATTATTGGAGTTAAAGATACAAATTTTGAAGTTGTGTGATAAAGGATTAATGTATCCTAGTGTCTCACATTGGGGATCTGATATTGTTTTTAATGAAAAGGAAGGTTCTATAAGGTTATGTGTCCATTACTGAGAGAAAAATACTATTATAATAAAGAATATATGTCATCTACCACACATTGATAACATATTAGAAAAAATGTAGGGAGAAAAATATTTTCCAATGATCAATATTCAATCTGGTTATCACAAATTAAGCATAAATAATATTTATTTATCAAAGAATTCATTTCATACAGGGTATGAAAATTAATACTTCATAGAGATTCCATTTATATTTACTAATGGACTCTCTATGTTTATGGGTATAATGAAAAGACTATTTAAGGATTATTTTTATTATTTTATTATGGTATTCAATAATGATATCATTATATTCTATAAAAGACATGAGGATCATGGGAATCATTATTGAGACTCTTAGAGATATTGTATTATACAGAACATTTAGTAATTATGAATTTTTAATCAATTAAATTTCTCTTGTTTTCTATATTATATGTAATAATGTAATATTTTTGATACTTTTAAGACAATGGTAGTCAATTTATATCCCACATATAAGAATATAATTGAGATTTATAGTTTCCAAGGCATGAAAGGTTAATGTCAAAGTTTTTTTCAAACTTTTTCTTGATTAAAAAATATATTACCCAACTAGAAATGTAAAGGGGTCAAATTAACATGGTTAAATAAATATGAGGAAAATTTTGAGTAGATATAGGGGATATTGTTCAACACATTTGTTTTGACTCTAAAATTGGGAAAAGAAGGATTTGTAATATATAGTGATGCATCGATGAGATTAATGGGATAAATCCTAATGAAAAATGGTATACTGGTTGTTTATGAAACAAAGATTCTAATGAACTATGAATATAACTATCTAACTTGTGATTTTGAATTTGTAGTTGTAATATTTTCCGTGAAGATATTTAGGTATTATCTCTATTGTTCTTTATGTGATATATATATCAATAATAAGATTTTTGAATAAATTTTCTCTTAAAATGAATTCAAGATAAGCAAAGAAGATAGATTAATCTACTCGAGGACTATAATTTCTTGATACACTACCACACTATGGAATCAAACAAGGTGTATATTTACATGAGTATAAAAGATCATATTGTTCTGAAGATGATGAGGATGAGTAATGATAGTTTATTCATAGAGCTAGTAAAGTGAGATTTAAGAATATTTAAGTAAAGTTAAATATCAATTATTTAATAAATAATTACGAAACCTTCCTTGATAGAGAAGAAAAAAAAGTACAACATGAATAGAATATTTTGATTACGAGAATTAATGCCATAAATGATTGAATATTAACAGAATTCTCATATGAATTTGGAATTTCAATGTTTGGAAAAAGACCACATGTCTCATCCAAACCTGAGTTTAAAAAATAATTAAGATATGAATAGCATAACTCAAAATTATCAATACAAACTGGAAGCACAAATATGTACATGTATTTAAGTGGATATTTTAAGTGTGATGATATGAAATGGGAAATTGTAGACTAGTTTAATAGATTCCTGGTATGCCAATATGTGAAGGCTGAGAGACAATATCCCAAATTCATTATATAACATTTACATATAACAATATTGAAGTGTTATAATTATATAGTGGAAACTATCACTAGACTTGTAAAGAATCCAAAAATAAATAATTCAATATGGCTAATTATTGATAACCTTATCATGTCTACACATTTCAGAGTAGTTAGGGATGACTTACATCTATAATATTAGGAATGAATCTTTGTAAACAATGTATTGAGATATCATGATTCACTCCTATCTATTGAATCTGATCGGGACCCTCAATTTAAACTAAAATTTTATTGGATCCTTTAGGAGACAAAAAAACCAATATACATGTTTTTACTATATATCAGCCTGAAACTGATGGGAAATCATGAAGGGATATTCATATATTATAAGAAAATTTAAGATTATGTTCTCTTGACTTATAAGGTGAATGAGATCAATATATATCTCTTGTGTAATAAAAATAAAATAATAGTTCCCATTCGAGTAACAAAATGGAACCGTATGAGGTATTTTTTGTGAATATATTTCATACTCCAACTTGTTGGGAAGAAGTTGGAGAACAGAATCTAGTATTCCTAGATCATTTGGAGGAGAAAACTATGAATATATGAACAATTCAGAATTACATCAAATAATCTCAAAGTAGAGAATATAGCTATGTTTATAATTTAAGGAAAGACATAGAATTTTTTATGGTGGATCACATATTAATAAATTTGTGCATGTGTAACAGATTAGTATTATTTTTTAAAAAGGGGAATTTAACCCCTCAATACATTGGGTGTTTTGAAATTATAGATAGAATTAGAAAAATATATTACTTATTAGTTATGCCACAAAAATTTCCAAAAATAAAATAATGTATTCTATGTTTAAATACTAATGAATGAAATTTCATTAAAAATACACGTACTCACATTGGAGTGAATAAAAAAAAGATAAATTTATGAGGAAATAGAATAATTGGATGGTGAAATTAATTTAGTGAAATAAAAAACTAGCATATGAAACATAAGACAATGAAGAATCTATGAGGAATAAATACCCACATTTGAATAGTATTTGACTTTAATTAAAATTTAAATTATTATGTTATTTAAGTGGTGGGAATGTAATACCCGAAACCTTAATCTAATAGGTGGACACCACATCTTGAAAAAAATAGTACAATGCACAAACAAAATATCCCCTTTTCATTATTATATTTAAAACATAATTTCCCAAACAGTAGAATTTATATTTTATTAAATTAATTTCATATTGGGAATAATTATGTCAAAATTATCTTATATCTTTTTCGGGATTTTTTGAAATATTTTCTTATTAAGTGAATTGAAGAAAATATAGTTTTTACAAAAAATGTAAATTTAAATAATAAATACCTAGAAGTTTAAAATAAATTTTAATTGATCAATTTTGTTTGAGTTATAACCAAATTTTTTTAAAACATTTTTCATCTATAAAACCCTTGATTATCATTTTAAGGAAATAAGTAAAAAATTTACAAGAAGTAGTTTTGGTTGTATTTTATTTTAATTAAATATTATTTTTTAAAATTCAGTTTTGGAATTATTTAGATTTCACATAACATTAATTTAGTTTTTAAAAACCTCTTTATGTTATAAACATGAAATAAATTTATAATTTTATAGCACACATAAATTTTAATCTTAAAAATATACTTTCTTTAAAAAAAATTATTTTCTACATATTACATGTGATAATAATTAAATTATTTTGTAATTTATATTTATTTTAAAATAAATAATTGAAAATCATTTGTGTATTGTTAATCTTCATTTTAAAATTAGGTTATAAGGGAAATTTCATTTGTTATAATAAAATTAATTTACAAAGGAAAATATTAGTTAATGTTGTAAAATTGTTATTTTTAAAAGAATAATACCTTTCTAAATTTTGTGAGTTTTTTTAAATATTATATTTAAATTAATAATAAAATAATTTTTTTTAGAAATATAGAAAAATAAATTAATACCCTTGTTAATTTAAAATTAATGTTAAATGATATTAAGAACACCTAACAATTAAAATATCCCCATTCCTCAAAAAATGGTTTTTCTACAAATTATATGTTTTAATTGAAAATCTATTTTTACCATATTTAGAAATTTAATTATGTTAAATGGAGGACACATTTTGATTTAAAAATTTGATATTTGGTAATAATGAACATCTTATATTTTAATTTACAAAATCATAACCATGGTTAATATTTAAAAAATGGATAATCTAATGTGGCTCAAATTTTACCAAATTAATTGGACACATAATCCTTATTGAATAACATCATTATTTTATAACGTCCTACCAATATGTCCAAAAATTAGTCTTCACAAAAAACCTGCAACACCTGAAAATTATATAATAAGAATATTTTATTTGATATCGTATGTCACACAATGACAATATTTGTATAAAATGTAACACCTAGAAACATTATGATATTTTTTTAAATAAATAAAATATCTTAAATACATTTTATTAAAAAAAATATAAGATTATCTTCAATTATTTTCATCCCTGTGTTTATCTTTCATTACACACAATGCTGAGTTTAGCATGCATTCCATGAAATAATGAGTTTATCTTGCGTTACACACAACACCAAGTTTTAACGGACCATGACATGTAAATTAAATATTATTTTTTAATGTGATAATTATTAAATATATGATTGATTGGTGGGTGATAATAGGGTTAAATAAATTATGAAAATATATATTTTAGGTTCTTTTATCATTTATTTATTATAAATAAGGTAAGAATCATTTAAATGAAAAAGAAATGTTTCCTAAAAACTGTATTTTTCTAAAAATATGATTGGTCATGCTTTGAGACCATAATTTAAAATTAATATTTAACAATTTTTACATTTCAGGTTATTAAATCAAATTAAATTTTAAAATAATATTATTAAAATTATCTTTAGTTGAATTTTTGTTATTTTTTGAAAAGTTTCATTTTTTGATGTATAGTGAGTAATTCTAAAATGTAATTGAATAAATTATTTTATTAAATTATTTATAATTTGAAATTATCTTTATATATAGTTTTAATATAAATTTGTTTTAATTATATATCAATTAATCCAATTTAGTTTATTTGAACAACTTTTTTTGTAGAATTTTGATATAAAAATATTGTAAACTTTTGAACATTTTCTCTTTGAGAAACTTGTTTCTCGTCATGTCTATGTGATTAATTTTATGTTAAAATTTTAAATTTTGTGATTTTAATTTATAATAATGGATTGAAAATTTGGAATCAGAATAATTTGTAATTATTACCATTTTTAACTTAAATTTAGAACAAAAGGAAGTGTGAAAATAGTAAAAATTAATTACTAGGTTAAGGTAAAAGTTGATTTATAGTGAGGTTTAAAAAATAATATAATGCTTAAAATGGCCTAAAAACTTGTCCAAACCCCTTTATATGGAAATTTGTGGTCTTTATGGCTTATTAAATCTATAATTTCACATTTTGGTGGCTTGAAGAAAAATAACAACGTGGGTATAGTTGAATCATTTAAAAAATTTACAAGTGTATCAGTCATCTCACTTATAAAAGAACACACACTCCTCTCTTATTAACAACATTAAAATATTTCATATCATACATTTCCCACATAAATCACTTAAAAAAATCCTTCCCATAAACATACAATCCTTATTTTAGGTATAAATCTAATTTAAGAAGGATTTATTTCAATCCAATTGATGATACCCAAAGAAGAAGTAGTGTTCTTCAATTAGAATTTTTATTTTATTTCATTCTCCACCCCATTAAATACTTGTTATACCATGATGATATAATAAAATAAACATCTTATGAATTATGATAATTTTATGAACTAAAACTCCCTCTACTTACATCGAACTGGTTACGAAATCATTCATCGTGTGTATGGTGAACTACTACCTCCCGAACCGATGTGGTTAATTTTTCCTTTACCGCATATCATGGATGGGTATTATGATGGATATAAAGTACATATATTAAATTTATAACATAATTATAACTCAATATTTATTATATCATATAAAAAAATTTAATTTCCATTCCATAAGTGATATGATAATTTCACTCGTGTGTTGGGTGGATTGCCGCCTCACAAAGAGATATGACTGATCATTCACTGACGCTTCACTATAGGTTCTAGGTGTAGTTGAAGAATGTTATGGGTCATGACGAAATATTATTTTTTTCATGATAAATGATTAATCTATTATTTTACACAACTTTGAATGCCATGATCAATGGAATTAAATCAAAGAATATGGATAAGAAAAAAAATTCCATATTAAAGAAAATGATTAACAAATATTATTTAAAAATTAAATAATTACCTAGAATGAAATAATTTATTTTATGGATTTGGAAATATATCCACTTCATTATTTCATTTTATTTTAGGAATCAAGGACAGATTCCCTCTAGTAGTGATCCGAATGTGTTCTACGAATCTCTGAAATGTTTCATAGGAATTTCTAGGTGCTAGCATGTCACATCCAATTCCTTGCATCATTATCCTTTTCTCACCTCAAGAATCTCCTAAAAATGACTCTTAATGATATCTCTATAATCAAGAGTTTATGGGAGAGGAAGACCACTCTCTATTCTTGGGAGTGTTCTTGGAGAAGGGATCTCTCTCGGGCTTCGAGTGGATTCTCCATATTAACTATGAAAAAAAAAGAATTGTATCTCCAAAAAAATCTAATTGTGTTTATATACAGCTAGGGTTTTGAAGTAAATATTTCCAAATGGTCCCATTAATATATATTTAATCTCTGTGGAATCCCACGTCTATAATAATCATTATAATAATATTTCATGACATGTGAAAAACTCCAAATGTAAAATGTAATATTATTTATTTAAATAATATTTAATATATATTAATTATCATAGTAACTATAATATTGGTTTTCCATTCATCTAAACTATTTTATTTCTTTAAATAAATAAGAAATAATAATAAATAAATATCAATAAATTTTTCACTAATAAATATATAAAGGTTATATTCACTAAATAGAAAATAAAGTCTAATTAAATATTATAATCACATAATATTATCTTGAATAACTCATGAAAAAATAAATATGATCATGAAAATAAGAATAATTGTTAAAACATGTGTTGGAATAATATTTATTCAACATGTTATGTAATAATTAATAATATATTATTTAACCGAGATTCTGGATTCACTAAGTGTGTGACCCTCCAGGCCTCCTTTATAATGGAATTATAAAAAACGACTTATAGTACAAGGTTAGCATCTAGAAACACACCAATTCACCAATATAGAAATTAGTTAATGTAAAAATGACATAATAGCTTATATGGATGCTTACAGTGTATTATAATCTCTTTATAATCATATCTCTAATCATGAAGCTTTCTTGCTAGTGCTATAAACCTAGATGCTTAATGACTCTTTATTTGAATTTACATAAATAATAATATACTCTACACTACTATGGACATGGATTTATTTAGTCTATATAATTTATATCATGGTTCCTGAGATATTTACTTTTTTTAAAGAACATTATAAAAAAATCCATTTTCACATTATTCATTAATGTATTACTACTCATGACACATAAAACGTATCCTACCTCAATGCGAACATATGTCATCAAAATTTTCATAAATAGATAAATGTACATAAATTGTAACAATAAATAATATTAATCATTAACTCTAAGTGGAAATAAAAAAATCCACATACTGGAACATAAAATGACACATATAAATGTGGATTTCTTAATGGTGGGTCTAGTTCTCATAATATCCTACACTGTATAATACCAAGGGAGAACACCATTAGAAGGTACCTAAAAGTCATATCTTATTATATCCTTGATACATAGGATCATGTTTCCATTAAAATATTTCATTTAGTCATAGAATATATATTTTATGACACTTTCATGGCCCTAATAGTTCTAAATATATCATGGACGTGATATGAAATTTTAGTGTGAATACTAATCTTAAGATATTATCACATAGTAATTTATTCTTATGAAGTATCATGATGTGATAATGAGTTTATTAATATTTAAAAAATGAATAAAATTTATCATAAAGTACATAGAATTTGGTTATTGCAAACCAACTACAACTAAATCCCACTTACACTTAACAAACTTTAGTTTGATAGCTCTCTCATGATACACATGCTTCGGTTGCGATAAGACTTAGGTCATGGGTTCCACCATGTTTTCATATGTGGTAACTCTACTTACTATTAGTTACCCCCTATGAGAAAAATCCATCAAGAAGTGATACTTTCATAGTATTTTCTTTATCTTTGGTGTGAACTTGGCTCTTTTACAAGAGCAACTACTATAGTATTTTCACAATACAACGTGATAGGGTCTTTACTAATAAGTACTACATCAAGATCCGAAACAAATTTTTGTATCCAAAAAGATTCCTTGTTTGTATTATAATCCTTTATATTCTAATAATCTACTATAGAATCATTGAAAAAAGGATATTTTTAAATATTCTTGCTCACAAATCATATATTGAGACATATAACATATCTCGAATGTGACATTAGATCATTATGATTTGTTTGAAAACTATAATCAGTAGAACACATGATGACTAACACATCATCTCCTACGTACACTAGTAACATATCCTTAATTCTTCTTATATAATTGGAAATATATTTAACAGCACACCAATTCTATTTATGAGGATCCTCTTGATATCTCCCTACCATGCTCATTTAATACAGAAAAAATGTCTACTACATAACATGGTATATATAATTGATCTTATAACTAATGAGTCTGTAATCTTACCCATTCTCTCATTTTTTTATAGTGTACGAGGACACATTTTTTTGAAAGATGTATACTATGTGATACTATAAAGAATTCCCTCAAGGATTGTTTCATACTAAATATATTTAGAATATTTTTAAGGTATGTAATTTGACTTAGTATAAAAACCTCTTGGATCTATAAAGATTGATCTTGATCCATGAAAAATAGGATACTTCCCCTAAGTCCTTCATGGATAAACATTTTTTAAAAAGTCCTTAACATACTGTAAGACTGATATTTCATTTACAATAAGTAATATTCCATAAAAATACACTACTAGGATAAGGAATAATTTTCCAATAAGCATCTTGAAAACACTTGTATCACATTATTTTGTAATAAAACCAAATTATTTAATACATTCATCAATTCAAATGTTCCATGACCTCAATGCCTACTTTATTCCATAAATGGATCTCTATAACATGAAAATACTTTTATCATTACATTGATACAGAAACCAATATGTTTGTTTCTTATAGAAATAATTTTAAATTTTCCCTTTAAGGAAATATATTTTCACATTAATTTAAAAAAATTATAATCAATGTTAATTTCTATAAAAATTAAAATTTTGATTTATTGAAACATGAAAAAGTTGATTTTTTCACCATATTCAATTTATATATGATGTATAATCCATTTTATCCATTAGCCTTCTATTATAGGTATTTATTTTACCTTCCATGTCCAGTTTTCTCTTGAAAACCCATCTTCACTCTATAATAATTAAATTAACTAGTGCATCGACCAGAATCCAATCTTGGTTATGATATATAGTATCCATTTCAGAATTCCGGGCTTCGTTCCATCTAGTATCTTCTGATATATCTAATACCTCTTTTTTGGATAGAGGTTCATCATTTTAAACCAATAACGAGTCACCTTCTTTAGTGAATATAATTCAATATCTCCCTATTTCTCTAACCTCTTATGTACTCTAACATAGTACTTGTGTTTCCAAAACCACTTCTTCAATGGTGAGCTGTGGAGTTCTTTTCTCTACCGAATTTTGTGTTTCTTGAGAATTTATGTCAATAGAGTAAATCTTTCTACCATTATAATATTTGATTATGGGATCCCTCTCAAGAAATATGGCTTGTATGGAGACATTTACTTTCTTTCATGAGGGGTTATATAGGCAGTATCTCTTTGTCTCCTTAGGATACCCCATAAAGATAACAATTTTCCCAGGTTTCTAGTTTGTTACATAGAGAGGCCTTATCAAATTTCTCATAACCCCATACATGTATATGTGACAAAAAATGTTTCTTTCCCTCAACAACTCAAATGTAATTCCATTTGTCACATTATATGGTACTCGATTTAATGTACATGACATAGTTTTTAATGAATATCTCAAAAATGTTAATGGATGATCTGTATGACACATCACCGATCTTAGCATGAATGACATGTTATAGTTCCTCCTTTAACTACACCATTATTCTATGGTGTTTAATGTATAGTTAGTTGAGATAGAATACCAAAACCGTATAGAAATATCCTAAACCATTGGTTAATATATTCACCACCATGATCTAAACAAAGCTTATTTATCTTCATTCCATGTAGATTCCCTAATTTCTTCTTGGATTCTTTGAATTACATGAAGGCCTCATACTTGAACCTCATTAAGTTTACATATACATATCTATTAACATCATGAGTAAAATTTACAAAGTAACAATATCCATCCCTGGCATCTACTAGAAATGTAACACCCACACTAGTGTGTAAATATAATATATGCTATGTGTCCCTTTTACACTATCCACTGAATGGTGGGTTTTTCATTTTTCCTTATAAACATGAATGAAATTTTTCCGGTGGGTTTATCTCTAAAGAGGATAAATAACCATATTAATATAGATTTGTCAAATTCTTATCATTTATATGACCAAGATGATGTTTCCATAAATTGGTGTTATATGAGTCATTTGAACATGATTCGTTATCAATTTACAATAGTTGGTTTTCATAATTTAATACAAAAATACCATTATTTAAATTTGAAATACCATAAGATATAATTTATTTAAAAGATGAAAATGTTTTATTTCTATACATGAAAATAAACCCATATTCATCTAGGAATGATACAAAAATTATGTTCTTGGTAATAGTTGGTACCTAAAATAATCTTTTAAAACCAATATCAATCGTATTAGCAATGAATGGTGGAAGTATCTAATGGCTAGAGTAGCCAACCTCGCAGCATTGGAAGCTCAAAAATCCACCCCTACTCATTTTGTTTTCCCTTCCTCTAGATATTCCTCTTATTGGAAGGATAATGCTCAAGAGAATTAGACATATTATGAGTCTTAGGACCCTACTCCTTGTATTTCCTTTTCTTATTCACTATATGAACTGTGTGCTTTCCATTCCCGATATCATTTTCTACTTTAATAATCAAAGTATGAATTTTTAAAAGAGTCTACTCATTATTTATCATATTATAATTTATAATAATTTTGGATAAGGTCTTGGGTAGTGATTATAGTATGAGATATGTACACAACTCATCTAGTAATTTAACATCGATGATGAATAAGTGCTCAATATATCCAATGATCTTGACTGTATGAGGCCCAACTGGCATAGACTCTCTAAGAATAGTTATAAAAAATTAATTAGAGATCTCATATCTCACTTATCCCACCATCTCTTCATAGATATCCGAAATGTGAGACATCATGCTATATTCATCCATGTCCTCATGTTTATTCAATATCTCATTGGTCATGGATGATAGAATGAAACAATAAAAATCTATGAAACCATTCAAATGTTACTCATGGAGTATTAAAAATTCATCATTATAATCATTACTAGGTGCATCATGAATAGGATCTCCTAGTATATGTAATTTCATATCATGGTGTAAGATAACGTGTAAACTCGTTATCCATTCATGGTAATTTTGGTTGGTGATAAGGTTATCCTTCTCAAGTTTGGATCATAGTTATATGATTTGAGTTATTTTTATTGATGTTTATAAAAAAATTCGACAAGAGTTTTAGTATTTTATCTGTAAAACATATAAATATAAATAAATATTATATTTATTAATCTCATTCTATTTTATCAAAACACAATATCCTTTACCATTAGATTGAGAAGATCTTATTTATTGGAAATTTTAGTATAAAGGATCTATATTCCCATTTTCATCACCATAAATTTTTATGGTCAATTAATTTGAAGGGTTGAGTTAGGAATTCCAAATTCCAAATGCATTAACTCAGAGTTTATTTGATCTTTTGAGTGGGATCCCCAATCCTGAAATCCATAAAATGGATTTTTTTAACCCTTTTCTCTTAGTTACACCAATTCCTAGTTTTTCTATCAACCCTTGATATGATGTAAGTTAAGTCAAACCAATAATTCATTTCGAATTACGTGATAATTGAAATAACACCAACTTTGGCTAGTTGGGAACTTTGAAATATGGTTTCATTTTAACTGAAGTAGTGAAAGGCTATACTTACATAACAAATTTAATTAAGGGATTTTACCTTTATGTGTAAATTTCTAAATATTATCATTATGAAAAGATTTTTAATATTAATTGAATTTATTTAATTGATTAACCATTTCTTAGATTATATTTACACATAATCTTATTTATTTTAGTTCTATTTTTCATTCTTGATAATTCATTAATTAATGTGATCATAAAAAAACATCCATTTTAAAACAACCATTATACTTCAAGGAAATAAACTAATAAGGTGATATGATCATGTCATTAAACTAATGGTTAGGTTATCTAGTGGATGATAAAAAAACATTCAAACTATGGGGAAAAACCTTATAAACCAATTAAGGTTTGTATTGTATCATTCCACCTCTCTACATATATATCTATGTTGGATTGATTTTTAATTTACTCTAACCATGAACCGCCTACACTAGATTAATATTTTCATCCATTACATGTTATTTTACTGAAATTTTTGTGAGGGGATAGGGTTTACAAAAAAGAAACCATGGGTAGGAAAGACCTTACATAATAAGAGGGGATACAACACACACACCAATAATTTAATTTAATAATAATTAAATGAACCTCATCACATAAGAAGGTATGGTCTATGCTCATGGTCATCCACATGCATGGAAGTAATTACACATTTTAATAAAATTATCATTTAATTCAAATCATTTATATTTTTGATAAATCTCTCTATAATTGATTAATTATATTATTTAATTAATCAATTATTTTATCTTAATTCTCTTCCAAATTTACTTGAGAGTCTCATCCATAATAATTTTAAACAAATTTAATTTATTTATTTAAAATTAATTATGTACATAAATGTACCGAGGAGAAAATACAATGAGTAACGATGTGAACTTCCCAACATGTATTATGCTCATATATTTTTACTTTTGTGACATATATAATAAATGAAAAATCACATAAACTCATTGTGTAAAGAATATAATTAATGATTATGACAATATTTTCATTAACACACCACATGAATTATATAAATATTTATATAATATGGTTTATATTACATTACTATCATTTTTTTATGTTACTCATGCCTACGTATGCCCAACCATCTCAAAGATCATAATGTACATTATTTTTCATATCCATTAGTCACGTTTGGTTTTAAAAGTGACATTGATGTAAAAGTATTATAATTTTTTTTGATTTTTATTATTTTTTGTTTTAAACTATGTAATATGTGCAAGAACCAGATCCTTAATCACAAAACATGCTTAAGAAAATAATTAAACTAACACAAAAAATAACAAATAAATGAAATGGTATTAATAAACGAGTTAAAAGTTGTTATAAATTGATGAAATATGATATTGCAAATGAAAATATTTTTTTACAAGTTAATAACATGTTTTAAACCACTATATTGGATTTTGAATAATGTTTAATCCAAATAATGTCTAAGGTAATGGATTTTATTAATTAATTTATTTTCATTGGGTGAAACAACTACTTCAATGATTATATAATTCTAAAATAATTTAAATAATGAATTTTGATTACATTGTTCTATTTTTATACTTGATTTATAGGGATCTAAAATTTAGACACATAATATATTCATTTATTCACTCTCACATAAATCTTATGACCATTGTAAGTGTTTATTTCACAATCTCATTCTAATCAAGATTTTTTTTTAATTCTAGTTGAAGTAAATTATTTGAACATTTCCTAATAAAAACAATAAAATTTAATCTACTATGGTATCAATGATATTTTCAAGTAATATAACCATTTTCTACACTCATATATACTTAAATTAATTGACAATTTTTTTTAAAAAAAATCAATATTTATTTTTCTATTCTGTTGGGAAATGGTTTTCATCCAAAAATAATTTTTCTAAAAAGGTTTTCAAAAATTATATTAACCATTTAAAAATTATTCCACAATGGATTATTTACTAATTTTATCTTCTTTTTAAAAAAAATCATAGTAATATTATATAAGTTTCAAAATCATGTCCATTTGGATATTACTAAAAATGTAAAATGAATTTTCTTCTTGTTTTCCAAACAAGGCAAATACCAAATAATTTGACTATTAAAAAAGAATGTTTTTTAACTTGAATTAAATATATAGAATTACTCGACATCATGACTATAATTTGGTTGAATAATAATTTTTATTTCTTCAAAGACCTTTTTAAATAAATAGTGTTATCCTAATATTATAGAAATTTTTTTTTAAATTATTTTCAATGAAAAGGTGTTACAAAATTTTTATGTTTTAAAAAATTGTTTTTCAAATGAAGAGGTTATTTTCCTCAATAATTTATTTAATATATTTGATGGTATTTATATTCATCAATGACCCTAACCCTTTTTTCTTACTTCAATGGGTACATATTGTATTTATTCCATCATTATTCTTCTTGTGGACAGTTTATGATCATTTTGACAAAGGAAAGTATTGAAATTCACTTCAATGATTAGTTTTTGTAGTCATTAACTTTCCCTTGCATTATTAACATTCTCCTGGACATTAAATTTCACCTAAATATAAATATTATTTGTTGTGGACATTTTTATTTATGAAACAATATATCATTGATATATACGGTGTTATACATTGATAGATATTTTATTAACTATGGAAATAATGATAGATATATATCTTTTACTCAATAAAGATATCTTTTTTGATTATCCACATTGTTTACGAATTAAATTGATTGTTTTTTATACAAATAATTATTTGAGCATGATGTTATGGGTGGGAACAATTTATTTAAAGACCCTCGATGTATCAAAAGGCCTCATGAGACAAATTAGTTTTTCATACCCTATGTGTTTATACCCTGTATTCTTAAACTATCTTGTGAAATATCATGATTGTAGAGATATAGTTGGTCAAACAAGATCAATTTATACCAAGTAGTTTTATCATATCTTTTGAACGGTCTTTATTGTATTTGTATCATGATCTTGAGACATGATGTCTAATAATTATTCATTTCTTTCATTATTAATTAGGTTATTAATTTTTAAAAGGTTTTCACAATGATATTATCTCTAGAAGGATTTAATTTTTAGTTTATTAACAAAATTAAATGTGTTTAAAATTATTTACATTTCCATATTGGTTATATTTGGTCTATTCATGCATCCAAGTTATTTAAATGTAATGTATTTTTAGTTAGTTACCTTTCAATATTTATTTTTTTTCCTGATTCATGATTGTCAAACATATATTTTTATTTTCATACTATATTCTAAATTATCAATTTTTTTATTTATTTATCCATTGAATTATGGGTGTTCCATAATTTATTTTTTTGGATCTCATGTATATAATTTAGTTTTATCGTGAGTTTTTTTGTGAAAATGGAGATTTTTTTCATGATAGTAGGTGGCTCACAATTACGGAGAACTGTGTGCCCTTTTCAAGGAAACTGTTCGACCAATTTCATCTTTAGATAGTTGTGAACTCATGATTGTCATACAGTTTGGAAAAACATGATAGATAACCATGAAACATGTTCATCTTCGGTAGTGAGGGTTTCACGATCACCATATGGTCTGGAAAACTGTTTTGCAAAACCGTGCGACCTATCTGTGTTATTAAAACTGAAATTTTACCCTTCTAACCTCTTCTAGATTTATTCCCAATATACCCATATATCTCATATGATAGTTCTTCCGATCTAATGGAAGATCATTCCATCCTATCCAAGCGTCATAACCCATCTCAAGTGTATATCTGGGCGATTTGATCATGTTTTGGGGAGAATCATCAAGGTATTCGCTAAGTCTCATCTCTTCATTCCTTATCCTTCAATTTTCTATTGAGACCATATTCTCCCTTGGTTATGTGGATTTAGGGTTTATATTTTTTTTGTTTAATTTAGAGGTGTTTTGTGTTTAATTTTCCTTTTAGAGGTTCTTACTTCCTTGAGCCTATGAGAGGTCATTTTAGGTGGGCATTATTGACCCTCCATGAGTTTGAGGTTGGTTTACCATAAAATTTCCCTTTTAATTTAATAATTGATGGTTTATTAATTTTTAAACATTTATTATATGTTAATTAGAGATTTTTTATTTTTATAATAATTTTTTATGATAGAATATTTGTATATTAATTGGTTTGATGATTCTGATGTTTATTTGATGAGTTATGCACACAAGGTGTTTGATAAATTTCTCGATTGGAAATAGGAAATGGAAATTGTTATTTATTGTATAGTTTGGTTTTTTAAATGATTTTGTGACAAATAAAATGACTATTTAGATTTATCAAATTTATTTATAAATGGTTTTGACTTGAATGTAGGGTATTTGATTCGTTCATTGAAAATGGTTTGGCATGTGATAATGGTCTGTGGACTATTTGACATTTTTATGAACGTGGTTCTGGATTGAAAATTTAATGTGTGTGACTAAATGGAATTTTCTAAAAAGTTGTGAAATTAAAATGGTTTGTATTCACCTTTTTGGAATGGATTATTTAGTTATTTGAATAACGGTGGGTTTTTATGGTTTCTTGAGGCTTGATTAGTGAAATTGTGAAAATGAATTTCTTGAAAACTTTACATGGATAATTGTCTTTCCTATTTTATATTGAATATTGAGTGAGTACCACACTGAGAGTCTCCCATTTGATTAAATGGTAAAATGGAAAGAGGTTTCTCCTTGGTGTGGTTGAGAGGTGACTTGTTGTGTGAGTTGGTTCTGTATAATTTATGTACATGTGTTTCGATTCTTTTTTGGAATTTGTTAGATAAACCCCACATTATTATTGATATGGGAAGCTAGCATAGCTAGCATATTTTCAATGAATGGTTATAGAACTAGAAAATGTTTTTCTCTGGCTAGTGATCCATAGTAGGGGGTTGGTTTTGTTTGTTTCTTATTTTTATGGGATATTTCCCCTCGTTCAGACAACATAGAGAGAGATCGAGCATGTTGGTGAGAATTAATTTCATTAGGTGAGGAATTATTTTGGGATGATTGATGATTTACTATATGTTCTAGATTAATCCAATGAGATCCTCGGATCTCTAATGTCTTTCAGCATAATGTTTTTTATATTGGATGATTGAGATTATTATTTGGTTTGTTACTCTGGAATTCTATTCTTTCAATTTCCACTATTATGTGATTATTTATACTACTCTATTGTATAGTGTAATATATTGAAAAGTGGTGTTATGTGTTTTGAATGGTTTATGAAAAGTGTTTAGAAAATATTTTATACAATATATTCCCATTTTAAATATATACATCATCCCTTCTCTTTAGAAATGCATATCGTTCCTCCTAGGAATGTAATGCTGTTTTAAATGTAAAAAGAGAAATGAATCGTGTTTGGGATTAAAGTGTAAATGTGTAAAAAAATTACTTTTATATATTATATTTAAAATCTAATGTTTTTGTTTATTTTATTTTAAAGGATGTGGATTGGGAATAGATTTTCTGGTAACACCTAACATGTTTTAATACTGTCGCATTGATTTCATTATAGTTTTTAGAATTTGGTATAAGTTCTATATTTTTTTCATTCACTGTGGGGGAATGTGGATTTTGGTATTGGAGAGTGACCCTCAAGATCACCTGGAGACATTATGTCTGTTCAGTTTTGTTTGGATTTTATAATGCAGTTTGTTTTTGTTTGTAGTTTAGGAATAAATTATATTTAGTTTAGATATTTATTTATTTTGGATTTCACAATTTTAATCTAATGTTTTATTTATTTATATTGGGATAATTCCTTCCCTTGGATTCTCTATGATACCCCACCACTAGTTTCAATTATACGAGGATCAAGAATGCCTCTAGATCCATATCTTGAGTGAAATCAGGTGGCCGATTCAGTGTAAACCTGAGTTGGTTCATGATAATGATAACTTCATATGTAATTATCATTATAGAGTATTTGATATAGACCTTATTTTTTTATTACTCAGGAATCATTGTAGTTTGATATGTTTGATATGAAAGGATATTCATGGTGAATAATTTTTTTACTGAAAACAATAATTTTTTAATTTGTGTTTTTAAATTTAATGAATGACTCAAACATGTATCTAGTTACCGTGACTATTAAAATATTCAGTCTTTAAGTATGAAATTCCTTGTATATTAATCCAATTTAATAAATTATACACTATACTTAGGATATTGGGGTGGCGGTGTCCATATAACTCACCTAACTATTGAAACCCACATATCCATATAGAGTTACCATTCTAATCCTTTACCTGTTATTAGTTCCCATTGCGAATAACCTCATATTAACTTGTAAAAGGATACCAATACCTTACATTTTATCATCAATATCCACCAAAAGGCATTGATCAATATATATCCATTTATCAACCTCTATAAATACCTCTTAAAGAGTTCCTAAGGTTTTATGGAGTCCTACCAATATTTAAGAATCTAATAGGCATGGTAAGTGTTTCTAATCGTTCTATTTCGTTTTTAATTGAAATTAATTTATTGTAAAAAAATTTCCATTTTTTCATTGATTTTAATTTCATGGTATTATACCCAATTTCATATTTTCATAAAGAGGGACTGCTTATCCACTTACATTATTGTCTTTTCTATATGAAACATTAATGACAATTTCAGTGTTCTCATTCCACCTCTAAAATTTCATGACAAAATACACAATTTTAATGTTTTCATGCTTGTAATTATATAGAATTATCAACCATTTTATATATTAAAAATTATATTTTCCATCATTAATTCTTTTTACTAAAATAATATAATGCTTAAAAATTCTATATTTTCAAAAGTAAAGAATGTTGATATTTCTTGAAATGGAATCACTATTTAGATTATAGAAATCAGATGTTTCTATGTTATATATGAACCTAGGAGAAATCAACAAGAGAAGGGATTGTAGAGTTTAAGTGAAATATTCCTTCTAGTTTAAAGTGAGTGGGCTTAAGAATGAAAACCTAGATAGACACTCCTCATGGATGTGATCTAGATAATTCAATTTCATTTAACTAACCGCAATGATAGATTTTCCCATTATTTATATGATCTCCAAGCAATGAAAAAATTGATATCAATTTCTTTATTCTATTGACAACTCATCACTTATAAGGTACCCCTCTCCCCAGAATTATATTTTTTCTTTGAAAAGATTAATTAATGAAAAATTAAAAATAACGTATAGTTTTTTTTGATTATTTATTTTTATGAATCCGGATTATTTCTTTGGATAACATATGTCTATGTTATCGCACATATTTACTGGGAAAGTATTGACATTACTTTTTCTTGTATATCAATATGGACATGTATTGATTCCAAAGGAAGGTTTATAATGAATTGTAATAAAAATTATATGTTTTATATGGTTAATGAATTTGACATAAATAGATGACTAGTGAGGACTAGTTTTATAAAGCACATTGATGTATTAATTGGATTAATGAGACCAATGGTTTTGGTATTTGGTGTATTCTTACCCAATGAAATAATGATGTATTGGATATAATCCTCATAGAATGAGTTATGTCTTGATTATGAATATAAAGACAAGAATAATATCTTGGATGGTGTAACAACCCCAACCCTAGAAGTCCAAAGCTAGTTCCCTACATTATTACATTGGCATAATTATAATGTTTTGATTCTTGAAGGACCATATAGTTTATTATTTTTGGAGAAATAAATAAATACATCAGTCCTTTATTTTAATTTAATTAACAAATTACTGCTTATGTTTTTCTAGAATAACATTATTCTTTATAGATTATCCCAGTATAACAATCATAGTAATGTTTATGGAATCCTGGGGAAATGAATCAAATTATGGGCAAGCTGAAATGCATAGTAAGGGTTAATTATTACGTAAGATAAAACAAATCAATGAGAATAATTAGTACGCAAAGTTAAATAACTAAAAAATTTATATTAATAAAAAACATGATAATAATACATTAGGAATAAATGATAACAAAATAGTACCATATAATTAATCACATGATCATGATACATATCCATGGATATTCTCACTAATCGAATAATAATATAGTATATAAATAAAAAAATTCATAATGGTGAAATTCAAACAAATGGGAATCTAATAAATATTTTCGAGGTATCATTCCTATACATATAGTCATGGGATCGTGCCCAAGAATCTAGTTAACACCTTAGTCCAAGACATCAAGTCAAGGCCCCATGCTAAGACATCATATTCTGTCAAGGCTTTATGACAAGAATCTTATACCGTCAAGGATTCGTTCTAAGAATCTAATTAATGTGTAAGGCCTTAGTGAAAACCATATTTAGTTGGTCTCATGAAACCTACTGATGCATCGATGGGAATACTTTAAATAGTTCCTAACCTACGTCATACTAATAAAAATCATTCCTCTTATGTCGAATAATCAATTTAATTTAAAAATAACACGCCTTATAAAATATCTATATTGAGTAAATGATACATATTAATAAATATTTTTTGAGTTAGTAAAATAAAATTCAATGTAAAACCCATAATAAAAAATGTTTTATATTTTAAGAAATAATAATATCAATGATTAATTATAAAGATATTTATAGGAAATTTAATGTTGAATGATAACATGAAAGTGAGTAATTAAAGGAGAAGTTAATGCGTACATATAATGGTTCATGGAAGTGAATACCAATACTATCCTTATTCAATGTAATCATGATCCATGTAGAGAAAGAATAAGTATGGTATCAATAAAATATATACCCATTCTATTAATAAAAATTATTTATTAACGTTAATGAATGAAAATACCATAAAAGGATTTTTAAAAACATTATTGAGGAAAATATGGTTTTAATATTGATTTTTTTTAAATCCTTTTCATTTAATATCTATTATAAAAAATGTTATTTTAAAATATCCTTGTAAAAAATCAAATAATCTTCAAAAATATTATGTTCATGTGTTTGGGTAATTCGATACGTGAAGTAAAAAGCATTCTGTTTTCACTATAAAAAGGTTAAAACAATGTCATGTTCAGAAAATGTAAAGAATATTAATTTGAATTTTTTTTGTAAAAAAAAACTGGGTAAAAAATAAATTTTAATAAATAATTTTAAATGGGATAAATAAAACATTTTTAGAACGTTTTTAGAAAACATGATTTTGTATGAAAACGGATTTTGGGCTGAAGAGAGAAATGAAGTTGGATTTTGTTAAAAAAATTCAATAATTTTAGTTAATAATGTGTATAAAAATGGAAATATCACTTATAAATGATTATTGATAATTAGGTGAGAATAAAATTAAAGGTTGTATTAAACAATTCTAAAATAATTCCCTTTAATGTATATTCAAGAATAAACAATCTCAATTAAAATTATATTGATAAATAACACCTTTAAATGATTATAAATTTAATGTGAGAATTAATAAATGAATATATTATGTGTTTCAAATATAAATACAAAAAAATTGTAAATAAATAAAATATATAGGATAAATTTGTTAACAAAATAATCATATAATATGAAAAAATAAGTAATATAACCCAATGAAAGAAATTTGAGTTGTGAAATTATTTATCACATGTTAACATAAAATTAAAATACATAGAGATAAAATAAATAAAATTAATACTTAAAATAAAATGACTAATGAAGTAATAATGATTATAAAAGTGAAATGGGATGTATATGT
Source organism: Viscum album (assembly GCA_963277665.1). NCBI lineage: Eukaryota > Viridiplantae > Streptophyta > Magnoliopsida > Santalales > Viscaceae > Viscum > Viscum album. The sequence continues at coordinate 460,888,110 of OY728139.1, read as the reverse complement.
ACCATATATAAGAAACTAGGTTCAAAACATTATAATATGCCTCAATGAATTAAATTGAGATGAAATCCTTTACCTCAAGCTTTCGTTTGGTAGAACCTTCTTTAACCTAATTTATAATGGTTTTAAACATATTATTAAATTGTAAAAGAAAAATATTAATATTTATTATATCATATATGATAATTTTATAACATATTATTACCTATTCATTTATAATATTTCATTATTCTCATCATTTCAGGTAATAACTACTTTGTTTTCCAAGTATGTTTTAACTTTTTATTTTTTATTCCTATTAATTAGATCATTTTTTAATCAAATAAATAATATAATACATGAATTCGTTATATTATATATTAAATATATATGTATTCATAGTAATCCATAAAATTCAGTGATAGGAAATGAAATACCCTCTTCATGGAAACTATAGGCTGCTCCTATAGGTTGAAGTTGCTTCCATTTTCTTATCATGTTGAATGAAATAAAAGAAAAGTATATATATATATATTATCATTAAATAATCATTATTATGTTGTTTATACAATATATTTTTTAAAACCATATTTTATACATTACATGTAAATTGTGACTGAATCACATCGCTTCATGAGGTAGTAGCCTGCTATACACATGAGCGACGATACCGTATGCCCAAAAATTGAAAAAAATGAATGTATTTATGATATAAAAATTATAAAAGAATAATAATGTCATAAAAATAATATATATCATATATAAACTATAAATTAATGATTATTCCCAACCTTTATAGGTGGTAATGGAAAAATGAACGATATCAATTCAAGAGGGAAAAGTCCAGCACACACATGAATGGTGATTTTGTTACCCATATGATGGAAGTGTGTAGTATTTTAGGTCATAAAATTGAAATAAAAACATCTCACTATATGTATTATAATTATATTTTTTTATATTCATGGTAAAATAATAAATAAATGTGGTAGAGATGGAAAAAAAATAAAAATGTTTTTAGAAGAACATTATCTATTTTTCAGGTATCCTCCTTGGGTTTGAAATAAAACCATAAAATGTTTTATTTAATAATAAAATAAGGATTCTAGGATGAGTTTAAAGATGTTTTAAATTTATTTATAAATTAATTTTTCATACTAAAGTGGTTTTATGATATGAATAAGAGAGGAGCATGGGTGGCCTTTTATAAGTAGGGGGGACACACAAGGTATTTCAAAATGTATTGAGTAAACCCATGGTTTTTCATGACCAGAGGCTAAAAAATTTGACCAATATATATTTTATAATGTATAAGGTCGAAATTTTTCCATTTAATGGATTTTTGGAATGTATTGGTTTCGTTTTACACCTTATATTCATAGTTTAACTACAAATTAAATTTATTTTAATATTTATTATAGTTATTAAAATTAACTATTTTCACTAATCATTTTGTCAAAAAATTAATTTCAACATGTTATAAATTTTAAATTATTATGATTTCAAAAATGCAATCCAATTTTTGAATCTAATTCACATTATTCGTGAAAAGTAATTTAAAACTAATCCCACCCACAGAATAAGAAAATGAATTTTTAAAGTGAGAGTGTTCAAAAGATTACTAAGTTTATGTATCTAAATTAAATATAAATTATTTTAAAAAGATCTAAATTGAATTAATATATATATAGTTCTTAAAAATTTACATTAATTTTAAAAATATATGGTAAAAATTTAAGTAATTTAGGTGAAAAGTAAATATTTAATAATTTTTTTGAATTTTTCACTATTATTCAGAAAATTAAACTTCTCAAAAAATACCAAAATTTAACGCAAAGATAAATCTGATATTAATATTTAAAAATTAAATTTTATTTATTCAAATAAAATTTATAAAATTTATAAAATTTGGTTTTAAAATAAGCGCGCTATAAAAATGTAGCAAAATTATTTTTAGAAAAATACAACTTTTTATACATAAAATTGGAATTTTTCTTATATTAGGCATATAAAATATATTGGATAAGTGTTAAAACACCTGATTTAATATATAGTATATAAATTATATTTATATCATTCAGTAATATTAATTAATTTAATTTAATAGAGCATAAAAATAGTTTTTTATATAAAAGCATTTACTTTATATTAAATTGGTTTTTGTTTTTATTTACAATTAATTTGTTATCAATTAATTAATTATATATTTGTGTGAGCCATATATTTTCAAAGTTATTTAATTCTATTCATAACCTTTAAATTAATGGATAAGAAATAATTTTATTTTTAAATAATATTGTTAATGGTATTCACTAAAATTCGGTCTTGTGTATAACATAAGATATCAAAGCGACTCATTATTTCGTGTAAATCAATATAAAATCAATGTTATATTCATTTAAAGATAAAATAAATGTTTCATTTCACATATTATATTAAATAAAATATTAATCTTTTATAATTATTCGGTGTTACATTGTCCACATAATAAATAAATTGCACCCTTATAATTTAAACAGTACCATTGAATTCAAGGGTTTGAAATTCAAAAATACCATTATTAAAAATTCCATATTATAAAAGTTTTAATTAAATATACTCTTAATTATAATAATGGGACGAAAAAATTCGAAATTAAATAACACTTATCTAGGTTCCCAAGTCAGAGAACATTGGTGGAAATTGATGATATGTAGGAAAATAGTAAATATTTATTGAGAGTTATTGAGGTTATTGATAGCAAAAAATTGTATCATAAATAGAATTTTAATGGATTGAAAAACATAAATATGTGAATATTAAAAACACTATTAGATTCATCAGTTATTAAAGTAATATAAAAACATTTTTGGATAGATCATTTTCTAAAAGTAGAATATTTATTTTACTATATAATAATTTTACTAAATAAACTGACTTATTGATTTCTTTTAAAAAGTAAAATTTCATAATTTGGTTATTATTAGATCAGTTTCTAATTAATTAATTACTCTAATAAGTATGAATATCCATAAAATATTTTTTTAAGACTAATGCTCGAAAATTTACATTTAATGAATCATAAGAGTGAAAGGTCATTCCATTTGTCTCTAACTATTTTCCAAAACCAATATTATCAGCAGACATTAACCAATATTACAAGTTAATATCTAAAACCTACTCCATATTTCAATATAAATCATTTTATATATAGTTGTCCATATAAACCATCTAAATTAATAATATCCATAGCTTTATAAAAAAGGTATTCAAACTTCCAAAATGAACTTATCATTAATCAATTCCAATGTAGTTTTTAGTATCTAATTTTTATTCCCAATATCAATCACCACTTTATCCAAGATTCATTATCTCAATAGCAGGAACATATAAAGGGATATATTCCCATCAACCATATATTTTCCAAAATTTTTAATTTGTTATTAAATCGCATTTCTCGGTAATAATAAACATATTCTCTAAAATACTTAATGAAATAGTACTGAAGTATAGTCATTATACATTTCCATGTTGTTATAACAATTATATTAATGATTAAATAATGAAATTAAATAATTCATGAATCAATGGACATGTATATTAATCATTCTTATTTATTTATGGTAGTATAATAATCTTGACCTTGATAAATTAGCCTATTTTGAGGTATATTCACTTGAGGATTGAGAAATTAATTTTTATAGTGTCCCATATTTATTCATTTTAAGAATTGTTTATTTGAATATTTTTTTTACCCTTTTAGTAAAAAGAATAATGGATTTTCACTCAATACATGTAGCAAATTACCATTCCTTTAATCATGAACAAAGGTGTTTATATCCACAATTATCACATTTGGTAAACTAAATCTTTATATTTGTTCCTTCATCCATGTTTTCCTAGATTTATTCTTTTTCTTATACTTCCCTTCAAATATATAATAATTAGATATTCATTATATATCTCATTATCACATTATATAATGTCCTCATATGATGAAAATGTTTGAGAGACATGTTTTCTTGAAAATATTGGATTAATACCATAAAAAATATGATCCTTATTACTTTTTAGATCGTGCGAATTGGTGAGGTTCTCATTCATTATACTTGGAACCATTCATAAAAAATGAAGTATGCTATATTGGGTCACATCATTATGGGTCATAATTCATAATCTAAAAACTAGTAATATACTTAATAAAAATTGGATATTTAATACAAAGGTAATATCATAATCATAAATAGGGTGTCTTTGGGTATATAATTATTTTTCTATCCATCATAATTGTTTTTAAATAAAATTTGAATTATCCAAATAATATAAAATCAATGTGTAAAACAAATTGTATAGTATGGCCAATTATCATCTACCAGGTTATACTAAAGTCAATCCTGATGTTCCCTTTTCGATGATATTACCTTTAGGTACATCGTTTCCAAAACCATTTCCATGCGTAGTATGTTAAATGGGATGTATTTCATAGAAGATCCAAATATTTTATATCGTACCACAACATTATAATGTTCTTCTATAAATATAATCAAAATTTTCCCTAGGGTAATGTTTCCAAATATATGTTTTCCTAAATCTAGTTCCCAAGGATACTATTGAACACCCTCTAATACAAAATATAATGCCCCTAATCCTAGAAGCCTCTAGGCAATACGTTATATTATTAAATTTTCAGAGATACATTGGGTTGAATACTAAAGGATAAATAGTTAAGTAGTTTTGGAGAACTAAATACATACATGAGTCTTATATTACAACTCAACGCAAAAATTATAACCTAATTTTTTAATAATAACATTATTATATCTTGAATATACCTACATAGAATTCATGTAAAACATCATGGAATCCTAGGGAAATGAAACCAAATAAGTTTGATCTCAAATGCTCATTAAGGGTTTAATAAAATAGAATAAAAATGGATAAAGTAGAATAATAAATATAGATTGTTAAAAAACCAAAAAACATTCCATTAATAAATAAATCAAGAATAATATTTAATTAATAAATTATAATCAAATAATTCCATATAAATAACCACATGAACATAAATCTTATCCAAATATTTTCTAACTAATAAAATAATCATATGGAATATTAATAATTGAAATCATAATGAGGGAATGCATACTGATTGAATTCTAAACATATCATCAAGGCCACATGCCTAATGTCTAGTAAAATAATCATTCCTAGACATCTAGTCAAGCCCCCATTTCAATAAATGTTGTCAATTCCACATTCCAAGAAATTTAATACTATCATGGTTTCATTCTAAGAATATAATACCATCATTGATTCATGCTATGAATATAAGAAATGGGTAATGCCTCAGCCAAAACTGTATATATTTTGGGTCCTAATGCCCACCAATGCATCAAGGTCTTACCTTAAACATCCCCCAACCACATTCATACCAGTACAAAGCATTTCTCATATATTGAATAATTGATTTAATTCATAAAAAATATGCCTTATCAAATATCCGTGTCGAGTAAGGATATATATTTTTCAATAATTCCATATTTAAATAACATTAAAAGTAAAAAACCTTTGTAAAAATGTTATATAGTTTAGGAAACAATAATTTCCATGAAAAGTGATATGGATATTTATGGGAAATTTAATGTTCAATGATCACATGAAAGTGGGTAATTTGAAGTGAATATAAGGACTATAAAAATTGATTTTACATTATGAATATAAATATTATCCTTGTTTAAAATAATCATAATCAATATGTATAAATAATAAATATAATATCAATAAAACATATACCTAGTGGATTAATAATAAAGTGTTTTTTCCATTAATGAATGAATTTCCAATAAAGTGATCTTTAAAAACATTCTAGAGTAAAATATACTTTTTTTTGAAATTTCTTTGAAAAACCATTCTCTTTGAAAATCACTTATTTTTTAAAAAAAATACAATTTTAAACATTCAAAGGAAGGATAGATGAATGGATAATCATGTTAGTGGGTAATTACATACATTTTGTAAAGATAATTCCATTTTAACTGTAAAAAGGTTATAATCGTTCTTTGTTTGAAAATATACAAGATGATTACTTTGAAAAAATTCATAAAAATGATAAATTGGGAAAAAATTTATAAAAATAAATTATTTTTAAAATGTTAATTTTTTTTAATTTTTTAAGAAAATAGGTTTTTAACCGTAGAGAGAAATGAATATAGATTTTATTAAAAGATTTTATCAACAATTTAAACACCAAAGGGTGGAAAATTGGAACTATCACTTCAAAAAGAGCATGAATAACTAGAGGGTATTAGAAGGAACGAGTTATTAATCAATGATCAAATAATTCCCATAAATAGACATTCAAGAATAAATAATATTGATTAAATTATGATTCTGAAATAAACCCTTAAAATGATCATAACATCAAAGAAATAATTATTTAATAAATTAATTCTGAGTTTGGACAATAAATTCACATAAAAAAATTAGAAAAAAATATATAGTAAAACTCCTTATACACATAATCAGTTAATATCGACAAAGAAGTTATACAATCCATTTAATGGAAATTGATTTATGAATTTCTTTACCACTTGGTAACTTTTAATTCAAATGTCCTCAGATGAAATAATTAAAATTGAATCATAAAATAACCATAATAAGAATTATTCACGATAATAAATATAAAATAGTTAGTATATACACCATCTAAAAGAATAATGGTTTATGAAATTATAATAATCCTCAATGATTAAATTGAGATGAAATCCCTTAAATAAAACTTAATTTTTAATGAACATGATTTAAACACATGTATAATGGTTTTTAACATTGTATTAAATTATTATAAAACCACATTAATATTTATGGTATAATATATGACCATTATATAACATATTATTACCTATTCATTAATAATATTTCATTATTTTCTTTATTTTGGGTAATAACTGCATTGTTTTTCAAGTATGTATCCCTTGTTATTTTTGGTTCTTATTAATTAGATCATGATTTCATTATATCTATAATATAAACCATAATTTATATATCATATATATTCAGTATATATATATTTAGAATAATCCAAAAAATTTGATTATATGAACTAAAATAAATTGTTCCTGGGGATGGTAGGTCATTCGTATGCATGAATTATGTTTCAATTTTATTATGTTATTAAAACAAATAATATTTAATTATATATATATTATCATTATAATATCATAATTATTTTTTTGTGAAAAAATTCGTCAAGGTAACATTGCAACATTTTTGGGTTGGTTGTGTTTATTGACAGTGTAGGTTTTCATGGTAAATTATCGAGTTCCATAGATTTTGTTGAAAATACATGTTGATAATGAACCATGAAAAAGGAATAGAATATCAAGAGGAGGTACAAAATAACAGATAGATGGTGGCACTGTTTTCTAGTGTTTGCAAATATTTTGGGGTCCAGAATTTGGGATTTGGTGAGCATCATGAAGAGATGATTTCTGTGAAGATCTCATAAAAATATGGAAAATGCATGAGTTTTGAAAATATTTGATTCTTGATGTGGATTTCGTAGAGACTAATAGAATTTTGATGGTGAGATTTGTGCTCACGTTGAGCTTCACAATCAATAGAGGTGAATAGCATTGTAGCGATGCTTCATCGCAAAGGAATTGATAGAATAAGCTATGATTACGATAATATCTGTGATCTGAAAAATGCAATGGTGATTTGTGATTCAGAGAGAAATTTAGTAGGAATTTTAGAGATTTTTTATTTGAGTTGATGTGGTGATGAAGTTGTGCGGAAGGTTCTTGAGTCTATGGAATCACCTATAAATATGACTCTAACCCCTCGATAGAAGTAGAGAGATCAAACAAAAAACATTAATCTCTTAAATTTAGAATGAGATTCATGAATAATGGATATTCATGAAAGAAAAAGGAATTCATAGATGTTTTCAAGGTCTGTGAATGGAAGTCATGCCGCGAAGGCCAGTTTGGCTTTGCGGAGGATTTGCCATTCGCAAGGGCATGTTAATCTTTGTAAAATCGAAAAGACCAGTGTGATATCTGTGATCTTGGGAGCTCTATGATATTAACAGTTTATTGTAATTCAGTGTAAATCTACTTTTCTTGTAATGCATGATATCAAAGGAACTCAAAATTATGTGTTACACATGCCAAACAAAGTGTTGCGTGAACCACAGGTTAATATTACTATTTACCATAGCGAAATATTAACTTAGTTTTATGTATAATTCAATATAAATATAGTGATTTCACATCACAAAATCTATATTTAGTGTTTTATATAATGAATTATTTCAAAAATATTATATTAATTTGAAAAACAAATTTAACAAAATTACAGTTTCTTATTGGTATCCTCCTTAAGTTTGAAATAAAACATTAAAAGTTTTGATAAATTATCCAAAAAAGAAATATATTATGAGGGGATGGAATTTGGGTAATAATTTTTGTAGGTCTCAGAAGACCCATAGTGTTTTGAAGGTGTTAGGAAGGGATGATAGGAGGTGACCTTTTATTAGTTGGGGAGAGGGCAGAATTGGTCTTTTTGAGAGGTTCTAAGTTTTGCCACATTTTTCTCATGTCAATTGGATATAATAATAGACCAATATCGATCCTATAATGGATAAGGACTAAATATGGCCATCCAATGGGTTTTTATAACTTTAGGTTCATTTTTACACATTATTTTCTATGTTTAACCAATACGTAAACTTGTTTTTCTCTTAATCAATCTGATTAACTATAACTTTTTTCACTAATAATGTTTGTCAAAAATAAAGTTAAAAATATTTAAAATCATAAATTTCTATAATTTAAAATATGGAATCTATTTTTTTGAATTAAATTCATATAATTGAAAAAAATAATTTAAAATAAATCTTATTGACAAACCAAGATTGCAGTTTTTTAAAGTGTAAATGTTGAAAAGATCACAAAGTTATAATATATAAATTCCAAATAAAAATGTTTTAAATTAAATAAATTGGATTAATATAGCTATAATTATTCTATTTTTACTTTAAAACCAATTTATAATATAATTTATCAATAAAAATTATATAAAAGAAAAGTTAGTTTTCAACTAAATTTTATTATTTGCACTATTCAAAAAAAATGAAACTTCGCAGAAAAATACCAAAAACTCAATCCAATATAATTTTGAATTAATATTTCAAAAATAATTTACTTTTTCAAACAAAATTATAAAAATTATAAAAATTAATTTATAATACAAGCCTTGCCATAAAAGGTAGAAAAAATACATTTAGAAAAATTAATTTTTTTATAGATAAAATTTTATTTGCTATTATCTTATGACTATAAAATTTATTAGATAATTTTCAAAAAATTTGATTGAATATTTAATATATAAATATTATTTATATCATTCATAAATATAAATTAATTTAATTTATTAGTATAAAATTCATTTGTAAGTATAAAATTATTTTTTTATAACAATATTTTATCTATATTCAATTGGATTTTATATTCATTTGTTGGTAACATGTGAATTAGCCTTATATTTGTGTAAACCATATATTTTCATATGTCATTTAATCATATTAAAAACCATAAATTTTAAGGATATGACATAATATTATTTTTAAATAATAATAATAGTATCCGGTAAAACTCAGTGTTGTATATAAACCATGTTATCAAAGAAACTTCTTGTCAAATGTAAAAAAACAAAAATGAGAGATTTATTCATTGAAAGAAAAAATTAATAATGCACATGTTAACACATTGTTTTGTCACATGGATGAAAAATCAAACAAATGAGAATACCATTGGGAGAAGATAATAAGAGAAGTAAAAAAAATATATCAAAAATTCCCCCAAAGTTCATTCGCCCAAGTCCCCCCAAACACTGTCAGTGCGCAAGGTACCTATGTAGAATCCAACATGACTGAAATGAACATAAAATCTATGTCAGATGTCTCATTTACCCAAGGTACAATATTTTTCAATAAATAGGACTCGGGGGACTTCAGTTGTATATATGAAATTTCTTGAAGGCCTCTCAATGCACTAATTGCCCTAGTCATTCGATCAAACCCCCCAATACCTTATAGATATTTTTCTAACACCTACAGAAGGGATAATTAAAGGGGTATAGTGAAATTAATTTTTTTATATGGTTCCATATAAACAACAAAAGTGCAATGTACTTGGTCGCCCTATAATTAATAATGACTAGTGTGAGGTACCCCTTTCCAAATAGGGACATTTGAGTGGGACTTCTGGGATCACCTATGGATACCCTTGAATTATTAAGAAGAGTCTCACCCATGTATAGTCACATAGGTTGTCCATCTCTCATGGTTACATCAGTTCTCCTAGACCTACCTGTGTGAAGCACATGCAACCTGAGCATCCTAGATTCACCCTAACATTCTTCCCGCGTAATCCATTCATTAGGACTTCTTCAAATACATATTTGGAATGCCATATACTTTTTTTAATCCTTGTATGAGATGGATTAACTTGATTCCTCCACCAATACCTCCTTATTTAAAGAATATTGAAAAAGTTCCACAAGTGTGTCTCCCATTTTGATTTGTATTTATATGGCCAGGGGTTTCCAAAATTTTTCCAACCAGATGATTAGGATCTTTGGGAGACCAATGGATTTGTATATCACCGATCACAAGGAACCCTACCCTAGGGAAAATGTTGGGGAGTTCCCTATCTTTGATATAAGAGTTAGGACCATGTCCTTTCTTTATCATCTATGTGATCCAGAGCCACCAGTTCATAGAAGGGATGGTGAGGATTACACTTGATTTTCTATTCAAAATGCAATTAAATACTCCTATATTGCTATAAGATATATTTTAGGCCATCACTCATAGAGTAATATCAAATCCTTTAATGTAAAATGTTTTAGTCTTGTTCCTCCTAAACTCCGAGCCATCAAAGGATCTTATTTCCTCCACCTTCATTCCATCCTCGTTTTCAATACCTGGGATTTATTTCAGGGTCAAGTGAATAGAGGGATGTTCTATATCCTCACCCCTTCCCCCAGGGCCCTAACCAATTCCATCAGTAGGAGTGGGTCCATAGGAGGGGGGAACTATCAAATACCCATCCCTCTCTCTTTGGCCTTTGTATATATATACACCTATAGAAAAAAATAGACTGCGTGGTCTTCAATATCTTTTGATTCCTCCGGTTTCTCACACAAATCTTGAATCACATGGTCTTAGAGGTTAATGGTGGTCATAAAATCCACACAATCCAAGAAACATGGATTTAAATATGAGAAATCTCATTCCTTCTATATTTAGGATATGCAGGATGCCTACCTAAGTCCTCAGAACAAATGGAATCCTCCTTAAGTAAAATCCACAATCATAATCCCATTAATACATGAATCCTTTTTAATAGTATGCCTAAAAGTAAAAACCAAATCATCCTGAGTTGAGATTCATGATTTGAGACATCTCTAATTCTCTTTTATCAGGAAATTATATTTAGGAGTAAGTACCAAATTAATCATATCAAAGGGTCATACTCCCTTACAATACTAAAAAAAACTATGTGGGCTTTGATTCCCATCCAAACGGGATACGTAGGAAGCCTGTTTGAGGTCCAAACCCAACACTAAAAATTATCCATGTTCTCTCTGGGATGTATTACTGATAGGGTCTAATTCATCATGGAAATTCATATCCCTTCTAGTTTTCTTGGAAAACATTGGCATAGGTCCCACACCAATCCTTGATTAGCAACCTTTTAGCTAGAAATCCTTGCTACATGACATTAAATTGTATGGTTTGGTCCATATCAAATGATCTTAAAAGGTATTATATTCCCCATTATGTGGAACCAAAATTTTTGGGATCTGATTCCTTTCATGCAGATATGTAGAAACCATATCGTATGGGTTTAATAACAAAAAATAAAACAAATCCTGATCACATGGATGATGATACACAATAGAGTGCCCCGCTATGTGGATAGAAAACTAGTGTCAGCAAGACTAAACAATCTCAAATACATACACAAGAGGACACTGTTTATTTATTGTTGGTGTGTTGTCATGATCAAACAATTAATTAAAAAAACACGCATGAAATATGGAACTAAAATAAGTTCGTCTTATGCATAAATATTATCTTATACGTGGTTAATAACATAATTATATCCCAGTTAATTTTAATAAGAATTCAATCAAGATAAGAAATGTTAATTTACATATATGGATAAAATCCCTCAAGGAAATATTATGTTGTTATATCCTTCCATTATCTTGGTTAGAATGGAAATATAGCTCAAAGTACTTGACCAACCATAGTTCGGGTGCTTTCAATTATCAGGGAATTATAATTAAAGTTTTTTGGTTGAATTCACTTTGTTCACATCAACGGTTGACTTCCACAGTAGGACATTGTGTGACCAAGAGTAAAAGGTTGTGGAAATCTAGAATAAATGTATTTCAGGATCAGGGAGTACACTCGGTAGATCAAGGAGATGTGAGTTAATGCAATTGGCATTTGGAATGCCTAATTAAAACCTTTAATGTTTCTTGACCAACCCTAGTTAGGGAATTGTGAAGGGAAATATTGATCCATTCTACTAAAATATTTAGGAAACATAATATTCCAATGTCAATGGTGAGGGCTATAGGGTTTCGATAAAATATTGATACTAATATGTATGAATTTATTTATTTGTCTCAGTTTTATCTTGATAAAGTACTAAATCTTTTATTTTCTTAGTTTTTAGAAATTGTAAGAAACATTACATCAAACATATCATTACGAACCATACATGAGAAGGAGAACATTATCACAAGCACTAATTTCTAGGTGTAGAAGATGCATTTCTCCCTAACATCCATCCCTCAAGATACATTCATTAGGATTTATTCAAAGGCATCTATGGAAGTCCCTCTCCTCATTTGGATCCCTAGTATCAGAGGGATCAACCCAAAGACTCTACCATGACCTTCTCATTTGTAAAACCATGGAAAACATCATAGTATTGTGTCTCCCAATTGTATTTATATTTCTAAGGCCATAGGCTTCCCACACATATCTTACCAGCTGGTTTGGATACTTATACCTGTGTGGGATTGTTTATCTATGGTCATAAGGACCCCTAACACAAGGATAGTTTGATAGAGTTATCTTTAAAAGATATAAGGGTTACGACCATGTCCTCTCCTTCTCATCTCTAATATCCAAAGCATGTAGTTCCTAAGTGGGATGGTGAGTATTACCCTTGTTTTCATTCCTACATGGAATGAAATCATCATACCTCGTTATGAGACCAATTTCACGGAATCCCTCCAAAATAAAGCACCAATCCATTCTTGTAGGAGGTTTCAGTCCTGCTTCTCACTACCTCCTGGAAACCACCAAGGGTACCCCATCATCCATCTTCATTTCCTTCTCATTTTCCATTGCATGGACTCCTTTCGGGGTAATGTTAAGAATGGGATGTTCCATACCCCCTACTACTTATTCCATAGCCCCAGTCTCTTCCATCAATAAGAGGGGGTTATAAAAGGTAGGAAAACTCAATGCCAAATCCCATTCCCTTTGTAATTAATCACCATATACACCTATGGAAAAATCATATTGTATGGTTTTCTAGATCTTTTGATTCCTCTTATTTTGAACCCTGAGAAATACTCAAGTTGTTTTAGAGGTTAAAATTGATCATCAAATCCAAACAATCCAGGAAAACCAGATTGAACTACAAGATATTTGATTCCTAATATGGATATATATGAAGACTACCTAAGGATTGATCTCAACGGGATCCCTCATTAGGAATAAGCCCCATTCATAATCCGCTTAATCTGAGAATCAACTTCATGAGTAAGACCAAATGTAAACCCCCTAATCAGCATGAGTTGAGAATCATGAGTTGAGATATCTCTTAGGTTCCTTTCTCAGGGAATGATCTTTTAGAGTAAGCTTGAACATAATCCTCCTAAATATCCAAACCCCCCCTATGAGACTAACTGAACTGTGTGGGATTTGATTCCCATCCAAATGAGATATGTAGGTTGAGTCCTTGGGGTTTTAAACCAACATAGAAAATAAACCTCATTATTTTAGGGAAATATTCCCAAAAGGGTACAATTCAACTTGGAAATTCATACCCCTTCCAGGTTATTTTGGTAGCTTCACCATAAGTCCCGCAACAGCCCTTGAAATGGAACCTTATTTTTATACATCCTCACCACATGATGTTAAAATTTATGGTTGGGTCCTTATCAAATGACTATAAAAGGTATGATGTGCCCCATTAAGTGGAATTGAACTACATGTGTTTTGATTCCATTCACAATGATACGTAGGAAGCCTATTATATGGGTTTGATCCCTATCATCAAAATAACTCATGTTACCCAAGATGAAAATACAATCTAGAGTTCCCCATAATGTGGTTAGAAAATCAGCGTCATTATGACTAAAGAATATTAAATTTGTACATAATAGGATACTACTGATAGATAACTTCAGATATATACTGACATCTCCCTTAACGGAGAACCTCAGATACATAAAGTTGATTATATATTCCATACATAATAATTGTTTTTTTATTCTAGGGTATCCAATATAATACTTGGGATTTAATAAAGGATTCTGTAATATGACTTAAATCTATAAGAGTGTCCCAGGGTAGGCAATAATTCCCAGCCAAAAGGGTGTGATGAGCCCAACCTTCTATCCTCTTGGACAATGTGATTTCTCAAGAATCTTTACCCCAAAATCCTGACGAGTGCCTGCATTAGTAAAGTAGGTCCCCTTGGATACAGAACATTTGGGGGTTTAGGGTTCCATGAACAACCCCATTGGAAACAGTTCAAAAATTGAGATCCCTAACTGGAACACAGATTTTGAGGGAAACAAGTTATCACAAACACTATTTAATAAAATGTTATTCTTTTATAATTTTCTGTAGTTATAGTTGAGTTTTTAATGGTAAATATAAATATTTATTTCATTATATTTTCAATCATAATGAAATATTTTATTGTCATCCTTATAATTATTTCCATTTCTACACTATAAATGAATATTTTTTTCTCAGACTCAACATGTTTATTATATAAAATATTTATTTATTATTCTCGTATCCATCATGTGTTTTCCTTCTATGATATCTATAAGGACTCAACCTTAAACATTACATAATATTGAATTAAATGAATAATTAACATTGAGGATATTTTCTCATTTATAATTTAAGACAATTAGACCATAACTATTACAAATCAACATGAAAATTATATAAATACACTACTAATAAGTATCCAATTTTTTATAAAATAAAAACCCTTAAAATGAAACATGTTTAGTTCCATGTTTTTAGACATCATGACTTTTCCTTGATCCCATCTTTAACCATATCCATCTTTAAGACATGTGAAAAACATTTCCAAACATGGGGTGAGCATAAAAATCTCAGTAAGGGTTAAAAAATAAAAAAAGAAATCATTATTCCATAAATAAATAAAAATCAATGAAACCATAATTTTCAATCATAACATACCTTTCGAAATTATAAGATTTATGAATAACACACACAAATCATAAATCATAAAGGTAACTTATGGAATTAATAACAAACTAAAATTGTAACTATCATTGTTACATAGGGAGTCATGTTTGAAATACCCATCATAGTATATTCCCTAAATCACTTAGGAGAAACATTAACGTTTACCTCCATCACATTACCCAATGCATTCGAGAGCTATATAGGGCTCACTCGCACTAGGATTATCAAGGAATCACACGTATAAGTAAATAATTACCAATAACAATAATCATAACACATAACAGAAGCATAAAAGAATGATAACATTTCAGCAATTTGATTACAATATATCCTTTCAAGATATTGATATAATCAATGATTTATCAAACTATTTTCAAAACCATTTAAAACACTTAATAAAGAAATTTTTGAATAAATGTGTTCCATACCAAATTGATGCTTTTAATAGAATTAACTTTTAAAAATTAATGTCCACATAAATAAATCATTGAAACCATTTTTAAACATGAACATTAATGGGAAATATTTTTAATAATAAATCTTGAAAACATTTAACAAGAAATTTTATTTAAAGAGTTCCTTACCAAATGAGAGACGCTTGAATACAAATAATTGAGTGATAACAACAATAAAATAATATAATGTCATTATAATAGAGATATTAATGATATAATACTTCAAAGGGTAGTATATAAATCATATAAAATAGAATTGGTGTATATCAATAAATAAGTTTCAATGGAATGTAAATGGATACAAATTCCTTGGGAAAGGTCATATCCATAGATTAAAGATAAATCAATTACATAATTATGTGTGACAAATACGAATACACCCAATATAATTGGATATTAAGAGAAACAAAATCAGAGTTCATTCACAAAAATTCATATCACGACCTAATCAATATGTAGATGTTTAAACCAAAGAATTGAAATTTGGTAAAGAAGTTCCCTTACAAAAATTTGATAGCCTAACGACATCACATTAAAAATTATAAAATGATTTGATGAGATAAGAAAGGATATTTCATAACTTGGACATTAAATTTAATACATTAAGGATATAAAATAACATATCCCAACATAAAAATGTGTAAATTAAAAGACATAACAAAAAATAATTCTTTTAAAAGGGGGAGGGTGAATGTTTCCCTTACTGATTTGGTAACTTACGAAACATACACCACGTGAAAGAAGGATCATATAAATTAAATAATATTACACAAATAATCCTTTCATGGTCAGTATATACACCACACAAAAGAAAATAGTGGCATATATATGATGAATCTCAAGAGAATAAAAAGTGAGATGAAAATCCTTTACCACGTGAGTCATATGACCAAAAGTTAATAACAAAAAAATTAATCCGGAAATTCCATGAATATAAAGAGAATAATGTTAATATATAACAAATTTCAGTACACAATACACCACAAGTAATAGATAAGTGGAAAAAAAGGAAATCTCATGGAATTAAAAGTGAGAAAATATTGCCCTTACCACATGTTCGGGTTGACTTGCTTGTTCCTTATTCTTCCTGAATAATAAAATTAAGTTAATTTATAATTGATTAAGAACCCTTTTAAAAGTTTATTATTAATTTTATATCACTTATTCCCATGTTATAAATATTATGTAATATTTTAAGTTAATAACGGTTGTTTTGTCGATATTTGGTACTTGAGTAAAAAATGAACACCTTTAAATTAGAAGTTGTCCATGTTGTCAAGAGTCCATTTTCTCCAGAATGATATTAATTATGTACATATCATATATATAATATATATCTAGTATATATATGTATTTACAATAGTACATTACATTTGTATATAAGAAATGAAATGCACCGTTTATGGAGACGGTAAGCCGTACGTACATATGGACACTAATTTCATTACAATTTTGAATTTTAATTGAATGAAAACTTAATGATACATAGTTATATTATAATTAGAATATAATATCATATATAATTACAATAAATAAATCCTTTATACGTCCCACATATGTTATGAACGAGTCATATCACTTTGAGGGGGTGGTAGTCCCCACTTCCTCAAATGAAATTATCGTGTTTACTAATAATGGAAACCATAAAGGTATTCTATAAGTTAAAAATACATATTCATAAAGAAAACATAAACATAATCTATATAATATATAAAAAAAGTTCCATCATAATGGTTACTATAAGAGGTGGTAGGAGATAATTGTACAATCATCATTTTGTGAGGCATTTGTTTTCCATCCACGGACACAATATTTTCTTCACCCATTAGATGAAGGTGTGTGTAAGTGTAATGAGAATAATTCTCATAACAACAACCTAGTATTTTTAGGATACTAATGTTTTTATAAAAGAAATGAATAAAAATTGTTTATGGGGTTGGAGATGTAAAATAAAATAATAGGATTTTAGAGAAGAAATTACCTTTAAATTGGGTATCTCCACTTGGTTTGAACCAAATAGTTTACTAAAGTTCCTTCTACCTAAGGACTGGCTTCTATGAGGAAGATAGGGATCTTTATAGATTATTTTGGTAGGGTTTGGATGAGCCAAAGGGCTTGAGAGGTGTGAGTAATGGGTTAGAAATGATGGATTTTATGAGGGAGAGATGGGGATATTTAGGAATGTCTAAAAATAATATTTTATTATATAATTATTTTCAGTTTCTAAAAGTGAAAAACAAATTAAAAATAAGTTAAAACGACTCATGGTCAAAATAAAATCACCCAACAATAATTGGAAAGGTTTTTGTATTGTTTTAATCTTAATAATATTATTTATTCTAATCATTTATTAATGATGTAAACACTACATCATTATTGTGTCAAAAATAATTTTATATAATTGATGTATAAAAATTATAAAAAATACCATGATGTAGGAAATTATTTTATATTTACATTGAATATTTATATTCAATGATATAATTTAAATAACCATATATAAAAATTTATTTATTAATGATATTTTTATGTCATTTTTGTCATTACTATAAATTTATTAACATCATGTGTCATTATCACTCTTAAGTGGCTCTATGGGTTCCCAAAATAAACCCAAGGATTCCCATGGTCTGAAATGTATTAAAAAAATAGGATTAAGACAAATATTATGGAAATTTTATATTATAAAAATAATAATAATTTGTTACCCTTATTTACCAGATTTTCCTTTCAAACATGGTAAATTAAATTTTTACTGAAGTAAATATTCATATTTTCTAAAAATAAAAGTTCCATATTTAAAAAATTTGGACCCCCTGATTATAAATATAGACTCAATTTTTACAAATTCAAAACACAATATTTTCTGGAATTAATTTAAAATTAATTCCTGCTGTCAAAACAAAAATCACGTTTTTAAGAAATAAAAGCAATCAAAATATTGTTACTTATTAATGTCTAATTTGATAGTAAAATTACTTCCAATGAAGAGAACTTTATTAAATGGTAAAAATATATTCAAATTACACTTTATAACAAATTAACAAGATAATTTGGCTATATAAACAAATTATGCTAAAAAGCAGTTTTGAATTAAAATACATAATTTTTCATTGTTCATTAAAAAACTGAACATTATCAGAAAAATACCAAAAATTAACCCAAAGTAAATTATTATATCCTTATTCTAAAAAATAGTATTATTTTATCAAATATAACATATAAATGTGCAAAAAACTATATTTAAAAGGGTTCTTCATTAAAAGTTGTTAATTGAGGAATAAAATCAATAAAAGCTTATAATATCATGAGAATAGAGAGATTCATGATATAAAATGTGAACGGGAAGAATATACACCATATTAATTTGAATTGGTGTATAACAATAAATATGATTCAATGGAATGTAAATTGAGACTATATCCCTTGTAGTGATCATATCCTTAGATTAAGGACAAATCAATGACATAATTATGTGTGAAAAATAAGAATACACCCAATATAATTGGATATTAAGTGTAAAACAATCTGATTTAATTCACACATATTCATAACAAGACATAATAAATAAGTATATGTTTAACCCAAATTATTTAAATTGGGTAAAGAAGTTCCCTTACAAAAATTCGATAGCCTAACGACGTCACATTAAAATTCAGAAAATTAGTTGATGAGAGAAAGAAGGGTATCTCATCACTTGGACATAAAATTTACCACAATAATGATATAGAAGAAAATATCCCAACATGAGAAGATGTAAATTAAAATACATAACAAAAAGAAGTCTTTTAAAAAGGGGCGGGTGAAAGGTTCCATTACCGATTTGGTAAGATGAGAAACATACCCCACATGAAAGAAGGATCACAAAATGAATATGTAAATACCCATAAATTAAATTATATTACACAATGTATACAGTCATGGGTAGTACATACACCACACAAATTTAAATAGTGGAAAATATAGCATGAATTTCTTGAGAATAAAATAATAAATGAAAACCCACTACCAAGTTGTAATCAGTCTAGTCATATGACCAAAAGTTAACAACCACCAAATGAATCAGAGAATAGAACGAATATAAATATATTAATGATTATATATATCAAATGGAAGTACACAATACATAAAATTGAGGAATAACATCAACAAAAGCATATAATATCATGATAATATAGAGATTCATGATATAATACATCAAAGGGAAGTATATACACCATATAAAATTGAATTGGTGTATAACAATAAATAAGTTTCAATGGAATGTAAATTGAGAAAATATCCCTTGTAGATATCAAATCCTTTGATTAAGGACAAATAAATGACATAATTGTGTGTGAAAGAATAAGAAAACACCAAATATAATAGGATATTAAGTGTAAAAAAATCAGAGTTCATTCACACATATTCATATCATGACATAATAAAGAATTATAAGTTTACCCCAAAGAATTGAAAATGGGTAAATAAGTTCCCTTACAAAAATTCAATAGCCTAACGACGTCACATTAAAATTCATAAAATGAGTTGATGAGAGAAAAAGAGTATCAAATCACTTGGACATAAAATTTACACCAATAAGGATATAGAAGAAAATATTCCAACATAATAAGATTTAAATTAAAAGGAATCTCAAAAAAAGAAGTCTTTTAAAAAGTTGATGGTCAGAGGTTCCCTTATAGATTTCGTAACTTGCAAAACATACACAACATTAATGAAGGATCATATAATGAATATGTAAATTCCTATAAATTAAAATATATTACACAATGAATATAGTCATGGGAAGTACATACACCACACGAAAGTAAATAATGGAAAATATTGCATGAATATCATAGGAATAAAGAGTTCCTAAACAAATGAGAGATGCTTGAATACAAATAATAGAATAATAACATCAATAAAAGATTTTAATATCACGAGAATAGAGAGATTCAAGATATAATACGTCAAAGGAAAGTATATTCACAATATAAAAGTGAATTGGTGTATAATGATAAATAATTTTCAATGGAATGTAAATTGGGACAATGTACCTTCCAGAGATCATATCCTTGGATTAAGGAAAATCAATGACATAATTACATGTGAAAAATAAGAATACACCCAATATAATTAGATATTAAGTGTAAAACAATAAGATTTCATTCACACATATTCATATCATGACATAATCAACAAGTAGATATTTAAACCAAAGAATGAGATATGCTGGAATACATTCATGGGTAGTACATACACCACAGAATAGGATATAGTGGAAAATATAACATTAATTTCACGGGAATAAAGAGTTCCTAACCATATGAGAGACTCTTGATTATAAATAATTGAGTAATAACATCAATAAAAGCTTATAATATCACGAGAACAGAGAGATTAATGATATAATACGTTAAAGGGAAGTATATAAACCATATAAAAGTGAATTGGTGTATAACAATAAATAAGTTTCAAGGGAATGTAAATTGAGACAATGTCCCTTACAGAGATCATATCCTTATATTAAGGACAAATCAATGACAAAATTTAGTGTGAAAAACAATAATAAACCCAATATAATTTGATATTAAATTTAAAACAATCATAGATCATTCACACATATTCATATCATTACATAATCAAGAAGTAGAAGTTTAACATAAAGAATTAAAATTTGGTAAAGAAGTTCCCTTACAAATATTCGACCGCCTAACGACGTCACATTAAAATCTATAAAATTTGTTAATGAGAAAAAAAGGGTATCTCATCACTTGGACATAAAATTTACCCCAATAAGGATATATAATAAAATATCCCAACATAAGATAATATAAATTAAAATACATAACAAAAAATAACTCTTTTAAAAAGGGGAGGGTGAAAGGTTTCCTTACCAATTTGGTAACTTGTGAAACATACACCACATGAAATAAGGATCATATAATTAATATTTAAATACCCATATACTAAATTATATTTCACAAATGGATACATTCATGGGTTTTACATACCCCACACAAAAATAAATAGTGTCAAATATATCATTAATCTCACGGGAACAAAATGTGAGATGAAAACCTTTTACCATGTTGTAATCAGTCATGTTTTATGACCAAAAGTTAATAAACACCAAATAAATCCATGAATACAATGAATATAAAGATAATAATGATAATATATATCAAATTCTAGAACGAAATACACCACATGCAATAGATATGTGGAAAACAATGGAAATATCAAGGAATTAAAAGTGAGATAAGAAACCCCTTACGTCGTGTCTGACATGACTTAATTATTACTTGTTCTTACTGAATAATAAAGATAAGTTAATTTATAATTTATTAAGAAACCATTTTTAAGTTTATTATTCATTTTATATCATGGATTACCATGATATTAACATTATGTAAACATTTATGTTAATAATGGTCGTTTTGTCGATATTTGGTACTTGAGTAAAAAATGAACACCTTATAATTACATGTTGTCCATGTGGTAAAGAGTAAATTATCTATAGAATAATATTCATGATTTAGATAAAATATATTTCATATATATATATAGTATATAAATATATATGCATTTATAATAGTACATAATATTTGGAGATAAGAAATGAAATGCACTGTTTATGGAGACGGTAAACCGTACATACGCATGCATGATACTTTCATTTATATATTGTATTGCAATTGAATGAAAACAAAATGATATATAATTATGATAATTCCATTATAATATCTTATATTATTTCAAAAATCCATCCTTTATACATCCCACGTATTGTATGAACGATTCATATCACTTTTAGGGGGTAGTAGTCTGCACATCCTCAATTGAAATTAACACATTTACTCATAATGGAAACCATAAAGGTATTCTATATATTAATAATACATAAGAATAAAAAAAACATAAAAATAATATATATCTTAGATTAATATTGTTCCCTCATAATTTCCAACACAAGAGGTTGTAGGAGATAATTGAACAATCATCGTTTCGTGAGGCGTTAGTGTGCCATCCACTGAAACAATGTGTCCTTTAACTATTATATGGAGGTGTGTGTATGTATAGTTTGAATTCATCTCATAAAAACAACATAGTATATTTAGGATACTGGTGTTATTATAAAATAATGGAATAAAAAGAGTTTAGGTGGTTGGAGAAGTAAAATTAAACAAAAGGACTTAAGAGAAGACATTACCTTTAAATTGGGTATCTCCCTTATTTATGAACCAAAATGTTCAATTGACTATCTTTATGCCTAAGGTCTGGCTTATAAAAGGAATAGAGGGATGTTTAGAGATTATTTGGGAAGGTTTTAGATGAACCAAAGGGCTTGATAGGTGTGTGCAATAAGTTATAAGGAAGGACTTTTTATAAGGTGGAGGAAGGGCTCCTTAGGAAAGTTTAAAAATATTATTTTATTGTATAATTATTTTAGATTTATAAAGGTCCAACACAAATTAAAGTCCAAGATAAAGTGACTAATGGTCGAAATAAAATCATCCAATAATAATTGGATAGGTTTTGGATATTTTTTTAATCTTTAAAATATTATTTATTTAAATAATTTATTTATGTGGTAAACATGACATCGTTATTGTGACATAAATAATTTTATTTATTTGATGTCTAAAAATTATAAAAATAATACCATGATGTAGGAAATATTTTTATATTTACAATGAATATTTATATTCTAAGGTATAACTTAAATAACCCTATGTAAAATTGAATTTACTAAAATTTATTTGTTTATGTAATTTTTGTCTTTACATAAAATTAATTAAAATAACGTGTCATTTTAACTCTTAAGTGGATCCATGGGGACCAAAAATTGACCCAAGGATGACCAGGGTCAGAAATTTATCAATACATAGGTTTAGAATACATGTTAGGGTAATTGAATATTATTATAATAATCCATTGCTACCCTTATTTACCATATTTACCTTTTAACCATTGTAAATAATTTTTTTACTGAAATAAGTATTCATATTGTCTAAAAAAAAAGTTACCTATATAACAAATATATAACTACTAATTAAAAATATGGAATAAATTTTTAAAAATTCAAAACATAGAAGTGGCAGAAATTAATTTAATATTAATTTCAGCTATCAAAACAAAAAGAATGTTTTTAAGAAATAATAACAATCAAAATATTGATACTTATTAATGTCCAATTTCAAAGTGAAATTACTTCCAATGACCAAAATTGGATTAAATAGTAAAAATATATTGTAATTAAACTTTTAAACCAATTTAAATGATAATCTAGACATATAAATAAATTTTTTTAAATGGAATTTTTGAATTAAAATACAGTATTTTTTCACTATTAATTAAAAAATGAACTTTATCATAAAAATGAAAAAATTACAAATAGTAAATTTTGATATCTCTATTCTAAAGTAGAACATTATTTTATCAAATATAATATATAAAAGTGACAAAAATTATATTTTAAAATGGTTCTCCCTCAAAAGGCGTTAAATCGTTATTTTAAAGAATATTAGGGTCTTTTTACTTAAAATTAGATTCATTTAAAATTTATTCCTCTAACTGTTATTGGATAAATGTAAAAACATTTAAAAAATATTTATAATAATATTTTATTTATTTATATTCATTCCCAAAAATACAATGGCTAGACGTTAACTACCATGTAAAATAATATTATATTATTATTTTTCATCATAACTCAACGTTGTGTGCAATGTACGATTTCAATGAAACATATTGTTGTGTATCAGGTACCTCATCGAACATAGAATCCCATTTAAAGTAACATTAATAATTAATTTAAAAATATTAATAAATATGAAAATTTCATATTCTTTATTCACTTGAGATGTTACATCCTTCCACCCTTTTGGGAATTGCATCCTCGCAATTTTCAAATTGGTCTTGGTATTTTCATTGAGACTTCAACATCAGAAAAAGATTCAATAAAAATATCACTTTAAAAAAAGAATATGAAATAAAAAGGTCACCTGAGAGAGCCCATACTAGGATTCCATGTAAGAAAACATGGATATGGAAGAGAAAAAAACCATCAAGGTTTGATGGAGAGTGGTAGAAAACATGATTATGAGAATGTTAACCACCAGAAAATCACAAAATTATGATGGGATAGATGGTATTTTATTCCACTGTAGGAAAGGTTAACAAATTTTTTTTTTGTTTTTAGCTACTTTTCATAAATTTGAGGAACTTATTTAAGAGCTAAACTAAAAACATAAGTAAACATACTTACTTGTCATGTATACTTCCATCCTTTACTAAATTTCTACCTGAAACACAACTTTTCTCCAAATGATGAGTATTAAAATAGACTTGGTCACATTTGAAGTGCTTGAATCAACTTCTAGAGTATCAGATAATCCAAAAAATATGAACTATATATTTCCCATGTCTTTCGACATCAAGAGAAACCAAAATGTTTAGAAAAATAACAGATAATCCATAAAAAGGATAATACTTTATAAAAAGAAATACTACTATTAATCCCAAATATTTGACAAACAATACCCAATGATCAAAAAAGACCATTAAATAAACAAATGTCCTTCAAATTCATCAAAGTAACCCAATATAAGATTTCTACCCAATACTCAGATGGATTTAATCAAATAGTCTTCCACACAAAATCCCAACATTTGTCTCCAAATAAAAACAACTACTCATAAAGTCTCATACTCAAGTGTAATTAACTAAATATCATATTCTCTAGGATAGATTAATAATTTCCATAAACAACCCAAATCACCATATGTCCATAATTAAAAAATAGATTCTTCCAAAATAAAATTCCACCATTACTCATCAAAAGAAAATATAACTATTCCTTGAATAAAATTTTCATATATCAAACTTAAGGGCTACACATACTATAAAATAGTCTTCTAATGTAATCCCATCATCAAAAGAGCCTTAATACTTTTAAGCATATCACTATCCTAAAATATACCATAACACTTGAATCACTAATATGTTGAATTCTTACACATTAAACGTTCTTCATGATCTATTAACTATTCCTTTCCAACTTATTCTAAAATACTTCTTTCCTACAAACAAAATCATGAATCATATACTAAGATTAAAAATTGTCTAAACAATAGTTAGAAAATAATCTATACCTTTCATTGGTCATATTCGGTTTCCTCATCCTCAATTGGAATGGAATTAGTTATTGGAAAACATATATTTGTATGATCCTTGTGATCCCATTCCCGAACCATTTTTATAGGACATCTGTTTGTATAATGACCATGTACACCATAGTTAAAACATTAAATAAATCCCTCTAAATGAAATTATATCCCTTTTCTTGACTTAATTGGATGTTTCAATTTTTGTAAAAGGTTCTTGCTTTATGAACTTTACTTCTACATCAATATAATCTTCCCATCCCTTTGAAACATTTTCCTATGTGTTTATTTCCACATCCTTGACACAATGGTTTTTGAATAAACTAAACTTTATGATTATTACGTGAAATTATGTAATGATGTGTTTCTCACATATATGATGGCTTATAAAAATCACCATGGATCAGGTGATCAATCATGATTGTAGATAGTTGGTTGAGAATAACCACAAGAGTTTCATTGAAGCTCTGATTTCATTCAGTTCCTCATTCATAAAACCATCACAATTTTCTTCACATGCACTATTACATTGGTTCCTGCTAGATCCATCTATTTACTAAAACCAATAATTTTAGTGTGAGTATATAATAAAAATCATCATATAATATCTTATGAGGAGGGTAAATACAAATACATACTTATTCATGTTATCTTAAACTCATTAACTTTATCAAAAATAACTATGAATCTTTCTAAAATCTTGAACATTATGGTAGTGTCACTTATGCTTAAAGAACACCCTAACATCTAAAGTTATCTTAACCGACCATTGATACCAACTATAAGGACCCATCAATAAATAATAAATAATCTTTAATTAAATTAATAATTCACATTAAAGATATTTTTGGTTTTGATTTTATGATAATTATTCCATAACTTTTAAATATAAACTTGAGAATTACATTTAGACACTACTACTCAATATCCATTGTTTCATAAAATAAAAACTCTTAAAACGAAACATGTCTAGTTGCATGTTTTAGACAACATGAAATTTCCTTGATCCCATCCTGGACCCTATTCATCTTTAAGACCTGTGAAACACATTTAAAAATAATGGGTGAGTATAAAAAGTTCAGTAAGTGTTATAAAAGAAGGAAGGAAAACATTATCCCATCAATAAATCCAAATCAATGAAACCATACTTTTCAATCATAACATACCTTGAGAAATCATAGTATTTATGAATAACACACATAAATCATAAATCATAAAGGTAACATATGGGATTCATAACCCACATACATTGTAGCTATCACTACTGCATTAAGAGTAACATTTGGAATACCAATCACTATATATTCCCTATATCTCTTAAGAGAAACATTAACGTTTACCTCCATCATGTTACCCAATACATTGGAGAGCTATCTCGGGCTCACCCACAGTAACTTTTTCACGGAACCACCCGTATATATAAACAATTCCCAATAACCATAATAATAACACATAATATAATCATAAAGGAAAGATAAAATTTACACATTGCAATTCAAATATATCATTTCAATATATTGATATAATATATTCTTTATCAAACCATTTAAAACATTTAATATTGATATTTTTTAATCAAGGTGTCCCATGTGGTATTAAAAGAATTAATATTTTCAAAAATTAATGTCCTTATAAATAAATCCCTTAAATAATTTTTAAAACACATGAATTAAGGAGAAATATTTATAAGAATAACTATTTAAAACATTTTAAACGATATTTTTGTTAAAGAGTTCCGAACCAAATAAGATATGCTTGAATACAAATAATTGAGGAATAACTTCAATAAAATCTTATAATATCATTATAATATAGAGATTCATTATATAACAAGTCAAAGGGATGTTTATACACTATAAAAAAGAGAATTGGTGTATATAAATACATAAGTTTCAATGGAATGTTAATTGATACAATGTCCATTGTAGAGATCAAATACTTATATTAAGGACAAATAAATGAAATAATTATGTATGAAAAATAAGAATAAACTGAATATAATTGGATAATATGTATTAAAAAATCATAGTTAATTCACATATATTCATATCATGACATAATCAATAATTAGATGCTTAACCCAATGATTTGAAATTTGGTAAGGAAGTTCCCTTATGAAAATTCGAAAGCCTAACGACATCACATTAAAAATAAAAAAATGAGTTGATGAGAGAAAAAAATGATATCTCCTCAAATGGACATAAAATTTACTTCAATAAGGATATATTATAAAATATACCAACATAGTACGATGTAAATAAAAATACATAACAGAAAATAAGTCTTTTAAAAAGGGGAGGGTGAAGTTTTTCCTTACCAATTTGGTAACATGTGAAACATACACCAAATGAAAGAAGGATCATATAATGAATATTTAAATACCCATAAATTAAATTATATTACATAATGAATAAAATAAGGGGAATTATATACACCACACAAAAGGAAATAGTGAAAAATATACATGAATCTCACGGGAATAAAATGTGGGAGGAAAACACTTTACCATGTTGTAATCAGTCAAGTCGTATGACCAAAAGATAATAACCACCTAATGAATCAGATAATTCAATGAATATAAAGGGAAAAATTATTATACATATCAAATGTTAGTACAAAATACATCACATTCTGTAGATAAGTGGCAAACAATGGAAATCTCACGGAATTAAAAGCAATATAAGAAACCCCTTAACTCATGTCCTACATAACCTGTTTGTTCCCTGCTCTTCCTGAATAGTAAACTTGTATTAATTTATAGTTGATTAAGAACAATTTTTCACGTTTATTATTCCTTTTATATAACTTTTTACTATTTTATAAACATCATGTAATCATTTAAGTTAGTAATGGTCGTTTTGTTGATATTTGGTACTTGAGTCAAAAATGATCACCTTATAATTAAAAGTTGCCCATGTGGTCAAGATTACATTATCTTCAGAATGATATTCATGATTTAGAAATCATATATATATTATATTTCTAGTATATATATGTATTTATAATAGTATATAACATTTGGAGATAAGAAATGAAATGCACCGTTTATGGAGTAGGTAAGCCGTACATACACATGAACACTGTTTTCATTTCTATTTCGCATTTTAATTTAATTAAAACATAATGATTCATAGTTATATTATAATTCCATTATAATATAATATATAATATCAATAAATCTATCCTTTATACAACCCATGTATTGTATGAACGAGTCATATCACTTTTTGAGGGCAGTAGTCTGCACTTCTTTAAATAAAGGTATCATGTTTAAACATAATGGAAAAAATAATGGTATTACTTATATTAAAAATTCATAAGAATAAAGAAAATATATATATATTATATATATTATAAAAAAATACAGTTCCATCATAATGGACACCATAATAGGCAGTAGGAGATAATTGAATATCCATCGTTTCGTGAGGCGTTAGTGTGCCATCCACAGAAAACATATGTTCATTACCAATTAGAAGGAGGTGTGTGTAAGTGTTGTTAAAATACTTATCATACCAAAATTTTAATATATTTATGATAATATTGTTTTTATAAATAAATTAATACAAATATTTTATGGGGTTGGAGATGTCAAATAAAACAAAAGGACTTAAGAGAAGAAGATACCTTTAAATTTGGTATCTCCCATTTCTTTGATCCAAAACGTTGACTTGAAGATCCTTCTACATTAGTTAAGGATTATAGGATAAATAAATTGATATTGGGAACTTTTTTAATCTAGTGTTTCTTGAGCCAAAAGGCTTGAGAGGTGTGAGGAATGGGTTATAAGTGAAGGATTTTTATAAGGGGTAGGAAGGTCTCGTTAGGAATGTTTAAAAATATTATTTTATTATATAATGATTTTTGGTTTATAAATGTCCAAAACTAATTAAAGTACAATAAGATGTGAATCATAGTCTAAATAAAATCATCTAATAATAATTGGGAAAGAATTTGGATATTTTTTTTAATCTTTTATAATATTATTTATTTTAATCATTTATAAAGGAGGTAAACACTGCATCGTTATTGTGTCATAAATAATTTTATATATTTGATGTCTAAAAATTATAAAAAAATACCATGATGTAGGAAATTTTGTTAAATTTACAATGATTATTTATAGACTAAGAGATATTGTAAATAACACTATGTAAAAATTAATTTTCTAAAAGATATTTTTATGTCATTTTCGTCTTTACTTTTAATAAAATAAAATAATGTTTTATTATCACTTTTATGTTGCTCCATGGGGTCCCAAAATCTACCCAAGGATTCCCTAGGTCAGACATGTGTTAACCAATAGTATTAAGACACATGTCAGGGTAATTGTATATTATTATAGTAGTATTTTTTTACCCTTATTTACTAGATTTACCATTTAACCATGGTAAATAAATTGTTTACAGAAGTAAATTTTCATATTGGCTAGAAATAAAAGATAGCTATTTAAAAAATATGGACCTAATTATTAGAAATATGGAATCCATTTTAAAAATTTTAAATATATAAGTGGAATAAATTAATTTAAAATTAATTCCCTCTATCAAAACAAAAAGATTGTTTTTATTAAATAATAACAATCAAAATATTAATACTTATTAATGTCCAATTTCGTAGTGAAATTACTTCCAATAAAAAATATTGGATTAGATGGTAAAATTATATTCTAATTAAACTTTAAAACCAATTAAAAATATAATCTAGACATATAAATAAATTTTATTAAAAGGAAGTTATGAATTAAAATACAATATTTTCTCACTATTCATTAAAAAATGAACTTTATCATAAAAACACAAAAAAAAATACAAAATGTAAATTTTGATATCCTGATTATAAATAAGAATATAATTTTATCAAATATAATATATAAAAGTGTCAAAATATATATTAAAATAGTTTCTCCATCAAAAGGAGTTAAATTGACCTTTTAAAGAATATTAGTTTATGTGTGCATAAAATTGGATTTATTCACATTTAAATCTCTACATTTTATTGGACAAATGTATAAACATTAAAAAACATTTATAATAATATTTTATTTAGTTCTATTAATTCCCGCCAATACAATGGCTAGGAATTAACTACCATATAATATAATATAATATTATTAATTTTTTGTATAACTCAATGTCGTGTGCAACGTAAGATTTTAAAAAAACATTTTCATTTGTATCGAGTATTCCATCAAACATAACATCCCCTTTAAAGTAAAATTAATAATTAATTGACAAATATTAAAATATATGAAAATGTCATATTCTTTATTTACCTAGGATGTTACAATATCATCCATTGCACTTAAATTCATAATGATAATTTGAGCTCAACCTCAATAAGTTTCCATTTCCCTAGGGCACAATGAAGTGATCTATGAGTAAATCCTGTGATGCATTGGAAGAAATAAGAAGCATTCACTATCTGTTATGACATATTTTTTAATTTAAAATGAAAAATTGAAATCATGTATATATATTCACATATAAGACTAATAAGCTATTCATTTATTTATGAATAAATTCATTTATTATGTACTAATGTAATAAAATTACCATGATCATTGAGTTATAATAACCATTTTATTACAAAAAAATCAATAAAATTTTAAAGAAGTGTCGGGAAGATGGATGTGATGATCACAAAAAATAGAGGTATAAAAGAATATTATTTTTCCATGATTTGTGGAACAAAATTATTGATTAAGAAGTGGAAAATATTGGTTTCATGTTGTGCTATGAATTATAATTATAGTTGTGTCTTCCTACTATGAAAAAAGGAGAAGAAGAACACAACACACTGAGAAACATGCCAATAGTCATGGTGGAAGATAGATGTGTTATTACCAAAATATAATATCATTTTTAAATTTTGATTTTATCTAAAACATAGTCAATATACAAATAAATTTTAGTTTTATGTATATACCTATATCTCTTCTAGTCACATGATAATTAAAATGGTTAGTGTTATCTCATGAGAGTAAATATCACACCAAATACTATCCTTATCTCATTGAGAGGTGAACCTTGAAAATCACTATTCTTCTTATGTGGGTGTGTGTTTGTGAGTGTGTGTGGAAAACACAATTACTCAACATAACTGATGGTAATGGGTATTTTAAAAGAAATAAAAAAAATAAGAATGATAACGGATTCACCCCTCCAATAATCTAGAAAAACTTTTGTTGGTTGTTCCACACAAGAGATTCCTATAATCCACTCAATAAATCCAAGTGGTATACAATAATAGAATCATACCACTAGATTATCTTATAATATTCCAATAAAAGATAATTACCAGAAAAATTGTAAGGGTGATCTCGATGACGATCCAATATTCACCTCTAGATTTATTAGATATATGCATAGTAGAATATTCTTTCTTGACTAATCATCAATTTACTTCTCTCTAGCCACACATCCATAATTAATATTATATATTTCAAATAATTAATATATTATAAACTCTAATTTATACTCTTTAATATGTCTTTTTTCTATGTTCTATGCATGATAAATTTTTTATTGTATAATATGTCCTGAAAAATCAAAGGATTTTTGAATTTAAAATATGAAATTCGAACTCTATTTTTTTACTTCTAAATCAAACACACCATTCAGATTTGGTTCTCAAGTGATCTCTCACATTAAATTTTGAATGAGTAGTTATTATATATTGAAATAACTACACAGCAATCATAAATTTGAAAAATGATCAACTGAGTTTAAAATCCATAAGAACCCATATTAATTATATTACTATGCAATTCATGGTACAATTGGATAAATTCATAATAAAATATATTCAATTGCTAAATAGGTATTAGTGTAACCCATATCTAGATGACATGAGGATTCCTAGAAAAAATCACAATACTATTCAATGAATTATTATTGTGATGGTTACCTTCTAACGGTGTGAGAGTATATTCTCTATAACATTTTAATTTTAATATATTTCATTATAACATGAACTAATGTGTATTGGAATAGATAATTAATTTCCACATATATTTATAAATTACTATAATTCATCATGGCATTAACTAATTCACTCTGATATGAAAACTTTAGAAAATAAATTTTCTATTATCTATTCAAAAACCTCTCATAACTCTAAAAATATTATTGAAACATCAAAGGAATGATTAAACAATAAAAACAATCAAACAAAACATATGAAGTTCATCATCACAGAGTAAAAAATTCCCCACATTGTTAAAACAATAAATTAAATATTTTTTATAATATTACTCAAGATTAATATTGAAATAATGAAGGCTCATTAAAAGGAATCCAACGGATCACAACTTGAAAAAAATAGAATCCAATAAAATAATATATAGTAAAAGAAACATGTAGTTGTACCAATATAATTTTTTTCAACCGTTATATCAAAAAATTTGATGAATCTATATTATGTCTATAACTTTGATGTGCATTCTTTTTCCCATTGTAATTAATCTCCCCATTTAGATTTCCTAACCAACTACATGTAGTTGTTAAAATATCCACCTATGTATTTTTTTTGTTAAAATTTATTCCAACCAATTTAAGTAAAAATATTCTCCACGTAACATTTATGAGAACACATGACTCCATAAAATTATACCCCTAATAGAGTTATCAACCAATTTTTATGGTTCTATACCATTTTAATCCATATCTTATCAATTAATTATTTACTATTCCTTTGAAAATAAAATTAAAAGAGTAATTTCATCTTATTTTGAACCAAAATATAAAATTAATTGTTGAATATATAGATTCAAATATAACATAGGATAATTTAATTAGTTTATAATCCTATGTGAAACAAAGATCAGTATAGGAAAAAACAAAAATAATAAAAAGAAATCCATGCTATCCATATCTATCTTTATTTTAAGCACCCAACTATAGCTCCTTACCAATTATTATAATACACCATTGATAGTTTCTACCCATTATTTTCAATTAAAATAATATATATAAACCTGGAACATAAATAGGAATGAAATATTACATTATGTTTAATGGGGAAGAGTAAATTCCAAACCACTTCAGTTTTAAGAGAGTGATTAAACAATGAGGTTCATCCTATATCTTTCGAATACATGTTTCAAAAATTTATTACATGAGTTCATATTAATCTCATCCACATTATATTTTTCCCTAGTTTCCCCTTTTTTAAATTATACTTGATTTTAATGTGATCCATGTGAGAGTGACAAACTATATTTTTAGACAACTCAACAACACTTTTTTGTCTCAATGAATCATTATAAGTTGTTTTACAACTTCACCAATGTCTCCCAAATGTTTCGTCATATGATAAGTTATTTCCAAGATTTTGTGACTATACTATATTCTTCCTTGTACGTGTTACATAAAATATAATCCGAATTTTTACAAATAGAAGAAAAAAAATTTATCAATATTTTAAAAAAAGATTGATTTGTGGATCCTAAATCCACTATATCAACAACTAAAATAACATCCAAATTTGAATATAAATCCACATTATTTTTATATTTGAACTTAAAACCATAATTTAAATATACGATAACATACCCATTTACTCATCTTACCTTAATGAGGTATTGTTTCTTTGGTCAAATATGAAACCTTAATACCAAAAAATTAGAAAAAAAATATTTATCCTGGTGAATGTAAGATATATTATTATTTCAATGATTATTCTATAAAATTATGATTCTTAATCATTTTAATTTTCATAATTTCTCTATATATATTTAAATTCTATTTATGCCAAAAAAATATTTCAATTTTACATCCTAAACATCATTAAATCTTCTTTTAAATACTTAATTTGTGATATGAGTGTGTCCCATTATTTTTGATAAAATTTTATCCCAAATAAATAAGTCTTCTCACAGATTATTTTGTTTTATAACCCTAAAATAAATATTTTTTAAAATTTATCAACATAATTATATTTCATATCACTGAATATGATGGTCTATACATATACCAACACCATGAAATACTCCTATAATGAAATTTTCACATGGGAGCTGTGATCAAAAACTTGTTTTTTGAATATAAACTACATTACAAAAGTATACAACCTTAGATACCAAGGATAATGTTCATAATGTAGTCTATAAAAATCATTTCTCAACCTATACACTTTTGTTTCATTATTTCTAAGAATAAATAAAAATTAATTTTCAATATGAATATATTTATTCATAATCCAATTTAGAAATACCATCTAAAAATCTAGTTTAATTTGATTGAATTTTATTTTAACTTACATTGTAAAAAATATTCTAAAAGGTTATATTCTTAGAACCAGTTTAAAATCTACTTCATAATAAATTATTTTAATATTATCACATCCCTTTCAAAATAACTTTTTTTGTTTAAAATAACTTTTATATTATCATATTTCTTGTTCTTTAAGGAAAATTTATACAAATAACATTTTTTATTTAGTCATTCCATGTAACACCATGAGTGTTTGTGAAATATATTTTTTGAACTTGTATAATCTTTTTCAGATTATTCATTTCACGCAAGACTGAAAATAGTTTATAGTAATGAATTATGTTTGGATTACGTTATACACAACACCAAGTTATGTTGAACCACACAAAACATAATTTTTAATAGGACCTACATGGAACACCATGATCAGTATAAATTACATTCAAGAATGAGTCTCCTTGATTGATTTCCTAACATGCAATAATGATTTTTACTAAACAATAATATATCATTAAATGGTTGTCATTTAATATAATAATATATAACCTATATATTAAATCAGAGGTTATGTATAGTTTTAAATAATTTATTAAAATATATGGTTTTCAAAAATTTAATATGACTTCATAGGTTACCAATTAATTACAAATAAATATGAAAACTAATTGATTATAAAAGAAAATAATATTTTTTATGATCACAAAACTATTCTAACCTAATAAATTAAATTAATTGTAAATATATTATGACATTAATATAAAATATATGTTATATATTCAGTAAAATATTTTTTTATATTCATCCAATATAATTTATAGACATAAGATAAGAACAAACCCAATTTTATGCTTCAAACACTATATTGTTTTTAAGGAATTTTTAATGACTTTTAATAGAGAACCAATTTTAAATTCAATTTTTCACACACTTATATATTTAATATATTAAACTAAACATTATCACTGAAACCATAGAATATGAATTAATTAATGGTAAATTTTTGGTATTTTTCTATGATGATTCATTTTTTAATGAATAATGAAATATAATGAATTTTAGTTCAACACTACATATTCATCTACATTATTTAGGAGATTAAATTAAAATTTAATTTTGATAAAATTTTTAAATATATTATATTTTTAACAATCATCCTAATTGGGGTCATTGGAATATATTTCAATTTTAAATTTAATATAAAAACACATCAAACATTTTAATGTTTTTACATTAAAAAACAACATTGTCGAATCAATTGCGAGATTAAATTTAAATTATTTTCAGCTACTTATATGATCCTAATTTAGAAAAGTGGATTCAAAATTTTTTGTCATCATAATTATTAATTTATAATACATTCAAATTAGTTTTTTAGAATGATTAGTAAATGTAATTAAAATTAATTATATCGATTAAGAAAAAATTAGGCTTCACTAATGACTAAACCATAAAAATATGGGCCTAAATACCTGTAATCTTTTCCAAAATACATTTTATTTCCATATTTAGACCATATAATAAATGTTTATACTTTTTATGATTATTTTATATAAATTACATTTAAAAAATGTTACTGGAAATACCTTTCACAAAATTTACAGGATTGACACTCCTCTTCTACTATAAAATGGCCTCCACGCCTCCCACTTCATGACACCTCTAAAGCCAATTTTTCTCAACCAATATCTTAAAAATAGATAAAAAATATCCTTATTCACATCCTAGAATCCCCAATTTTGAAGAAATAAATCCACGTAATGCCTTCGGTGGAAACCAAAATGAGTTACCCAAATAAGAGGTAACATTCTTCCTCAGATTCTGTTATATTATTTCTATTATCCACTGAATCAAATCTTTTTATTTACTAATTATATTAAAAAAACATTATAATAAATTTAATATAATGTTTTTATGATTATTATTCTACCTAATATTACAATCACCTCTATCTAATGGGTAACACACATTCTGTTTTTGTACACGGTGGACCACCGCCTCACAAAATGATGATTTTTCATTTTTCTATTTCCGCCTCCCATGGAGGGAATTATAATGAAAAAATGTTTATCTATAATACATATGATAATTATAACTTATTTAATTTTAATTAATTATTTTATAATACATATCTTCATTCTTTTCCTTTTGTGTTAATACAACAATTTCATTTGATGAAGTATGGACTACCGCCCCCACAAAATGAGATGATTCATTCATACACTACATGGAATTTATTAATAAAACGATATGTGAAATAATATGATATATATAATATTATTATTATAATTTAATGATTTTATAGGAATATATATATACATACAAATATTTCATTTTCGTTCTTTCTTTTAATATGATAATAAAAATGAAAACAACGTTCTTGCGTACGTAAGACTTACCATCTCCATGAACTATTTATTCCATTTCATACATCTATATTATATACTATTATAATAAACATATAATGAATATAAATGATATTTATATCATGGTTTAAATTTTGGAAATAATTAAATATGTATAAGTACCAAATATATAACAAATTTAGACACATGCGTAGAATAAAGAGAATATTACCCAAAGTGAAACCTTTACATAGAATTGTTAACAATCATGTAATATAACATCCTAATCCAAAATTAATATGGTATTAAATATATAAATATGATTTTGTACAATATTTATAATAAAGTTGCATTAATTATAAATTAATCTTCTATGAGTACAAAGAGTCAAGATACAATGTAATGGAATTTCATGTCACTTTTTATTTTCATGAGATACATTATTTATTCACCGCCCATTAATTTAGTTTCATTTGTACAAATAATATATATATATATTCAAATGTTATTATAATTGAATTTTGGGGTATTTAAATATCCATTTTATTATATTTAATTATTCAGGACTATTTTTCAAATGTTACATATTCGGTAAAATGATTTTGCCTAAATTTCCCATCTTTGAGACACATGCCATGTTATATACCAATATTTTTTCATGAGGTGTATATAATACCATTGAAATGTTATATCATTAATATATTTAGATTAATGATATTTTATGTTTAATTAATTTCAATTTCTTGAATGGGTATTATTTTTCAATGTTACTATTGGGTAAAAGATTATTGAAATAATCTATTTGATTTTCATGATTGTTTACGATTATGCATCCTTTAATGAAAAATTATGATCCATATCTCATTAAAACTCTTTAATTTTAATCTCATATGTTTATTACTAATATTTTGATATATTTTTACTATTTTAACTATATTTTACAAAAGATAGTAATGAAATTGTTTTTAAGAATGTCTAAATTTACCATTCTCTTCAGTCAGAAATCCATATCCTTTTTTTAAAGTTTGTGATGGAAGCCTGGGTTATTATTAAATTAATTCAAATAAATCATTAACTGTGTAGAGGTAGACCCATTACATATCCCGAAGGCACAGTGGGAATCTAGTCCATTATATGGACCATAGGCCCAAATATTGAGGCCAATGCCCATTCTGTGAATAGTAAGTCTACATTACCCCTACTACAGTACCACACACTACCCGCCAATACTATAGTAGTGCTATAGTACTATAAGTCCAACAGGTGTTGAAACCCCATTTTTTAGGTAGGATTATATGGTTTTTTCCACTAAGATAAACCCTAACTAGACAGAAATATATATCCTTTCATTAGAATGTATTGTAAAAATTTATTCATGTATTATTTATAAGTTTTAATTTTTCTCAATCAAAAATGTTTTCAAATGGTTTTATAAAATTTATTATATCTTTTTAACGTCTTTTCAATGATAGGATATTCAATAAATTTTCAATCTTCTTTTATATGTTTTCAAAGAAAATATTTTCCAAAACGTTTTTAAGATTTATTTATAAGATTTCAAAGGATTTTTTATGAAATGGTTTTAATAAGGTTTTAAATATTATTTTATATTTTTTCTATTGAAAAATTATTTTAATATGTTTTCAATATTATTAATTTAGTTTTTAAGTTAAAATGGTTTC
Source organism: Viscum album (assembly GCA_963277665.1). Classification (NCBI taxonomy): domain Eukaryota; kingdom Viridiplantae; phylum Streptophyta; class Magnoliopsida; order Santalales; family Viscaceae; genus Viscum; species Viscum album. Next base: position 460,848,760 of record OY728139.1, on the reverse strand, counting down.
AAAATGTTTTAAATAATTCTTTATAAGTGTTCAATTCATTTTAAAAACTGGTTTCCAAAGGTTTTATGTTTTAAAAATAAATTTAAAAGAAGAAAGGATGTTTTCACAATGAAATGCTTTGAAAATAAATTTCTAAGTTATTTTACATCTTAGATGAAATATATTGATATTACTAAATCCCATATATGAAATGATCCAAAGGATACATTCATATTTTTCATGAATGTTTTATGTTTTCACTGAATGATGTTTTTGACACTCGTTTCTATTACACGAGAAATATGATTTTAAAAAATTCTTATTTTCATGAGTTACACATTGATGAATTATATATGAAACATATTTATCTACATAGATTACGATGTGATAAAATATTAAGGATACCCATTAAATTTCATGGGATATGATTTGATGTTTATAGAACTAAAATATTTTCATGGGTCATGATATGATGAATGTTTTGTTACACATGCATTAATGATTTAATTATATGATGGGTGGGACCAATATATCCCTCCAATGAATTAGGTAATGATATGTTTTATTTAATCTCAAAGGGAACTTAGGTTGTATCACAAGGCCAAAAAAAGTAGGTGTATGGGTTGAAGCCCAAGCGTGAAATAAAAAGGTTCATGGGTTGCAGCCCAAGACTACAAATCCATAGGTGCTTGGATTGTATCCCAAGAATTAAAGTAAGAGGGTGCACGAGTTACATCCCAATACCAAAAATAAGAGGGTACGTGGGTTGTTTGCCCAAATCTGATGTCGTAACCGAAGCCTACCATGTTATGAAGGTCATGATATGTAGCCTTGAAATAAGATTTTATATGTTTATGTTTATTAAATAATTAATTATCTTACTCCAATGTTATGATTTCATGTCATATGATCTGGATTCGCTTATGATTCATGTATTATGAAATACCATGATTTATTCCATTATTTATGTTTATGATCTTTGATATACAATAAATTATTTTTTGTTGTTATGATCATATTCTCATAGCCTTATTCTTATATATCTCCCTTGATTACACTTACAGAACATCTAAGATAAACCCTTTTTTATTTCCTCCCTCTTTTAAAAAGATACATTTCATTAATTATATGTATAAAACGGTTTATAGTCTTAGAGACCCTTGAGGAAGATAATGTAGCTCTCCCATGTACCAGTTTTAAGTTTCCATGTTTCGAAAGACACTAGAATAATACAGTATTTGGGTGTCTATTTATATAATCTTTTAAGTATTCCAAAATAGAAACAAAATTTTAATGTACGAAAATATATAATCATTATAGTGGGTATCAGAGAAACTATTTAGTTAGCCTTTGGAACTAGGATTAGAAAAAATTAGTGAGAACCCTAAGTACATGATTAACGATAAGTATAAGGATAAGGGAAAGTATATGAATTTTTTTGAAAAGTTTGGTAAGGGATAGAGTGATTGGTTTCATATAAATACATTCTTATCTAGATATTTAATGTCAACATGGCTTTGGCACATATCTACCCATGGGTAAAAAATCAGAAAAGATGTCACGGGCCCGACTTGGTGTAATCTTGTACACAAAATGGTAATGAATTCAACCTTGGTTTGACACTAAAGGTGGATATGATATAAGAATTCATACAATCATCATGATCCATAATTAATGATTTAAAAAGATGTTGTTTATAAATAACTTTGGAGAAACCTGAGGTGTCCTATTTTAAGGAAGGTTTCATAATTTTGACATCCTATAAGTAATTATTTTTCATGATTACATGGTTTTCTACTATGTTAAATGATTCTCACACTATTATTTCTAGTTTTGGTCAATGGAAGGATCTAGAAGGAATTGGGATTCTATCGAATGTGATGGAAAATTTTCTGATGAGCAATCATAAGGGATGATCACTAGAATAAAGGATGTTGTGATCATGACTAATAATATTTCAAGGAACATGATTAAAAATGTGTACCTTAACCATCTCTCAGAAATACCAAGGAAGATAAAGAATAAGTTAGCTGAGAGTGTGTGTAATGGAGACAATGTAGTAATGAAGATCTAGTTTCATTTTTTGCTAAAAACATTGAAAAAATCACCCAAGTGAATGTCTTAGAGGAACGATCAGATGTTTTTACTGTTAAAAAGAATGTCTGAAAAAAGTATTTAGAAAGGAAAAATGAAAAGATCATTTAACAAAATAGATGGAAATTATTTCCTTCAAAATTTATTATCAATGGATGACTCCTTTGAATGTAGAAATTATTTTCATTATAAAAATGATGTCATATGTGGATGTCCTATGAAGATAATCATAAAGGTGGTAAATGTAATGGTATTGCTGCTAATGATGTAGAGAAAAAAATGAAGCATGAAAGGTATATGATGTTCTTCCAGTGTTGTTTATTTTAAACATAAGAAGTGCGATTAGATTTAGGTCAAGGAACCTTACTACATGATTCATATTTCATATTCTCAGAAATTAGTATTAAGGAATAAGATGATAAAGCATGAGTAGTGGTTTAATAATTAAGATATATGAATAATGTATTTATGTTTTGTAATTTAGATATAATGTTATATGAATCATGATATATATAAGTATTTTTCGTATACATTTCCATTGTGGATTGAAATGTATATATGAATGGTGATGAAGACAATGAAAATTAATTCCATGTAAGGGTTATATTTTGATTAAGGAAAGGTAACCCTTAATTAATTCCTGATTTTGGGATAATGAAATTTTGGATAAAGATATATTATATATGAATAATTAAATTTTATGGTATATATTATCCTAGTTTAGATCATCAAAATTTTTTCCGTGTCATCATGGATGGAGTTTACATCCTTTTGGATTTAAAGAATGTATCAAGTAATAATTGGAATAAGGAAGAATTCATGTTTCTCAAAAGGATTTACAGTAATTCATGTTATCACTGTATTCCAAGGGTCTATATGATAAGGGTATTGACATATATGGAATGTGATGACCAAGTGATAATTTTTTATATATGGGACATCAATGATAATCTGATTTCATGACATTCCTGATAATGTTTTGGATATTCATATTTTGTAAGGGTTATAAGGGTTACTTTTTAAGGAGAAATAAAGTTAAAATTAGAGTTATTTTTTGGAGATTAATGCATTGCCTCAACACGTGAAGATTTATGCAAGTTGGATAACATGTTCTAACAACATTTTGTTGACCATAACCGATGAAAAATGGGATTTCATACCATGTATCTCATGATCTCTTATTACATTAGGAATAAAAAAAATCACATTATTTTTTGGAGAATGATATGAAGTAGATCAAGGAAGAAAAGGGTGAGGTTGTTCAATAATCATCCACGTTTATCATTTCATGAAAATTATTCAACCTTTTGAAAAAAGGATATTGAAACAAAAAAAAATTCTATCTTAATACCTTTGTTTCTGATGGATCATATAGTTTATTAAGTCATCAAATCTTTATGGATTTGTGATTGTTAAATTTCTTCTAAACAAATTCTCTACAACTCTCCTACCAAACATGATAATAATATTTCACTTGAATTTCTATGTATTTACTTTCCACCTATTATCTTCTACATGGAAACATAACCATGTGTCACTGTGAGGTAACCATTACGGATCTTACTTTATTTTTAATGTTTTAGAGTTCATTTTTAAGTAGTGGGTTTTTTATTAAATGAACTTAAAAGTATTAAGAAATTGGTAATTGATATGAATTTTGATGAAGAAATTCATTTTAAGGGGGATATAATGTAACAACACACGTTTTCTTTTTGATATTTTTGAATTAATTAAATCTTTTGGATATTTTTCATTTTGTACAACACTAAAAGTGGATTATATTAAATCACTATGAATGGATTTGATTAAACACCCAAAAAAGTTATCTTGAACTCCAAGGAACATAATTTTAAACACTATCTACCTAGAACACCATTTTTATCATACATTACACAAAATATTGACATACTTTGATTGCTTGTGTAACAAATAATACCGATTTTTACCGAATAATAATATATTTTTAAAATGTTATCATTTATTCTAATAATATATAACTTTGATATTACATTTAGTTGTTATAAATTATATTAATTAATTTATCAAAATATATGTGTTAAAAAAATATAATATGAATTCATGGGTTACCATTTAATTATAAATGAATATGGAAATTGATTTAATATAAATTAAAAAAATATTAATTTTGGTCACAAATCCTTTTTACACTAAAAAATTAAAGTATTTATAATTAGTGAGTGATATTAATGTAATATTAATTTTTTCTATTCAATAAAATATTTTATATATTCATCCAATATATTTTATAGACATAAGATACAAACAAACCTAATTTTATCCTGAAAAATATATTTTTTATTAAGGAATTTATACAACCTTTTAATGAGTAACCCATTTTAAATATATTTTTTGGAAATTATATAGATTTAATATGTAAAAATAAAATTAATTTTTTAATATTAAAAGAAATTATGTTAGCAAATTTTTTTTATTGTTTTATGAAGTTTCATTTTCAATGAATAATGAAAAATACTGAATTTTAGTTCCAAATTTCTTTTTCATCTAATTTGATTATAAATATAAATTAAAGTTTAAATTCTTTTAAAAGTTTAATTATATAATTTTTATCTATAAACTAGATATATTTCATTGGAATCAATTTCAAAAATAAATTAAATATAAAAACATAGAATACTTTTGAACATTTTTAATTTAAAAACCCGCATTGTCGACCCGACTGCGAGATTGAATTTAAATTAATTTCTTCCTATTATTTTATTAGAATATGAAAAAATAGATTCCATATTTTGAATAATAATAATTTTTATATTATAATAAGGTAAACATAATTTTGGACAAATAAAATTATTGAAATTAATTAAAATTAATTACATTGATTAAGGTAAAATTAAACTTAACTACTATCTAAACATTAAATTTAATGGTGTAAATGACCTAAAAACTTTTCAAAAAATCTATTTTTTGGAAATATGTAAACTCTATTATAAATATTATCTTATGTGGACCATTATTTGATCCCCTTTCCTTGGTAAAGATGTGGGTGGTATTCCCTTTCCCAAACTTTACAAGAGTGCCACTCCTCCACCACTTTAAAAGGCCTCTTATCATACCACTTCTTCACACCTCTCATACCAATTTTTATTGAATCAGATATACCAAAATAGTTCATAAATATCCCTAAAATAATAATAAAATCTATAACATGGGAATAAATAAATCATAGGAATCCCTTTGGTGCAAACCAAAAAAAGATACTTGAATAAGAGCTAATACTCTTCCTCAAGTTATTTTATTTTATTTCCAATCTCTACACCCTCAAATATTATTATTCAATGCATGAATAAGAAATATTATATTCAATATAATAGTATGATTGTTATGATAATGATTTTATATAAACATACACACACCTCCATCAAATTGGTAACAAATATACTGTTTATTTGTACGGTATACAACCACATCACAAAAAGATAACTGTTCATTTCTTATGTTTCTACCTCTCATGTTTGGAATAATGATGGAAAATATGATTATATATAATATATATGATATTTATAATGTATTTAAGCTTCTTTAATAATTTTACAACAAATATCTTCATTATTTACATTTTGTATTAATACGATAATTTAATTCAGGAAGTGTGGACTACTGCCCCTCAAAGTGGTGTGATTCATTCACACACTACATGGAATGTATTTGAGATGGTTTTAGTGAAAATATATGATATATATAACATTATAGTTATAAAATAAATATATTATATTAACATATATATACATACATATTTTCCATTTTCCATTTTTCTTTCTATATGATAAAAAATGGAAACCACGTTCTTGCGTGTGTAAGGCTTACCGTCTCCCTAAATAGTGTATTTCATTTTAAACTTATATATTCTAAATATTATTAAAATTCACATATATTTAATATAAATTATATTTATATCATGTGTTCTAGTCTATAAATTAGGATATAAGTATAAAGGCCAAATATATAAAAATTTAAGTCATTTGTAAAGAACAGACTTAATATTACTTGAAGTGAAAATTTAACATATGGTTGTTAACAAGAGGAAAATATAATGCCATAATAAAACAATATATGGTATTACATATTTAAATATTATTACTTAAATGATATATAAGAAACTTACATTTATTATATAGGAATCTTGTATGATAATGAATAGAGTCAAGACTCAAGGTAAGGGAATTTCATATCACTCTTTATTTCTATGAGATACATGCTTTATTCATCACCCATTACTTTTTTTGTGGAGTGTATATTGACCATTAATGAATTATATTATTATTATAAATAAATTTATGGGTATTTAAATATATATTTTATTATATTTCTTTCATCGGGACTATATTTCAAATGTTACCCATTGGGTAAACTGATATTTCATAAATCTTCATTACTTGTGACACATGTCATATTATGAAACTGTACTTTTCATGTGGTTTATATACTAACATTGACAAGTTATATCATAAATAAATTTATATTAATGATATTTTAAATTTTTTAATTTCATTTTCTTAAATGGGGAGTATGGTTCAAAGTTATCATATGGTAAGTGTTCATTGAAACAATTTCATGAATTTTTGAGATTTTTTATGATTATGTTTCCATTGCTGAGATCTTATGATAAATATCATAAGAACACATTAATTTTCTTCTCTTTTGGTTATTAATGATATCTTCATATATTGGTACCATTTTTACACTTTTTGGTACATAACATTGTTATGTTTTTAACAATGTCCAAATTTACCACTAACTTCAGTCTGAAATATGTGTTCTTTCCAAACCATGTTTTATAAAAAAGAATTCAAGTATTCTTAATAAGTCCAAAATTATTTTAAATAAAAAATGTTTTCAAAAGGTTTAAAAAATATATTTATATGTTTTCAAAGTGTTTTTTATGAAAATATTTTCAAAAGGTTTTTAAGATTCATTACATGTATTCAAGGAAAATGGTATTACTAATTCATTCGAAATTTCTTTATAAGTATTCCATGTGTTTTCAATGAAATTGTTTACAAAAAATATTTCAAGGGTTTTTTATATGTTTTTAAGGAAAAATTGTTTTCAAAATTATTTCAAAATTATTTTATTAGTATTAAATGTAAAATGTGGTCAATCTGATTTCAAGACTTACTTATAATCATTCAGTAAATTTTCAAAGAAAATGGTTTCCCTAAAGGTATTACGTTTTAAAAATTATTTTAAAAGAAGAAAGGATATTTTCCTCAAGAAATGTTTTTAAAACAACAATAAAATTTATTTTCACTGGTAGAAAAAAGGACTTTAACTTTAGTTTCTTTTAATTTTTTACATTGGTTTTTAACCAACGTTGAAGTCGCCGACGTAAAAAATATGACTTTTTACGTCTGTTTTTGTAAACCAACACCAAAAACAAATTTCATTTGCCTTTTAGCATCGGTTTTGTAAAAAACTGATGCAAAATAAGCTCATCTTCATCATTTTTGGCGTCAGTTTCCTTAAAAACCGACGATAAAAAGTTGAATAAAAGTGTTTCGGCGTTGGTTATTGAAAAAAACTGACGCCATAAATGGAAAAAACTTATTTTTGGCATCCTTTTTTACAAAAATAGACGCCAAAAAGCAATGTTTTATTCTTCGATGTTTTAGATCATTTTCTAATCTTCTATTTGACTGGTCGTGGAGCTAAAACGGAGTTACGGATCAAAAGTTATGGCCGTCAGAAGTTGAACATGGTAAAGTATTGATTAATACAACATGTTTTAAAGAAAACAAGATAAACACAAATTAAAGTCACATACACCAAATGATATAAAATATACATAATACTTCAAACACAGTTCGATTATTTTTTGATCTTCCATTGAAATGATATGTTTTTGTCAACATATCTCTTATATTTAATGTAGAACTCATGTGATAATGAAAAAGACGATCGATAATTAAACTTACACTAAGCTTGGTAAATCTCATCCGAATTTTTATATTTTTAACTCGATAATAAAAGTAAATCATCATTATATTAAATCTAATCGAGTTGCTTATAAATTAAGTACATTAATAATAAATAAAATAAATGAATAAAATATGTATCGTATTCAAATTAACGATTGATGCCGCATTGAGAACATGATTGAATCAAAGTGGATGAAAATGATGAATGAAAGAGAAATAGAATTATATATAGTAAATGAAAATATTTTCGATTGAGTTGTATGAAAATATAGGTGGGATTTTAAAAAGTTAAATGCGCGTTGTGAAAAAAAATGAACTTCTGATCCCGTGTATTGCTGAATACTATTTGGTGTCTGTTTTGTTTGAAACTGATGCAAAAGAGGATATATGTTGATATTCTGGCGTTAGTTTTTTTATAAAAACTGACGCCAAAAATTCCAATCGATATCATTTTTGGCATTGGTTTTTAAATAAACCGATGATAAAAAGATAAATAAAATAAGTTTCACGTCGGTATTTTTTAAAAACTGATGCGAAAAGTAAAAATAAATTATTTTTTGTGTCGGTTTATAAAAAAATTGATGCGAAAAACAAAAAAAACATTTTTGGCATCGATTTTTTTAAAAACTGACTTGAAAAAAAAATTTGGCAATGGTTTTTTTGAAAACCAAAGCCAAAACATAAAAAAATACCATGTTTTAGAAAATTCCTTAAGCTTCGATTTGTCTGGTCGTGGAGCTAAAACGGAGTTACGAATTAAAAGTTATGGCCTTTGAAAGTTGGACTTAATTAGGAATTATTTTAGAGAAGATCAACTTCCAACATCCATAACTTTTCATCCGTAACTCTGTTTTTGCTCCATGACCAGTCATATCAAAGACTAGGAAATTATCTATAGGGATGTAAATTTTTTTTTCATTTTCGGCGTTGGTTTTTATAAAAACCGACTTCATAACGTTTTTATATTTTTTCGCGTCGGGTTTTAAAAAAACTAACTCCAAAACATTTTTTTCATTATTTTTTCGTGTCGGTTTTTTTAAAAACCGACCCCAAAACAAATTTTCATTAGTTTTTGGCATCGATTTTTAAAAAACTAATGCCAAATTGTATCCGCAAAAATATTTTACGTCAGTTTATAAGAAACCGACGTCAAATTGACGATGTTAAAAATTATTTTTCTACTAGTGTTTCCATTTAAGATGAAATCTGTTGATGTTATTCTATCCCTTCTAGGAAAAGATCCAACAGATATATTCATATTCTTTCTTGAATGGTTCATGTTTTGACTGAATTATGTTTATAAAACCCATTTATCTTCCACAAGTTATATGATTTTGAAACCTGATTCTTTTCATGGGATATGAATTGATGAAAATATTATGGTAACTATATATTTTGATAGGTTATGATGTGATAAAATGTTAATGATACCCATTTAATTTCATGGGTAATGATTTTCTGTTTATAGAACTCATCCCTTTTAATGGGCCGCGATATGATGAATGTTTTGGGGAACATGCCTGTATGATTTCATTATGTGATGGATGGGACATAAATATCCCTCCAATGCATTGGGTAATGTGATGTTTTATATTAGATCAAAGGGTACCTGGTTTGTAACCCAACCCCAAGAACAAGATTGTAAAAGGATTGTAGCCCAAACCTAAAAGTAATATGGTACACATATTGTTGTCCAGTACCAAAAACAATAAGGTAAATGGGTTGAATCCCAAGCCTCAAAATAAAATGGTGCACGAGTTGAAGCCCAATATTTAAAATATATAGGTTCACATGTTGTATCCCAAGACTGAATATAAGAGGGTGCACACGTTGTATCCAAATCCCAAAAACAAGAGGGTACATAGGTTGTTAACCGATGCTCGATGTTGGTACACAAGTCATAGAGCATTCTTAACATGTTATGTAGGTCTTTTTTGGTAGACATGACATAATATTTTCTCTGTTTATGTTAATTCCATAATTACATGTCATACTCTTATGTTATGCTTTCATTTCCTATGCTCTTGATTCCCTTATGATTCATGTCTTATGAACTATCGATCTTTATTCCCCGATTTATGTTTATGATATTTAATATGAATGGTATGATCTTCTAATGTTTTTATAAAATTATCCCAATCTTATAATTTTGTTTATGAATACATATCTCCCTTATTTACCCTTACTGATCATATGATATCATCCCTTTTGTATGTTTCCGTCCCTAGGTTATGAAGATATATTTTTATAAATAATATCTCTAAGAGGGGTTATTGTCTTAGAGAACATAGTGGAAGATAATGTAGCTCACCCATGTACCAGTGTTATGTTTATATGTTTCCAAAGGACATGAAAAATATGGTATTTAGACATATTTTTTTATAATGTATCAATTATTATACAAAATTTTTGTAATGTTAAAGTACAAATACAGAGGGTTTCTATATTCCATAATCTCTCATGTCTAATTTTATTCAGTATGGTCCAAGACAACATTCATATACCTATCCACGATTCCTATATTACAAACTCTTAAAATAATTTGGGATCAATCTCTGATAATGGTGCATTGTTATCTACTATCTATAACATTTGAGTTTGATTTAGAGTTTATTTGTATTCAATGATATTTATTAGATAAACATGATACAGATTATTTATCGATTGGGTTATTGGCTGGGTTACTTATTAATTTTTTCTCCAACAGTTTCAATTAATTAATCATTATTAAAATGGATAATATGTGATTATAATAATTTCATATTTTCTTCTTTACATTCATCAAACACTTCTTTAGAAATAAAAATTGTGGAATCAGCTTTGGCATCATTCCCAAATATCATTACATCACTGCTCTAAATAATATTACCATAAATATTATTGAAAAATTTACTTGTGTACCTATATGTTGATTAAACTAAAGAAAATCTATGATCAGTTATGTAGCCATAAATTCATTGATTTTGTTATATATTCCAATTTAAATAATTTCCTCCAAAAACCCAAAGTTGATTCAAAGAGATATTTCCTCCACGATACATTTCATATAGTGTCTTCATTACCCATAAACAATGTAATACTCTATTTTGAGTACATAAAGACACTTGAACAACTTATTTCCAATAGAGATGTGAGATGTGACTACCTATCAATAGTTTCAATGCTATATTATTGAATATGAGATATTTTATTTTATTATCTCCATCTAGTTCAAGAGTCCTTATTAGAGGTATTTTAAATTTAACCATAAAATTTGATATATAATTTTGATCCTCATATGATATATAAATTGTTTCATTATCTTATTTTATAATTTCCAATATTATTTTTGTTTCATTTTCTTCTATTCTTCAAAAAGATTATGTAATATAGATTTAATGTTCCACCACCCCCAACCACTAAGTTAGTGCCTAGAATTTTAGTATCCCTGTGACTTTGGCCAAGCCTCCCCATACACCACAGTTAACTAGCCTAAAATGGGGGCCTAAGGTGTTACCCTAGGAAGACTATACCCCATATTAGAGTAAAAAGTACAACAAAAATAACCAAACATCATCCATCAAAATTAATAATAGTATGAGGAAGTAAATAATTAAACAGAAGCATGTAATATATATTGTAACATAAGATAAAAACATATGGAAATATGGTCATTCTAGCTTATAGAAACACTAATCGCCCACTGGTTCAATCAATTTTATATGATTAATAAAATCCTAAAATATAGAGGCCTTATTTCCTTCATCGATTCTCAACTCATCCAAATATTCAAACCCATCCATGTAATCATTCTCAATTTAACTAAACTAGGGATCTCCCCAACCTCAATAAATGATTAGAGAATAAATATTGTGTTACAAATTTCTAAGATTCTTATATAGTGTGTGAGTACAACACAGTAGGGAAACAATAATGAGGACTTGTACATAAGAAGAGTATATAATTATATGTCATGTGATACAACTAGAATGGATAATAAATAATTTTGAAAGCATAAATATATATCCAATATTTATATTTAGGGTCTAACATGAAACATGAGATCAACTATACCTTCCTAACCATGTGTTGGAGTGTCTATGAAAACATAATAAACCATTCCCACAAATATCAACCCCAATGAATAAATAGTATAAGACACAATCACTAGATCCTTTGGGGTATCCAAAGGAATCCATGTAGTTCCAAGAAGAAAAATAAGAATCTACAAAAGGTAATTATTGGAATTTATAATATTAAAATTTGGAATAAAACCAATTTATTTGTGGATATCCATAAGAAATAAATGTAGATTACGCATAGTCACAAGATACAGGGTGTCCACAAGAGAATATAATAGTCACCCATCTTCTTGGATAAATCCCATGCAATATCCTAGGAATATCAAGTATCAGGTGAATCTCTTAGATCCTTTGAATTATCCTTGGTTTCAAATTGAGCGGAAAGGTTCCCACACCACTACATTTCATATAAAATCTTTTTCATTGGATGAATCCATAGGGCGTAATCCTATGAATTCCAGATTCATTATTCAAAAGTTGAATAGAAGGTGAATTCATGAAATTATGTATCAATAGAAATATTTCTGAATCATGTGAATCTTTCCAAGGAATTATATGTCTATAGTTGTATAAGATGGATCCTAGGAATCATATAAATCCTATATATATATATATTTGATGGAAAAATTCTCATTTGTTATCACAACTCCGGACTAATTTAGGTACTATGGTGGAACCCACAATTGTTAGTACCCATTCCAACAAAAACCCTCCTAGTGGTAAATATGTCTTTGGAGATCTCACCCAAGTCCCCTAGGTCACTTAAATAATTCAAACAGCATTTGAGATCCTCATTATTAGTATTAAACCTTGGGTTATTATTCATTACTCTGATGAAATCACATCCCTTGACATAGTATTATACATATTAAGGCCTTATTAGCCTTCTAGGAAAATCCATACAAGAAACTCTAAAAAGTAAATGATTAATTATTATTGAAATATCCATTTTATCCTACTATTTTACTCTAACATAACCTATAGATAACTTTCTGTAGGGTCTACCAACCCAGGGTATCACATATAGAATAGGGAGGATAACTCACCTTATTCACATGTTAGTATACCATAATCTATAAGGTTTCTCAAGGGTTTAGAAAGACCTATGAGGGCCATTAGCTAATATTCCATCACATACCTATTCTGATAGGTTAAAAAGAGACCTATTCTAAGAGAAAATATGAAAATATAATATATTCACATCCCCTAGGGTCCATGTATATCATGATATAATGTTCTGATTAATCTAATTTCTATCATCAAAGGAGGGATAAAGCCAACCCAAAAGGGTACTTTTGTGCCTTTAATATTTTTTATTGAATTTTTAATCAATAATTTATATAAATAAAAAATTTATTTATATAAAAGGTTGATCAACCTTAGTGGTGATACCATATATCATATTTCACATAAAAATAATGTGTAATGTAAATGAATTTTTTCTCAAGGGATTAACTACATCATGTTGTGTCATTTATTTAAAATTATTGGATAAAATATATCACCTGAGAATTTCAAAGACAAACTAGCCATTATCAAACAAGAGAAGGGAATAAATAATGTGAAAAAATCCAAATTAATTAATTATAATCAATTAAAAAATTTAAAATTAATTATTCAATTTAATTTATACAGGAACAATTCCTAATATCTAACCATGTATTTAATGACCGTTGAAACCATGACTAACCACATGTGGGAGGTCCATGGATACATATAATAAAATTTATGAAAAAATAATTATAACAAAACACCTGTTAAATTACCAATTTAAATTAATATAAACATACATTTAAAATAAAATTCATTCATCCATGTACCTTTAGCTATATTGAGTAAAATACACATCATAATGGGATAATTGAAAAGTGATTTCATTTTATCATTAATAAAACTAAATCCTGAGAAAAGAAAAATATAGTGAATACATGAGGGGGGATAAATAGAGTAATATTAAGAGATCCCACACCAAATATCCTTTGAAATACCTTTAATAACACTATACATGGGGGGGTAATAGATAAGATAGGGGTAGAACTTTCCTAGAAATCATGTCCGAGTGATGAAAATATATGAGGGATGATGTTTATTATTTAATGAGGAAATACCTGGTTATTCCAACCCTTTTAAGGAAAAATAGGTTTACTATTAAATGAACCATGACATACACCTTGACTTTGTGATCCAAAAGGAATAAAATATGAACCCCCAATTCATCAAGGACAATGGGGAGGCCATCACCCCTCTTCTCATAATTTCGTAGAGGGGATCTAACCCATGCACCACCAAATTCTCCATAGTTTGGACCTCATTTTGGTATAGACTAATATGGGAAATTTAAAACAATTTGATGACCAAAACCTAGTTCCCACTACGTATTTTGAAAAACGATTTTCCTAGTCACACCATAGCCCAAACCATATAATGGTGTACCTTGTGTTCCATTACAACTAGCAGCGAAAATCTACTATGGTATTCCCAGAAGCCACACCTATCAAGGGAACCATTCCCTCAACAACATCTGAACCAAAAGGATTTAGGTGATCTAAAAAATATAACACCATGGTGTAGTGTGTCCCCCTCACCATTTTCCAAGAAACACACGAATATAATTATTAGTTATCTGTAATATATTCCTCAATGAGTCTCCCCTGGCACTACACTTAATTCGAAAATGTTAACCCTATATCCTTGGTGTTTAACATTGAAATATTGTACTAACCACGATGTGGTCCTTCCTTTGTTTGTTCACCAATAGTGTAATTCAACTATAATTCACCTAAATTACACTCCTCTTCCCACAAAAGAACCCAAAAAACATTTTAGGACTCATTAAACATCCAAAAACATCTCAGTGAGATGTTCCAGCACTAAAATTCTTGATCTGAATCCATATTCTAAAAAAATAATTCACTTAAAAAATTTATAACTCATAAACAACAAAATTTTTATAATATTTTAACCACATCACTTATCTTCCCAAAAAATCATCATTGGTTCCTTAACCATTAAGATCAATGTATCCTAATTTTCAATTCAAAAATGAACTCAACACCTTCTACATTGGAATAGAAATTGGGCTCCCATTATGTAACTCTAAACACGAGGCACATTATTCATTAAAAGCCAATCCTTATAATTAAAATCCTTATAAAACACCAAGATAAGGATCTAGAACACATTTATATCCTACGAAAACATAGTCTCATAAATTAATTTATTCTAAGGATCATTTATCCTCCATACATATGACATATCTTATCAGAGTTAATTATGACCCATGTTACTCTCTCCTATTAGAATCAGCCACTAAAATTTTATTTTTTGCATTCTAATGACATAATAAACTCGGTTTCCACCTCAAAACACCCAATTACACATAAGAAGACCATTTATTCTTTCTCTAGACCAATGTAACAAAAACACATCATCACACCCACCAATGCATTGTCACACCCCTGGTATGGATGCATATACTCCCAATGTAATCTCAAGATCGTCCAAACATATATACAAAAGTATAAACATCAAATTACTATAATATCTTGATTGGATCCCCGATAGACCAAACTAGGTACCCTGATATGATCTTTTATCACTATAACATCATCAATCCAACTCATAATAGAATTGCAACAACTCCACCCTGATCCCACTATCTATAAATAAACTATATCCAACACTGCATTCATGTATTATACCATATATTTACAATGGAGATACACAATATTAATCTTATTAGATCTTTGATATTCAATGCCACTCCAACCATCCTATGATATGTCTCATCCATTCAATGACCCAATAATTTTGAAGGTCATACTTTCTTGAATCACACTCCATCAATCACCAAAAAATAAGCACTATACATGGATGTTTAGATGATAACTGACAATAGAAATCAATCATATAATGATACTTATTCCCAAATCACATGAATATCATCATTTAAACCTTCAAAAATTATATACACAATGAGGTTCACACCCTCCACAAACAGTGGTGAAATACACAACATATGAATTCCCTTATGCAACTCATCAAGCGTAACCTCAACAGGATTCAAAAAAATTCTTCCAAACACATAATTTTAATGATCACCATGTTGACAAAAATAATTTATTTCCAACATTTCCTATTTTATCTTACGTTTTATAGTCCATTAAAAAATAAATTTTGTTTCTAATTATTTTTAATGAAGTGTAAAGATCAATCATTTTAATGTTCTAAAAATGATCCTTGTAATTTGTTATTATGAACGAGTAGTTTACACATTCCCTAGTTTTATTAGAAGTAGTGATATCTAAATGATAAAATATCATAGTAATTAAATATTCCATTTCATTGAAGAGTAATGTTTTGTGAGAGAATAAAGATAAACCAACACGATAATAAGTTTTTTATATTCATTGAGAATGTAACACCTATAAGATCAAAAGAAATAATTTTTTTTTACAATATTCATCGATCATAACAATTATAATTAGTGATATATTTTTAGATTCAAAAATAATATATATATTTCATATCTAATATAAATAATTTTAATGATAATTAGATATAAAAACCTTCATATAATATATTTTTTCCATACTTTTTTGCTATGAAATTGAGAATAAAAATATATTTATACTATGTGATATCTAGTTATATCTAATGAAAATGAACATATTTTATGTTTCTAAAACTTAATAAATTCTCTCTATATAAGAGATCTTTATCATATATCAGTTTCCAATTGCAACCATGTGTTGAAAAAGAAATAATTATACTTATATATTTCTATAAATAGTATAGTTTTTATTTTATGCATATAAAGGTTGATGAGTGGTCTCGTAAAAATTTAGATTCTATTTAAATGAACTTCTAACCCTGTATAAATTGTTGTATTTTTTTCACTCTACTATCAATTTCTATTAGAAAAGTACCTACAATTTGAAAATCACCAATATCATCGGGGGATCATTGATAAAGTGGTCTGGGGGTTCTCTTTTCATTAAACCACTATAAGTAATTAGCACCTTTCTTTTTATCTTATTCTTATTTAATTCTAAATATATTCTAAATAAGGGTTGAAAAAATTCACTCTTTATTTAAATATCTAATTTGGGGTAATATTTTTAAATAACTCAATTCACTATTACACGGGTCATTATAAAACTACCATCAAGGAAAAAATTGGTATTAGAGCTTGTTACTTTTGAGTTCTAAACCATTATTAGTAAAATTATAAAGATTTATCTTCTTATTCATCTATAATGTATAATATTAAAGAAGGGTTATCTATTGAAATATATCTCTATTTCAATGGAGAAATATATGGTTGTTGGAAATCTATGATTATTATATGTTTGAAAAATATTGAACATAATGTGTACTTTAAAATGTTCAATATTTATAAACATCATATTGGTGATCCAAAACTGTAGGGTATAGATAAAGAACATGAATATGGATTTAATTCCAAGTATATTTATGTTATCTTATATGGTTTGAGAAAAAATGAATTTAATAGACTGCCTCAATGATTAACTACCCATGGAATTTGGGAGTCTATCTATGTTGATTATAATGAAACTTCCAATTACATAAAATTATGGTAAAACATAGTAAATCTGAAGTTCAACACTTTTGAGATTATTGATTTTGATATAACCACTTAGATGAATGGAAGGTTGAAGAAAATTCGAAATAATATACATTCATTAAGAACTCATATTCTTGAACATTATTCACCTATGAAATTTCTACGATTAATACCTATAATGTCAAATGGAATTTTCACTTAGATTATGTAGTCTACACTTGTGATGGATTTATAGAAAAAATACCTCACTAGAATAATTGGGATTTATGATATTGAGATAGAATCTATTTAAGGAAATAATTATATGATAAAAAAAGAAAATGTTTCCTTAACATCTTTAATATCAAATAATTTGATGAATCTAAAATAAAAATAAATATATTTTGCATCATGTGATGAAGATTCATGTTTTTTATATTCTGATGTAGAACATGTTTAAATTTCAAGAAAATTATAGATGTTTTATAATTAGAGAAAGGAATCAGTAATTATTCCAACATATATAATAATTTTTATGTAAATAATAAGCAATAAAGATGATATAAATCTATGATTCATGGTATTATTAATAGTTATTTCCAAATTTTAAAGGAAAAAATAATTAAAGAAAATAAGTCCAAAAGAAACTATGATTACAAGGAAAAGGATAAAAAGTTTTGAATGAAAAAACTAAGTGATTCTTATGGAACCATTTTTTATTCTCATTCTGATTTTGATCATGATCTTAAAAATAATAATACTATTATATGCTCGGTATTAGAGTGATAACAGGTGAAACCCATTTATAATTTTTTTTAATATTTAAATATGTAAACAATTTTTTTGGATGATATGAATAAAACATTTACATGTTAGAAGCTAAATGTAAATCACTAATAAATATGAAAAATTATCATGGAAAATATTAAAATTTCTTGAAAATAAAAAAAACTGAACTAAACCCACAAATTTCATGATTGAAATTTAATTTGACAAAATATATTGCTTTTTGTGTTTTTTATGAAGGAAAAATCAAAGAATTAATGGATTTAGTTGAAAAATGAAATAACTTTGATACTATATTGACTGAGTATTATTATCGAAATCAAATAATGGGTAATAATAAATCACATGAATAAAATTATATCATAGTAATTAAAGGGAAAAAACCAACTATAATAAAAATTATTTTGTTCCCATTTAGAATAATAAAAACATATCCAACATTACTTGCTTTAATTGTTATGGAAATGGTTATTATTATGAATATTTTTTTCAAACTTTTCTCATACATTTGGATTTTAGAAATATATTATTTCTATAATCTTTTTCAAATAAAATTTATAAGCTTTTTTAGTTCTAAAAAATATGTAATGAGTAGAGTGGTTTGGGTTCGCAAATATTTTATAGCTAACAGTACATGACCCAGAACATTTTAGTACTGATACATCATCATATTTAATTTTTTTGTAACGAAAAATACACAACAATAGAAATTAAAAATGGTTTAATGATAATAGATGTTCAAAATATAGGGGTGGGTATTTTTAAATCTTCAACTCACAATCTAAAATTGATTGATTCTATGAAACGTTTTTCAATAATTCAATAGAACAAATCATTGAAGTTTGAAACTTTTGAGATTCAAAACTAGTCATCATAAACAATTTTATGTTTATTGATGTCTTATAGAACAAAATAATACGTATTTATCAACTTTTTTATTATGATTCTTATATTTATTTTTTATATAATTCCTGGTCTATTTTAAAATATAAATCTGTTGAGTAGGATGAAGCATAAATTGAAAATATTTACTATATAGATCTTTATTCTCAATGAAAACTAACTACTTATTTTCTAATAATGAAATTAATGAATACAAGATTTAAATTGGATTTAATGGAAATTTTATTGTCTATTATTTACGTAATTTATATAATGAAAACATAATTTTTTATTTTCCTCATTTGAAATGGGTTTAAAAAATGATGTGTTGCATGCTAATTAGGAATGTGACAAAAACTATCTTTTATTCCAATTAAATAGGTTTCTACTTGTAAACACATATAACTTATTCATATGGATTTTTTGGGCCTTCTAGAATATCTATCCAGAGTGATAAATATTTTTTTATCATTTTAGTTAATGATTTTTTAAGATTAACATGGGGTTTATTTATAAATTCTTATGAATGAATATATTTTTTCAAAATATTATGTAATTTAGTACTAAATTAAAGGGATTCCAAAAACTTTTATTTAGAAAAGTGAATATTGGATAGAGTTTAATAGTCATGAATTAATTTCATTTTTCTCAAAAAATTGTATTAAACATACGTTTTCAGCTATATGACACTTCAATAGAATCGTGTTATTGAATGACATAATATGACAATGCAAAAGTGTCACACCCGACCTCATACACCTACTTATTTTGTTTTATTTTTTTTATTTACTCGGTCCTACATAATTTTTTCAAGGTTTAGTTGGGTCCCGATTTGAAATTTTCGATGTTTGATGTCTTTGGTGGGTCTTGGGCCGGTGCGCGGACCCCGCACCGCTAGCGGTGACCGTGCGTTTGGTTCTAGAGAGAGTGCGGTTGACCGATTATTATTTTTATTCAAAAATGAAATGAGACAAATCTTTTTTTAAATAAAATTTAGTTAATATTAGTACTAGTTTGTTGTTATTAATATTATTAATATTATTATCTTTTTTTACTAACAATAATAATATTATCATTATTGAGAAAGAAAATTTTTATTTTCTAATTCTATTTCTGTTTTTATTATTATTATGAGTAGGTATTTATTATTATTAACATATCATTTATTTTCATTATTATTTTTATTATCATTAATAATAATAATAATACTATTATTATTATTATTATTATTATTATTTTTATTATTATTTAAACCTTAAACCTACCCTACCTGCATCCCTCTCCCTCCCCATTTTACGAGCCAACTGCTCCCCCCTTCCCCCTATCACTTTTCTTCTCCGTAAGAGGGCCCCTGCCAATCCCCCCTTCATCCAGCGCGAGGATCCCCTTCTTCTCAGTAGCACGGCGAGCCCTCCCCTTCGTCCGTCGGTGCGCACCAGCCCCTACCGATCCAACCTCCAGTATGGCGTGACTCCCCCTCCCAGTCCGGTGCGGTCCCCCTCCTGTTCTAGTGTGTCCTCCGATCCACTGGCCTTGTTCTCCTCTCAGCACCACCGGATCACTTCTGACATGCTCCTCCTCCCAGAACCGTCGCTCGCCGCAGCTCCTGCCTTCCAACTGTTGTGGCTCCGCCTTCAAACCATCATCCAACCCCCGCCTGCCTTCGTGCCCTCTTTTCGGCTCCCGGTCTTGTCCTACCCTACTCACGTGGCCTTCTCTAGTGGCCGAGTTTCTTACACCAGGGGAGGATGTCCCTATCCAGCCCCTCACACATCATCTAGGCTACCTCTGACAAAGATCCACTTCATCAAGCCCTCAAATCAGCATCATGGACTTGCCGCCTCGGTCTGGTCATGTTTCGGAAATTCCTCAACCCTCTGAGTTCAAGCCAGCTAACCCCCATGCACAAATCTCTGGCGCAAACCCCCTGCCATCGACCCCCCTTATTTCAGTCTATTTTCTTCATTTCCTTTTTGGATTTTTTCTTTAAATTAGACAAATTATTTTGGTTCTGGTCATATTGGGTGCATTTTGTTGGTGGCTTGGGTATCCAATTTGTTTGTAGAGTGATATTATTCCTTCCGTCAAGGTGTCGTTGCAATCGTAGGGGTTATGTTAGGCACTTCAAGCCTTTAGTTTCATTTCCAATCGATTTTATGCTTGAATTTTTATTAATTAGTTTCCAAAATATGTTTTTCTCTTTTATTAATTACATAGTTAATTGTGATTGTGAATTTCATATTGTTTTATGTGAGTCCTTGGTGTCTTGTTGGATGTGCGATGGTCTTCACCGCACTAATTTTATGTGTCCGGACTTATTGCAGGGAGTCGAGATCATTTCTAAGTGTACACACGCATTTTCCCAGGTATGTATATATGTATGCATGTATATATATATATATCGTCTGAGTGCATGTTCCCTCATGGCGCGGGGAATACGTGCATCAGTTTAAAGTTGTATACATACGTATATGGAAGTGCGTGCATGTGTGCGAGCGAGATATTTCTTGAGATAGAAAGTCTCGGCTTGAATTCCCTAAGGTAGGAAAATCCATGCTTTTCCTTTCCATTTATTGTCCTTAATGCTTGATATTTTTGTTAATTTATCATCTTGATACGCGTCTCCATAGTATGTATTTTAAACTTGTTGTGGTGTTATAAAGAGGTTTGGGTTTTTTAAAGATAGAGTTTACATGAATCTGGGTTTATGCCTTCTTTAAGATGCCTTTTGTGTTTGTAGATTTCCACTTGTTCTTTTTGGGTGAGTTTTAAAGTAAAAGCCTTGCAGTGTTATTTAAAATTGTATAATAAACTTTTAACTGGTATATTTAATATTATATGTGGTGGGAATTATGTTTCAGAAATATTTTTGAGGTTCACTGGGTTTAAAAATTGATTTTTGACATGTAGTTATTTTGTTAAGTTGTGTAATTTTTTATTTAAATTGTGCAAGTAGTGTGCATTCTAATTTGGTGTGGTGCGAGTTGTGTTTTTAATGCATGTAAAGGTGGTGTTTGCACCGTTCGTTCATTTGAATTGTTTTGAGTCTCTGTTTATGTGTTTTGGTTGTGTAGTTGTTGCAGCGTGTCAGTGAGGAAGACCCGCGATACTGCTGTCGTCGGCTTGCGCGTTTTTGTTCTCCTATGCGAGGCATGTCGCGCTGTCACGTCGTCGTCGTAACCGGGCTGCGAGTCGAAGTAGGTCCCCCACTGCATTCAGTATTATATTTAGATTTTATTAATTGCTTGATGTTTTATTAATTTTTCTAAATGAGAAATAATATAAGATAAATAATTTTTAAATAATTATTTTGTGTAAAATATCCATTTATTTAATACACAACACATGAAACATTTTCTTGACGAGCGGACACCCAGTATTGAAAGAATGCATGTTTGGAATTTAAACATAATTCACAGAATTTCAAATGTAGATCTAGTTTTAAATATAAACTATTTCTTCTAAACAAGTGTTTTGGGGTTTCTCGAGAAATGAGGTTTTTCTTTAAAATTGGTGAAGGCCCGTGTGGCTCTTTAATAAATTAAATTATTTCAGAAAACCCACTCAAGGGGGATATTTGGTGTGTGTTGATTGCATGAGATGTATGTGAGGTTTGTGCATCGTGACTGATTGATTTACATTGTGGACACACCCCTTTTTATTGCTTGTGCCGACATGGGAACCTGGCATAGTGAGTGAATCGTCTGAGAAAAATTGCCTCACTAGTTTATATTATTCACTGGATAGTGGTCCCATAGTTGGGGAATACTGATTTAATGCTACTATGGGGATTGGGCCCCTCAGTTAGGCCGTGTAGGTCTATACCAAGCATTAGGGCATTATGACTTCATCGAGTTAGAGCATGATTTCACAATGAGTCACATGTATGATATGTTCGGGATTGTTCACAATCTCCTACATTTGAACCATGTTTCTTTTAGTGTTTATTTGTATGGGGTGGATGATTGAGAGGTCCAGTTCTCTTGCTGGCCCCTGTGTGCCACTTTTTCCATTTCCCTTGGTGTGTGTTGTGTGTTATGTGTAGTTTTTATTTTTGGATAACAACTAAAGTTTTGTTTTCTACATGTTCACAAAAATGTTTTGAAATGAAATACACTTGTTCCCTTCAAACATTAAAAAAATTATTTTTTAATTATAAAGGGAAATGGACTGATACTTGTTTTTGAAATGAAAGTGTGAGTGTGAGAAAACTAAATTTTATATAACTTAGATCAAACTTGGAATTGGTGGATTCTTTATTTAATGTTAGTGCATTGGTAATAGATATCGGTCTAGCCTACTGGGTTTTAATACTCACCCCTATAGTTATTTTTTGTGTTTGTGCATGCTATAGCCTGGGTGCATTTTCCTTGGGTGACGTTTGGTCGTGAGTAGGAGAGTGACCCATGAGGGCACACATAGCTAGTGGTTGTATCTTTTGGTTAGTTTTATTTACTTTTGTTCTTTTTAGTTACTTTACTCTTTTCATTTATTTTGCACTGATCTGTTTATTTTCTGCTACATTATTTATTTATTTTTACTGGGCGAAATCGTTCCCATAGCCTCTGTTGATTCCCAGGCGCTTTTCGCCAGCCTGAGAGGATCGGGAACGCCTCTCGGGCCATGTCGTGGACCAGCTCGAGTGACCGGTTCTGGGTCGACTGAGGATGGTTCATGAAAAAATGGTATCAGAGACAAGTTCTTGTTATTTGTGGTGTCTGGTAGAAGGATAGTAGGACTGTCGGGGCTAAGGAGGTAGGATAAGGATCGGTGCCTAACCACCACCACTCACAACGAGACCTGAGTTACCTGGGGTAGTTCGGGATTTATGTCTTTTTCTTTGGTTACTTTGGATTGAGGGATGGCAAAGAGAGATAATTGGGTTACGTTGTGGACTCACATGGGGTGGTGACCCATGTGGATTCCATGTGCCTGGTTTAAGGTCCTCTTAGTGTTATGACTTACTTGGGCATGGCTCACCACCATGTCGTTGCGTTAGGCACAAACACTAATTCCCCATTCCAGGGGATTTTGGATGGTTTTGTTTCATTTTGAACTCATTTGATACGAGTGTGTGTTAAAAGTGACAATGATTTTGGAATTTAAACGTGTTTCTATTAATTTGTTTTGAAATTGGTGAAGTGAGTTTTTAAAGAGAAAGTGTATCGGTTCGTAAAAAATTGGTATGTGTTTGGATTTGGTAAGGAAAATAAGTTCTTGAACCTTTCTACTCCTTATGTAGGCTCACACGTGCATGGGTATGTATGGAGAGTGCACAGGGGAACTTGTTCACAGATGATGTGAGTGAGATTGAATGAACACACATGTGATGGTTAATAAGGTGCCATAGGGTGGTTTTAAAATTTTAATGAAATGAAGGTTTTTGAAAAGTAATTAATGCTTGTATTTGTATGTGTGTGGCTTATGGGCCTACTTCCCTTGTCTTGTGTTGTTGATTTGATTGATTTTTGGCATTATGATGGTTTCAATGGTTTTTTTCGTGTTGATATGAGTATACCGCCTAGAAATCCTCCAAAAGATTTTAATGGGTTATGACCAGTTCCCAGTTCTTTTGTGTGTTACCTGCTTGTCGAGGTAATCAATGTCTGTTAGAGTCCGTTGTATAGTTCAGAAAGATACTGTGTCATTAGGTTGTTGGGAACTCCCAGGGTAGTTAAGGTTTGTACTATCCCAGAGTTATTTGAGGGTTCAGTTCTGGACGAGAAAATGTGAGATGTATCATCATTGTTAGAGTCTCAAGTGTAGTTGGATGAATTTGTCACTTGTGAAGATTCCCTATCTAGCAAAGATCATCAAATTTACTAACTCCTAGTTTGTTGGTGCGTTTTCTCTCCTACCACTAGTCTAGGCGGTTCTAGCATTCTAAGCCGCCTTGTCGCATCCCTCTGATGTCATCCTACCGTGAGGCTGTTCTAGCCACCAGGAAGAGTTTTTGAAGAAGCGTCACTCGTGAGGAAGGATTTGGGGACTGGAGGATGAAAATTCCTGACATTAAGGCAGAAGATGATTTAGTCATTAGGGCCCCGACCACAGGTCTCGGGGTGATGATCGCACACAGTCAGGAGTTTCCGAGGGTGTGTGGAACCACGATTTGGATAATGTATTTTGCTTTGGGATGGAAATATCCAAAATTTCCTTTTTCTATTCTCATTGATGTCGTATGATCATCCTTGCTGTGGTGGCGTGAGGAGCTCATTCCCCCCACAATCCAAGTAGTCTTATCTGCTCTTAGTGTGGTTTTTAAGTTATTCAGATTCTATGAATGGGGTGGGCCATGAATGGATATACCTGTTCGGAGTTTGAGTTGGTCTTAGATGTGTTTCTTAGGGGGATGATTTTTTCATGAAATTGATGCGAGGTGTTGGGTTAATTCTTCATCCTTATGTTTCTAGGTTGTTTTGTAGCATGATTTCTGACAAAGGCTCAATAGTGTTATTTGGTCCATGTTGGGAAAGTGAACGAGTTTTGGTTGGGAGATCATGTGTTGGCCCCTCCGGGGGGGGTGTGTGTTTGGGTTTTGAGGGTTTTTGTATTAGTGAATTTTAGTGCTGGGGAGATCCCTTCTTTGTTCTCCCCTCAACTTTGGTCAATGATTGTTCTTGAGTTGGTTGGGTGTGACGTATGTTGGGAATAGTAACTCTGAGGAGCTCCTTTTTCTTTTGATTTTTTTCTGGGCATGGACTTTAGTTGTGTTGACTGTTGTCTTGGTGACTTTCTGGGGGCAGAAAGTGTTTGTGGTGGGGAGAATTTTCACAGCCCGAACTCAGACACCTATTTATTTTGTTTTATTTTTATTATTTACTTGGTCTTGTGTCATTTTGACGAGGTTTAGTTGGGTATAAGTTTGAAAATTTTGATGTTTGATGTTTTTGGTGGTTCTGAGGCCGGTGCGCAGTACCCGCACCACTAGCTACGACAGTGACTTCCTAAAGAGGTTTGGTTTTATTAAAGATAGAGTTTACATGAATCTTGGTTTATGCCTTCTGTATGATGCCTTTAGTGTTTGTAGATTTCAACTTGTTCTTTTTTGGGTGAGTTTTGAAGTAAAATCCTTGAAGTGTTATTTAAAATTGTATTATAAACTTTTTACAGGTATATTAAATATTATACATGGTGGCAATTATGTTTGAGAAATATTTTTGACGTGCGCTGGGTTAAAAAATTGAATTTTGACATGTGGGTATTTTGTTAAGTTTTGTAATTTGTTATTTTAACTATGCATGTAGTGTGAATTCTGATTTGGTGTGGTGCGAGTTGTGTTTTTAAATCATGTCCAGGTGGTGTTTGCACCGTCTCTTAATTTGAATGGTTTTGAGTCCGTGTTTATGCATTTTAGTTGTGTGGTTGTTGTAGCGTGTCAGTGAGGAAGACCTGCGATACAGCGGTCATCAACTTATGTGTGTGTTTTTCACCTATGCGAGGCATGTCACGCTGTCGTGTCATCATTGTAACCGGGCTGTGAGTCGAGGTAGGTCCCCCACTGCATTCACCTTTAAATCTTGATTTTATTAATTGCTTGATGTTTTAATAATGTTAATAAATGAGAAGTAATATAAGATAATTAAATTTTAAATGATTATTTGGTTTAAAAAGAGACGTTTATTTAATATACGATGCTTAAAACATTATCTTGACGAGTGGACACCCAGTATTGAACGAATGAACCATTTGGCCTTTAAACATAATTCACCGAATTTAAAATCTAGTTCTTGTTTTAAAGATAAATGATTTCTTCTGAACAAGTGTTTTGGGTTATCTCGAGAAATGATTATTTTCTTTAAAAATGGTGAAGGCCCGTTTGGCACTTTTATAAAAACAATTATTCTGGAAAACCCACTTAGGGGTGATCTTTGGTGTGGGTTGATTGCATGAGATTAATGTTTTGTTTGTGCATTGTTAATGATAGATTTAAATTGTGGACGCACCACTTTTTATTGCTTGTGTTGACATGAGAACCTATCATAGTGAGTGAATCTTCTGAGAATGATTGTCGTACTAGTTTAGATTACACACTAGCTAGTGGCCCCATAGCAGGGGAATACAATGTTATTGTTGCTTTGGGGATTAGGCCCCTCGGTTAGGCCATGTAGGGCTATACCAAGCGTTAGGGAGTTATGACATCAGCGAGTTAGAGCATACATTCAGGATGAGACACATGTATGGTATGTTCTGGATTGTTAGTGATCTCCTAGGTTCGACCCATGTTTTTTTAGTGTTTATTTATATGTGGTGGATGATTGATAGGTCCAGTTCAGTTTTTTTCCCCTGTGTGCCAATTTTTCCATTTCCCTTGGTGTGTGTAGTGTGTTTTGTGTAGTTTTCCGTTTTGGATAACAACTAATGTTTGGTTTTCTAGTTGTTTGAATTTTTTTTTTGAAATGCAATACACATGTTCCATTCAAACATTAAATTTTTTTTAATTATAAAGGGAAATAGACTGATACTTGTTTTAGAAATGAATGTGTGAGTGTGTGAAAACTAATATTTTATAAAATTAGATCAAACCTAGAATTGGTAGATTGTTTATTTAAAGGTAGTGGATTGGGAATATATATCTGACTATCCTACTGAGTTTTAATACTCACGCCTATAGTTATTTTCTATTTTAGTGTTTGTGCATGCTACAGATTGGGTGCCTTCACCTTGGGCGACGTTTGGTCGTGAGTTGGAGAGTGACCTGCGAGGTCACACAGAGATAGTTGTTGTCTCTTTCAGTTAGTTTTATTTTCTTTTGTTCTTGTTAGTAACTTCACTCTTTTTATTTATTTTGTTCTTCTCTATTTATTTTTGGCTGCTTTATTTATTTATTTTTACTGGGAGAAATCATACCCACAGCCTTTATTAATTACCTGGATCTTATCGCCAGCCCAGGAGGATCGGGAACGCCTCTCGGGCCATGTCGTAGACCGAATCAGGTGACCGGTTGAGGGTCAACCTGGGTTGGTTTGTGACAAATAGTCTAATATAGTAATATTTTGTGAATATTGAATGATTACTCACATTTAGGAAAAATATAATTACAAAATATTCTATGTCATCAACAAGGATTTAATTATGCCTATCTTATTGAAAACACCATAATATCAAATGAATAATAGAAGATAAATGATTTAATAATTAAATTTTTTGTTTGATGCAAAATTTACCAATTTAACACCAAAGATATTCAAGGTATGTTCAATCTGAAGGCTAATTAATGAATCATCTTAGAATATTAAACCACTTCTATATCGAATAAAGATTTAAAAAAATAAATAGAGGATCATTATAGAATATTCTCATGTGATAATTTATGAGGGTAATACCTTTGATTGATAATAAAATTAAGTTTACTAATAATGTGATTATTTAGATAATATGAGACATGAAGCTTTTATTGAAGAAACAATAAAGATAATATGGAACAAAGTCATGAAAAATTGAATCTAGAAAGAACTAAGACTGAAGATCCTAAATTATTGTCACTAATATAACCTAAAAAAATTAAAAATAATACTATATAAACATATATTAGAATATTGGATGAGAGATTTAGTATAAGACAAATTATAGAAAACATATCTAAATTTTATTAACTATTATCCCAACTCTAACATAAAACCACAGATGAATCATTAAGTGATGACATTGGGTAATTTTTATAAAATATTACTTCAACTTCTCCAAGAGAAAATGATATGGGATTTTGTTAATGAAACCATTTATTGAATTTTTATATAGAAAAAATGGGTATTTATAAATTAATAGGATTATCAAGAAGTAATCAGTAGTGATAAGTAAAGAATAGTTTCCAAAGGATATAACCAAGTGAAAGGAATGTATTACAAGGAACCCATTTCCCCTATGTCTAGGATAAAAGAAATTAGGTTCTTCATAAAATAGGAATCATCAAGAGAGTTTAAAATCTTATAGATGGTTTTAAAATATTATTGTTTAAATTGATTTTTAATTTAGGAAGTTTTTATTAAAAATCCTAAAACAAATTAAGAACTTGATTTTTTATTTTTTACATACCAACCATAGTAATTTATACTATTAATGAAAAATACATTTATTGGTATAAAATATAGATTCTATTTATTCTATCTATTGGATTTAATGTGGTCTTGTTGGACATAACTCTATTTGAGGTATTTTTTTCAATTGATACTTTCCTAGTACAAATTAATGTTGATGATTTTATTTTATGTTAAAAAACTAGGAAACTTATAATGATGTTTCACAACATTAGTAAAAAAGAAACTTAAATGATCATAATTGGTGAGTTAGATTTATTTCCTGGTTTTCATATTTACAATAATAATTTTGGGAATTCTATAAATAGAAAATTATATATAAATGCCATTCTTAAAATATTTGGACTAGAATTTAGTAAGACATACTCAATTCCTATGATTTATAATTTTATTGTTGATTAGGATGAAGGTGGAAGACCTGTTTATAAAACTCTATATGGGTGAATAGATATGATATTTATTTATCTAAATTTAAGTATACCAGATATTATGTCTCTTTTGTTATTTGTATTATAATTTAGTCAAACAAAAAAATCATCACATGAAAAATTCCAAAAGTATTTTAAGATATGTAAAAAGAATAATTTATTTATCCTTAATTTTTACAAAAACATTGTACAT
Source organism: Viscum album (assembly GCA_963277665.1). Classification (NCBI taxonomy): domain Eukaryota; kingdom Viridiplantae; phylum Streptophyta; class Magnoliopsida; order Santalales; family Viscaceae; genus Viscum; species Viscum album. The sequence goes on along the minus strand of OY728139.1, from coordinate 460,818,780 downwards.
TTATTTAGATAAATATTATGATTCCAAATTATTAGGTAGTAGTTTTTATTGAATGAATACTTCTATAACCTACCACTTTCTAGAAATATATTTATTTTCATGGTCTATTAAGAAGATACATCCTATTACATTATCAATTGTTGAATCTATAAATCATGAAATTTGTAGTCATTGGGTACATGTTTTCTGAATGAAGCAAAGCATCATGAATTTTGGATATATTATTAACAACATTCCAAATTAAATTTGACAACACTTTTTCTATAAATAATTAAAAAAACCAATAACCAATTCATGGAAAAAACACATTGATCTAAGAATCGTTTATTAAGGTAACACTCAAAATAAATATTACAACATTTCAAAATTTATTAGTACTAAAAATAAGTATAAATATATATTTACAATTCCCTTACTAGTTGATATACCAGATTATGTTAAATGTGAATCCGAAATTTTCATGTCTCAGTAAATTTTTTCTTGATTTAATTATGTAATTATATCTTTCTGATTTCTTGGTATTTTATTTTATTTTATTTTATTTATTAAACCCATATAGAATTATTATTATTATTTATATTTTATAGGGATGAATTCCTTTTTACTGAAAGTGAGAATATCAGTATCTATTTCTTTTAAATGGATTTTGTAGTTAAAGTATCTATAAGATCCATATACCTCCTTCACAAATCTCATATATATATATATATATATCTATACATTACTACTTTTAAAATATTAACCATTTTTCCTATAAAACAATTGAATCCTTCCTAAAAATTTTGAATTTAAATAGGAATGAGATGGATAAATGGGAATTTTAGAGAGGGAAATTCAATGTGGAAAAGATCAAAGTGTTGCGTAAGTGAGATAAAAATTAGGGGTCGATGCCCCAAAAAAATAGTGCTAAAAAGAGTTTTTGTTTTTCAAATTTGGGAATGGATTTTTGATGAACAGAACATTAGATATTTATTAGAAAAAATGTATAGACTTTTATGAAAATTATTAGTTTTAGTTTTACTATAATAGGTATGTTGTATAGTGAAATGTAAATGGAATAAGATTTATTAATTTTTTATGGATATAACCAATGTTATCCTTTTTTAATGAAGGTTGGTACATATAAAACCATTATATAATATCTGATAATGAAATCATAACTATACTAATGATAAATATTTTTAGAAGTCTTTATATTGAGATGATGTTTCTAAGGGACTTATATCAAGACCATATTGCTTTTTCAATGATCATTTCAAGAAACATTTATTTGACTTTTAGGGATTTAAAAAATCCATTGATAGATCTGATGTATTTATTCTAATTAATGTGAAATATAACCTTCCATTTTTTACAATTCACTACATGAATCAATATTGTAAAATTTTTTAGTGAATCATGTTTTACCCTTATAGAAAATTTTTGAATTTTATATTTGAAAAAAAAACTATATTGACTAGGATGAATCTGGTGTGACCATGTGTAAATGATATCACAACCTATTTATGGGATTTATAATGTAAATATAGTTATTTTTGGACAATTGAAATAATGAGTTTCTTTTCAACAATTATAGTAAAAAGGTAGCTATAGAATATTATGAGCAAGATGAAACTTCTAATGCTCTAGTGGGGAAAGTTTGAAAAGAAAATACATAGAATGAATCTTCTTTTGGGGGGGATTTTTCTAGTAAATATATTGTCTTACCAGCTATGTTTCTTTTTATTTAATACTATAAATAAAGTGTCTATAATGAGGTAAGTGATTCTCAGACTATAGAAGAATATAATGAGGAGTAAATGTTAGTGTATGAGGTTGTTCCAAAATGGAACCTATCCATTGTTGATGTAATCAATGTTCATATTACTAGATTTGACCTTGAAGAGGTTGATATTAATTGAGATGTTCTTGTGGGTTAAGTTTGTGGAAATTATAATGTATCCTATAATAGAATAAATAATAAATTTCTCTCCAATAGACTTCATTAACTAGTCATCAAAGAAAGGGGTTATGAGTTTCCCTCAACTAGTATCACTGAAAAGGTTCTGGCCTTAAAAACCAAGAATAAAGATGAAAAATATGTTTCATATACATTATATAATAATAATAACTATTTTGATTTTGAATACAATGTCATAACATTTTATATTGATTATTTTAATTGGTTTGAGAGTGATAAGGTAAAAATAAATAGCTTAAGTTTGACATAAAAGAATCTAAACCCCCAGATAAATAACATAATGGAGAATTCAATTTATGAATTTGAATTCTATAAAAACATATAGTTTTTTTCTATCCAATATGATTTTCATAAGAATATTTTACATATTAAAGAAATATTACTCTTCCATTATTTTTAAATAAATGCGATCATTAATGGATTAATTGTTTGTTTTATAGTAAAATTCTATTAATAAATTTTTATTTAATGCATTTCAAGAAGATCTTAATGGTAAGAAATAGATTTCTATTCATAAGTATATTTTAATAAAATGATAAGCATTGTGATCTCTCAATTTGAATTATATAAAATGTGTTATTCTTCCCAACAAAACCCTATTTCAATGACGGTTACAGATGGTTTTCAATGTTTAGTAAAATATCTATCTATACTATTAATAGATGTTCTCATTTTTTAATCTCATATTTCGAATATTATCATATATGAATATAAAAGTTTTATTTTTGTGTCTAATATGATATAGTATAATGTTTTTATGGAAATAAAACTATTCAATCTCCTCAATCTGATTTTATCTCTACAGATATCAGGAAACAGATTTCATGACATATCATTTTTGAAATAAAATAATAGGATGTTTCGAATATAAATCTAGTGATGTTTTTGAATTTATCAGAGAAAGTATTGAAAAAACATCAATATTTCTTTGATAAAATATAAAGGATATCAAAGATAATCATTATAGTGACACAATCTGTTTATACATATTATTACATGAATTTAAGCCTAATTAACTTTAAAATAAAAACAAATGATTGATAATACTACTGTCATTAGAAGATTAGGTACATAACTGGGAAACATGAAACTAGAATAAAACATATTTTTAGTAGTCTCAAAAATGAGATATTAACTTTATCTGATCTCTTATAACATCATAGGATAAACTGGGGAATACATAGACAAAAGGGAAGATTAAAAAATCCCAGTAAGGGGAAAACAAGGAAATGGTGCATAAATAATGATTCATAAGGCATAACATAAAAGCATAAAAGGAATTGATAAATTGTAATCCTATGGAGGAATGAAATATAGAACATGGATTTATATGATCAAGGAAATATATGAACACTGAAGAATCATATATCATGACATAAATATGATTTGAGACTAACAACCATGAAAATATTACATAGTGGACAATGTCCCATATTATATTAGGTTATGTCTGTAATCACATACATAAAATATCATGATAAAACAAATAACCAATTAATTAGAGTGATATATCATCGCACCCATCATAAAATGTACATGTACTTGTGTTCCACAAAGGAAAATTAAACATATGGAATTAATATAAGAGTTACCAATGGAAATAATTTGGGTTCGTAATCATGTCATAAAGCATAACCAAAGCACATATCAAAATAAAATCCTTGAAATAATCGATTTAAATTATTCTGGGACTTTTATAATTTAAATATAACAATAGATCATCAATAAAGACATCCAACTAAAAAAATCCTAAAAAATAGAAGACATTTAACTTTAGAAATGTATCACTTAAGCATAGTTTTAGTGAAAAACAATGGGTATTGGAAGAGTTTTAATGAATAATGATTTTCCTAAAACTAGAAATAAAAATAAAAATATTTGTTAGGATATAATGAGTGATTTTATAAAAATATTTTTGTAAAACAAATTTAATCGGTTGTACTTTAAAATGGGTATTAAACATAGTATTTCTCATTAATTGAGATTGTTTTTGAGAGGAATCAAGAAGGTAACCTTTTTAAAACATATATTTCCTAAAAAAAATAACAATAGAGAAAGATATAAATATTTGAGAAGTATATACAGAATACATGTTATGTATATAAGAATAATGAAGAGATAAATTAAGGTAATTAGAGGCAAAGCACTAACAAAAGGAAATATTGAGGTTTTATGGGATCCCTTAACTTATGTATGAATGTGTTATGAAATTTAAGTTAATATATCAGATAATAATATTATATTAATTAATTAATTAATTAAAAACCTATTTCTCTAATTTTCTATTGTTTTTAATTTCATTTCTGGCTTTTTTAATGGGTTATAACATTCAATTTTGTTTTTTTAGGAGAATTTGTTTCATGGATTCATGGTTGGTTCACATGTATATAATTATGGATGCTCATGAATGATTGGAATAATAATACAAAAGTAAAATGAAATGTGATTAATTAAATTCAAGAATTATAAATAGTCCCATAATATTTTTTCTAACCTGGGGATAATTCATTGAGTCAAAATGTTATTATTATGAGTATTTAGGTGATTTTACAAACAATTCTAAACTATATTAATTTTATTTAATATTATGTATATATATTATTTTGAAAAAAATGAAATATGTTATAATATACTTATTAAAATTATATTTAACAATTATCATAGTTTTATTACATTTATTTTATATATTAATGGAAAATGAAATCTCATTATCTTTGGAGAAGGTTAACATCTATAATTTGGTAAAAGGTTTTGTTTCATTGAATAAGAGGAGATGAGAAAATTTATGGATTAAAGATATGTAATTATAAATAAAAATTTAATGTATATACATGGTACTAGAGTTATAATTATTTGATTGATGAAGTAGGTGATGATATGGTAAAAGAAGAAAAGAAATTAAAGAGGTAATTGGAGAATGTTCCCACATGAATATCACCTCCTTGAATAACCCCATAAAAAATTTGGAATTTTTCGTTTAATGAGACCATAACCAATTTTACATGGTAAGAGTAGTGTGATAATGGATTTTTATAGATTTGTAAAGCTTCAATTCAAAGAATGCACGAGAAAAAGGGGTTGTGAGTGGTGGTATTTATAAGGAGGGGAGAGGGGTGTTTTTCATTATTATGTTTATTAGTTTATTATTTTATCTGAATAAAATAAATCCATTGTATTCTTGTAACAATACATATTAAATGGTTATTTTTTTGAACAAATGGTTTACTACATAATCCATGACTTAAAAATTCATGTATTTGAATTATAATACAAATACTATAAATTACCATATTTCACTACTCACCAAGAATTCAACAATTTTGGAAATAAATTTGAAATTAACCATACCATTTTTTAAATATTTATATTTAAATAATGGAATAAATTTTTTGAAAATGATATTTTAAATATGAACTTTTTTATTTTTTTAATAAAATCCTCATTTATTTGAAAAACACATATTTTAATATTATAATCGATTTTACAACCCTTTTTAAAATTATTTGTTATCTCCTAAAGATATATTATCTATATAATGAAACTTAATATTAATTTTAAATCCATTTTATATAAATAAATATTGTTTTAAATCCATATATTAACTATAATTGTGATATTAAAACATTTATGCATCCAAAAATTCAAACACTTAATTTTTCACTTTTAGAATATTTATATTCTTATATAATAGTATAAATATAAAAATTGTACATTTTATATTATAATAAAATATTATTTTACACTTAGATATATGATGTTACAATTCTAACAGTCGTATTTCCATTCTTAATGATCATATTAATTTTATAACTACCAGATAACTATTCCAACAGTCAGATTTTGAACAGTCATATGAGTTCACTACGGCTTTTATAGACCCCTTATTCCATTAATTTTTAATTGAAATTTATTTCCTCTAAATATTCTATATACTATCAACTTCAAAATTAATATTTTATCATAAACATTTTGTTTTATTTATACAGCTTTTTTCGTGAGTGTTGTCATTCTGGGGGATCAAGTAGATCCACAATATCCAATTCCTATTGTCTTATTTTATATTTATTTTCATATAGTATTATTTGGTATTATTATGGGTTTAGCTTCTAAGTAATGTATCATTCATCATTTATGAATACGATTTTTTTTATTTGTTTCTCTATTTGATGTATGTGATTTATAATTCATGTAACAGACTATACGGTATCATCTGGTTTCATTTTCAATTTTGGTTATTGGATGTGCTTATGGGATGTTCTGTGAGTTTTCAATGGAGACTAGATTTACAGTAATGTTTTTGTAAGAAGATCTCATAGGGTATTCTTTATATGATAAGTAAAAGTGATTCATGCCTAGAGCAACCGGTTTCTTAATGGCTTGTGCATATTTAAGGGGTTTCCCTTGAAATGAGTATGTGCCATGTAAGTGGAATTCATAGAAAACAATAAAATTTCTTTAAAGAGATTTTTTTTGTCCAGTAAATATTATTTTATAAATAGATATATTAAATGCGGAGTAAATTTTACACATCATGATACATGTGGGTTTCCTAGTTTTAATGTAATTTTATCAATTTATTATATTAATTCATAATTACCCATTCTTCCTCTCTCATTCAATATGAGTCCAAGGTGCCTTGGGAGGATCATCTATCCCCCCTTCCTAATAATTTGAACTATTGGTTTTGGTGTTTGTTTTTTGATGATCCATGTTGAGTGATTTCTATTTTCCATGTGGTTTTCTCATTTCTTTGGGGGATTCACCCTAGTGATGCTGTTTTAGTTTGTGGTGTTAGTTGTACTAAGAATTTATGATCCCTCGGTGCGTTGTAGGATTATCCCTGGATTATCATGGGGTGGTTGTGATTTTCAGGGTTTTCCCCTTTTATGTGGCGTAAAGGGAGTTGTAAGGGATTCTTTGAGGTAGGAAATACCTTGTTTCTTAATTTTTTGAATCAAGAGAGAGGGATTTACTCTTATTTATCTATGGGATATGGTTTTGTTGGATTAATAAAATACAATGAATTTGATAAATGAAATTGAAGGGGGGAGGGGAATGATTCAAATTCTTTGGAATCTTTGATATTATTTTGATATGATGAATTGTAAAGGATTGATACCCAAATAAAAATTATGGCCTTTGGGATATTAATTTATGATGTCTGATATGTGTTGTGACTACTATTAATATTTTAATTATCACGATATCAACCTAAAATTGATATTGGATGACCCGTTATATATTTATTATAAATGTTTCCCAAATATTTTTGGATTGTGTGGAAATATCACTAAAATGAAGGAAAATTTGATAAAATTCCCATTTGTTGAATCAAAAATTGTCTTTGATGTTTAGTATTGGGTGTCCATGCTTGTAGGGAGGTGATGTGGGATTATGATGAAATTTGGGGATGATGGTTAGATGTGGTTGTTCTTTTGGGGTGATGTGTTGGTGGGTTTTTAGATGTGCTTTTGTGGAATTGAGGTTGTGGTTATTTAGAGGAGATTTTTTGGAGGTTAGGTGGTTGTTGTTTGGATTTCTTTTGGGGTGGAAAGGTTATGGTTCTTTAGGCGTAATTTTTGGGTGGCAGAGTGGTGATTTTTTGGTAGTTCTTGTGTGGAGGTGAGGAAATGGTATGATGGTGTTGATGAGTTTCTTGTTATGTGTGGTTACCTTATCCTAGATTCCCATATAGTGATAGAATTACTTTTAACAATGACTGAAATGGACTGGTCTTGGTTTTGTTAATGGGATGGAAATGATAAATGAAAAAAATAAATGATGGGCTATGTGCATAAATTTAGATGATATTTAATAATGAAAAAATTTGTTGTAAGATTTAATTTGGTGGGGGTTTTATGTGGCTTGTAATTTCGGTGGTATTATGCATCTAAAGGTGGAAACGTGAGTGTGGATATTGTGAGTTTGTTATTGTTTTTTGTGAACCCATATGCTGGGATTGTGTGTGGATAAATTTATATACATGTATATTATATATTATTTCAGTATGCACCACACTTGAATCAAGGACTATGTGACGAAACCCATATATTCACATGAGAGTGTTTTTTCCAACATCCTAGTGATGATCATAGAAATATTGACACACATTTTTTCCCTCACCCTCTTCTACGAGAGTAGATATGCACATGATGTGGTGGCTAGAGGTCTGTTAGTGCACTAGGTGATGGACTAGGGTTTTTTTGGGAGATATGTGATATAACACATCTGTGGGGTAGTGGCAGAAGAGTTTTCATGTGAAATGTGATATGAATACGGTTATGAGTGGGTTATGGTGGGGGGTTGTTCCCAATAGTATAAGGGAACACGGTTGATGTCCTTCCTTTTCATGACACCTTGCTACTCTTGTTATTGTTTTTATGTGACAGACCTGTTCATTTCAGGCGAAATGGTATATTATTGTGTTATGGGGTGGTGGACCATGTATTCTCTATGGTGATGTGATGTTATATTGATGTGGGGAGGTGGTACATATTGTTAGGAAGAGATGAGATTTCCAGGACGTATGACTTTGGAGTGTGAGATAGCAAAATAATTAGTAAACTTGTGTGGTGTACCCTTTATTTATATTAACATTATTATGTTATTATACATTGTATGTGTTATTTGGTGAATGTTCCTTGGGGTTGTTAGGATGGATAGTTAACCAGTTTGGGTGTTGTTGGTTCACTTTTTTATTCATGGCCTCATTATTATGCTTCTTTAACATATGTATGAGATATTTTGGTTTTCTTACTGAGTATATTTTTATACAAAACTTATGTATATAAAATTATTTCAGGTTTCTAGGAGGAATATATGGATTAGTATTGACATTAATAACTTAGATCATTGGATTTTTGTTGTGTCACTACATTATATTTACTTTTTGGTACATACTTTAAAAGAATTTTAAATTTATTTGGTTTATTTAAACAAGCAATGTGGGATGTTTTTGGTTAATTTTATATTATTTCATGGAGTATCTTGTGGTTTATTTGTCTTATCTCTTGATCCAATGTTATCGTAGATGGTAATTCCTCTCATTTCATGGGGTTTTTATAACATCAATACAATTCCCCAACCTGGGGCCTACATAATTTGGTACTCGAGGGTCACTATATCCCTCAACTCATTAATATATCTTTAGCAGGAGGGGGTCACGAAAGAGTGGTATCAAAGGATATTAGTGAATGATAAAAGGATTTTTTGAATCAGTCATGATGAGGATTTTATGGGATGGTATGGAAATAGTGAATGTTGGCCTCGTTGCAGGACAGATTCCATAGAGATCATCAATGATATGGAATTTTGGTCCCCCATGATCCAGTGGATAGAGACTATGTTTATTGACAAACAATGTGACTTGGAAATGTTTATAGGGTAGATACCAAGAATAGGTACATGAATCATGATGATTTGTGTTACTATTTGTGTTGGGATGTTCTGTGATGGTCAAAATTAAAAAAGGGAATTAAAATTTATTTTAAAAAAATACATACTTCTATGATTAGGAAATTATTGTTTGCTTTCAGCTATGGCTCCTAGACATCCACCAAATTTTTTAGGTAGTAGAGGTTCAGCATGATGATCCATTTGATCATCATAATGTTGAACATGAAAAAAAGGACTAGTAATAGTATAGGATTTTGCGTTCTTTCTAGTTTTATGATTTGGGGAAGTATTGGTGTAGTGTTTTAGGTGAGGAGATAAAGTGTTTGACTGGGGATCTTTAGATCACTTTCAATTAGATCATGGCCCTAATTTGATCCTAGGTCACTTTGGAAGTTAGTTAGATGTGGGGAGCTCTACATTAGTGGTGGGTGTTATATATGGGAGAGTGGTAGGAGGAAAAGGTTTTATGGGACATCTTTAAGAATGAGTTTTGGGTAGAGTTCCATTCAAATACCATGAAAGAAATAAAGATATATGATATCAATTATCATAATATGGGTAGTATACTAGTGTGGGAGTTTGAAATCTAGATCAAGGACCTTCTTTATTTTTCTTAGATCCCTTTCTAGATGAGGAGTCTCATATTGGACGTCTAGGGGAGGCACTACATCCTCATATATAGTATCTATTCACTCCTTTTACATTTCCAATGTATTTTGTGGTTTAGAATAAGGCATAGGTTATTTAGTGGATGTAGCTTTTAGGAGGTCTACATTGATAGGGTAATCAAATTTGATCCTTGAGAAGTTGGTTTTTTAGTGGAAGGTCATAGAAAATAGGACCATCTAGGTTTTGATGAGTATTAAATCCCATACAGTATTTACCTATCCTGATTTTCAGGGAAAATTGATTTCATTATTTTCATGGGGTTCTTATTCTTGTGTGTTTTTATTTTTTGATTAATGGCCATTTCCAGAACCAGTTCCTGATAGTTTCCATAGCTCAGTTTGTTGGAGGTGTATAGGTTCATTGACATCCTCAATTACATTTTCAAGTTATACTAATTTAGTAACAAGTGAGATTGGGTTATGCTCCAATATGGGGAGAAAGATTTGGTGGAGGCCAACCTCAGGATGTTCCTCATGTTCAAGGTCCTCGACATGAGCATGGTTTTGGTGGTAGTGATCAATAGTGACGTAGAAGAGTTGTGTGTGGTAAGTTTCACATCATTGAGGGATTAGGAAAGATATTATTTGAGATATACTCATTTAATTGTGTACCATTTTTCACCATTGATTGAATTAAGTTGTTTAGAGTCCTTTGATTTTCGTACCCTAGTTTGTGCTTTGGTACTAGATGTATATTGGATTCCCATACCCCAAATATTTACTAAACCATTTAGAGGCCATATTAACTTTTTTTAATGTGTGTTGATGGTGTAGACTAATGATGGCGACACATATGTCCCATTAGGAGCTTTTTTTACTAAATATATAGCCATATGATGTCATCTTTGTCAATGCTTAGTTATATTCCATGCATGATGTTATTTAATTATCCTAAAGGAGAGTCATTTTTATGGATGTGGATAGCTAGTGTGTGGTCTTCATTGGTGAGTAGTGTTGTTTGGTGAGATGTCAGTGTGTGAAGCCCATTCCTTCTTTGATTGATGAGTTGTTTGTAGAATCAATGAATTCTTGCATAGTGAAGGTCGCCATGTTCTTTTGGGTGTTTCCTGATATTTTCCATGAGGAGGATGTGACTCTACCCCATCAACATGATGTTCTGTTCAAGATATACTTTCATCCACATTCTTCTCCCATTTTGATAAATCCATATAAGATGTAATCTTCTATGTTGTATGAGTTAGGGATTCTGATAGATGATCTGATGCAATAGGTTTTTATCTATCCTAGTGAATTTTTATGGGGTTCTCTAATGTTGTTTGTGAAGAAGGTGGATAGTAGTCCAAGGTTGTGTATAGTCTACCAAAGGTATAATTATGTGAAAATCATGAATGATTATCCTCTTATGAGTATAAATGATCATTTCAACCAACCAAGAGGTGACGGTTTGTTTTCTACGATCAATATGTGGTATGTATATCATCGGTTGAGGGAGAAGGCGGTGGATATCTGAAATCCTTCCTTGAAATGTAGGTATTTGAACTTTGATTTTGATTCCAGGACATTTGGTGTCACAAACACACAATATTTGTTCTTGGGACTCATTAAATATATGTTAAATGAATTTATATTATAGTTTATCTTTATATTCATTGATAACATATTTATTTACTCAAATTTAGTGGGGTAGCATACCAATTGTCTCAAAGTTGTCTTACTGATTGTTTGATGCCACTAGCTCTATGGATAGTTTTCCATGATTAATTTTTGGACATGATAGGTTTATTTCCTCATGAATGTGGTGTCTCAGAAGGGTGTATAAGTGGACCCATTGAAGGTAAAACGATTTTAATCATTGGAAGAACCTAATAATGTGTAATTGGTTTATAATTGTTTTGGATCTGTAAGATATTAGTAGTGGTTTGTGCCAGATTTGTCTCATTTTTGGACCCATTCATAGAATTAACATGGAATACTATTATTTTGTATCAATTGATCAATGATATGAAGAATTCAGTTACCTAAATGGTAAATTTTTTAGTTTTCTAGTGTTTCAGTTACTAGAGGAGGGTGTGATGTTCAGGGTGTTTTAAGGCACCTCAAAATTTAGATTGGTATGTATATTGATGTAGCAGAGGTTACTGATATCTTATTTGTAAGAGAAGTTATATCCCCATGAGAAAAAAAATTCCACTCATGATATTAAGCTTTAAGTGGTTGTGTTCACACTGATGTTATGGTGACATTACTCACTGGGGAGCACTTTGTGGTCTTCACAGATCACATGAGATTGTGGTATATATTTTCTCAACATGAAATTAATTTTCTATAGTAGAGGAGGATGAATTATATTAATGTTTTATATTCTGAGATATCATACACCTTAGTAAAGGCGAATGTTTTGGGTGATGTTTTGAGCAGGTAGTTAGGGAAGTTTGTTGTTTGGGATTATGGGGATGCTTGGAGAGAAATAGAGGAGTTGTAAGAATTTTTCTTAGATGAAAGTGTGAATGGTGGTAGATGATGTTTATTTTAGATAATGTTGATACCATCTCTTATGTGTAAGTTGGATGAGTGTTAGTCGGGAGATAAAAAGGAATAAGTGATGTTCCATTTTGTTTTCCATGGTGATTCTTTATATAGATGGTTAAAGGATGGTTGGAAATTGATGTAGTTTCAAGGGATTTTATTGATCTGATAGTTAATTTTGAGTTATTCCATCATGAGTTTCATTTATTCCCCTATATGGTACTCATATGAGTATCCATGATGTACCCTATCTTGTGGATTTTGTTTTGGTGGATCAGGATGATACAGGTGGTGGCATAGTTTATGGTAAAGTTCACAGTCTTCCTGCAGGAAAAGTCCAGACACCATGTTCTAAGTGGTTTTTAATTTTAATGGGATATTCCTAAGTAGAAATGAGTTGATATATAAATAGATTTAATCATAGGTTTACCCTGTTCTTAGGTTGGTTATGATTCCATCTGGGTGATCATGGTTTAGTTAATGATATCTGCTAACTTCCTATTGATCAAGAGATACCGGTGCGGTGGATTCTTTGGAAAAAACATTTGTGGATGATATGAGGAATTTTCAGGTAGTTATGACGACTATTGTATTATATCGAGACATATGTTTTACATATGGATTCTAGAGGGTATTACATCATTCTTTTGGAACTCAATTATATCTCATCACTACATTCCAGCCTTAGATAGACAAGAAGATGGGGTAGAATATCAAAAATTTGGAGGATACATTGTGGGTATGTGTCTTGGAAATTATTGGGTCTTGACTACAAAACATTCCCTTAGTTTAGTTTTCTTATAATAACAGCTATCACTCTCCTATCATTGTATCCCCATTTTAGCTTTTTTCTGTGGTGTAGATCATAATAGAAAGGGTATATTTGTTTTTAGGGAGGATAAAATTAGTTTAGGACTAGAAAAAAAGCTTATATTTATCATAGGTAGAGGACTTTGGAGTATGTGGATGGAGACCACATGTTCTTGAATGTTTGTCCACAACATGGGATATGGAGGCTTTTCATGGGGAGTAAGCTTTAACCCTTGTTTTTTGGGTGCTTTAAGGTGATGAGGAAAGTTAGTGTGGCGAATTATATTTTGCAATTGAAACTTTGGATAGAGAGGATCCACAATATTTTTCTCATCTCTTAGCTTTTGTGGTATCTTCATGATGAATCCCTTTCATGGGTTGGGGAGAGTTAGATATCGCAGATGATTTGGCATTCACCGAGTGGTCAGTAGAGATCCTAGACCCCCAATAGAAGGAACTACTTGGAGTAACCATTCCTTTGGTTCCTATATTGTGGAATCACTGTGTAATGGAAGAGAGTACTTTGTAGTGAGGGATTAAGATGCATGGTCAGCACCCAAAGTGGTTGTTTTTTTCTTTACTCTATTTCTCTTTATGATGTGATACTTAAACCCATTTCTTTTATGAAATGTTCCCCTTTCCTTGCTATATTATGTGTGAAAATTTTCTAACATATGAAAATCGTAGTACCAAACTATTCATTGTGATGATTTATACCACAATTTGATTAAACACATGCGAGTGAGATAGAGTCTCCTATAGAAGATAGTATCTTGACAAGGTGGATGGAATTTCCTGATTCGTATGTTTGGGGCGGTTCATTTTTCGTGTTGTGATAATTTTTGGTTTGGTATTTATGGATGATGGATGGTTGTGGATATGTGTTTGTGTGGTGATGAGGTCATTTGAAATGTTTTTTTCATTGAGTTTGGAGTTCATATATAGTGGTAACATTTGAGGTATAATGAGATCATTGAGAGGTATCTTCGGGGAAAGTTTCTTGAACACCTTTCCTTATAAGATTGGTTTTGGATTATTGAGTGTGATAATAATTTGAGTGATATTCAATGTAATGTTCCATACCTTATCAGCCTAATACTATTCTAGTGTTGTAGGTTAGAGGTGTTCTGTGGCAGTTTTGGGAGTTTTCGGTGGAGGATAGAGTTGTGTTGGAGGGTCACCTCATTTTTTTTAACAAGTCATGTAAAATTTATTGAATTCTTCTGCATCTAGCTAGTTCAAAACATGTATTTGGATAATTATCATCCCATGAAATGAGTACACATCATGTAAGTGGAATTCACAATGGGTTATAAATAATGGAAAAATTGACATTTCTTTCCATGAAATATGGATTTATTTATAACTCATGAATTATAATATGTTTAAAGATTACATTACAAAAAATAACGGTATACAAGGTTTTAAAGACCTTTTATCCATGAATGTTGTTTTCATTATGTAGTACCCCTTCCAACTATATCATTTTGAATGATCCCTAGGCACTTTTGGAGGATCTTCTATCCCCTTCTACCTGCTTTGATCTACTGGTTCCAGTTGTTGTTGGTTGATGATCCAAGGTGAGTTATTTATCTTTTCACCATTTTTTATCTTTTATTGAGGATTCTCTGTGGAATTGTTGTTTTGGTTTGGGGATTGAGTTGGTATGTGTTTTGATGACCATTGGGTGTCGTGTAGGTTGATCTACAGTTTCATGTGGTGCAATTGTGGTTTGTGGGATCTTCGTATTCACCCATCATTGTAAAGTTAGTTCACAAAGCATCTCTATGGTATGTAATCCCACGATTATTACTTTTATGTATCATGAAATAGTGGTTTACTATTTTATATTTATGTGAGATTATTGTTCAATATTAATGACAGATTATGTATTGGATAATTTAAATTTTAGGGGGGGAAAGGTAAATGATTTACCAACTTTTATAGATTTGATATTATTTTGAAATGGTGGATTGTATGGGCTTGATTACCCACTAAAACTTCTGTCCATTGGCAGATTGGATTGCATTGGATGATATTTTTTTTGACCGATGTGTCTGTAGTGATTATTTTGATGTCACTCTAAAATGGTAATTGGATATCAACTTATATCTAGCTAATAAAATGGTTTCGCCTAGATTTATAGACTATGTGTCAATGCCCATAGAAAAAAATAAAATATAATTAATGACCCTTTTTTAAATATATAAAATGGTATTTGATGTGTTGTGATGTGTGTCCATGCTTTTGGGGTAGCGGGGTAGTGGGGGTTTTGATATTCTTTTGGGGTGGCGAGGTGGTGTTTGTTTGACTGTTATTTTGGGGTAGTGAGGTGATTTTTTTCCCATGATTTTTGGTTAGAAAGGTGGTGGGTTTTTTGTCTTTATTTTAGGGCGATGGTTATTTTTCTGTATTTATGGGGGCATCTTTATGATGGTATGGTGGGGATAATGATATTTTTGTAATGTTTTGTTTAATTATACTAGATGACTGGGTAGTGATAGAATAATCATTTAATATTCATAGAAATTGATGTGGTTTGGTTTGGAAAATGGGATATAAATAATTAATGAATTAAAAATTATGGTCTCTGTGGGAAAATGTTGACGATGCTTAATAATGAAATAAATGGGTTAGATAATGGAATTGTGGGGTTATGTGATATGGATTATAGATTTTTGTTTTGTTATGCATTTATAGGTGACTGCATGAGTGGGGATGTTGGGAGTTGGTAGCTTTGAACTCATAGGTTGGGATTGTGTGTGGTTATATGTATTTAAATCCATATTCATTATTATTTCTATATACATCCCACACGCATTGAGAATTATGTGCTGAAAATATTATATTTAAATGGGTTTTTTAATATCTTATTGATGAGAATAGATGTCTGGATACCCACACTTTCCAATTGTCTCTTCTTTGAGAGTAGATATGTCCATGTTGTGATATATGGAGTCCCCTTAGTGTACTAAGTTATGATCTAGGTGCTTTCAGGAGAGATGTGAAATGACCAAGCTGTGGGTTGGTGGCCAAGTTATTTCAGGTGGGATGTGATATGACCTTGTTGTGGGGAGGTGGCCCAAGTGTTTTTGGGTGAGATGTGATATTACCATGCTGTGGATTAGTTTATTGTGGGGTTCATTCATGGTTGTAAGGAACAAGGTTGATTCCCTTCATGTTCAAGACACTCTACTACTCTGGTCATTGTTTTGATGAGATATCCCAATTTTATTTGGTTGATATGTGATATGATCATATTGTGGTGTGATTGGGTATGACTATGCTATGGACTGGTGAATATGTTATTTGAACGAAATAGGAGTTCAAATATGTTTGAAATTGGTTTGTGAGAGGTGAAAATATGGGGAAAAGATGTGAGAGGTTTACTTTATCAATAGGCTTCTTATTATAATATTATACTTTTGGTGAGTTAACCTTAGTGAGGTTGGGATTGGTAGTTTACCTTCATAGGTGATATTGTATTCGCTATTTTTCCATGAGTACATTAGTATCTTTCGATCACATGTGCATGATAGAGTTTAGTTTTCCTAAGGAGTATACTTGTACACCCATCCTATGTATATTAACTAATTTTTTGGTTTCTAGGAGGACTAAATGGACTGTGTGGGACATTAATATATTTGATCTTCAAATATTTTCTATGCCACTATGTTTTATTTAATTTTGGGTACTTACTTTTGGAAAATTTTATCGGTGTCCATTTTAATTATACATGCATTGTGGGTTTTTATTGGTTTCATTTATATTATATAATGGAGTTTCTTATTGATAATTCATCTTATTTTATGATCTTATATAATTATATAGGGTAATGCCTCACCTTCCATGATGTTTTTATACACTCAATGTTAATATCTAAACCAGGGCCTATTGGATAGAGGGTTAAGGGTCATTATCTCTCTCACCTCATTGAAGTATCTTTGGATGGAGGGGGTTGTGACACTATATGAAATAATTTTATAAATGGATAAATAATTTATAAATTTATGTGTCATTACATTATTCCCAAATTATAACATTTCACCCTTGTAATTCCATTTTAGATTCTAAGGTGAAAAAAGGTGTGGGAACATGACTTTTATTTCCTTATCTAGTTCCCTTGTTTCCTCCTTATACTTACGGTTTCGGCATAGTACTTTGACTATTTTATTTGTCTTGTTTTGTAGAACATTATCTCTATAATTTAATATCTTCCCTAGTTGTTCCACATAAGATATATTTTTTTGGATATAAAACCTCTAAATTTAGTACATGTGATGGATATGGTATATGCATACCCATGAAGTATACATAGAATACTTCATGTACTTGAGACATGGTAGGTGGAAGTTCTAGTTGATAGACTATATCTCTAATTAAATCAAGAATCTCAAAGGGGCTGATATAACTAGGATGTAACTTTCCCTTATTAACAAATCTCATGAATATCATCCATGGAGACATGTGGAGGAATAAATTTTCTCAAATTCTATACTCTAGGCCTCGTCAATGATTTATGGAAGAGCACTTCTATTGAATTTGGGAAGCCGTGATGTGCTACTAAACAATCATCACATTTTCTATAATTTCCTCAACTATTTAGGTTCCCAACATTTTGTGTTCACCAACTTCATCCCAACATGAAGGTGTTCTATATCTTTTCACATGGCAGGATTCATATAGAGTCATTTAGGTACTTTAGTGCAAAATATTATTGTAATAGATTTAAACCAAAGGGTGATATTGATCACATATTTCTTTATAGTATATAAAATATGGTCTCAAAATATCATTTAATGTGTGAATAGTTTTCTTAGAATGACTATCTGGTTTAGGTTGATAAGCCATACTAAATATCCAATCATTGTTTAGATCATGTTGGATACATTTCCAGAATATGGAGGTAAATCTGAGATCTTGATCAAATATAATTTATAAAGGAACTCTATATTTCATCACCACTACCCTAATGTATATAAACAAGTTTATTGAGTGATAAGTTCTCTTGAATATCAATGAATTTGAAAATCATTATAAAAAGGTTCACAATAACCCATATAGGGTTATTTCCTCATATGTATTCAAAATTCTAGTAACAATGTCCGTGTTGATTTTTACCATTTTCATGTTGGTATGGGTAATGTTTTCATCATACCCTTTGAAATTATACTTTCTTAATTCACATGAGTATATACCATTCACTTTGATGTGTATTAAACAATCTCTTTCTTCATATTATCCCACCAATAGTTCTCTTAAAGATCTCAATACATCATTGTACTCTTTGGGTGGTTGGATAAGGTTGAGCTATGCGTATCATTCAAAATATCCCTATTTATCTCATAATTGGATCATATAAATAGTCTTGATCGAATATTGTGCATCCTTCTACATCAATTTTGAACTCCAAGTATTTAACTTTTCTAATAGCTTCATGATTATTTTGAATTTCCACTATATTTGTTTGAGAATCCTTCATCATATCTAAAAGAGATTGTTGGGTAATAATTTGATAAATGAATGATGACATGGCTTCCTTTATGATTCCCCTGTCCATCCTTTACAAGTATAATAAGATTATATCCTTATAAATTCTCACCATTAATAGTGTTATAAGATTATTTTTACATAGATCATCATACACTTTATTTTATTTACCATGTTGGTAGTTGATTGGGAAGGCATAATCCTAGATGAGTTATAACCATATCCACTAGAGCATATTAATCCCCTTCTATGTGAATATATATATATATTGTGATCAGTATGTATCTCACACTTCTCCTAAGAGAGGCAATGCCACAAGATTTCCAATGTGAAGATCACAATCTTCAACTCCAGAATATGAATGGGATAGTTTTTTCTCAAGAAATTTCATCTTCCATGAGGCATAAGTTGTCACTATATCACTTTGCATCTACAAATAACCTAATACCTTATTTGAAAAATGGATGTATACCATAAATATTGCTCTACTTGTGGGTAGTGTTTGTATAGGTGTGGTGATAAGCCTTTTATTAAACTCTTTAAATCATTCTTCAAATTTACCAGTCTAGAAAAATATTACTCCCTTAAAGTAAGTTTGGTTAGTGGGTTTTACAATCATGAGAATTTACTCAAAAATCATCGGGAACACCTATATAGACCGAAGAAACAATATATCTCTGTTTTATATGATGTCTTGGGACACTTATCAATGGCCTTTTTCTTATAAGGGTCCATAAATATCCCTTTTATATTGATAAAATTCCCAATGAATGATACTTTTATCCACCCATAAAACATATTTTTCAATCTTTTCATATATTTTATTCTATATCAATTGCTTTATAACAAGTTTCAAAATATCCTAATGTTCCTACATTCTTTTGAGTACTTCCTAATATCATCTATAAGGACTACTATTTTTTTAATGTAATATCTAAAGACATAATTCTTTATGTGCATGAATTATTTTGGAGAAGTATTGACTTTGAAGGGAATCACATGGAACTCATAGTGTCAATACCATGTTTTGAATGTTTTCTTGGGAATATCATCATTCTTCAACATTAATTAGTGAAATATCAACTGATGGTCCACCCCGTAGAAATACATGGCACCACATAATTTATTTAACAATTCATTGATATGTGGTTAGGGATACTTGAACTTTTTTTAAGTTCATGATAATCATTGCAGAGGTGTATTGATCTATCCTTATTATTAATAAAAAGGACTAGAACACCCCAAAGTGAAGTACATGGTAATATAAAACCAATGTACATATTTTCTATAATTGCTTCTTTAGTACATACAAATCAATGGTGGCCATCCTATAAGGAGTATTTGATATTAGTAGACATTCATATGTTAGATCGATAGAGAACTAAACAACACCGTTCAGAGGAAGACCAAAAATTCTTTAGGGAACACATCAATACATTTTCTCACAATGTAAATGTCTTCAATAAAGACCATCTCTTATATCTCAATAATTTATGAAATATATTATTCCTCATAAGAAAATAGTATTCATTATTGAGATTAAGATTCTATATTATATTCATCATCCTCCATTCATATTTATTTGATCAATGTATTCCTTTAGATGTGAAGAGTGATCTCCCTTTCTTGATAGTTGATTATCGATTAATATGATGATTGAAAATACATGCGAAATATAGATTAAAAATCTACTTAAGTAAGTAATATAAGATTTTACGGGAGGTTCAATGAAAAACATTTAATGGGGAGGAGTTATGTACATTGGATGAAATTATTTCCCCATTTTCTGTTCTCAAACATCACTCATCGTCCATATTTTGATGTTGTATTTGTATATTTATGATAAATAAATATGGTAAGGATTAATGTGTAAAACTATAATAAAAAAGTATTTAATATATTATTTAATGAATAACTAGAATACCTGTAACGACATTGTTTTTAGGATCCACCTTAGTGGTAGTGATAACATATTTTGTTCCTTGAATCCTTGGAGGTTTTTTTCATTGATTGTCTCTGAAAACTCATGGATTTGAGAACTTCATCACATAATGTCATTGTTCCTTCTATTTGAGACATTTTACTACTTGATGAGTTTTTATCTAAATCTTAAATTATTATTACTATAAATTTGTCCGATTATTTATTTCCCTTTGGTAATGATTAGTCATATTCCCTTCTTTTCCACATTATATGCACCTCCCAGTTCCATCTAGATAGTCCCCTAGATAAATTTTCCCACATTTTTAAACATGGAATGTTATTTTTATTTCCCCAAAGGGATATATCTATTTATCCACCTATATTAAAATCTATTTATTTCTTTTTATCTATAATCCCAAGAGGCCATTGAGAGTCTCTAAAATCCATATCAATCATAAGGGGAAAACAAACAATCTCCTCATAAATTTCAAAGTCTTGAATCACACAAGATTTATATAGACTTAGATTTAGTCAAAAATGATTCAATTAGACTTACTTTTAGTGGTCATGATAAAGCCAACAATGTATCATGAATCCCTTCGAAGGTTTACCTTCAAATCTCAAGTAGACACATCTTTGTTTTTCATTAATTTGAGGTACTCCCTCCCCATATAAATATAGATATTTTAAGGAAAATATTCATTGAAATATATTTTCATGAATATTTCCCATTCAATGGAATAATTTTTCACTTTAGACATCATGTTTTTATCATTTCCCACCACTTACCTATTTCATCATTGAAATAAAAGACTATCGGCAAAAATTTATCTTCTTATCAGCACTAGAGAAAAAATAATATCTTCTCAATTGAGTTAATTGAATGTTTTATGATTAAGGGATCAGAAGATACAAAAAAGGTAGGAGTTCTTTTTCTCTTAAATTATTCATCCACAATATGATGTGTATTAGGATAAGTAAGTAATTACACATGATTGATGTTATTTTTCATAATATGATGAAGTTGATCATGTACTATCATGATGTTTTGATATCATATTCCCATTAATATTTTCGTATCATTATGGTAATTATCACATTTCCTATCACATTGGTTGTTAGAACTAAGTCTCATATTTTAATCCATTAAAATAGAAGAATAATAATAAATTTAAGGGGATTGAATACATATCTTATGAGAATATAAAAAGGAAAACTATGTTTAAATAATTAATAAATTATAAACAAAGAATATATCCAAAATTATGGTTCCTTATGTTTCAATCTGGGTTACCAATGGAATGGTTTTCAATACATAATCTTATCCATTGTGTTAATAATATTGTTTTCTATTCATAATCCCCTAAAATAATTAGAATGTCCTCTAATGCCATCTATAGTGACCCAAGGATTTTACACATATTATTACATGAAATAAAGAATAATTAATCTTCAAATACAAACCATGGATAAAAAATCCTAGTGTCCATAGAATACTAGGTACATAAAAATAAAACATGAAAATATAATAATTTTTTTTAGCAATCTCCTTGATGAGCTCTTAGCTCCTTTTTAGCTTCTTTAATTTCATAGGATAATGTGGAGAATATGTATACAGAAGGGATGACATATAAATCCTAGTATGGGGAACACATGGAAATAAATCCTTAAGAATGATTCATAAGGAATAACATGAAACCATAAAAAATCATGGATCTTGCATAAAAATATGGAGTCATAACATATAGAACATGTAATATTATGATCATAGAAGTATAAGAGAGCGTTATGAACATATATCTTGTTATAAACATGAGTCAAGACTAATATCTAAGATAATAACCTATAGTAGATATAGTCTAATAATGGTTTAGTTTTACTCCATAATCCCATAAATATAGTATCATGAGACAAAACATTTACCAATGAAATATATAGAAACACGGGTTCACCCATCATAACATGTATATGTATATGTGTTCCACATAAACAAATCAAACATAAGGAATTAATATAAGGGTTACCCCTGGAAATAAATAGGGTTTATAATCATGTCATAAGGGATAAAAAAGGGTTTATAATTATGGTTTCTTTGAATGATGTGATTAAAATTATTATTTTACATTCATAAAATATATATTAGAACATACCATGAATAATTAAATAAAACTCAATTGAAAACATGATAAATGGTGGAAAGTTAACTATAGAAATTTTAAAATGAAGCATAGTTTTATAGAAATTAATGAAGATTATTTAAAAAGGATGAATGAATAATTATTTAAATTAAGATATATATAAAATTAATTTTTTTCATGATAAAATACGTGATTTTATAAAAAATTTGGAGGATTAAAATTGTTTATGGGGTGTAGATGAAAATGGGTTGGAAAAATAAAATTTCTTTTTTATCAGGTTTGCTTGTCTAGAGGAATTGAGGAGGGAACATTATTGAAACATGTATTTCCCATCAAATAATGATGAATTAATCAGGATATATATTTTTGGGGTATATATACATAACATGGGGGAGGTATATAATAATCATTAAGAAATAAATTGATTCAAATATTTGAAAGGGTTAATACAAGGAAATATAGTTGTTTGGAGAGATCCCTTGCCATATGTCAGAATGTGTTATGCACTTACACATAATATTATGGATAATTAAATTATATTAATTAAATTTTTAATTTATAATAAATTACACATATATTTCATTTATTATAATTTTAAGGTATATTTATGGCCATTTTGATGAGTTATAAATTTTTATTTAGTTATTCTAAGGTCGTTCATTTCATTGCTTCTTACTTAGTTCGCTTGTGTATAATTATGGATGTTCTTTTAAATTGGGAATACTAATCTATGAGTTAAGTTAAATGGTATTAATTCAATTTAGGAATTACAAATGGTACCATGTTTTGATTTGACGGACAAGGGTAGTGGTATTTGATTGAAAATATTATTATTATGTGGTTAGTTTATTTAGATCATTTTACCAACCATGGAAAAGTAGTTTAATTTTATTGAATATTGTGTATACATTTTTTCCTAGAATATGAAATATGTAATAATACACTTATTAAAATATTATTTAAATATAATTATAGTTGTATGAACTTCCTTGATGACAGTAATGGGAAAAAACTCATTATCCATGGAGATGGTTAAATACCATTATTTGGACAACAATTTCATTTCATTAAATATGAGGAGATGAGAAAGGGATGGATAAAAGTTATTCGATTATAAATTTGTAATTAAATTTTATAAATGATACTATATTTATTATTATTTGATGTATAAATGTGGAGAGGAGAGGGTAGAAGAATAAAAGAAATTAAACAAGATTGATTGATAATGTGTCTTCTTGAATATCACCTCCTTGAAGAACCCATTAATGAAATTGGAAATGGTATTTTGGTGAGAAAAGTATCACTTTAATTTCAAACAAATGGATATGATATGGGTTAATGGATGGTTAATATGTTAATGTCTTATAAGGTTTGATGATTATGGGTCTTGAGGGGTGGGTTGCATTTATAAGGGGAGGAGTGGGTTGTTTTTTTGTTATTATATTCGATATTGGATTATTTTGGATCAAAAATTTCAATATTAAAAATTAATGGGACTATATATACTAAATGTTTCATGTAGTTTCTAAATAATGGGTGGATACATTATCCATTAATCAATAATTCATGTATTTTGATTATAATGTTAAATATCGTAAATTATCATATTTTACTATTCACAACAATTCATCTATTTTAGAAAAAAATAAAAAATTAACCATAAATTTTTTTTCAACATTTAAATTTATAATATGATATCCATTTTATGAAAGTAATTTTCAAAAATATTTGTGCTTTAATTTTTAAATGAAATACTCATTTATTTGAAAAATAACAATTTTAAAATTATAATCGATTTTATTGCTCCTTGAAAAATTTCTTATAGTCAAATAAAATAATATTATAATTATTATACAACTAAATATTAAATTATAAATACATTTAATTTAATATTTTTTATTTCAAAAAATTATATTTATTATAAAATTGAGATTAAAACATTTATGTATCATAAAAAATTAACACATATTTATCAATTTTAAAACATTTATTTTCTTATATGATGGTTTTAATATATTAAATTTTTATTTTATATGAAACATAAATATTATTTGACACTTAAAAGGGTGGTTTTCATCTTCTAATGGTTATATACTTATTCCCATTGGTCAGATTACAATTCCAACTGTTATAAAAATATTACAACAATTAAATTACTATTCCAACAGTCAAATTTATAATAGTCTTATGGATTTTCTACTTCCTATAAATATCTATTATTCAATTCATTATTCATTAAAATATATTTACACTCATGTTTATATATAATTTCATATTATAAATTAATATTCTATTATTAACATTATGTTTTCTTTTTACAACATTTTTCATGAGTGCAGTCTTTCTGGTGTATCAAGAATATCCAAATTATCATAATATTAATCTATGATTTTATATTTGTTATCTAATTATAATATTTAAAATTATAATTGGTTTTGTTTATGGGTAATTTATCATTATTAATTTATGGAAATAATTTTTTTGGTTACTCTTTATGAAGTATGTGATTTATACTACATGATATAATTATATGAAAGAATTTTTTTTATAAAATTATGGGACATTACAGTTTTTTAACTCAATGGATTTCTACAACATGATATATATTTGATAAACTCCTTCCATAGAGATAATATATGAAATGAGAATATTTAAATAGAAAATAGTTGGTCATTTATTGGGAGAAAACAACCATATCCCTACATGTTAGATCAAACTCTTAGTAGGATGCCTAGAAGAATAAATAAATAGAGTGATTATCTCTAACTACTTGGAGACCCAAGCTTCCATGAAAATGGGATTTCAAATTTCCCTCAATTAATTTGAATATGAAATACTAAAGAGGCTATGTGTCCATGTTGAAACATTATTTTATCATTAGGATAATAGAATCACCTAGACCAATGATTCATGAGAAATATTAACTGTACAATGATATTCTTCAGAAAATGATTTCCGATAGAAAGGATCAAAATAATCGATGGAATTATTATGGGGATATGCATTATCATCTAGATCCTATCTCTCATTAGTAAGTAGAACTTATTTTTTACTCCATAAGCTATCTTAGTGAAATTTCGTAACTTCTTTACGTTAATGATTGATCTTCTAGTTCAAATTACGAACAAGTTCAATTTCTTGGAAGAAACTACAATAATACTCCCTATAAATTATATAATTAATCTTATGAATATAATGGAAAATTATAACTTAGAATTGAAGAAGTTATATATAGTTATTATGTATTATTCTAATGATTATATCTTCAATGGATTGAATAGGGTTAGGAAAACCGAATTTGAAATGATAAATTTCTAATATATGGTTGTGGCTCCACCGAAAAAATATCAAAATTGAAGAGAAATGTTGGATGAATGTTTTAGTCCTATTGATTTTTCCCTAATATTGAATCCCCTGTTTATAATTTTATACAAGGTAATAAAATAATCCTATATACCAACACCACCACATCCTATCTATATATACTCTAATGTTTTCTAATTGATGAATAGAATATGAGAGCAGTTCAAGATTACATTTTACTAGTCATGAATTTTTTGTTATTATATTAAAGAATGGACTTGTTAATCATGTTACCTAGCCTTGTTTTTCTTCCCAGCCTAAAACATCATCCTCAAACCATACTATAAAATAGATTTATGTGTATTTATTATGTATATTCATTATGTTTTGTGCCTTTGTAATTGTATTATATTTTCAACAAATTTCCATGGAATACTAATTTTATTTCATCTCATTCAATTTACTGATGGTATTAGTACTCTTATTATATTCTTTTTTTCATTAGTATTACCAATAAATGAAAAAAAATCTACTTTACTTTCAACATATATTCTTATAGTTTTGAAATTAATTATTCTAGATATAATTTGTTATATATATTATTTAAGTCTTCTTTTTTATTTATCATAAATGGAGAAAAGATAATGGAATAACGACATAATTTTACTCACAATTTATTGTAACTACCCGACCCCAGTTAACAAGAGTCAGTGCATTATTACATAACATTGGCATGATCACAAGAAAGATCAAATCTCGAAAGACCCATTGGTTTAGTAGCGTTGGAAACACTAGATATATTCATAAAGTTTTACATTACATCATAAAGTAAAAAACTACTACAAAAACATAATATCTCCATAGTCCACACTATTATCCCCTCATAAAATCCCTGCAGGTCATTCATAACTTACTTCTTCACATCCTGGGAAAAATAAAACCTAGAAAAGGGGTGAGCTCAAATGCCCAGTAAGGATAACAATATAGCGGAAACATTCATAAATAAGAATAAACATTTAAGGCAATGTATAACTAAAAAAAATAATTTTAAACTTTAACTTCAACATAATATGGAAAAAATAAAATGAAATAATGCCATTTACTTATTCACATGGATATTCTACTAATCGAATAATCACATGCAATATCAATAACCACTTTCATAATGATGGAATGCATAATGCCAGATTATCATAACCACATAGCCAAGGCCTCGTGCCAAGACTACAAATAAGATTTTTCCAAGGCCTTGTGCCAAGACACTAGTTTGTCTCATGAGACCTACCGATGCATCAAGGAGCTATAGCGGGTTCCACCCGTCACATATTAAGTCCAATGCATTCCCATAAGAAAAGGTTTAAACATAACATAAACATTCGTATTAAAACTAGCATACGAAATGTCAATACTTTCACCATAAACCATGAATGGTATAAAAATAGCACATCCACAGTCAATCATATCACAAAACCTTCAATACAATATAGAGGTTTTGTATCATAATAAATCAACTTTAAATAAGCGTAAAATCCATCAAAGGATGTTGAAATAGATGAAATCAAAATTCTTTTTAAAGAAATATATCTTTCTATTTTGAAATCATTTAAGAGTCATATATTTATAAAATAAAACATTTTCTTTGAAAATATTCTTATAAGCTTCTAAGGGATGCTTCGAAGATTTTATAACGGTGAAAAATAGTCGCACCTGCCGTATAAGTTAAAAAAACCTTCTTACCTTAATTTTGTCGAAAAGGTTAAAAAGCGCATTATTTGGAAAACGACGGAAATATTTCTTTATAAACCACTTATAAAAAGTCAAACAAGGGTATAAATGACTTTAAAAAATATACTTGTAAATAGTAAAAATGTTTTGAAATAAATTTTTAAGAAACATGGATGTGGATGATAAAGAGATCCCAGTAGATTATTACGTATAAACAACCTCGGATAATGAAGAGATTGTGAAATAACCCTTACCTTGTACATTTCCTTGGTTGAGGGTAGGTTAACCTCCTGTATAATGGTGAAATAATTGTTATTAAATTATATAAGAATCATATATATTAATATGATATTATATATGATCTTTTAACATTTCTTTGTTAATAATATCTTAGTATTATCGTCGTTCCGGGTGTTAACTTACTCGTTTTCTTTTATATGTTATGTTACGTATGCCATGTTTGTCAGGAATAGTTTGTATCTTATTCATATTCAGAATTATATCAATTCCTTAAACATTATTTTTAAATCATCAAATGATAATTATACTTTAATGGATACGATGGAGAATGAATCTCATCGCGTTCATGGAGACGGTAGTCCGTACGTACGCACGAGTGATAATATCATTATTTTAATATTAAAATAATATATAATTGAATGGTATATCATATATACATAATAATTATCATGATAAATTTATTATTTACATGAATTACACATCATTATTATACCCATCCAAATAATTTATTGAATAACAATTACACCATGACGTGGAGACGGTACGCCGTACGTACGCACGTATGGTGACATGTCATTCAAAGGATGGATAGAATACTGAATATGGTTATAACATATTTATAATAACATCACAGTATATATATGATACTGGAGTTATTATTTTAGAATGGTAAAAACAAAGGAAGAAGAAGTGGAAGAAGAAAGGAACTTGGAAAAGGGTTGTGAAATCATTACCTCTTCTCCGGGTTCTTCCTTTTGATTTGATCAAAAGGGATCCTTAGGTTGGCTTTCTGATCAAAATAAGGCCTCTAGGTTGTATTGAGAGAAGTTGGGAATGTATTTGGGTAGATTTTGGCCGAACCAAAAGGTTTTGAAGGTGTGAATAAATGAGAAGGAGGAGTGCCCTTTTATAAGAGAGGTGAGGGGCACCTTTGGAAAAGCTAGAAATATTAATTTATAATAAATTTGTATTCAGTTTCTAATGGCTCAAAATTTTATTATTTAAATTTCAAGGTGGTTATGGGTCGAAAACCACTCAACCAATAGAATTTAGACAGGTTTGGGTACTTATATTAACCTTATCTTTTGGTATTAACTCTATGTTAATTAGTTTCACTTTTACAATGTCTCTTTGTATTTTTATATTATATGGTTAATAAACTTACCATATACATCCAAGCGACCACCAAGTGGTCCATTAATGATACACCTATCATGTTATAAGTCACTTGGACGAACCTTAGATTTTTAGGAATTTAATATCAATTAATAATATAATATGTTTTTTAAAAACTCCTTTATGTAAATTTTGACACTATTCAATAGTTGATTTTTTTGAAACTCATAACAAAATTATTACTTCAAAAACAGTTAATTAAATCAATCCTAATATGTCATATTATCCTAGAAAATTATTTTAATTCATTAAAAGTCTCAAATTATATTTATTTGGGTATTTATAATATCAATTATTTTAAATTTTTACTATTATGGTAATTACTGTATCATCATTGTGTCATAAATAAATTAAATTATGTAATCTATAAAAAATATAAATAAAATATTATTATGTAGGAAATATTTTTATCTTTCTAATTAATATTTATATTCTAAAATCCAACATATATAACCCTATTTAAAAATTGTTTTTCTAAAAGATATATACTTGTGTCATATTTGTATTCATTTTAACTTAATTAAAATAAAGTGTCCCTATCACCTACAAGTGGCTCCATGGGGTCCCAAAATCTGCCCAAATATGACCATGGTCGGCCATGTATCAACCAATAATTTTAGGACACGTTTTAGGGTAATTTTATATTATTATAATATTATTTTTAACCCTTATTTACCGGATTTACCCTTAACCATGGTAAATAAAATATTTACCGCAATAATTATTCAAAATTTCTAAAAATAAAAGTTATCTATTTACACAATTTGAAAATCCTGATTACAAATATGGAATCCATTTTTCCAAATTCAAAACACAGAAGTGGCAGAAATTAAATTAAAATTAATTCCCGTTGTTAAAACAAAAATCGTGTTTTTATGATATAATAACTATCAAAAGATTGACACTTGTTTATGTTCGGTTTAATTGTAAAATTATGTACAATGACCAAATTTATATTAAATTGTAAAAATATATTCTAAATATACTTTAAAACCACTCAAATTCATAATTTATGAATATAAATTATTTCGATTAAAAAAGTAGTTTTTAATTAAAATTTAGTAATTTTCACTATTCATCAAAATATAAGTGTTATGTGAAAAGTCCCAAAATTTAACCCTAGGATAAATTTGATATTCCAAATCCAAAAATGGAGTCTATTTTGAAAATATAAAATATATATAATTTCAAAAAGTAGGTATTACTATTCATAACGGCTAGTTTGATTGGTTGTGGTGTGTTAGAACTCGGTGTTGCGTACAACACACACTATCACATTGTTCAAAGAGAAGCATACCGTAGAAGCTTGGGGTGTTACATTTTAAATTTTTTATGTCCCCATTTAGTCAAAAAGTATAAAATATTGTATTTAAAAAGGGTTCACTATTAAAAGTTGGTAAAAGTGCAATACTGAAAATGAATTTGTTCTTACATTATGTCTAAGAAACTGATAATATGGATTCTAAAATTATAAGGATTATATAAAGATTAAAATTTAGTTAATAATATTCATAACCTCTTTTGAATGGCTTTTTTGGTAAGTCATGGTGTTATTGAACTCGGTTTTGCGTGTAGTGCCAGTTATTGAATTATTTTGAAGAAATTACACACTATGAAATCTTGGGGTGTTACATTCTCCCCTCCTTCAATAAATTGTGTCCTCGTAATTTGAAATTTTTCTTCGAAAATAAAAGGTTGAAAATAGAAAATATATTTGTTGGAAAACGCACATCAGACATTGGGTTACTAAAATTCAGTCTTAATATGAGGAAAATAAAAAATGAAAGGGTCACCACAAAATTATGATCTCGATTTGGAGAACATTGGTGGCAATTAGAGACATATAATTGGAGGAAAATGTAAATATTTATAGGTAGTGATTGAGGTCATCAATCACAAACAAGTGTAAAATTGAGGTCCTTAAATTCATCATTCTATGATGATTTGAGATACCATCGGTTCAACAAAACATATGGTATTAGGATAACACATTTTTGACGTTTCAAAATATCTTAGTTGAATTCCCACATCGAAAAATGAATTAATGAGGCCTCTATTGAAAATAAAGAGTGTAAAGTATGAAGATTACCTAAAATAACACATACTAGGGTTCCATGTAGGAAAATATGTATATGGAAGAGAAATCTAACCATCAATTATCTGATGGAGAGCGGTAGAGAACATGGATATGAAATGGCCAACAATCCCAAATCCAAAATTAGTGATGATTTAAGGTACCATCTAGGACAACATTTTTGTTCAAAGTTCCTTTTCTTAATGTTGAGGAATTCATTTATAAGATTGGCTAAGATCATAAGGAGATATATTTACTTTATAATTATAGTTTTATCCATTAATAATTTTCTACCACAAACTCATCTTTTACTCTAAAAGATAACAGAACGTAAAAAAAATTCTATTTATACTATTCGTACAGGGTTCCAAAATAAACGAATTTATATTTCATCTACCAGATCTTTAAAAAAAACTACATTATTTAATCCAGTACATCTCGTGGTCCAGTGGTAGGTGATACACCCTTGTCGCCCTTCGGTTGCGGGTTCAAGTCTCGTGGCCTTGCCGGTCGCGACGGGTTACCGCCCGACCTCCGGGTTGTCCTTTTATGGAAATCCAAATTTAATCTCAAACTTGAATTTATCCAAAATACATCTGTCCAAACTCACTGTCCAACATTTATAAGGAAGCTAAACATAATGTAGATCCTTTTTAACCCGTAATAGCATATTAATACCTTCATCATGTATTCTTTTAAAACACAGAAACATCCTGAATTATCATAATCCTTATTGATTACATTCATGCTCCCTTATTCCATATAGAATGCTGGATATACTTCATCAATCCAAAAATGTTTTAAACCCCAACAATGATGGAATATACAAATCATTAATCAGCTTCAAGGTAGTCAAGAATATCCAATATAATTTATCAAAATCAATCATGTATTATTCTAAAATCACAACCTCAGAATCAGAACCATATTATGGTTTATCTTTCTCTCAACCATATATTTTCCAAAAATCTAACCTGCTATTAAGTCACTTTTCTTTATTCCACACAATCTCAAGTCCTTAATGAAATAGTACTGCAGTGCGATCCTTATATACTCCATAATAATTATAACAAGTACATTGTTGATACAACACTCAAATGACGTAATCAACATGTGAACTCTAATCATTCCTCTTAATCTGTGGTAGTATCATAACTTGATTATTATCTAATAGCATCATTTGCGGCATAGTCTGATGACTGGGACATAGGTTCTTGTAGTATCCAAACTCCTTGCAAATGAAGCATAGTACATTTGAAACCATTTTCTTACCCTTTAAGTCACGTAATTTGTGCCCTTTTCCTCCACATTTATAACAAACTCCCATTCCCTTCAGGCAGGTTCCAGGGTGTTTCTTCCCACAGTTATCACATATGGGAAAATTCTTCTTTTCCCTCTTCCCTTTATCCATCTTTCTCTCTTACATCCTTTTCTTCTCTTACTTCCCTTCAAAACCATAGGACTCAGTAAACTGTTTACTTATCTTATCAAAACATGATATTATTTCTTCATATGATGATAATACATGGGAGACTATTTCTCTTATAAATTCTGGCTTAAGACCATGAAAGATATGATTCTTATTTCTCTTTGGATCATGTGCATTGCTGAAGTTCTCATTCCTTCTACTGGGCGCCATTTCTAAACAATGGCATACACTAGATTAGTTTATGAATAACAATACCTAATCCAAAACTTGTAAAACACATAACATAAATTAAATAGTTTATGGATATTATCCCTAATCATAAAAATGTCTCTTTTGAGGAAGTATATACTCATAAACCTTTTATAATGGTTTGTAAATAAAATGAGAATTATCCGAAGCATATCCCCCGGGAGTGTCGTAACCAATAGTGCAGCAAGGCCCATTGTCGTGCACCAGTTCCTGTTCGATTCTAGATCAAAGCGGTGTTTTCGGGTTTTTCCCCTAGGTACATTTGTGTCATAGCCTCCTCTACCTGCTCGTATCCAGACAGGGATGTATTGCTCAAAAAACTCACAAAATCTCTATAATACCAAAATTCTAGGAAGTTCTTCTATACTAATCCTCAAAGTTCATCTTAGGTCTACGTGCTCTAATCAGAGTTTATCTAAATCTAGCTTCCAAGGTTTCTATTGAACATCCTCTGATACCAACTGTAACGCCCCGACCCCAGTTACCTAGAATACTAAATGTAAATACTTTCACCATAAACCTTGAATAATATAAAAATAGCACATCCACAGTCAAACATATCACAAAACCTTCAATAAAATATAGAAGTTTTGTATCATAATAAATCAACTTTAAATAAGCGTAAAATCCATCAAAGGATGTTGACATAGATGAAATCAAAATTCTTTTTAAAGAAATATCTCTTTCTATTTTGAAATCATTTAAGAGTCATATATTTATAAAATAAAACATTTTCTTTGAAAATATTCTTATAAGCTTCTAAGGGAAGCTTCGAATATTTTATAACGGTGAAAAATAGCCGCACCCACCGTATAAGTTAAAAAAACATTCGTACCTTAATTTTGTCGAAAAGGATAAAAAGCTCCTTGTTTGGAAAATGACGGAAATATTCCTTTATAAACCTCTTATAAAAATTCAAACAAGGATATAAATGACTTTTAACCATATTCTTGTAAATAATAATTTTTTTTTGAAATACATTTTTACGAAACATGGATGTGGATGATAAAGAGATCCCAGTAGATTATTACGTATAAACAAACTCGGATAATGAAGAGATTGTTAAATAACCCTTACCTTGTACATTTCCTTGGATGAGGATAGGTTAACCTCCTGTATAATGGTGAAATAAGTGTTATTAAATTATATAAGAATCATATATATTAATTTTAAATCATATATGATCTTTTAACATTTCTTTGTTAATAATATCATTATTGTCGTTTCGGGTGTTAACTTACTCATTTTCTTTTATATGTTTTGTTACGTAAGCCATGTTTTTCATGGATAGTTTTTATCTTATTCATATCCATAATGATATCAAGTCCTTAAACATTATTTTTACATCATCAAATGATAATTATACTTGAATGGATACGATGGAGAATGAATCTCATCGTGTTCGTGGATACGGTAGTCCGTACGTATGCACGAGCGATAATATCATTTTTTTAATATTAAAATAATATATAATTGAATGTTATATCATATATACAGAATCATTATCATGTTACATTTATTATTTAAATGAATTAAACATCATTATTATACCCATCCAAAAAATTTATTGAATAACAATTACACCACGACGTGGAGACGGTACGCCGTACGTACGCACGTATGGTGACATGTTATTCAAAGGATGGATAGAATACTGAATATGGTTATACCATATTTATAATAACATCACAGTATATATATGATACTATAGTTATTACTTTATAATGGTAACAACAAAGGAAGAAGAAGTGGAAGAAGAAAGGAAATTGGAAAAGGGCGGTGAAATTATTATCTCTTCTTCGGGTTCTTCCTTTTGATTTGATCAAAAGGGCTCCATAGGATGGATTTCTGATCCAAATATGTCCTCTAGGTTGTAGTAAGGGAAGTTGGGAGAGTATTTGGGCAGAGTTTGGCCGAACCAAAAGGTTTTAAAGGTGTAAATAAATGAGAAGGAGGAGTGCCCTTTTATAAGAGAGGTGAGGGGCACCTTTGGAAAAGCTAGAAATATTAATTTATAATAAATTCATATTCAGTTTATAATTTCTCAAAAGTTGATTATTTAAATTTTAAGGTGGGGATGGGTCTAAAACCACTCAAAAAATATAATTTAGACTGGTTTGGGTACTTATATTAACCTCATCATTAAGTATTAACTCTAAGTTAATTAGTTTCACTTTTACAATGTCTCTTTGTATTTTTATATTATATGGTTAATAAACATACCATATAGACCCAAGAGACCCCCAAGTGGTCTATTAATGATACTCCTATCATTATATAAGTTTCTTGGAAGAACCTTAGATTTTTAGGAATTTAATATCAATTAATAATATAATATTTGTTTTAAAAACACTTTTATGTCAATTTTGACACTATTCAATAGTTGATTTTTTTGAAACTCATAACAGAATGAATACTTCGAAAAAATATACTTAAATCAATCCTAATATGTCATATTATCCTAGAAAATTATTTTAATTCATTAAAAGTCTTAAATTATATTTATTTGGGTATTTATAATATCAATTAATTTAAATTTTTACTATTATGGTAATTACTGTATCATCATTGTGTCATAAATAAATTACATTATGTAATCTATAAAAATTATAAATAAAATATCATTATTTAGTAAATCTCTTTAGCTTTCTCATGAATATTTATAGTCGAAAATAAAACATATATAACCCTATGTAAAAAAATTTTTTCTAAAAGATATATACTTCTGTAATTTTTGTATTCATTTTAACTTAATTAATATCAAGTGTCCCTATCACCTACAAGTGGCTCCATGGGGTCCCAAAATCGACCCAAAGATGCCCATGGTCGGCCATGTATCTACCAATAAGGTTAGGACATGTTTTAGGGTAATTTGGTATTATTATAATATTATTTTTTAACCCTTATTTACCGGATTTACCTTAACCATGGTAAATAAAATATTTACCGCAGAAATTATTCAAAATTTCTAAAACTAAAATTTACCTATTTACACAATTTGAACATCCTGATTCCAAATATGGAATCCATTTTTCCAATTTCAAAACACAGAAGTGGCAGAAATTAATTTAAAATTAATTCCCGTTGTTAAAACAAAAAGCGTGTTTTTAATATATAATAACTATCAAAAGATTGACACTTGTTTATGATCGGTTTAA
This sequence comes from Viscum album, assembly GCA_963277665.1. Lineage (NCBI taxonomy): Eukaryota > Viridiplantae > Streptophyta > Magnoliopsida > Santalales > Viscaceae > Viscum > Viscum album. The sequence goes on along the minus strand of OY728139.1, from coordinate 460,782,555 downwards.
TTGAAAATTATGTACAATGACAAACATTATATTAAATAGTAAAAATCTATTATAAATATACTTTAAAAACAATAAAATTCATAATTTATCAATATAAATTATTTCGATTAAAAAAGTTGTTTTTAATTAAAATTTAGTAATTTCCAATGTTGATCAAAATATAAGTTTTATCCGAAAAGTTCCAAAAAACACCCTAGGCTAAATTTGATATTCCAAATCCAAAAATTAAGTCAATTTTGAAATATAAAATATATATAATTTCAAAAATTAGGTATTACTATTCATAACGGCTAGTTTGATTGGTTGTGGTGTGTTAGAACTCGGTGTTGCGTACAACACATTCTATCACATTGTTCAAAGAGAAGCGTACCGTAGAAGCATGGGGTGTTACATTTTAAATTTTTAATGTCCCAATTTAGTCAAAAAGTTTAAAATATTGTATTTAAAAAGGGTTCACTATTAAAATTTGGTAAAAGTGCAATACTGAAAATGAATTTGTTCTTAAATTATTTCTAAGAAACTGATAATATAGATTCTAAAATTATAAGGATTATATAAAGTTTAAAATTTTGTTAATACTATTCATACCCTCTTTTGAATGGCTTGTTTGGTAAGTCATGGTGTTCTTGAACTCGGTGTTTCGTGTAGTGCCAGTTATTGAATTATTTTGAATAAATAACACACTATGAAATCTTGGGGTGTTACATTTATAATTGACCATTATGAATTTTACTTTCCCCAATATTCTTATTTTTAATATTTTTCATTTTGTAAATCTTTGAAATTTTATATTTCATGTTTTATGGGTTTTTTGATAATCAAAACGGGGAGATTGTTTTACACACAAATATATTTTTATCAGTTCATGTTTTGTCCAAATCATTAAGGATAACAACCCTCAATTTTATTTTTAATGATTTTTTTTCATAAAGTGTGTAGATAAATATTTTTAATTTTTTAAATATTTTCTTAATAATCTTTTAACATTTGAGTTGAATATTTTTACACATTTTGAAGCCCTATATTTAGGAAACTAGACTCTCTAAATATTTACTATCATCTTTTTTATTAGAATAATATCTCATTTAAATTTCAATTTTATGAAATTTTTTCACATTTTGATGTCTTATAATTTACCAAGATTTATGTTTAATAAATGAGATCAGTTAAGGTATTATATTCAAGAATTCATATTAGTTAACTAATTATAAAAAAACCGCATGATGAAGTTATATGATAAATCCATATAATCAATCCAATAAATTGTGTTCTTAGTGAATCTTTATTATTAGAAGAAAGCCATGTGGTAAAGAAAATTCATATGGTTAGAAAGGAAAAATATAAAATATATGAAATAAATATCTAAATTATTATAATTAGAGGAAGGTTTTAATCTTATAAAAGTAATTTGAATTTAATAATGTTTTATGATGGTTATAAAATAAATAAGATCATGTTAATTCTTAAAATTTGATGTCTAATGAGATTGTAGACCTATGGAACTGGATATCATTAGGTTTCTTAAAGTATTTTATTACAATTGTAATGTATTATTTTTATTATTGCAGTAAATTGAGTGAATCCTTCTCCAACTTTAGTTTTTTTAAGAAGTATATATATACAAATGGGTAATGTTTTGATTAATTAATGAAATTATTTCTATAAAGAGTAATGATTCCATTATGATACAAGCTCGACCATCCCGATACTCTATATTTTTTTATTCCCATAGGATTTATAATGTAAAAAGGAAAATATCATTAATTTATTACTTTTATATTATTAATTCAAATTTTTTTAATTAGAATGATATATTCACATTCAAAAAGGAAGAAATGTTGTCCATTTATAATTACATTTTTAGAGAACATTCTATATTACAAACATGTATATACTCTATTTTTTAAGATGTTTTAGCTACTCATCTAAGAAAAAAAACCTATGATAGTTTTTTGATTTCTAAATTTATCTACAAAAAAATGAATATCATTGAATGTTACTCCAGCTCAATTAATTTATTATCTAGAAGATAACTTCATCAACTATCAGTTAATGGTTGAAATTTTGTGTTGAGCCTATAATCATTATATTAATCTATTTATATAAAGTATACATTAATTTTCATGATCATGTAAATTCAAATGAGATTTATTATATAAAGGGAGATCCTAGTTGTATGCTACAAAACAATTTTAACATGAATAAATTTCTTTTTATTAATTATCGAGATCCTAGGGAAGAGGTTCTGCAAAGTGAAAATCACTAATATCACTAAGAGAGAATTGGTGGATTGGACTAGGGGATCTTTGAGCATTAACTCACTATATGTCACCCAATTAATTTCTTTTGTATATTTTTTATTTTTTAAAACATTTCTTTTAAAGATGTTTGAAATAGATTTTATTGTGTTCTTCAATGAGATGGATTGGTGTTTTGATTTTAAAGAACTCAATACACCCTAACTTGAGTCATTGTGAAAAACCTCTCAGGATAACAACCATGGAGTCAACCATGCCACAACACCCTAATCCATATCCAATTTACCCTCAAAATAAAGAAGTACAATTTACATCTCATAGAAATACATAGACAACCAATCACAAATGTATTTCTGTAGAACAATCAGACCATAACTAGCACAAAAAAATTCCCTTATTAACAACTCCATGAAACCAAACATAACCAACGTGTGCTAACAAAGTCTATATTAGACAAACAAATCGGATTATTATCTCATACCACCTGGTCATAAAACCTAACTCATTCTACCATGATTTACACATTATTAAAACTAGGATCATTCACTTAACCACTGACCATGCTCATCATGCAGTTCATTTTCATCTACTCAAAATCAACCTATGTGATCCTATTAAAAATAAAATAACATTGACCTAATCCACGGTCTACCAAATGATCCAACTCCAACCAAAACATTGTATCAAAATTTGATGTGTCTATTAATTCTATATTCATGGTATATATTAATATATAGTATCATGCCCCACTATATCATTGTGAATGATACATGATATCGCAAGGTCCATGCCTCTTACAAATCAGTCCCTTTGAAACAAGAATTGATACAAAATAACTGACAATCAAAGTTCTTAATCCAAGAAAATCCCAATGCATTTCAAGTTCCTATACCATATACCCATTATGACCTTCTATGTGAATTTTTCATAACTGAAATAATCTACCCATGATTTCTTTATTTAATGGAATTACGAAGCATAGGCTGAGCCCACTCTAGGGTTACACTTATACATATATCACTTAGCTCACAAAAGTCCCAAGCCATATCAAAAAGGAACTGAAGTCTCCAACCTTGCCTATAAATTATATCCCACATGGTCATAATGTATGGGAAAAACATCTATGTTACCATCCATAATTTTTCTTAACAACTCACATGATAAAACACCAACTCTAGGGTACAAAACCTCAAGATGAATTTTCATATGAGTCTAGCCCATCTAGGATCACGATCTCGTCCATATATATATATATATTTTAAATTGACTATGAAAATCTATTTTGGGTAAAACCATAGTCATATTGATTGGTAATGAATAATTAAACCATGAATATAAATTGGAAAATTTTATATAAGTTGTTTTTGATGCTTTAAACAACTGGATCCTATATCAATAGTTTTGTTAATCACGTATAATAAGGTTTATTTTAGGTGTGTCCTATGTTCCAAATATGATTCATATACATTGGACTATAGCCCATGGTCTAATAGACAGAAAATATATAAACTATAAACCAATAAAATCAAGTTTATCACAATATGTGAAATCATAAAACCATAAACATTTATAGAATAACAATCCCTTGTCCTTAATAACATAAAATATCCACAGGAAAATATTTTAAAAATGATCTATTAAGATGTCCATCACAGGATATTAAAAAATATTATTCCCTATTTAAAATCACCATAAACTGAATGATAAAACAAAAGGATACTTTGTTATTCCTTTTTAATTTCATGTGACCCAAGAATAGTTGATGGATGCCTAGATTAACAGTATCCACATGACCTCATCCGCAAATCCCTATATTCCAAATACAGCTAAATAACATCAAGCTAATAAGGTAGTACCATTAATAGACAATACTCAGATTTGATACTGGAAAAAATAATAAAAATTTGAAAAAATATCCATCATAAATAATTTGAGTACGATGATGAAAATAATAAAAAATTATCATGCTTTATTAAATGGATTATAGTATATTATGATATAATCACATAGTCCTTCTAGCATTCAATAACATTGATCAACCATCAAGATTATAACATATAAAAGATATATAAAATAATAAAAAGACATAGAGGATAAAATTTCATACTCAAGTCTCACTTCATCTAATTTTATAGATCCATAAGAGCTATCTTAAAAGATCATGCAATGAAATGCCTCTTCCAAACATGGAACTATAATTAGTGAATACAACTCAGGTATATAAGTTCCATAAACACCAGAGCATGGTGTGATTAAAGAATTGAAGGGAACCACCAATAGATTGTTGCACATAACTATTAATGATGTTCATGGGCTATATCCTATTCTAATAATAAATAAATTAAAACCACAAAATCTTAACAAATATCCTCCATTGATACAAAGGTTTTAATGTGACACCTATTATTTTATAAATCTATCTCAGGTAGTGGTAGAGTGTCTCTAATCCATTCAAAAAACCAAGTGAACTAGTTCTATGACCAATGCACATATAATTGAAGGTTTGAGAACCATATCCTTAGAAGTAACCAAATACATCCCAATATTATCAAAAAAAATTGTCATATCCATAAAAGGTAATCCTGGGAATTTCATGTATCAGTGTAAAAAATATTGTTAAGTCTTATGGGGATAACCCTAAGAATTCAATATAAAAGAGGAATACTCTACAAATCTAAGGTAACAAACTGGGTATCCCACAATCATAAGAATCCATGAATGAATCCCAGGTAATATCTAAGGAATTCCAAGTATTAGTTGAATCCAATAGATCTAGGGTGTATCATTAATATTATATATAATGGAATAAAAACTCTATCATGATATATCACAAAACAATCATTGGGGGTAGTGGATCCCATCTAAAAAAATCCATATAAAATCAGACTCAATGAAAAAATTTATTGGCTATAATCTTAAAAATTATAAAGTTAGTATGGAAATGCTAAAAAAAGTTCCACATTGAAGGAGTTTCATATCAGTATGCATTGAGAATAATCCAAGGTTCATGTATAAGGAATTACATATCAATAGGAATACAAGGAAGAAACTAATCATGTTATGAATCCCATAAATACATATATATATATATATATAAGATGGAAAACCCCTCATAGGATATTATATTTCATAGATGATTTATGTATTATGGTAATAATAGTAATCATTACCACACACTTCTACACACACCTTCTCGGGGGTCAACACATCTCTTGGGAACTTAATAGGGTCCCTTATGAGACATTAAGCACAAACACCCCACATGTGATCTTCTATCTCAGTATTACCACTTTATTCATAACCTATCACTCATAGGGTGTCATGTGCCATAACATTGTAAAATGCATCCCATGACCTCATTACCCGTTAGGAAAGTCCATATAGGATCTTGCCTAGAGAAATGGATTAAATACCATAATAATACCCTAGTTATCTTTTTCTAGATTTCTCACCCATGAAATACATAAATCTCTATAGGTTCTACCCACTGGGTAATCAAATTTCAATGGGGATGGATTACCCACCCCATGCATGTCTTAGCTAGTCATAGGCTAAAAGGTGTCTAAAGTGCCTACAATAGCCCAGAATGGAAATTCAATCCTAACCCATAACATAACACTACCTAAAGGTCACAAATACAGCTATGATAAACAAAATTTCACTTAGATTATCCATTTACATCCCCCATGGGTTAATGTGTACCAATGAATAAAAATATGGCAAGTCGCTTGACTATCTACGGTCAAGGATTTAAGACCATGTGCAAGGCTATTTCCTAGAAATTTACACTTTGTATATTCTATTCATAATACCATAGCTAATGATAAAAAATTTAAAATAAATGGTGGTATGTCCTTTGTAGTGATACCACATATCACATTCCAGAAAAAGTGAATGCATAATACCAAAAGGGGTATGATCATGGGAGAACCTACATAATTATATGTGGTTTCCTTTAAATCATTACCTAAGTAATGTAACCCATGTTTTTAAAATACCAAATGACCATTGTTAACACCTAAGTCCTTAACTCTTTATAATACATAAAAAAAATAAATTATAATTAATTAATAAATTTAAAATTATTTGTAAACATTTATTTAAAATGGTATAATACCTAAAATTCCATTGGGAAATATCTTCTAACTAAAATAATGAAAAAAAATATGGAAGTACCATGGAATATCCTAAGTATTATCTTATGAAATATTAATATCACATGACATTGATTCAACAACCAAAATAAATCAATTTAAATAAAACCCATTAGAAAAAATCAAATAGTGACACACTTTATCAAAAATGACATACACATATAGAAGTAAACATATTTTTATATCATTTAGATATGATGAACAATGTTCAATTAAAAATATTATTTCATAAAGATTCAGTTGAACCGTTAACTAAAATATATTTTGAGATAAAAAAATGTAGAGAAATAAAAAACAGAGAATATTAGAGGAAATAGAAGAGTCCTCACCTCGAAACACCAGATAAATCACCACAAGAACACCCCAACCCTTGGGGGGTTGAGAGATAATTGATGGGGGATCTCTCATTAATATCATGTAAGAGTGATAAAAATAGTGGAGGGGTGAGGTGTGTTAAAGCCCATGGTGAGACCTTAGTATTCCACCATTTTTGTGAAACTAAATGCACACCCCAACATGCACATGTTGTAGTGAAACTCTAGGAAACCCTAGTAGACCCCACACATGTCAAGAACCTTTGTGCAGACCTTACAAATATACTCTCCAATTCCTATAGAGGCTATGAAACCTTCCACATATTAATCTCCATGACACGGTTCTCACCATAGTCAAGCCTAAAATGGGTAAGACAACCCACTATAAGAACTATAACATGGTTCTCACTAGTAATTTTATAAAGGTACTTCCTCGATCACACCATGTCCTATATATTGACATGGTTCTCCCCACGGTCCCTTGAAATAGGAAACATATATCCAATATGAATTGGAATCTCTAAATAGTTTCCATAGGTGAAACATCTATGTTCTAGGCACACTAAGGTAATCCCAATCTCCATTATTCATAGACCCCAAGGTTATAGGGGAGCCAAAACACATACCTCCCTGAAAAAGGTACCTTCCACTCACCAATATCTAAGAACCATTACCATGTAAATGGTCATTTATTTCTACCTATTTTGAATAGTAAGGGTTATTAGGTGTGGGAATTTATTTAGTACTATATTCCATCGATCATTGGTATTTCACCCAAACCATGGGTTATTCAATGATGTGGTCTTCCCAGAAGTGGTGCACCCACTATAGAACTCAGTTTCAATTTCACCCAGCTTCACTACACTACCCTACTGAGCACCAAAAACACTACATTGTTTTCATTCCATATCCATACAAAATCCTCTATATGTTTAAACACTCAAATTACATTTTTTGAATCGTGGTTCTCAAATTGAACTCCTCAAAAAATTAATAATTATAATTTTTTCAGAATGATATATATCATAAAGGAAAAATGTTTTATATAATCACTTTTATATTTTATTGAATGAACCTAAAACATCCCATTATTATATAATCATCCACAAATAATATAAATTACCTTCCATGATTGGTTTCTATGAGACCAATAGAACTGCACACATTTGTTGGAACCAAATATACAAACTAGATGCTCTATTCATCTTTACATCACATGGAATTAAAACCATAATTCCTCACATACAATAAAAACATATTTCCCCAATCTTAAATCGCATTAAAAATACCCACTATAAAATTTAATTTTTAATTTTTATATTACATTATCGATTAATGTGGACCAAAAATTCGTGCTAAAATCTATTTCATACTTCCCCAATTATAAGACATGTATTCTCTTTTCATTCAACATGATATCGGTATTAATTGTTTTTATAGACATTCATCATTTAATTTTGAGAAATTCCTTTGATGTTGGAACCCTTCTTATTGAATGTGGCATCAAAAATGTAAGTCACAAATTTTACTTATGCTCAAAGAATTATGATGATATGATTCAATGTAATGAATATCTATATTATTCAATTTATCAGTAGAGATCTGATTTTTCATACTTACTTTTATCTCAAAAGGTCCATCATTTACAAATTTACGTATTCCATGTAATCTATACATTACATTATTTAACATGTTTAAATTTTTAATCCTATTAGATGAACAACCATTGACTATAATACATGTGCTTATATTATATGTATCTTATAAGGAAATTTCATCCCTCTTTTCCATATCAATCTTCCTTCATCCCTATGGTGAAATTATAAATTGTGTTGAAACATTTGATTTTATACTCCATAAATTTTTTGTCCAAGTCCTTAAGCTATAATATTGTTAATACAAATGTAAATTGTTTTTAATCAAGAGAACATAATCTTATTCTCATGATTCTATATTATTATTTCTTCCATAAATTAATTTTTCACTACTCTACATAAAAACAACTTGATTATGTCCATTTTTTTAATAATTAAGTTAGTGACCATGAAATTATTTCATCAATAATCTATATAGTATGTTACCAATAAAAGTTTAAAAATTAAAATAGATTCTCTTATTTGAAATCTTTCAGATTCTCTATAACAATATATATTGTGGATTAAGTTTCCAGAAATCTGTTATTTCCTCAATGTGAAAATTCTATTCTGATCATTTAAAAATGTATATCCACCATTTACAAAACATTGGGGGTTTTTTTGGATATGTTCTAATTTATTTAGAACATTATTAATTTTCTCCTTTATAATGTTCTCTATATTTCAAAACATTAATTGTAATTTTTCACCATCATAACCAATACTTATTTTATCAATTCTAATTGGATTTTAGAACTAATCATTTACTTAAATAAAACACAACATCATTATTCACTTTTCCTAAAATCTCCAAATGAAAACATCCTAAATAGAACCTTATTCATAGAACCATAATTTTTATGGTTCATCCATTTTTTCTCAAGGAAACAAAAAATTGTTCATGAATTCCAATGTTATTGAATTTCATTTTTATGGATTGGTTATAATCATAGATAATCTTAGTTTGTTATTCTATAATAAATCAATAATTCATAGTATTGTCATTTTTAATGAAACTAATTTTAATTATTTCACTATTATGTAATATGATCAAATTTAGTCTGATGAACATTAATATATAATAAAAAATCCTTCATTAAAACTAAAAGGTCCTTACTCATTTTTATTTTTTAAATCAAAATATTTGATAGTTTATTCAAACACCTCATGGAGGAAAATATCTCCCTCCTATGGATAATATTTTTCATCCATTTAATCTTTTGAATTTTTTCAATCATTCTATCATAACATATGCCTTTTATGATAAGAACTTAATTTTAATTCCATGAAATGTATATTAATTTAAATTATATTATCCCTTTATTTCAAAAAGCTTCATATGACACTTCATTACACATGAAAATATAGAATCGATGTTCATTATAGATTAGAAATTCTACTTCTATTTTGGGGAGTTCACAAACTCACCATGCACTTCACAAAAAACAAATTATAAGAAATTGTTCTATCCTTTTCAAAATGGAATCAATATAGTTGTATATTTCTATTAAATCATCATTTTTATATTTCAAAGGTCAATGTAATATGTGATATGAAATTACCACTAAGACCATAATCATTTTCAACTTTTTAAAATTATATATTCTTAATATATTTTATTGTTATCTCTTTAAAATAATGTCTAATGAGTTTTACATGTTAAAAGTATTGGTTTCAAATTATAGTTGGGTGTTTCAATTGAGTTTTGAGTTATTTATGGAATTTTTTTTGAAGGTGTTGGTTCTTTGGAAGAACTCTATAAGTGAGTAATTTTCATTAACCAACCTGGGTCATCCTCAAACCGATCACCTCGACTAGCCCGCAGTAACGCCCGAGAGGCGTTCTCGATCATTCCTAGCTAGAAACTAGTGTAGTGCATTAAAGATAAAAAAAATTAAATTCATTTAGCCAATAAAACCATAAATAAATAACTTAATATAAACTATAAAACTAAAATAAACAATATAAGATTAAATAATTACAATTTAACATACATCCACTTGACTCTGGTTTCAATACCGTCCACAAGACTAACCCACTCCATGAGAAAATCCGTACAATAAGATGAGCCTAAAAACTCTAAAAAATCTACCAATGTTAAGTGGCACAAGTATGTTGTGAAAATAAAAGAGATCAATAGACATGTTCCACTGAATAAATTCATGTCTTTTTTAGAAAAAGTTCATAAAAACAGTTGGAAAATTGGGTTTTTTATATTTTAGGAAACAAAACATAACTTTCCAAAATCACTTTTTGAAACAAAACAAGACATTCCTTTTTTAAAATATATGTTATTTTCAAAAATAGTTTTAAAAAATATATTCATGAAGAAACATAAAACCTTATTAAATTCACAACATGAGTGATTAAAACTATAATAATGTATTATAGGATAATAAGATAGATATAACAAAGAGAAAGAAAGAAACAAAAGAACCAAAAAAGATAATATAACATGAGAAGTTTAAAAATATATCAAAAAATACATGAACATAGAAATAGTTAATCATGGGAACATCCTAAAAAATTGAGAGTAAATACTAGAAGTTCTTGGTTAGGACCCATTTTCTAACATTTGATACAATCCACAATCAATAACCAAATATGCTTCTTAACACAAACTCACCAATGGAATGGCCCACCTAATATGTCTTCTATCTAGGGGCTCATTAATCTAATTATGAATAGAAAAAAAAAACAATCTACTAAACCTCTAGATGAAATCTAGGATCCCATTATAATATTATATAGGTAAAGTGATTACAAAATCACACACATGGAATTAAATATATAATGAAAATCTCACAGTGCATGCCTTTCTCACCCCAAGGCTACCTATGTGAAGACTTTATCCAGTGGAGGACAACCAAAAGGCTTCCAATCACATAGAAAGAGATTTACAAGTCCCAAGAAGGCATAAGAATTATGAGAGCTCAAAAAATGTTTTGAAAAATGTCAATATGTACCAAAATAACCATACCGCCAGGATTCTTAGAACCATATTTTAGAAAAACACATTTATTTCCAAAATATTGTTTCAAAACTAGTGAAAGACATTAACCATTATCAAAATATGTCAAATGGACCGTTGAAACAATTTGATTACAAAAACCTACTTATAACATGGAAAATGAGACAATATTTTGAAACAGAACATAAAACCCACATTTAATGTCATTTGAAAGTTAAAATACATTTGGAAAACATTTTGGGTTTTCGAAGAAAACTTTTAGAGTTAAAAAAACCATTTTTGAAATTTATGGTATATTAAACAATAATTTAATTGAATCTACCATGTATATGCATGTGTATCTTTATATTCCCATATTATGTGCCTATAGAGTTACAAATATCACACCATCAAAAATATGGACATCTATGTAAATAAAGAAATTTCAATTTTAAAAAAATAGTATCACAATGAATTATAAGGGGTGAAACACCAAAGAATACAAGTAAATTTGAACTAAATAATTTAAAAACTCATAATATCCATCCAATATACAATTAAATATATAAACATGTATTTATAATGTTAAAATAAGAAAAAAAAACATTAAAAAACACTGAAATATAATATAAAGGATTCCTTTATAAGAATACTAATGATGAAAAACTGTAACAAATTATACTATCTTACCACAAGAAATAATACAAAATTTAATAACTATTTGGAAAAAATTAATCATATAATGTAATTATTTTTAAATGTAGTTGAAGTATATGAATAAATAAATAATGTTCAAATAGAATGAAACTCCATGAATTAAGTGAAGAGAACTCATCGATCATTCCCCACACCCTTAACACATTTAAAAAATTATATATATGTACATAACACTTGTTTGATGTATATATTCCTCCTTTAATGAGGTAAATTATACATTATGGTTATACACACACACACAAACACACACACACAGAGAGATATATGAATACTTTTTTATGTATATGTGTGATGTTTACAACCAAGAATCCACATGATGCTTCCAATAAAAAATGTTGCAAGAAAGAACCAAACATTAACCATCACAAACACTATGGATTAAGAAATAATAAAAAACACCATATTTGGATTTAGGTTTTTCCAGGACACATATAAAAAACAAGGAATATGGAAACAAAGTAAATAGGGAGAAAAGATGAAGGAGGATGAGAGGATAAGCCTACCATAGGTGATTCAACAATGAATGAATAAAGAAATTAGGAAATTAGATGGAGAAGAGGTAAGTATTTTCACATTGGGAGCCCCTCTTGGTGTCTTGAAGGAGAGAGAGGGGTTGGGGGAATGGTTTCATGAGGGTAAGAAGAATGGGGTGGTATTACAAAAATAATAATAATAATTATCACACTAATAATAATAATAATAATCCAAATAATAATAATAATAATGAATTTAGTTTTGTATTTTATTGTTATTATTAATAATTTTATTTTATTTTTAATTTTTTTATACTTAGAAGGATACACTATTTGCTGGAGGAGGCTGCACAGTTGTGCGGAACACTTTTCTATTTAGATTGAACATCTTTTGAGGACACATGATATGCAAGGGTCTAGCGAATGGTTTCTCTTAACCATGAACCAATATCCACCAACTCGAAAATTTCAAATTCCCTTAGAGAAACCTCTGGAATTTTACCCCAAAACTAATGAAAATTAATGAAAAAATAAATAAAATAAATTAAAATTAAAATTAGTGGTTAGTGTATGACATTTCTTTCCACCATTAGAAATTCTACGACAATAAATTCACAAACTAAATTATAAAAACCCACTACCCAAAATTTAAAAGGTCTATAGAAACACTAGTGTAACCTTTCTACTCCACAAGTCATACCTGACCATCTGAACAGAAAAAAGCATATTAATGGCGGGGAAGGAGAGGGGAATCCAAACCATTAAATAGGAAAACTATTCCAACAAAACTAATACACAATATGATGGTTGGGGTGGCCCAATAAATTATATAATAGCTGAATGTCGAACAATGATTTATAAAATACACAAGACACTAACATATGTAAATATGAACCACCAAAAAAACTAAAACAATTAAAAATAAAGCTACTATTCAAGAATCCAAGATGAGAAGAAACAACTATAGGTATTTCTAGAAAATGAAAACTAGGGATGATGAAAAAAGGTTATGTACACATCTCTTTGCGACTGATAACTCATGCAACATGAAAAAAATCACTCCAGGACGTACAGATGTAGCTTTGATGATTTGAATCATATATTTTCCCATCATCAATATTTTATGATCCTGAATTGAATCTTAATATTCAAAAAAAGGGATCTGAAGAACAATTCCAAATTTCCCAAATGGTAACATCAACAATAAGACTTCGTGTAATAATGGAAAGATGGATTAGAGAATTCCAAAGGACCAAACCAGAAGAAAAAATACATATGGCCCAATAAAATATAATCATGATATAATTATGTAGAAATATCTAGAATGGTTTCCTCCAGTTTATATGCCTAACTAAATAGAAAAACCTCATGATCACTAATAAAAAACCATTTCCAACCACCATAGGCTAACCTTTAAAACTCATCTTGGCTAGAAACACCTCATCCACAAACCCCCTTAAATAAATATCCCTGGTAAACAAATCATGATCCTAATGATTTGGATGGTGACCACACCCTATGATATGATCTTTCATCATATTAGTCAATTCCACCCCTTTCAAAAAAGAACTCGCACATAAGATATGATCATCACACCATTCACTATGTGTTGACCTTGGTGATCACTATTGATCTCTATAACTCTATAGCCACTAGAAATCCATGAAACAAGGATAAATATGAAACCAAACAAGTAATCAACCCCATTGCTCCATTGGGAGTCTCGAAAAAATCACAATATGAAATAATATCCTTCAAAATATTATGTGTATTCCAAGGAGACATATTCTAAATAACAAGAAACATAAAACAAGATCAAAAATAATTAAGCTAATGCAACACATTAACCCAAAAAACTAGTACCATAATCTAAAATATTACAAAAGAAAATAAAAACCAACATCAAAAAGCAACCATTTTCTAAGTTCACCAATTTTCTAAACCAATTCCCTATTTCAAAATTAAACTGATTCCAACACATCCAATATAAAACAAAAATAACACTTAAAAATTACATTTAAAAACAATAATTCCTTTAGAAATTAAAATCAATTCAATCACTATTAAAATTACAAAAACCATTTCATCACACCATAAACCCTTTTGTCATAAATAATTTCCTTTTCAATGGACAGGAACTCAAACAATAAATAATTCAAATCATAAACCACATAAAAACATTCCAATAAGGAAAATAGTGATCATGGATAACTTGAAAACACGGTTTATCATACCATGTGTTATGAATTTAAAAAATACTGGATGTATTTGGAATCATTAAATAATTCTCTATATGAGCTTCAACTATATAGAAGCTCACCATATAACACCAGTTCACTTCAATTTTCATTCCCCATATCAAAAGCCGAAAAATTCAAGCTACACACCAACAAAATAATCACAAAATAAAAATTTAAAACTAAACCTAACAAACCATGGAAAATTGAGGACCATAATGAGTAAGAGTTTACAATGATCATCTGGTACCCATCTCTTGAGTTATGAATATGTTTTCTATAGTATACATGAAACCCAAAATAACACGGGCTCCTTTGATTTCATTTTTTCATGAACCAACCTAGGTCAACCCTAAACCACTCACCCAGTCCATCATGTAATAAGGCATGAGATATTTTACTAATCCTCTCAGGTGGGAAACTAGTGTTGGGAATCAAATATCAAACAATCAGTAATTATTTATCTAATAAAAAAAATAAACATGGATAGAAAAAAATAATCAATGGAAAACCAAATAAAATAAATGAAGCATACCTCTATGTGACCATCCACATGAGAAACGCTACCCATGAGTGAACATGAATGAGTAGCTAAACCTATAAACCAACTCCGGTATAAGGAATATGAGAGGAAACATTTAGTTTTTATCATAAAATATCTCATTCAGTAAGCACCACATAATCCATACATGTCAATTTTTGAAATATTATATAAATAGTTTTCGGAAATATAGTTACAAAATGGGGTTTCAATATTTTATAAAATAGAAAAAATATACATTTAACTTTCAAAAACAAAATATAAAATTTTATTTTTTTGAAATTTTTTCATTTGAATTTTTTTTAAATGATACCCAAGAATAAATCTTTAAATAAGGTAAATTCACAAAATAAGGGACTGATGATAATCTCAAGAAGCAAAATATAATAATAATGTTATATAGAATAAAAATAAAGGAACACAAGAATGGATAAGATAATATAAATAAAGATAGTAAACAAGAACTAAAAATAATATCAGAATATATAGATACATAATCATAGAAACATCATAAACATACCAATAAGAAATCTGAGATATACTCATTTTATACACATCTTCAATCATATGATGCCATCGACTATCAATAACGAACTAGGATACTCTACCTAGTATCACTAGTGGCACAAACCACTTGGACTATCCCATATATAGTGTATTCTAATACAAATAATCAGGATTACATTGAAACTATATCTCAACCGTGTGGATGACATAGTTGATCCCATGAAAATAGTAAAAAGGGAAAGAGAGGATGTAATCAAATTCATGGAATTAAGTATAACCCGTAGATGCCACTGTGCATGCCTTTCCAACACCTAACCCCACTTATGAAACAACTTTATCAAATAGAGGGAAACCATTATGGTTCCATGCATACATATTTTTACAATTCTTAAATCGGGATACACATGAGGACGATTCAAAACAATTTCCATAAAATATATCAATGTAACAAATGGGCCTTATAATGTAAAAGCATATAACCTTATTAAGGAAAATGAAATTTGTTTCCAAAAAAATAGTTTCAATACCTGGGGAAAAACGTTAACTGTGCCTGAAACATTTAAAATAGACCTTTAATCGATGTTTATTACCAAATGATACTGATAAGGTTCCAAAAAATCTATGATTTAGAAATAACTCTTGAAAACAACATTTAAATTCTTTGGTAATACAAAGATACATATTGAAAACTTTTGGGGTTTTTAAGGAATGAATTTTGAGTTAAATTATCATTTTATAATTTCATGGTTTAGAAAATGAAAACTCATTGTAATCTTTGATTTATATGCTTGTGTATCTCTATATTCACACCCTATATATATATATATATTTAAACATATCACACTAACATATATACGGACATCCTTGTAAATTCTCAATGTACATATCAATGAAACACAATATGTTCCATGATAATTATTAATGGGAATCATTGAGAATAATAAAAGTTGTTAATCACTAAACCATATAGTGGCACAGAAATTCCATACAATCCTAAATTACAGATGTAAAACAATTTTAACATAGTACAAAATAATCAACACAATATTAAAAATTCCAAATCCAATTTGAATGACACTTTTTTCCAAATAATAATAATGTAAATACATAAAAAAAATTACACTCACATAAAAAAATCATGAATAACACATTTAGAAATTATTTATAGAAGATCAAAAATCTAATTGAATGCTTTAGAAAAGATGTTGAAGGAATCACCTAACCCAAAAATGTTTTAATGTGAAAAAATCCAAGCATGATGTGAGGATAACCTACTGACTAAGAAATAGACCATAACACATATATAGCTTTATATATATATATATATATATATATATGTATATATGTATGTATAAATTTTTTTATGATGTATATATTACCTGATCTATGAGGTAAAATATACAAAATATGTATTTATACATCCATGTTTAGGTATATGTGTTTGGGTAGAAACCATGTTTCCAAAAGCCACTAAATTTTCCAAAAACCACAAGAATACACCGCAAATTGAACCCATTGAACTGTAGGGAATAAGAAATAACAAATGAAAACAACATATATGGAATAGGGTTCTTCTAAGATGCATAAACCACCTAGGAAAGAAATAAAACCAAGAAATTGGGGGGAAAGAGGAAGTAAAAGGAGAGGATAAGACTTCTTAAAGGGACTACATTAGGAATCATATAAGAAATCATCTGACCAAAGGGATCTGAGGTCATGTGTTCCAGATTCCACTATGTACATCAATTTGGAGGGAGAGGGGTTGGTGGCCTCATCTCTCATTGGTAATGGAAAGAGTGGGGTGAGTATATAAAAAAACAAGAACAACAAAAAATCAACTATATTTCTTTTTATCATCATCCTCATTATTATTATTATTATTAAATTATATTACATATTTATTTATTTATATTTTTTATAAATGGAAGGTCGTAAATTGTTCTAGATGAGGCCACATTTTTTTGTGACTCACCCTATAGGTTGGAAAGAACCTATTTCTAGGTTACATTGTTTGTGAGGGATTAGCGCATAGTTTCAACAAAACAAGATTCCTCCCCCAACCCCTTTAAAATTTATAATTCCTTTGAAAAAACATCTGTAACTCGACCTAATAACTAATGGAAATTTTGATAATATATATGTAAATATTTTAAAGGAAAACCCATTGTAGAGGTGTGACATTTTGACCATTTAAGGACGAAATTTTACTATCAGATGGGGATCAGGAAATAAATAAGGGGTGTCAATCGATAACACATCGAATAGGGTAGGTTCAAGGTGTGGTATTTGAGAGATTCATACTTTAGGGTCTACTAAAGGTTGATTCATAGAATAAACTAATAGAGTCACTACTTGATGGATCTTGACCATAAAATTCAACCATTGTCATAGGATGTTTTTTCTTATAAGGGTATATTTTGTTAATTCTATAGAGGAACCTTTGTAACTAACTTAGAATCCCTTATTTTTTGTCAACTATAAAATAGGTGAAGAATCATATTTATCTATCCACCCCTATCATATTCTCCATTCAGTTGAGGTGATTGAAGAGATTTTTATTACATGGATTTTTGGAAAGGTTTATCTCTTACTCTTATTTTATCTTTCATCATTCTTTTCATTGATCTGGGTTTTATTAGTTAGGGTTTCAAGGATACAATTCCATAATTGCATAAAAGGAATGTACAACATAACGAGGATTTTTTGGGTGACATCTAGAGGAGGTATGAAGAGAGAATGTGCATTTCATTGTTCATTGACCCACATGAGGTACGTTTCTCAATTTTTTCATTAAATGGATTTGGATAATTTGAGATCAATTTGATATTAATTTGATGTTTAATATATTTATTTTTTATACATTAGTCTAGTAGTATTTTTTGGAGTGGAACACAACTCGTTTCACATTGTTTCAAGAACCATGATGTCCCATGTGAGGTTTATTTACATTATGCCATTGGAGGTTTTTATTTTCAAAATAGTAGTTTATAAATTTTCAAGGTTATTGGTAGATATAAATTTTCATGTACTTTTAGGATAGTTTGATCTTAGGAATGATTTATTCATTATCATTTGAGGTTAATGGAATTAACATTATATAATCTCTTACTCGTTTGGAAATTTAATGATTTTGTGTCATCATTATTATTATTTTAATAATGTTTCATTCCTTCCATTATGTTTCTATATAGAGTAGTTTATTAATTCATCATCATGAAAGTCAATATGGTTCACATAGTTTGTTAATGGATTAATGGAAGTGGATTGGTCAAATTATTATCGGTGAACCCCTATTGATATTTTTGTTTCATGAGTTGAATTTTAAAAAATATAGGTTTCCTTTATAAAATGAAATTTTAATAAGGGGTTTGGTTTGAATTTATTTTAATGAAAAATAATATGATTACATGAATGGGATTATAAATGGAATTTGAAAATAATCATGGGGATTTCTAATGATCCTTTTGGTGATATTTGTAATTTGGATAATCATGAGTACGGATACATGTGGTTCCTTTTATTAATGGTCTATAAATGAAAACATGAATTATTTTTTAAAAATAAATATTAAAGGGGTTTTTATATTGGGTTTGGTCTATTTTTCCTTGTATGAGTGATTCCCCATTCTCATAGGATTTCTTCTTTGATGTGGTGCCAATTTTGTTTTCCTTTTGGATTGGGATATTTCAGGATGACACATGATTGAGTATGTATTTATTAATATTTTATTTTAATATTAATGTTTTTAGTTGGTCATGGTTAATGTACATTACCCTTATAGGGTATACATGGATAAATTAGATTATGTTTGTTAGAACCATTTCAAATTTTATGAAATGTTGAGGTGATATCCATTTTAATAGTTTGGGATAAAATTGAGATACATGGGCCCTGTTGATAATGGGGTAACCATGGTTAATGGTAGATGGTCCTGAGAATATCAGCCTTTATGGATAAATCATATTTGATAAATTTTTATGATGATGGGATAATAATTATGTGACTAGTTCCCTTTTGATGAGTGGGAATACTGGAGGGATCAGTTATGATCCCCATATTATATTTTTGAATGCTCAAAATTATGTGTATACCAGATATTAGGGATGGATTTTTAAAATTCCATTTGTGTAAATTTGTTGGGATGGACACGATATTAATTTATATGGTTTTATTCACAATGCGATATCAAACCCCAAATTTACTGATAAATTAGTGGTTAGGATAATATTTTTTCTTTGTGTTAGAACTTTTTGTCATGTACCTCCCTACATAGAATTCCGGTATAGTTTGGGATGCAATATCATACACTCAGTTGAGTGAAAATGTGGTGGTGAGGATAATCAACTTATATTTAGAGAGAAGGTGCTATTAGGGGATATAATGAGGGAGAATATTAATCTGGTTCATGATATGATATCAAATCATAGATTGGGTGAGATGGTATTGTTTGGGATAATGGGCACACTTTTGATTAATAAGGTGTTTTAATGAATCACCTCATGTGAAATGTTTATTCATGGTTGTGATGTAATAAGGAATTTATTAGGATAATGGACACCATATGAGTTAGAAGGTGTTGGATAACCATTATTAAGTTAGAACGGATGGTTTAGAAGTTTATGTTTTCCA
This sequence comes from Viscum album, assembly GCA_963277665.1. Classification (NCBI taxonomy): domain Eukaryota; kingdom Viridiplantae; phylum Streptophyta; class Magnoliopsida; order Santalales; family Viscaceae; genus Viscum; species Viscum album. The sequence continues at coordinate 460,762,141 of OY728139.1, read as the reverse complement.
TCCTTTAAGAATGGGTTGGGTAGGGTAATTATTATACAGAATTACCTAAATGATAGAATATGAACAGAGAAATTTATGTGAAATCTACCTAGATTATTTAGGTATGGGTCAATATTGTGGACTTTAGTAACTCTATACCTCCCATCAATTTCCAATGTAGGTATGGTTTGATATTGTGGTTTTCTGGTTATCTCATCTAACCTGATTCATATTATGGTATTTGAATTGTGTGTTTTGTTTCTAGGAGTCCATTTTGAAAGAGAATGATGACACATATTATATATTTTTCATGTAGAACCACCAATTCAGAACAATACTCATTATTGTTTACTTTTTGGGGACTCTTACTAGGTTGATGGCCTTAAACCCTATGTGTGTACTCAACTTAGGTTTCAATATACATTATTATTCATTCATATATTCTATAAGACACATATACTAACTATTTATATATGCATGGTCTAGGTTTAGTGTGTTATAGAGGCTGGGGATTTTTTAAGATGATTATATGTGATTGGATGGAAGCCATTTTTGTTTATGTGGTTATTTTTTTTAACATATACTAGCTGACGTGTCATTTTTATTTTATGATGATTCATGTTATTATAGGATTATCATATACTACTCTATTACGTGTTGTTTGATCAGGTAGATAGATTTTATTATTTTGATCTTGGACTATAGGGAACCTCTTGATTCCCTTTTATGTCTACATGTATTTTGGGTGATGCCTAATATATTGATAGGTCACATAGAAATTTTGATAGATTCTACATTAAAATAGGGATTTATCACTGATAAAAGTGCCTCTTAATTATTATAATAGTCCCTCACAAGAAGTTATAAGCCTCTACTGTATAAAAGGTAATGCTTGAAGTAAATTGGTGTCCCTGATCTGGTGCTATTTTGGAAATCCATGTTGGGTTATAAAGAAATAAACCTTCATTTTTTCATATTTTTTTTGAAGTTATAAATTTTTTACTATACATGAGGAATAAATTAAATCATCTACCAACTATGAAAATATTATGTCATATATATCATCTGATATGAGATGAACTGCAATCAATAATTAATAATAAATTGATGATATGAAAAATGAAATTTATGATGTCTTTTGTGATAATCCAAATGTTTTTTGATGTTTGTGATATTTGAAAAGATATCACTTTATACTTGTTCTACGAAATATAAAAAAATTAAGTAGTACCAATAATATATAATTTTAATATTGAAAAGATATATATGAACACCAAATTTATATGAATACATTATCCATTGCCTAATATGTTAGTAGAAGATAATGAGGGTACTTATCAAACATATAATTATAAATTAAATTTATTTTCAGTTATTATTGTCTACAAAATCTTACATGCCGATCAAAATTACAGTATTTTTTTTGAAAAGACCATCAGTCAATCGGAAAACCTTATGTGTGGTCAAATCATTACAATAAATATTATACCATTTCATATAGTATTAGCGGGAATTTTCCAACCATCCCAAGGTTTAAACAATAATATATAATGAATAAGACTAAAAGGAAATCTCCATCAAATAAATATACATGAATTCAATATGAGAAAATTCATCACCTAAAACAGCCTCCTTAGTGGAAGAAAAATGATTTCAAATATACTAAATTTTTTAACATGTTGATAAATGTCTATTTTTTACTATCTATATATGGAATTAATCCTTTGTTTTTATAAAATTTAACACATATTACATGGTTGGTTATACATGTATATTAAGAATGACATCATGGAAATTCATGAAGCACAAGTACATTATATTGTATCTACTTTTATCATGGACAAAAATAAAATGGTAATGATATTTATGTTTATTTGGCTCTATTTTTTAAATATCTAAAATTGATTTGTTATTCTACTTTTCAATTATATGATAATAATAATGATGCTGATTTTTTTATGTGACATTTTATACATGTTGATAAATAAAATTATTGGTTATGAAATTTTTTATGATCTAATATTAAATAAATTATAGGGTTTTCCATTTTTGATGAAGTTACACACTCAATTAGGTTGAGACATTCCTTGAAGATATTGTTTATAGGACATAATTTTTTTTACCTAAATGAAATGATTTTTGATATTGGATAATATAATTTTCTGGTAATTTTTTATAATTTAATTCAATTTATCCATTAATAGTTGATGAAAAATATGATAAAGTAAATTATATTGTAGTTATTTTTTAACCCATCTTGTGGAAAATATATTAAAATCGATTGGAAATAGATATATGTTTTTCTTAAATGAAAATATATTTTTTATACATCATATATTTTCAAGATTCCATGAATTTATTAAATATTTAATGTGATAGTTTCAAAGAAATGTTATTAAACACACTAGGAAAAATATAGGATTGATTAATGTTTGATTGTATATGATTTGATAAGGGGATAAGGTAAGAGTCAAAACATGTGAAGGGTGAAAAACATATTTTTCTTCTTTTAGTGTATTAAATTCCTTAATAGAAAGATATATTTTGGTTTCAAAACCTTTTTAATCGTTAAAAGGATCCAAAGGTGTATTCCTTAAATATAAAAAATTTCAAATTTATTAAATATTTGATGTTAAAGTGATAGAGATCAAATACCCATCATGTTTTTAGAAGGATTTAATTCATTTGGTGATATTTTTCAATCCAATTAAAATTTAAAACACACATTAACTTGGATTTCATCATTTTTAAAATCTATGTGTACTAATATTATAGGAAAATTGATGTTTCAAACTATTTAAAAGAAAATTAAAATCATACTTTATGAATTAAAGATATTATTCCCACATTAATTCATTGATATAATAGATAAATGGATGGTTCACTTTGTTAAATAAATCTATATATGTGAAATCATATATTACATATAAATATACCTATTTAATTATTAATGATGTTTTGGAATGGTATGTAAAAAATTGAATGTATTCACAAGGTTTTATTATAGAGAGATATATATTTTAGGAAGATTGAATTCTATACTAATTACTTATCTAATGTGGAAATTAATTTTTTTTCATAATATAATTATTGAAGGTACCTTGTATGTGATAATATTCCTAAAAGAGTTATTATCGCAATTACCATTACACAGTGGGAGATATCTCACCTTTACATTTTACGTAATAGTATGGTGGTTACCCCTTATATTGAGATAAAAATCGTAATTTTCAGGTACTTAAATCAATCATGGGATGAGTTATAGGTATCAAATAAATATTAAAAATTGTTTATAAGATGAATTCAAAACAATGTGTTAAGAAGTTATTTGAAAATTATAATTCAATTTTATAATGAATCAATTATCTATCTAGAAGAATAAGTTTAAATGTATGATCTTCTAATGGATATGTTATTAATAACTATATCTTCTATATAATAGAACATGAAAAAATATTATGATAAAAAATAGTGCAGAAACTCATATGTTGGAATCCATATAAGTATTTGTAACTGAGGATGTAAACTATATTTATATAGAGATGTGATACATTTTTATTATTTAAAAATGTTAGATTATGATTTTAAAATATTCCAGATGCTTATTTTTCAATTAAAATGTGTTGATAATTGGAGTACAATAATGAACCATCCCGAATACCTTGGTAAAATGATACTAGATCTAGTTATGACATAACCTGAAGTAAATTCTCAATCCCCATTGGAAGGAAACTAAAAATTAACATATTTTTAAAGATCAAAATTAGTATATATTCCATATGAATAATTTAATAATAGATAATAGATGGAGATAAAACAGCACATATACAGTATTCCAAACACTTCTCAGAGAAATACTACCATGATTAGTCAGATTAGATAACCCAAATAATAAATCCTTCAATTGATGAAAAAAATCAATCAAAACTAAGTTTCACAATCCCAAAGAAACAAGTGGACCATAGCTACACCCGTCACCACCAACACTCCAGATCCAAAGCCCTATTATATATACAACCTATGTGTAGATCTTTCCATTTTTATGGGGTTTTAATAACATAATATATAAATTCCGAAAGGGAAATGAATGGTGTGACAAAACAACTCTGTCAAATTTTAGAAAATGATACATAATACATTCCAACACAAATAAAAAATTTATGATTCAATCTTAAATAAATAAGGAATAGAAAATCATTTTCACATTTATTAGTAAAAACATGATTTCAAATCATGACGATCATAGATATATTAGAACCGTATTTAAAAGAAAATTATTATAAACTAAGGGTGAATGAATAAAATAGTTCTATAATCACTAAAATTTAATAATCAAATCAAAAATAAGAAACATGTTATCAATATAGGATATAAGTTAGTTTTTGGATATGGGATTCTCATACTACCCAATAAATATTGTTGGATCAATGTGTGTGAAAATATCCCTAAGTCTCCTTCCATTAGGATAATAAAATAACACCTCATTGGTGAAATCATGATAAATTGGGATTAGTCAGAGTTCTCATTATAAATCCATTTAACATAGAGTCAGATTTATAGAATTATTGTACAAATAATGAACTAAATACCCTAACAAAAGTGTAAATTCAACCAATAAATCATATGAAATATCAATCAATTCAATTCAACTCATCAGTCAGAGATGAAATTTCCCAATTTAGGTTTCAACATTTTTTTTCAATTTCATAACAAAAAATTTTTTTCATGAAATTCAGGACTTTTCCATCTCCTTTTATTTCAAGAATAAATATATGTTTATTTTAACAAATCAATCAATATTTGAGGCCATAATTTCAAAAAAGTCCACCATATTTATCAATCCTTTGAAAAGATAAAGATTCATTTTAGAAATCACAATACATAGAAATAAATCACCCAAATCATCTCAAATTAATGTTTTAAATAATTTGAATATACATTTCAAATTAGGAACACGATCATGGTTTTAATTTTAGGAAAATCCCTATATACCCACCTACCTTTAATCATGGGATCAAATGATCAATTGCCTCAATAATAGAATTCCAATACAGAATCAAAGTCAATGATGATCAGAGGGAAATATTTATAATCATAATCCATTAAATCAATTATCCAATATTTAAAAAATGATGATTAATAACTATTTGAGGATGGAAGTGTGAGATAAGTAATTCCAAATAAAGTATAAAGCATTTAATTGAGAGAGATTGAACACATTAACTTCTACTCATATCCAAGAAAAAGAATTGTTAGCGAATCTAATTCACCTATTTAAATCATCCACAAGATGTGTAATCAGATTACAGAAAATTGGACGTTTTTATAAGTTATAATAGTGTGTTAATGATTTTATATTAAATATTAATGGGTTTAAAAACTGTATTTCATGTTATTATGGGTTAGACAACATGGTTAACAGTAACCATGAAACAATCCATTATCCTTATTTTGATTATGGAATGGGTTAATGGGTTGGGTACCTCATTAGTCTAGTGACATAAATACTCACTACTTATGTTATTGTGGTTAAGAGGGGTTAATATTAGGTTTGGACTAACCATTGACTAATAATGCACCACCCTCAATACCCAAAAAACACTACATAAAATTTTCTTTTCCAAACATCTTAGTTTTCCCTAACCATAAACATACTATTTATGACACCAAAAATATAATATATTTTTTGAAAATTTACTAGATCAACTTGGATCATGATAAAAAAATGATGATTAAAATAATGGTAAAAAACCACATGAATTATGGAAATGATATGGAATAACCCCCATTAAAAAAATTTATTCACTCGTAAAACTTTTAAAAAATACTACACATTCATGATATGTGCTCACTTATCTCTAATACATATATAATGCTCCCATAAATCATGTGAATCCTAACCAGGATTCCATTACACTTGAACTAAAGGTATATATTTTCCAGAAATGACTTTCATCTCAGAATCAATTATCTGTTCTGGAAACTCATTCATAGATAAATATGGTGAAAAATAAAGGGCATCCTTTATAAAAACATTGTATAGATTAGAGACATACTTTTTAATATACGATATGTGAAAAAAAACATGAATTTATGATAACCATATATAAAAATCCAAACGATAAGATGCATTTACAATCATTACAACAACATCAAGTGATCCCACATATCTAGGTGAAATACTTTCCTATTTCACCAGAAATCCATGAAACAATTGAGGTGAAACTCTCAATAACACCCAATATCTAAATAAAAACCCAAAATGATGTTTATGATGATTATAATTAGATTTATACCAGCTCTATATCATTATCATTATTTGAAGAATCAATTAAATATTTTATGTCATATGTGGGACAAAACATTGACCAATAAGGAATGTTTCACAAATCTTAGACCAACACAACCGATATTTACATGGGTTACCATAGAAGTCCTAAATTTTTTCAATCCTTATGTATGAATAATAACTATATTTATAGGGAAAATCAAATCGAACTAATTGGTTTTCTCAATCTCCGATTTTATTACTAAACAATGGATAAATCATATCTTCTATAATTTGTATATATCGTTTTGTGTAGATATCCATCCATGGATTATATTCCATGCTCAAGAAAATATGGGATCCCATCAACCATAGAGGCATTTCATAAAACAAGAAGTGAACTGAGTATATCTAACAAAAACTACAATATATGGAACTCCATATAATCTAATAATCTTCAATACATACAAGTGTCCCAAGTACTCTACATTAGTTGTGTAATCAATGGGGATAAAGTGAACCAATTTTGTTAGATAATCACTCAAAACACATATCGCATTCTTCCCTTAAGGTGTATATAAAAATACAATAATGAAATCTATAGAAGTATTCTATGACATTCCTGATAGATGATTATGGGGATAAAATAAACATGAAGTATTATGGTGCTCATACTTTACATGATTATTTATATAACATATAGAAATAAAATCAGTGATATCACATGGTATACATTGGTACCAGGATCATCACCTCATGTAATTGAACATATTAATTGTTGTAGGGTGTACTACATACTAAAAATATAAAAAATCCCCCATAATGGTGCTTTTTATAGGTAATGTTATGATGTACCTATTATAATAAATTGATACCCTCGAGGATAATGACCACTCAGCGATGGTATCCCCACTATAAAGAGTGTCCATAATTCTGTAAAACTCTCTTTCAACCTATTACTGATGAAGAATTATCTCAATAAGAGAGAAGGTCACATGGACACATTTCAATAAAATTATAATCTCACCCTTTAAGACTCACTAAGTAATGCAAGAAGAATGATCCATTAGATTCCATTATTCCGATGAATTGTAATGGAATGGGTTAAAATATTCCTTCTGAAATAATAACTAAATTAAATTCACCATGTTTGGGGTATATCAAATTTTTATATAAAAATATTGAAAAAACTCCAATAAATACGTTTATCGGACATTCAATCATTTTTTGAGAAGATATAACACTTTTTTTGTGATCAAAGATAATGATAATCCTTTCTCCAAAAATGTAATATCGCCAGATCATGTAAAAATGTATCACTATTGTGAGCTTGATATCATGAGTAGGATAATTATTTCATATTTTCTAAGGTATAAAGATCCATATTCTACTATAATATCACTATTTGAGAGAACTTATCCCTACCCAAACAAGATGTTTTAAAAAATACCTATAGCCCAACCTAGCCTCTGGAAGTGTCAACACTAGTATAAAAGTCAATTAGTGATTTAACACTCAATCTTAATTCTGAATTTCTAAGTAAAAAAATAACATCAGTCTTTTTTATATTAAAATGGTCATTGGGGAATGAAACATTTGGAAATATCTATCAAAATTGATTGTAATACCATTCTAAACCTAAGTATCACTGAATATTAAAAATCACAATTGAACCCATGTCATAACAACTATCAGCTTCTCAAGATCGATTGAAATAACTTGAATTGAGAACTTGTGTTCTCTAAAATTCACTTTCTGTATACAAAAATTTCATTTTGATGGATAGTTATGTAGTTGGTGATCTTTATAGATTTATGAAACTACCCTCAAAAGACAAACATGATCCACCTCGTATTTAGAGTAAACCAATATATTATGAAAAAAACAACCTGAAAAAGTCAAGACACTCCAGAAATATCTTCTCTATTAGTTCAATAAAACTATAGGAACATTAGTTAGAAAAAAATTCATAATAATGTACTTGTAATGGCCATAAATAGTAAAGAATATTTTCTTTGAAATGTCATATTCCTTAATTATCAAATATAGGTAACTAGACTAAAGATCAATATTTGATAAACACTTCACCACATTTAATTGTTCAAAAAAAAGATCAATCAGAGGAAATATATATATTTTCATTACTATATCTTGATTTTGTTTTCAGTAATCATAACAAAGATAAAGTGTCCCATCGTGTTTCATTAAAAAATAAATAGGTGATTCCTAACTTGACACGCTCAATAATATGAATAACATATCCAAAAAATCATCTAATTGAGTTTTCAACTCTTTTAGTTCAATTGTATCCAAATAGAAAAAAGGAATAGAGATAGGATGGTTACTTGGTACTAAGATAAAAGATAAATATACCTCTCTTACTAATGTAAATCCAAAAAAGGAAAATGGAAAAGTATTTAGAAACACAATGACTTTTGTAGAAATATATACACAAAATTTTTCCAACTACATGTTAGAGGAAAAAATAGATATCTCCCTACCCAAATCTAGAAATGGTGGTCTAGCTCTGGTTGACATCAGATCCCATTATCCTTGGAAAACACAATGAACCCCATCAAGGAAACTAAATTAGTACTTCAAAATATAACATTCAATGTCATATTTATGTAAAATCGTCTAATCCAACATGATGATTATGTTGAAAGGTTTCATGTAAAAAACCATAAACTTCTATGTGAGTTTGATTTACATAAAAGAGAGGACATAATAAGGGAATATTATAACTTGATATATCTTTGTTTTGAGGGAAATTGAAATTCCCACCACATAATATGTAGGCTATGTTTGAAGGTTTAGAAACATTACAACATAATTTTAAATGAATAAATGATATGAACTGTTATTTAAAAAATATATTCCTATAGATAAGTCTATTTCTAGGGTACCTCTCACTATCATTGGAACCACATTATATATCTCTGTAGACACTAACACTATATGAAGATTCTTTATTTCAGATGTATGTGTTGGACCCACAACCTTTCTATATTGGAAATGGAGGATCGTTTCTCTTTTTTTCAATCTTCTTTTGGTTTGATCATTGTTTGTGTTTGTTATTATCATCCCTTTCATGGATGATCAAGGAGATTACATGGAAAGGGGTCATATAGTTAGATCCAAAAGAATAATTGAAGTTGGAAATATTATAAAAGGTTTTCCAAATTTTTGGGGATAAAAATAGATAAAAAGATAAACAATTTTTTGGAAAAAGAATGTGTGAAAAAGGATTGAAGTGTGCATGAAATATTAGTTTTTTCCCACAATATTGAAGGTGTTCTTTGAACTAGCATGAAAAAAATGTTTCGTGATTAGAACACCAAAAATTGAAAATCCATGGAGTGTGTGGAAGATGATGTTGTGTGAAAGGGTTTGCGTGCCCAATGCGACATCAAAAGGGGTTTTGTGCACTCAGAAAGAAACTTACATGCACAAAACAAACATGTTAGGATCTTGAATTTAGGGTCATAAAGGGCATATAAATATGTGGCTACCCCAAAGGAAGACTTTATAATTTTCTATAAAAAATATAGTAACTCTGCCACACAAAATATTTTCGTGTGAAATATTGGAAGATAGTTAATATTTCATAAACATTGTTCCTTTAGTCTACCAAGACCAAGTGAAACCTTCAGTGTAGTTGAATGAAATATATTGGTTGTTTGAAAAGTAGGGTTTGTGCGAAATTCATATTTCGTGACAATTCCCAAATCTTGCATGCTAGTTGAGGTATTGCACACAATTGTGGTGTTATGATTCAGAAAAGTTTTTTGAATATTCAGTGTGGGAGATGAGTGATTCCATGTGCACGAATTCAGAACATAGATGCACGAAGTGTCTCATGCTGAACTGAGATTGAGAATTCAATGAAAATCTATAAAATAGACCATCATTTCTATAAACTGAGTTGAACTTCACCCAAGGCAGTGAGCCAGGTGGAGTCAATGGGAGTGACACGAGGGACACATTGAGCTATCCCTAAACATTTGTAATGATCGTGTGTTTGGGATAGAGTGATTTTAACTAAACATTTTAATCCACATATAGTAATATTTAGTTGAATTAGGTACAATTGAAAACCTGTCGGCGTATGATCCCTAAAAGTAGCCCTTAGTGGTGAACCAATTAAAATGGTTATGTGGTATCTTTTCTTATGGTAGTTTGATTTTTATTACCATATGTCGTAAAATTTAAATGATTTCCATCCTTTCTAGGAACAAGATCCTTGTTTTAAAAGAAAAATTTGTTACCCTGATTTGTCCATCCCTTCTCAGGGGGTCCTAGGTCCTACTGTATGTTGCTGGAACCCAGTAGTTCATGAAGAAAACAATTGAAATAATGTGACTTTTTGAGTAGATAAGCCTATTCAAATGTGGAGGAATAAATATATGTGAAAACACTTCTATATATATCCATAATGACAACAAGAAATTCAGATATATGGTGCATCAGTAGAAACATGTTTTGAATTCCCAACCTTTCCAAACTAGAAATAAGTCAATGGGCCTCTTACATAGACCATAGATGTTTTGGATGCATTCTTTTGTAAATAACCACCATGATACTCATTCAATGATCTATTTTCATTAACGAAACTTGTATAACTACCAATGTGATTATTTAGAACTCCATTCAACCTTAATTTACTAGAAAGGTCAAGCTCAACCATCAATTCTCTCTCGAGTACATCCACAAAAAAATATTTGACTCAAATTAAAAATATGAGATCCAATATCCGGTCAAAGACCCATATAAAACCATTGATCCTCCATATTATCATTTCTCACCACCTTAGGATAAAAATAATCATTTTTAGAAAATTCATTTTGATACTTACTCATAGTTTTGTCACCTTCATGGTAAGAAAAGAAACTCAATGGGATTTGATAAATCAATTGAATCTAAATATAAAAATTTTATAAAGAGGGCTATGAAGCCTTTATAATCCAAGTATTAATTCTTCTTCACCATAATTATCAAATATAAACATATCCTTCTTGGACCTTCAAGCCTGAATATAAAAAATTTCACCTATATCAAATCAAGAGTTTCATATAATTAAAAAATACGATCAATGTTTTTCAACCAATAAAAAGACAGTTGAGGATTATTTGAATCATATAAATCTAGTGTATTTTTGTGAATAAGCCTCTAATAATGATCTATAAATTCACCTCCTAGAAGGTTCTCAATAAGTACGGAATTTAAATATGTACAGTTATATATCCAAGAGCTTGGAAATCCATCACCAATATCATAACTAGATTTTGATCAACTGGAGGGTTAGCTTTGCATAATTTAGTAGTAGCTCTCTTTTAATCTTGTTTCAAACATATAATTGAGAGCATGGTACTAAATAACATCAATATAAAACACTTAAAAATATCATCAATTATAATAAAACCATCAAATCAATCATGAGATATAAAGATATTAATTCCATTAGAGTGAATTTTACATCTATGATTTCAAAATGACCGTATAAAATTTTGGGAAAAGTAAAGTATCAGATCAATTTATTCCCAATGTAAACCTTTACCAAACAACTATGGTAACTTATGGATAAGTATGGTGATATATAGTAAAGAACTCACTGGTAACTCCCACCTACTTCTTGGAAATACTACCTCCTATCTACAGTCACATCTAAAAAAATATACTAAAATAAAGGAGAGATGCACATCCTTGCTCATATGATACAATATTTTCATGAACCATCCTTAATAACCTAGTACATTTATACATGATCAGGTCTAGACATAACTTTATGTGCATTCTCGATCCCCATAGTTTCGTGACTTGTAGTTTGAATCATTTCAAGGATCAGGGAGAATTTGATTCCACAAGAAAAATGAAATAAAATTAAAAAAGTGGAAGATAAAACAATAAAAAGTAAGTATTCCAAACACTCATCAAGGTGAAATGTTAATCAAGTATTCATATTAGAAAACCCAAATAGAGAATCATCCAAAAGATAAAAAAACACCCATACTAGAAATGTCTCCAAATCCTGATCTAGAAAGTGTTGCATCGCTACACTTGTTACCAACATCACTCAAAGTCCCATGACCCATCACACTTTATACCTCATAGTAGTTCTCTCCATTTAAATGGAACTTGAATAAAACAATCTAAAAATGATTAAAGGAAAAGGTTGGCTGTGAGAAAAATAACCTGGTATAAATCCTGAAAATTTTACATAAGAAATTCAAATAAAAATAAACCATTTACATTTCAACATTAAATAAATATAGTATGAAAATAAATTTCACATTTATTAATCAAAACATTTTTTCAAATCGATAAAATGGAATATATATCAAAAACGGATTCTATTTGTCATTTTCATAAATCAATGGTGGAATGAATAAAATAGTTCTCTAATCACTATATTGTAATAATAAAATCAAAACCATGAAACTTGTTATCAATGTTTGAGTTTTTTATATTCTAGTTATAAGATCATTTCCCCACTTAGTCAATCATTATAGTTAAATGTGTGAGTACACATCCCTAAGGCCTTTTCACTCAAGATAGAAAATCAACACCTCATTGGGTATATAATTCAAAATCTTCTATACATTGAGTTTCCATCATTAATCCATTATATAAGGATTCATATTCCTTTGGTTCTTTTCCTAATTACTGTTAATTACCCTTGATCACATGTATTTACAGTTAATAAATTCTGGTAAATATCATTTAATTCAATTTAATTCATTAATAAAAGTTCAATTTCCAAATTTTAGGTTTATATATTTCATTTCAATTTCAAAAAACACAGGTTTTCATAAAATTCATGAATTTTAAATCAAATTTAATTTTATTCTATTTACTCATGAATAAATATAAAATAATTTCATTATATCAATCATAATTTCAAGCCATTCTCTCTAAAAATATACCCAATTCATAACTCCATTATATTAGGGTTTTTTATTTTATATTTATCATTACATTAAAATATATCAAAAAAATAATATCAATTTCTCATTTAAAATCATTTGAAATTAAATTTTGAATCAAAAATTAATCAAGGATTCAATTCTAAGAGAAGAGTTGCAGAACAACATACATTTAATCATGTGATCAAGGGATCAATCATACACAACATGAAATTCTAATGGATAATTGAATGCAAAGAAGATCAAAGAGGAATACCTAGTATCATAATCCATCAAATCTAATATCTCATCCATTTATAACATGGGGATTCATCACACTAAAAGGTGGGGAGAATAAAGAGAGAATGAATTCCAAATCAATTAGAAAGCACTTACTAGAGAGAGATTGAATGCATCCACTAGTGATTCAATCTTAGAGGAAGATAGTTAAGAAGATTTAATTCTCCTCTTGAGATAACCAAAAAGTAAATGAATTAGATTGTTGTTGAATAGTAGGTTTTTAGTAATTATAACAGGGTGTTTTGGATTTAAATTAGACATTCTAGGGGGGATGTTAATACCAGTATTAATGTTTTGTTGCTATAAAAGGCATGATTAATATTAATTGTAAACCTAATAGTACTCCGTTACTGGGATTCGAGAAATGGTGCAATGTTTGGTCACATTTCTATCCTAAACATGCACCAAAAATGTAACCCCCATTGAAAAAGGAAATATTTTTTCGAAGTGGGGGCCATTTGGTTGGGACTAACCATGTAATGTCATTTAGACCATCTGAACAGGTTGAATGATTTAATTGAAAAAACTATATGATTTTCCCTAAATGTTCACAAACTATGGACATCCCCAAAATTCAAATTAGGAAATAAATCCTTGAAAAAGAGGCAAGTAAATATATAAAAAATTGATTATAAAAAAGGGTTAATAGGTACCTAAAATCTAATAAGGGGATACTACAAGAGTAACTAAAATCAACAAGTTTTGATTCATATAAGTGGATTTTAGTAAGTATGGGTGTTTGGATGAATATTTTATTATTAAAAAAGAAATAGTAAAAGTATCTTAAGCCAAAAGATCCAACATATATAAATTTTCCAATTGTTCTATTATCTTGTAATACATCTATAGAATCAAATGAAAATTACATTTAGGATAACCCATTCATTGTGGCATCCTAATAATTTCACAATGGTATAATTTTAGATGGTTTCTTTTATGTGAATGGGGATCACAATGAGGGGATTTGTATTCTAGATAGAGTAGTTAAGTTCATTAAATATTTAAATAGAATATGTGTTCAATGAATAGGTTAAATTTCAATAATTATTATTTTTATATATGATGAGTTTCCTCAAATATTACATGTTAAAGAATACATTTATGTAATCTTAATTAGTCATTTTAAAATTTGAAATGACAAGAGAACTGAAAAATACATATTCTAGAAATTTCAAACAACAACAAAATGGTGATTTGGAAATTGAGCATTTGATAGATGGTAAAAAATTGGAGGTGAGAATAAACCTGAAGGTGAGAAATCCTAAAAACGTTATATTTTTTAAATAAGATAAGACTGGCATAGGATCTAAGTGTTGAAAGAATTTATAAAGGTAATATTTAATGGTAAACAATTTATGTTTAGAACTAATGCACATGATGGAAATATTAACCAAAAAAGTCAATTTTCATTAGTAAAAATGGGATTTATAGTCAAATTCATATACCAATTTATTATGATATATGGATCAACAATATTCTTGCAATAAAGGAAGAAATTTGGAAAGGAATTATTGTTATATTTCTTTCTCGATATAACAAAAATAATCATGTAGTGAAACATTGATTTTTTGTTCAGTATCCCCTGAAGAATAAATTTATATTTGAATATTATAAAATGAAATTAATACTAATGGACAATGGATAAGGTAATAGAGATTTATAAAATCTTATTATAAAACATCATATTTGGGATATTCAGTGGAAATTAAAACATCATTCATAAGGAATATACAAAAACATCATAAACTAGGAAACATGGGATGATTTTATTGTCCATCAGGAAGAAGAATCATTTAATTTACATTTGTATGGTATTATTATATTTGAATGTAAATGAATTAATCCATTTGATTTATAATTGTTAATTTCTGAAAGAGAAATTTTGTGGAGAAAAGAAACAATGTGCATAAAAAACACCACACACATACCATAAACTATGGATGATAAACACTTCACTTTAATAAATAATAGCTTGTTATTTAAAACCTATAGTAATATTTTTTGTAAAATGAAACTAAAGTATATAAATGATCATTTTTTATATTTATATTGGTGAATGAAAATATAAATACAATTTCATGAAAAATCTTCAGTAATTGATGGAGTCCCATGTAAATAAAAAAGAAAAAAATAATAGATTAAAATAATATGAATGTGTGAGAATAATGTGTTAGTGTATCATAATATAAAATCGTTCTCCATTATAACATAAATACATAAAAATGAATACTTATTTTACTATATTTTTTATCTAATTCATACATAATAATCATCTTACACTATAGCTAATAAATGATTATATTTAGCTGCTTTGATGCTTCTATAGTAGTTTGGCCATGTTAGAGGTCCTGGTTTGGGTGAATCCCCACCTTAAGAATGTAGTGTGAAATAAATGATTTGAGGGATAGTAATGTGAAATTGAAAAAGATACAAGAACATATAGATAGTTTAATGAATAAATATTGTTGGGAGGATATTGTGAAAAACAGGAACCATTAAAGGGATCAATAAGAAGAATCAATATAGAAAAAACCACAACATTTCAAACTACCCCCACTTTTAAGTCTAATACTTCCCCTAAAATTCTTTCCTTACACAAGGAAATCAATTTTTACTAATATAGTATCTTCTTAATGTTAATTTAACTAATAATTAATGCTTTATTTTCCTAAAACTCAACATGGAAAATTTATTGTGATTTATTTATATTATAAATGAGTCATCAAATGGCTATAAGAGGTGAAATTTATAATATCAAATGATTAATCACAATAAAAACACAACAAATTTTTTATGGTAGTAAGGGTTCATGTAGATCATAAGCCAAGCACTCAGCTACTTCCACCTAGGTTTGATTATGATGTTCACATGAAAAATCATTATATTGGATATTTCCTAGAATGTTTTTATAATATTATAAAGATACAAGATGATAAGGCATGTCATTTAAAAAAATTATATAAAAAACATTAACTATTATGAAAATATTTTCTAGAATGAACTATGTTACTAAATGAGGAGTGAAAAAATGGAAAATATACTATCGAGCAAGGTCAATAAAAAAGATCAAATAATAGATGTAATGAAAATGATTTTCCAAGAGAACCGTTATCCCAAAAATCACTATACTACATTTACTAACACTACAATTTAATGTAGATATAATGTTCCTAGAAAAAAATATTTACAATAGTGAATTTAATGAATTTTTTTTAGATTCTATTATTGACATGAATGATCTTGAGTATATAAATGTAATTTTCATGCCTGATTTGTTGGGAACATCTATTTTGAATATATACATGATGTAAATCTTCAAATATTTTTTCCCAATAATTGATCAACTAATTTTATTATAGTTATTTTTTTAATATTTTCAACAAGTGAATTCATCACCAAATTGTAAATTGAATATGATTTAGAGAGAAATTTGGATAATTCAGTCTTTAAGACACATGTATAAAAAAGAATAAATATATTAATATTAAATTTTACAAATACCACACCATTTGGCCAAATTTTTAGAAAGGAAAATAAATGAGGATAAAATCTTCTTATTACCTACATTTAATGGGTAAAACTCCACAATCTAATAGTAAGAAATATATTTTCATTTTTTCCATTCATTGTTACTTTTTATTTTTTAGGACTCACTAAATGCTCACTATAATCAATTTTGATAATTAAAAGTTTTTTATTTTGTATCCAATGCATGGATATATAGAAAATTGACCACTCATAATGTATATTTATAATTTTTAATACACTACATTCAAAATATTATAAATTAACTACAAATAAAATGTTTTATATTATATTTTAAAATGCATTTTGTTATGATGTGGATATGTTTTTTATCATCACAACTATTGTATTAGGATGTCTAATTTGTATAAGAGAAATATTTATTACAAAAACTAGATATGTTTTATGATATATATATATATATAATTTTTTTCTATAAATACATATATTAAAAAATTAATTGTTTTTATAAATGTTTTTGGAGAGTCTAAAACAACGTGATAAAAATAAATATGGTTATTACATTTATAAATTTATTAAATATATCATATTCCATCCACAAACATGTATCCTCAAAGAGGTATTTCTGTATTTAATATTTAATTCATTTAAAATATTTATTAAAAATTTGATTATTTATATTTTCCATATTCCTCCAAGATTATCAACGATCAATATATTTGAAAGTGTAAGAAGATTTCTTTATAATGGTTGAGAATCATATATGGTGATGGAATATTTTCACACAAAATGACAAGGTTCCTTCATACCATGATTTTAATTTTTTTAAAAGAGTTAATGAAGTTATTATTTAAAATTTTCATATCTACTTAATTTTCTTATTTTTGTTTCTCATTATTGGTGATATTTATTTTTGTTATTTTTTATAAATATATTTCCCAATGACATAGAATATTTAACACATTGAATATTTAAATGTAATTTTTTTTCTAAAACAAGTAACAACAATGGTGCGTTTTTATTTTAGAAGTCACATATTAGTTCAAAAACATATTAAAATTATCCAATCTAAGAAAACAATATCAGATTTTCATGATTATTTTGGAAAAGTATCTGTTTATTCATTTATGACATGTAAAAAAGTTTTCCACATGTCAATTTAACACATGGTGAGCACCATTTTGATTGAAAGTGTATGTTTTTAATTTAAAAGAACCATTTTAACTCAAAAATGATATCTCATACTCAAATGTTATAAAATTAAGTAGGATTTTATTGATACATTGGGAAGAAAAATATATAATTGATTTTATATTTGTAGAAATTTCCTTTAAATTAATACAATGTTTATTGTAAAAATTATTAATGAAAATTCATGTTATCATTTAAATGCAACATTTTAGTTTAAAACCCACATCACATACTCAGTACCCACAAAACATGAAAAAAGTTTCTTTTCAATTCTAAAAAATTCATAGTTATTCTTTTTTCTTGTTTATAAATAAACTTATTGTTAACTTAACATACATTGTGGTTGGTATGACTCAATGTGTGTGTTTTTTTAGAAGTGAAATTTTAAATCAAAATTTATGTCACATAATCAAAGATAAAAAAAATGCTTATATTTTAAAAATAATTTAGTAAATATATAAATAATTTATTTTTTCTATATTATAATTAAACTATTTTCAATACAACACATAGTGTGGTTGATATGATTGAATGTTCTTGTATTTTAGTTTAAATATTATATTTCAACTCTGAATTCACATATTATATTAAAAACTGATCATACACAATCACATTATATTACTAATTTTTAAAATAATTTCTGATTAAATTTTGATGTGCAAGAATTTACCATACATAAATATGGTACACAATAAAGCAGGTATGATTGAAATCAAATTTTTTCATTAAAAATGGTAATATTGTTTGAAAAACATTTATTTTATTCAAAGAGAAGTAATTGTGATCTAATTGATAAGATATTTTAAGAGAACGATTGGTTATTTTTTTAAATTTGTGAATTGACAACATATAAATCCAACGTGAAGTGTGACTAGTAGAGTTGAAATTGTTTGGTTTTAATTTGAAATTGATATTTTAGTTCAACATATTCTTAAAATTGTGAGAAAAAATACAAAATGATTTTTAATTTTCATGATACTATTTGAAAATGATATATGAAACATTTTTCTTATGTATTATTTACTCACATGTAAATCTTACTTTTGATGTGACTAGTTTGACTGAATGTTCACCACATACTCAATTTAGAGAAAAGAAACGATGAGTTTCGCATCTCAATATAAAGTTATTTATTTATGTATTTTTTTCTTTTTATTTATATATTATGTTTTACCATTAAATTCCTAATATAATTTTTTATTATTTATTTATTAATCACTATATCCTATTTATGTTTTATTTATTTTATTATAGTATTACTAAATTAATCATTGTTGAATATTATAAGCACAAGCATAATTTTTTATGGTTGTGTTGATCCATATATATGATCTCTTATGATTGGGATAATTTTTGAGTTTATTGGAAATTGAAAACAATAGAATGTAATGGTATATATAAATGTAATTATAATTTAATTAAATGTTTAATTTTTTTTATTTTTAATAGAAGTTTATTTTTAATTTAAATATAAATTTTATTTGGTTGTTTTAGTGTGTTGTTCAGGTTTTAGCACACTACTTCAACTAAGATAGAATTTTTTTTAGTTTTAGAGATAACATTAATTAAAGTATCCATGAGAAGTTTTAAAATTTGGGTGAACAAATGATGGGTTTATCAATGATAAAAGACAATCTAATAAAATATAAAATATCTCTGTGATAATCAAAACCTCTTTTTTATTTGTCGATAAATGAAACAAGAAATTATCAACAATTGAAACATATTCTTGTTTTATCCCTAATAAAGATAATATCACACATTGATACACGAAGAATTTGTTTTTGTATTTCTCCATTATCTATGAATGCTACTAATTAGCCACTACTGCTGAATCACTGTCATCTACCCATTTCCCAACTATAATCAATTTTAAATTTCATTTATTTTAATTGTAGTTCCTTTTAATATAAGTCTGTTATTTTTTTCAATTTTATTTGTTTTCCCCATATTTTTATCATTTTTTCCAAAATTTTGGATCACAAACACATACAAACATATGTTTGTGGGTGTATACATATGTATCCAAACACAAATTGATATCACATTTCATGTTCATTTTCAAATATGTAAAAAAAATTAAATATATATTCATATTTTTGTATACAAATATTCAAACACACATATATATATTTTTATATATCTATATTTTATAGTTAGATAATATATATATATATATATATATTAGATTATAGATTTGTGAATATATATTTTTTATATTTACTTTAATGATGAATGTTAATAACTTGTTTTATAATTATTTTTTTCTGTATAATACAAATGTACTCGTATTTCTGTTTTTAATTTTTATGCATAAAACAATTTAATTTACATTATTCATTTATATTGCATATATAAGATTTCATTTGTATTTTATTTTACCTTTATACATATATATTGTATAATAATTTTAACATATAAAACATATACACATATTCATATATACATACATATTGTAGTGTATATACATATATATATATATATATTTTAAATAGTAAATAAGTATATATATATATATATAAATGTTATATGTGTGGTAATTGTGTGTCTGTGATCATAGTGTTTCAATAAATATATTATTCATATAATATGAATTTGATATGTTATCTATATTTATGTTGGACTCCTCATGTGTTAATCATGTTTTAATGATAACAAATCCTATATATTCTATAATGCTTGTTAATCTTGTTTAATCTTTTTCAAATCATGTGTATAGATGGTGGGTTTCTATATGATTTAAATAAACCTATCCATTATCTTATGTGATATGTTTGATTATTTTTTTAAAATTTATTTTCTTGATAAATAATTATGTATAATCCATTATATGAATATCACTGTTTATGTATGTATACAGATAATTGGCTACGTCTGAGAAATCGTGAGTCTACCACAAGTTAATTTTTTCTAGAAAAGGACCCAAACATCGTGACCAGACACCGTGACCCAGAAAACCTGACCCAGACATCATGGCCAGACACCGTTACGAGACACCGTGACCTAAACACTATTACTCAGTCACCATGACCAGACGTCGTGAACCAGACACCATGACTGAGACACCATAACCAGATTCAGATCTATTTGAAATCCATGACATTGATGCCTTGCTGAGACACCATTTGAATTTTAGAAAAGCATTATAGATCATGATCCTAAAAATTCATCTATGCTACCGGTTCCAGATCTCTATAAAACTTTTCCAACATAACTATCTCACTTCCCAAGGTAAAAAAGGAGACACCTTTTCCTGGAGACGTCATTTCCATGTGACACCATTTCCATATAGACACTGACACCATTATTTAATCTCTTTTGTTATTTTAAATTTAATTTATAATGGTCATATTTGAGTATTTTAAATGAACTAACATAATTAATATCTTTATCTAGAGATGTTACCTTACCATATGAGGTATAAGGTGTAGAATACATGCATCATGTTAGCTCCAACATATGAACTCTATGAATAAAGTGTGTAGTGTTGCCCAAAAACAAAGAGGCATGATAACGAAGAAACATGAGAATTCTTGAGAAAAGAACTAAAACATGCAAGTCAATACATCTCGAGAACACTCGAAGCATTCATGAATCCAAAATATTTGGATACCATAGATCAGAGTCATGAACATATTTCCAATACTAACTCCATGGATAACAAAAGCTAGATCTAACTAGAAACCAGGGCATCAGACATTCCATAATTTGTTTCTCACAAGAGGACTTTATTCATACATCTACTTCATTCTAGAATTCCATATAGGCATAGATTAATAGTTAGATCCCTTCTAACCTTATCTCATCATTTTTATCTGTTCTGTATTTTTTTATCTTTCAAGTAGTGTGTATGTGTCTATATAAAAGAACACACTATCTCCTATACTAAACTAGAGGATACAAGATATACTTCCGCTGACATCTTTTTTACACTTGTTTACTCCCATGGATAAGTATGCAAGTGCTCCTTGTCTGAACAGTTAGTTTATACCCATGAAGAATTGTGGAAGTGGTCATGTGACCTGGATAGTCTTGTGTACTATAGTTTACCAGGATCTAGGGTGTGGATAAATTTTTTTAATATAAACATCATGGTGGTGGGTGATCACTCTGTTGAGTGTCTTAGGTCTTGGCTTGAGACTAAACCACATGTTTTATATCCCCTATGTTGTTTGATTTAGTTTTCTATGTTTTACTACATAATTCGAACAACTCTAAATTTACGTTGACTGTTAATCTTGGAAAGAAGTTATAATTTTTTTCCTTATTATAATAGCTTCAAAATTAATGTTAATAACTTATATTAGGATTACTAATAATTAATCAATCTTTTGAGAAGTTATATAAACAGTCAAACGTTTATAACTGTATTACATTGATTAACTGGGCTATATTTAATTTTTATTGGGGAACCTTTTAAGAATAATTTTCAAACATAATTTTTTATAGATACTCAGTTCACCCCCCCTCTTAAGTACTCTACTCTAACAAACATTTGCTATCAAAGGAGTTTTTTAATCCTGTTAGGCCTCTATTTTTGAAACTATTAAACGGTGATGTTAGTTTAACATTAAATTTCTATACATTCCTGTATATTCTAAATTTCTTACTATTTCAATGTATTTCTTTGTTATAGAAAATAAATTGGAAGTTGCTTCAACAAACAGACAACCATTCGTTAATGGAATCAATTATACCCAATGGAAAATTAAAATGAAAATGCATTTAGAAAGTATGGTTTTGATATATGATCATCAATTATAGATGAGTATAAGATTCCTATTACTGATAGAATCAATTGGGATGACCCCACCAAGATATCATACAATAAAAATAGCAAAGCCATGAATGCTTTATATTTCTCTTTAGGAGATGAGGAATTTAACAGAATTTTTTTATATAAAATGCCCATGAAATTTGGGAAACTTTGTCTATTTAGCATGAAGGAACTTATAGTGTTAAATAAATGAGACATTATAAGTATACTATTAAAATATTATTACTTAAAAATGAAACATGATGAACCAATTTCTGACATGTATCTAAGGTTCAATGAAATTGTCAATATTATGATATTTCTTGGAAAAGAAGTTACTTCCAACATACAAATTATTAGAATTCATATATTCCTAACTGACAGATGGAGAGGAACCTCTTTCTCTATTAGAGAGTCACACGACATCAGAAATTTACTTGTAATGTAACTCATTGGGAAACTAATGATCTATGAAGAGTAGTTGAAAGTCAACAATGAAGAGGAGGATGAATCCAAAACAAAATCTGTTACATTTAATAATAACACCTTTAAACACAATGACAAAGTGAAATTGGATGTCTCTGTAGAATGTTTCAGCAGTAAACAACCATTACATGACCATGATGAGGAGATGAATCAATTAGCCAGAAGGTTTAAGAGATTTTATAGGAAGAATAAATTTTTCTGAAATCATAACTTTAAGGGAAGATATGATCAAAAAGGAATCTGGAGGAATGATTATAAAATAATTGAAATGTCTGATGAGATAGTATGCTATAAATATAAGAAAAAGGCATATGGCTGAAAGTACCAAACTCAAGTACCAAAAGAAATATGAGGTCAAATATGGAAAGTATAAAAATTAATTTAAAGAAACATGGAGTTCTTTTGAGGATAGTTCAATTTCCAAAGAATCATCAAATGATGAATTGTTCAACAAACCCAATATGTGTTATATGAAAGACACATCTACAGTAACATTGGAATCTCCTATACACAATTCCTATTATTCTAGAGATGAGAGTGAATCTGAAAATTTTTCTAATGAAGGAATGTTTGAGTACTGTAATATGATTGAAGAGACATGTAATGAACTAAATGATAAAAACAAATCTTTGATAAAAACAACATTGTCCTTCCTCAACCATTAAATTTTAACTTACTGTAAAAAGAGAAAAAAAATTCCCAATTACTCAAAGAAAATAATGAAATAAATCTATCTAATGAGAAATTGAAAAAGGATCTTGAACGGTATAATAAAGGTAAAGATACATTGGTTAAAATTCTAGGTAAACATTTTACTCCTAAATATTCAATTGGTATTGGCTATCAACAAGGTAAAAGATATTTTAGGGGAAAAATTTTGTTTCTATGTCTAGAACATATAGATTTACTCATACTTATGAAAAACATTCTTCTAGTTCAAATTATGATACAATCTCAACTATTTAAAGAATATTTGGACCAAATAGATTTTATCTTTCATGCAATTTAAATAATGCTTATAGGAAACCTATGAGGTAGATGTGACTTCCTAAATCACTAGTCATTAATATTACTTCATCCAAACAAATATTGGTACTAAATTCTATTTTTATTTGACTATTTTGTAGGAAAGTTTCCTAAATAGGTCATGTAAATGCTTACTGTACTTGGAAAGTGAGTGTTCAAGAAACATGAAAAGATACTATTCATAATTCCAGAATTTAATAAAAATCGATGGTGGGAATGCCACCATTAGTGACAATGCCAATGGAAATATCATTTGCCTTGGCCAAATCGGTTACTCTATCTCAGTTTTAATTTCCAATGTAATTTTTGTTGATGGATTGAAATATAATCTTCTTAGTATTTCACAACTATGTGATGATGGATTTCATGTTAAATATAAAAATAATGCTTCCAATGTTTCCAATTCTTAAAATGATTTAATATTTTCTACATTAATAAATGAAAATCTATACTCTATTAACATAGATTCTTTAGTCTCTCAAAATTCTTTTTGTTTAATTGTATTTCACAAAGAGTCTTGCATTTGGAATAGAAGACTAGGACACTGTAATATTCACTATCTTATAATGTTATATAGAAAAATCATATTCTAAGATCTTCTAAAACGTTAGCTTCCAAATGATAATGTGTGTAATCCTTGTCAAATGGGAAAACAACACAAAATTTCATTCAAACCAAAGAAATATGTGTCAACTGATCATCCTCTCGCATTGGTTCACATTGGTTTGTTTGGACCATATTGAGCTTCTAGTATAAATGGGAAGCACATTGTTTATGTTCTTGTAAATTCCTTTTCTAGATATACATGGACATTCTTTTTTTCTCCTAAAAGTGAATCCTACTATAATTTTACCGAATATACCAAAACTGTAGAAAATATATTTAGACGTAGAATTAAATCCTTATAAAGTGATCATGGCCATGAGTTTGAAAATAAAGAGTCTGAATCTTTTTTTATCAAAATGTCTATATCCAAAATTTCTCTTTCCCTAGAATACCTCAATAGAATGGAGTCGTAGAACAATGAAATAGAACATTGTATGAGATTTCTATAACAATGCTTATTGAATATGACTTCCTTATTTATTTGTGGTCTGAAGTTGTAAATACTATATGCTATATTATTATTAGAGTGTTTATTAGATCCATTATTAAAATAACTCTATATGAGTTATGTACCAATACAAAACCCAAGGTAAGTTAATTCAATGTTTTTGGTTGCAAAGTCTATATCCTTAATATTAAGGACAATCTTGAAAAATTTGAATCCAAGAGTGATAAAGGAAACATTCAAGGATATTCAATCTCTAGTAAATCCTATATAGTGTTTATTAAAATAAATAAATGTATGGAAGAATCTATCAATGTCAAATTTAATGAAATAGATCCACAAGAGCCTAAAACCACTCTACAGAACATGGAGGATGATTTGACAAATTTGTACATCAATTCAAAATCCACTAACCATCCTGTAAATAATCGGTAAAAACATCTATTTCTAGAAATACATTAAATTCAAGTCACAAGGAACCAGAACCTATTGAAGACCCCGAAATCACTATTCCTTCTTTTTCTACAGATGTAAGAACTCTTAAGATCCATCCTTTAGATGTTGTTGTAAGATATTTAGGTAAACGAACTCAAACTATAGATTCTATTAGAAATATGGTTGAACATCATGTATTTTTGTCACAAAATAAACCTAAAAACATTAATTATGCTATCAATGATGATTTTTGGGTGATTTCTATGCAAGAAGTGATAAATCAATTTGGAAGAAACAAATTTTGGAATCTTTTTGATGGACCCAAATACACATTTACCACAGGCACTATGTGGGTGTTTAGTAATAAATTAGATGAATTTTGTAACGTAGTTAGAAACAATGATAGATTGGTTTCATCAGACTATATTCATGAAAAAGGAATTGACTATGATGAAACCTTCACACCAATAGATATACTTGAATATATCAGAATTATACTAGTTTTTGCTGCACATCAGAATTTAAAAATATATCAAATGTAAGTTAAGAGTGCATTAATTAATTGGTATATAGCTGAGGATGTCCCTTTTGGGAATCCCCTTGTTTTTACAAATCCTCATTTTCCAAATCATGTCTTTAAATTATCAAAATATTTATATGGTTTAAAACCAGATTGAAGAACTAGTTATAATATATCAAGAACTTTTCCTATGTCCAATGGTTTTACAAGAGGAATAGATAATCCTACGCATTTTATAAAATGAATTTCCAATGGTTTTTTTGTATTTAAAATTTATTTAGGTGACATTAACATTGGATCTTCAAAAAAAATTTATGTATTGAATGTTCTAAAATGATGCAAAACGAATTTGAAAAGAGTTTAATGGGTGATCTAAAATTCTTTATATCATTTCAAATCATTCAATTTAATGATGGTATTATTTTAAATAAAAAAAATATAACATATATGTTTTAAAACATTTGGGCCTGGATATCTCTAAATGTAGTGAAACTCCAATGAGTACTACTTATATGTTGTATCTTGATGAAGATGTAAAATATGCTGATCAGACCACTCAAAGATGAATGATTGGATGTTTACTCTACTAAAATGCTAGCCAAGCTAACATTATGTTTTAGAGTATGTATGTGTGCTCGATCTCAAGAAAACCCTAAAAATCGTTTTTAAATGTTGTTAAGATAACATTCAAATACCTCATGAATACCCTCAATCTAGGACAGTTCTATCCGAGAAGACAATCATTTGAGTTAGTCAGTTATTCTGATGCCAACTTTGGGGGTTGTATGTGAGTTAGAAAAACCACCTCTGGAACATGTCACTTATGATGCAAGTACTTAGTATAATGGTGTACTAAGAAACAAAAATTTGTGGCATTAACTACTACCAAATATGAGTACATAGTTTCTGGTAGTTGTTGTGCACAAATTTTCTGGATGAAACACAAATTACTAGATTATGGATATCAATTCAGGCATGTACCTATAAATTGGTACAATATGTGTTCTATTAACATCTCAAAAAATCATGTTTCACACTCTAGGACAAAACATATTGATTTAAGACATCACTTTTTGAGATACCATTATCAAAAAGATGATGTCACTTTGGAATTCATTGGAACTGAATATCAACTAGTTGATATATACACTAAACCATTAAATTCTGAATGAATAGATTACATCATACTGAGTTGGGAATGATAAATATTAAGTTGTAGGTGTACTATTTCACAGCTTAAAATTTCACAGTTTACAATTTCACAAGTCACTTTATTAAGATTACTATCTAACTCTAATAGTTCTATAGGTCTACTACCTTAAATGATGCTGCTTCAAAAAATGCAGTCACACAGCTTTGAAATCACTGAGTAAACATCTCGCCGTGAAAGTACATTATGGTCTCATCGTGAAAACCTGTTACAGCCTGACTGTGAATGTATGTTATGGTCTCACAGTAAAGGCACTTTATCATTTTATTCACAAATTATAACTTGTATCACTGTAAGTAAATTTTTTATTCTTTTACTTTCGCACGCTTTTGATTTTTCGATGCTCGATATCCATAAATGATAAAAGCGCAAGAATATTCAATCCTTTATTCACCTAAGATATATTCTATCAAAACATAACTTCTCTTTCAACTATTCTCTCTCCATTGAACCTTAGTTGAATTCCCGAAATAAAACATCTATACTCATAAACTCTTGAGAAGCTCATATCAATGAAGAAGATGAAAATATCACTGAAGTTATCACCTGATGGACCTTTGAATTTGAACCTGGTGAACATAATATTGGTACTTAAAAAGGAAATTTTCCCAAAGTGGCTTCTTTCAAGTATGTATTTAGTATTGAAAGTACTAAAAGAGCACGGCTGGATGGGTTGGTTCAAAAAGAAGGATAGACTGATTTACCCAAATATATTTTCATAATTTTATCAGTTCGTTCTATTCTTTTTTAGTATAGAAGATTGTTTTATTATGAGATATTTGATCAATGGGAAAAGATATAACATTCATTCATGGTTATGGGATTCATGAGTATATATACCTCATGAGGGTATTTTTGGGGACTACCAGAGGGGTCCTCCACCTCCAAGTGATATCTTTGTTTTGGAAGAAGCCTTGGGAAGCTTAACTGGGAATAAAACAAAGAGAAGAGCTATAACTGCTGAGCTAGATAGTGAAACCATATATTTATTTAAATTTATTCAGAATATGATCAATCCAAGAAAATATTCTTTTTCTACACTAAAGTATAATGCTTTATTTTTTATATATATTATGAAGAATGGCCACCCAATCAACCAATTAAAGTATGTTAAAATCTATACGTGTGAGTTGATAAAGGAAACCTCCAAATCAACCTCCCTGTTCTACTAAAGGATAATCTATACTATTCTTCATGAAATTTTTTTGGTTGGACCAAAAGAAGAAGTCATTATATACTATGAATTTTTTATTTCTAAAGTTACTATCAAAATAATGAAAATAAATAGGAATCCATGTAGAAAATCATGGGTAAAGTATAATGACATGGTCTATGAAAATTTCACCTTGGTTGATCATTCTTCAAGACCTAATGAAATTTATTATCTATGTTTGGAAACATATAAATTTTTTGACTATCATGGTGAGGAAGAAGAAGAAGAGGTTGTTGCACCTATAGGGAAAACTGTCCTGGATGAGGAAGGCAGTGAACCTGCTCCTCAAGTTTTAATTGAGAAGGAAGTACCGGTTCCTGATGAAATTGTTAATCTGGAAGAAGAACCAGATATAAAAGAAGAATATATTATTGTTGAAAATGAAAAGGCTATTCTAGATGAACATTTAGAATAAGATCTTTCTATTTAGAAAGAAGTTACTCTTGAGTAACTCCTAGATGAACAATATGTTCCTGAGTTTATCCCATTTTTTGAGGAGAGAATTAAAAAAGACTTTTAATCAGATAAAAAAGAAATGGGTGGGGCTATTAGTGATGAAATCTTGGATGAATTTCAAAGGACTAACTCTCTTAGTCCTGGTATGATGCACCTATTGAGGGGGAGCAGCACCTAAATCTAGAAATTGTTTATATTCCTAATCCATTTGATCCAAGATTTCTGGATACGTAGTATAAATTCCCTAGCTATTTCTATGTGAATGATTTCCAATAAGTATTAATTAAAATTATTGACCTATCTACTATATATAAATAGAAATCAGTCTGTGATATTGTCTTTGTAATGGACCATGATCATATCTTAGCTTTTATCCCCAAACATTCACAATAACCTTATACTTTGGTGATTAAGGATGATTTGGAAGCATTTGGAGCTACCCTATTAGATGGGGTTGAAAATATCCTGAATACTCAACATGCACCTCTAACCAACTTGACTGAAAGAGATTCTTTTTTATTGTTAAATAATATTATTAGGAAGATTCTGACATAGATGCTTTATGAAATTCACGATTTTAGAATTGAGAAAAAACTAATCAGTGATGAAGTGATTTATCTTAGAGGTATGGTTGAAGATATTAAGAGAGTGCTGAAATCAAGGACAGAACCTATTTCTCATCATGTTGAGGATGTTAGTGGTTATATTCCATAATAATTAGCCTCTATGATTTAACCAAACCTAAATTTCTTAGTTGAAAAGGGGTCTAAATGAAACAAAAAATATTTCAACAGATGCGTCAGCTTGTTATTGGTCTTAATATGATGAATGATGAGTTTAATGGATGTCTCTAGAAAGTTCTAAATAAAATGAAGTCCCATACTTCAGCACTTATAGCTTCTAGTGCCTCTAAACAGTCATCTCACCCCTCCTTTGATAGGGATCTGCTCAGAATGGTTGTTACGGAAGAACTATAATTATTTCTCAGTGGCTTTGACAAAGAGTCTCTATCTGTGGTTTTTCAGAACAATGATAGTGTTCTTGATTTGGTGAGAATTCATTCAAAGATTTCAAAGGATGATAAAGAAGAAATTACTAAGGTGGATTTCTACTTCAATAAGATTTTCATTAAATATGATATGACAAACCATTTCACGTACCTTGTAGAGAATATGAAAATCCCACCTTTCACTCAAGTGTTCAATACAGAAGTCCAAAAGCTCAAATATTTCACTCCTTTGATGGAAAAGTTCATAGAAAACCAGGATGAAATTGAGAAAGAGATGAAGTAAGGGGGTGATATTATTGTTGACTTCATTATGCAATTGATTCCTTTTTATCATGTGAATAGCATGGTTATTGTGGCTCCTGCAGCTCCACCCATGTGACTTGGTTTGACTTAAGACTCATTCCATGCCTTTGCCTCAACGTCTATGTATGTCTCTCAGGATATGATTTAGATTAGACCTTTTATCCTCGACTAACAATTACTTCAATCTTCTACCAAACATTCCTTGGACAATTCAGTTTTTAAAGGACTCCCTTTACATTCTCTATCAGTATGTCACTTCTTCTTCAACTTCTACCTCTTCTCTTGTGGCTTCTATTGTTGTTGCTGCCACGTGCAAAGAGAAGAAAACCAGTGCAGAAGAAAAGTTACTACTATATTTATATTGTGATATTGCTGTATTTTTTTTCTTAATATCTGTAATGGCACATTTTTTATCCATATATTTCATTGTGAACTCTTCTTATATATTCTCTTCTTTACTGTTGTATACTTTTTGATAATCCCAAAATGGGGAGAGGCAAGCACTCTATGGGAGAGACCCATTGAATTAGAATAGATATCTCACTCACACAATTTTTGATCATAAAAAATGGGGATATTGTTGGACTCCTCCGGTTTTAATCATGTTTTAATGATCACAAGTCCTATACATTCAATAAAGCTTTTTTATCTGGTTTAACTTACCTCAAATCAGTGGTATATATGGTTTGTTATTTTAAAATTTAAATAATCTTATCCACAATCTTAAGTGAAATGTCTAATTATTTTGTTATAATAGATATCCTTGATGAATAATTAATTATAATCCATTCTATGAATATCAATGTTTAAGTCTGTACATTGATATTTAGCTATGTCTATAAAATCATGAGTATGACACTGGTTATATTTTTCTTACAAAGGACCCAGACACCATGACCACACAACGTAACCCAGACACCATGACCAAGACACCATGACCCAGACAACGTTACTAGCCACCATGATAAGAAAATGTGACCTAGAGACTATGACCTAGACACCATAACCTACAAATCGTGACTAGACACCATGAACTACACACCATGACATAGACACTACAACTAGTTTCAGATTAGTTTGAAGTCTGTGACACTAATTCCTTGCGAAGACATAGTTTGATGTTTAGAAAAGGACTAGACACCTTGATCCTAACACCGCCTCTATGCTACCGGTTCCTGGTCTCTATAAAACTATGCCATCATAATTGTCTCACCGCTAAAGGAAAAGAAGGAGAAACGGTTTCATGGAGACATCATTTCCAAGTGAAACTGTTTCCATAAAGACTGTGACACCAATATTTAATTTGTTTCGTTGTCTTCAATTTAAATTCTAGTGGTCATATTTGAGTCTTTTAAATTCAATGACATAATTAATATCTCTTTGTAGACATGTCACCTAACAGTATGAGGTACGAGGTGCAAAATACATGTATCTTTTCAGTTCCAACACATGCACTCCAAGAATAAAAAGAGAAGTGTGGTCCATAAATAAAGAGCCGTGATAATGAATAAGAATACACATTTTTGAGAAAATAATTGGCACAAGAAAATCAATAAATCTGAAGAACAGATGAAGAATTCTCAAATCCAAAAAACTGAGATACCATAGATCAGAGTCAATAACATCATTGCAATACCAACTCTATGAAGAACATGAGACAGATCTAACTAGAAACAATAGAATCACACCTGCGATACTCTGTTTCACATAAGAGGACATGATTCTAATATCTGGTTCATTCTAGAAGTCCAGAGTTGTAGAGAATAACACTCTGAGGACTTCTTACCAAATCTCATCATTATTTCATTGTTTTGTAATATTTTATGCTTTCGACCAATGTGTGTGTGTCTATAAATAAACACACATTTTTTCCTACACTAAAATGGAGGATACAAGATATCACCCTATGACATATTTTTACACTTGTTTACTCACAAATATAAGTGTAGAATAGGTCCTTGCATGACCATTTTGTTTATACCGATGAAGAAATATGGAAGAGGTCCTGTAACCAGGACAGTCTTCTGTACTGTTATTTACCCCGATCTAGGTTCTGGATCAAGTTTATTAATATAATCTACATAGTTGTGGGTGATCACCAAGTGGAGTGTATTAAATCTCAGCTTGAGACTGAACCCCTGGATTTATTTACATTGTGATATTTGATTTAGTTTTCTCTATTTTACATGTATAATTCAGAAATGACTAAATTTACTTTCATAGTTAATCTTGTAATGAAGTTATAATTGTTTTTCTTATTATAATATCTTAAAAATTGATGTTAATAACTAATATTATGATTATATATAATTAATCAACCTTTTGAGAAGTTATTTAAATGGTTATACTTTTATAATTGTATTACCTTGATTTACTGGGATGTATTTTATTTTTATTCGGGAACATTTTAATAATAATTTTCAAATAGAAATTTTTATATATAATCTATTCACCCCCTCTTGATTACTCTACTCTAACCAAAAATTTATTTCTAATCCTATATTTATTATAATATATATATATATATATATATATTTATGCACTGTATATTTAGGATTAAATATGGATTTGTTATTATATTTTATATATGTTTTATATAATGTATATATATAAATTTCATTATTTAAATTTATATACGTGTGAGTTTTCATCCGTGTTTTTATAGTGTTCAATAAGATTTTATTTTAAAAAAATAAAATAGTTATTTGAATTTTTTATAAAAATATGATGAATTTGAGAAGAAGATACTTCAAATAGTTTTTCAAATATAACACGGACAATGAACATGGTCGTTCTTGAATCATGATTAAGTGTTTTCATTATTTTTATTTGAATGGTATTAGTACATTTGTATTGCATGAACAAATTTTGCGTAACAGAATTGATAAAAGTCAAAAATATGGAATTGAACTAGGAGAGTTGGTAAATGTAATGATAATACATATAATAGATATTGGTATACATTTATACGATGAAGTTTATATTCTTAAACAAATGAAAATAAATTATGAAGACGATTTAAATATTTTTAGATTTTTTTTTAATTTATGAAATCTACAAGGATTTCATTATTTGTTGGTTGTATGAAATATACCGGGAAATTAATAGTCTTAAAACTCTATAGCCTAAAAGTTGGAAGTATTTGAAGTTAAAATAGCTTTATAGAAATTCTTTTCTACTGAAGGACATGATTCCAGATAATAATTATCTTCCAAATAAAATATGTGAATCTAAATTAATATTATGTCTGATGTGTATATATTGTCAAAAAAATCTGACATGCAATAATAACTACATTGTATTCCAAAAGTAGTGCTGGTTTCTATTAGAATTTCACATTTGAAATCTATCTACTGAAATAGAGAATGAAAATATCACAAAACAATTCCTATTACATTCCTCTCAATCCAATATTTCAACGGTTGTGTAATAGATTATAGACAACAATTTAGTTGGAATAAAATATAAATAGATGAATTCTTATTGGTAAACTATCACACCTATAATATTTCCCTCTATATAAGAAAATTGACAATGTATTTCACATATTTACATCTGATTCAATAAAAAATAATATTGGATTATTTTGAGGATTAAATTATTCCTTGTGGTGTATAGAAGAAAACATATATCACTTGGCCGGTTATGTTTTTAAATTATAATTTTCAATTGTGGTTCTTTCTGTAGTGAAATTATTTTTTTTTTCTTATTTTGTGAATAATATAGGATATTAATTCTATAGACATTTATCCAGAATAAACTATTTGATGGTTTGAAGTTAATGTGTGATACAATTGTTATAGTGTAATATACTCAAAAGAAAGAAGATTTTTTGTTGAAATCCCTATTATTTCATATGGTAAATTACTTCTATAATTTTGGAAATATTTCCGGGTACAAAATTTTAAGGAGGTTAATAATAATGGTATTTAATTCTTTAACCCAAAAGAAGCCTAAATCTAATAGATTTTTTTACATTGTGATCATTACAAGCTACAAATCCAAATAGACTAAATAGTTTTTCAGTTTTTGAAAAATAGATTATATATATGATACTGATATTATATAAGGAAGTAGAAAATAAAAATTAATATATAACAAAGACTAAAAAAATAAATCATTTAAACTAATTCAAACGATTCTATTTCATAACCTATGTAAAGGGAAAATATATATAAGCTAGATCAAATTTATAGTAATGGTATGTACATTGGAGGCAATAAGAAATCAATAAAAATAAAACAATATAGAAAGGTGAATAATTAATAACACCTTTCATTTATGTAACTTTATAATATGCAATCAATTTGGAATGGTATAAAAACGAAAATAAATTCCATTAAATCATTGTGAAAATATCATGGACATGGAATATTGAATCAAATTGAAGGGAATGCATAACTATTGGACATCGTTTATCAAGCACATGAAAAACTCAAATATTATGATCCATTCTCTGTATAGTACAAAAGTATAGGAAAAAACTATTTAATTTTACTAACTTATTTCTCTTATGAATACCTTTCGATGCATCAAGGGGTTATATAAATTATGGGTCCCACCCACCACTACATGTCCCCAGAATTCCCCATATCGAGTAATCTATTTAATTAATAAAAAATATTTCTTATTATAAAATATCCATATGGAATAAATAATATGGATTTATCAATAATTACTTACTATATGATCAGTAACTATAATTTTTATTGATGTTGATCAATGAAAATACCATTGAGATATCATTACAACATTCTTGAGGAAAAATAATCATGAAACATTCCAAAGAGTCCCATAAAAATATAAAACAGTTGAATCATAATCCCCATGAAGGAATAACATCAATAGAAACTTATATTATCCCCAAAATAAGTAAATTCAAGATATAACTTGGTAATGGGTAGTAAATGCGCCATACAAAAGTGATTTGGTGCATAACAAAAAAATATTCCTCAATAGAAAGTAAATTGAGACAAAATACCATATCTTCGATACGAGTTATCATATGTGTCTTTATCATCCCAAATAAAAAAATTTGTTATTTATTTACTTTATTCATAACTTATTTAAATTTTATTATTAATTTTTTTTCAGTTTTAACAATGTTGTATACTATTACTTAAAAAATTATGTTTATGTCAAGTGTTCTCACCAAATTTTGTTCACATGTTAAAATGATTTCGATTGGTTGAATAATGTCAAAGTTGTATTTATATAATATTATATTGAATAATAATCATGACATAAATATCATATTTAGACATCAATTATACTTTTAAAACAAATCATGAAATATAGTTTCAAAAAATAATCCAATGTTACAATCATGGAGATGGTTTTTCGTACGGACACATGAATGACATTCCAATTTTTCTATGATCATTAGGGAAATAATGTAAGAAAAATTAGATATTAAAATAATGAAAATTATATCATAAATACATTTTTTTAATCATACATACTTATATATTTTATTATTTTGAAGTAAAATGAATCACATTGTTTCAAGGAGGTTGTAGTCTGCACAACCACTATCGACATTATCACTCTTTAATGTATAAAAAAGGTAATAAAGAAAATTATATATAATATTTACAGAAAGGAAATTATTTCAGGAATATCATATAAATATCATTTTTTTAAAATGTTTAATTAAATCTATACTTGATACATTATATTTAATACATGAACATATCACATCGCTTTGATGAGGCGGTAGTCCGCACATCCACAAATGATGCTATCGTATTTATAATAAATGGAACGGATAATGGTATGTTTTATATAGAATATAATGAAGCATAAATAAATCTCAATGATCATATATATAAAATTTTAATAGGTTTTCTTTCCTAATTCCCAACCACAAAATTTTGTACATGAAAAATCAACATTCATATTTTCGTGAGGCGGTAGTCGTCCAAACAAACAAATTGTATGTTTATTAACCATTAGATGGAAGTTTGTGTAAGTGAAGGTAATCCCCGTGAAAAAAATATAATTATATTTAAGTTATTATATATGTATTTAATAATAATACTTTAATTTTTGGGGGAAGGAAATAAAATAAAATAGCATGAGAACGATGTTAAATCTTTTTTCGGTAACTCCATTTGGTTTTCTCCAAAGGGATTCCTTGCATGGATTTAAGCCCAAAGGGTGGTTTATAGGATGATTATTAGAATTTTGGTATCTATTTTAATCATATATTTCTGGATACAAATGGATTTATTCAGTGACTATGTGGGAGGGGTGAGTTCCTTTTTATTGTGAAGAAGAAGTGTCATTCTTATATATTTAGGAAATTGGAATTCCAACCATGTATTTCAAATGAAATACGGCTCCAATAATTGAAATAATTGTATAAACGTGATTATAGGGTCTAAATAAAAACATCAAACAGATTTTGTAAATCTTCTATGTCATTTTTGGCCTCATCATTATAGTGTAGTCATTTATTAAGAAGATTTTTTCTCTTAATCATTGTAATTAATTTTAATCAAGTTCACAAATGTTTTCAATAAAAACAAAATTTACCTTATTATAAATTAACAATTATTATTATTAAAAACATAAAATCAATTTTTTAAAATTTTTATAATATAAGTAGTATAAATGAATTTAAAATTAATCTCATTGATGGGAGGACAATGCGGGTGTTTGAAGTAAAACACTTTAAATGTTTGCTATGTTTTCGTGCCCAATTTTGAAATTAAATTGATTGTGATGACATAAACTGGATTAATATATGAAAAAATTTTCTATTTATAATTTATAATTGGTATAAAATATTATTTATCCTCAATAATAAATTAGACTTAAAATCATTTTTGAATTAAAATTCAGTAATTTTTCACTATGCATCAAAAAATGAAAATTCTCAAATAAATACCAAAAAATAACCTTATCTTAATATTGATGTTCCAATTTCAAAAATATAGTTTTCATGACCTATAAAATTTATATATCTTCCAAAAATTGGATTTAAAATATGTTCTATAAGGCCCCAGCCTTAAACCATACTTAATCTTGAGTTATTACAAGATTACACATTGAAGAATCTTTTCGGGTTTAGAGTTTTAGAGAATTAGATCATAAAACTTGCATTACATTACACATATAAACAAAGTGGTTACATAAAGATATTATTCTTCATTCCCATCAATGGAAACATATTTAATGTAAAACATGGATTCTTTCTTGACACTTCCTTGACACTATCATCATATCATGTACCTTTCCCTTGACCTGTGAAAAAAATTTCAAAATAAAACTTGGGATGATCATAAAAAGCTCAGTATGGGTTATATAAAATAAATATGGCAAGAAAACATGAGTTCATATATACATAAGAATGAAATCATACTTTATCCATAAAACATAACTCATCAAATCATGAATAAATCCTAGAAATCATAAGACATAAAGGTAACTTGAGGCATTCATAACATTCTTACGTAGGGAGTAACCCTCTTGGTTACGTTTAGAATACCCATCACAATATATTCCCTAAATCTATTTGAAGAAACCTTAAAATTCCACTCCTTCGCGTTACCCAATGCATTGGAGAGTTATATCGGGCTCACCCACCCTTAGTTTATCATGGAACCACCCGTCTTCATAATAATTCCCAAGAACCTCAACATAATCGTATCACATATAACATGCATAAAGGAAACATAAAATTTCCACATTTCAATAACAAGATATCAATAAAACACATTGATATAAAAGCATCATGAAAAACATTTTCAATACCAAAATAATAGAAAAGTAAAACATGGTATTTACTTTTCTTTTTAAAAAAAGGTATGGCTTGTAGAGGAAGCTGAAACCGAAATAATGGTCACGGTGGCAGAGAAGTCGTTGTCGCCGCATACGTACGACAAAACATTCCCTTTTGTCGTTAGTAAAACGCTTCGTATATAAAAGATTCATTTTGGATAAATGTAAAATTCAATGGGGTTTATACACCGTATAAAAGAAAGTTCTGTATAAAATAAATTATTCCTCAATGAAAGGAGATTGAGATGAAGTCCCATACCTCGAGTCCGACTTGACTCGATCGTTCTTTAGTGTTCTGAATAATAAAATTGAGTTAATTTATAATTTCTTAAGAACCTTTTTCAAGTTCATTATTCCTTTTATATCACTTATTGCCATGTCATGAACACTATGTAATTATTTAAGTTAATAACGGCCGTTTTAAAGATCATTGGTACTTGAGTCAAAGTAAACCCTTTATAATTACAAGCTGTTCATGTATCCCTTATATCCAGAATTATAATCATGACGTATATATCATATATATCATATATATCCAGTATATATGTGCATTTATAATATTACATAATCATTTAGAGGTAAGATATGAAATGCACCGTTCATGGAGACAGTAAGTCATACGTACGCATGAACGCTACTTTCATTTATATTTTGTATTTTATAGAATGGAATCATAATGATATAAAGGTATGTTATAATTTCTAGTGTAATATAATATATAATATCATAACTCCATCCTTTATACGTCCCACATATGGTATTAACGAATCAAATCACTTTGAGGGGGCAGTAGTCCACACTTCCTTAAATGAAGATATCGCGTTTACCCATAATGGAAACCATAAAGGTATGCCAAAAATGAAAAATACAGATTCTTAAGGAAAACATAAGCATATTATATATCATTTATAAATATAGTGACATCTTAATGTCCACCTTTGAAGGTGTTAATGGAATGATGAACAATCATCGTTTCGGGAGGCATAAATTCACCATCCACTGAAACAGTATGTTCTTTAACCATTAGATGTAGGTGAGTGTAAGTGTAGCTTGAATACTTCTTATAAAAACATCCTAGTATATTGAAGATGCTGGAGTTGTTATAAAATAAATAAATCCAAAGAGTTTATGGGGTTGGAGAAGCAGAATAAAACAAAATGACTCAAGTGAAGACATTACCTTAAAATCGGGTAACTCCCTTTGGTTTGAGATCAATGGCTTCCTTGAGAAGACTTATGCCCAAAGTGAGGCTTCAAGGAGTAATATAGGGAAGTGGAGAGACAAAATTGGCAGGGTTTGGCCCATCCAAAGGC
The DNA here is from genome assembly GCA_963277665.1 of Viscum album. Classification (NCBI taxonomy): domain Eukaryota; kingdom Viridiplantae; phylum Streptophyta; class Magnoliopsida; order Santalales; family Viscaceae; genus Viscum; species Viscum album. The sequence goes on along the minus strand of OY728139.1, from coordinate 460,722,452 downwards.
TTTGGGAGTGTGGGTAAGGAGGTAGAGGTGGGGGCCTTTTATAAGAGGAGAGGAGGGGCACTCTTGGAATGTAAAGACTTATTACTTTATTTAAAACTGATTTTCGTATTTAAAAGGTCCTAAATTGATATAATTAAAGGATAAGGTGATAAGGGTTCGAAATATAACCACCCAATAGGTTTTGGACTTGTGTAGGTCATATATGTTACATTATCTTCTCATTTTATTTAAATCCTTTATTAATGAGGTAATCGCTGCATCATCATTATGTCATACATAATTTAATTTATTTAAAGTATAAAAGTTATAAAAAATACTATGATCTCGTAAATTGGTTTAGCTTTCCAATGAATATTTATAGTAAAAAATATGACTTGTATAACCCCATTTAAAAATTGTTTTCGTAAAACATATTATGTTTGTGTCATTTTTACTTTTACATTAAATAAAAAGTTATTTATTTCATTTCCTAACCAAAGTGGCTTCTTTGGGTCCCCAAGATGACCCATGGATTGTCTTGGTCGGCCGTGACACATCCAATGAGGGTAGGACATGTGTCAAGCTCATCTCTTACTATTAAAACATTATTTTTACCTTAAACTACACTAATTACCAATAATCGCGATTAAAAACATAAATGTTACTATTCACCAAAAAAATTTATTTTAATCTCATTGAATCACATTTTACTGATTAATGACATCCATTTATGTCGGATTTTTGAAAATCAAATCACATAGGTGGTAAAATTTCATTTAAATGAAAAATCAGTTTCTTTAACTACCACTTGGTGGTTTCACTATTCATCAAAAATTGAAATTTTTCAGAAAGATACCAAAACTTAACCTTAGCTATATTTGATATTCTGAATTCAAAAATGATGTCTATATTAAAAAATTCAAATCATATAAGTTACATTAATTAATTTAATAATTAATTTCCGCTGTCATGACAAATAGCGTGTTTTAATGAAATAATAAGTATCAAAAGATTGACAGCAGTTTAAGTCCAATTTCATAGTGAAATTGATTCCAATGACAACTATTGGATTAAATGGTAAAAATATATTCTAATTTCACTTTAAAACCAATTCAAAAGATGATCTAATCATATAAATAAATTAGATTAAAAAGCAGTTTTGATGTAAAATGTATTTTTTTTCACTATACATTAAAAAATGAACATTGTCAGAAAAATACCAAAAATTCACCGAAAGTAAATTGTGATGTACCAATATTAAAGAATAAGTTTATTTTGATAAACATAACTTATAAAATTATCAAAAGATATATTTAAAAATGATTTTCCATCAAAAGGCAGTAAAACAATCTTTTAAAAAATATTAGTGTATTTCATGCTTAAGATTGGATTTATTTTCATTTTAAGCCTCTAAAACACTATCTAATTCATTAATAGACATAGATAATAATATCTGTTATTCATTACTTACTTGGGATGTTTCATCCTTCCCCCTTTAGAAAATTATGTCCCCGCAATTTATTTACTTATCAAATAAATGGGGGGTATTTATCCCTCATTGCATTTTCAGATTCCCATGTTGCCTCTTCCATAATGTGGTTTTTCCACAAAACCCTTACCTGATAAATCACCTTATTCCGTAACACTTTCTCCCTGTGGTCAAGAATATCGACCTGTTTTTCCTCATCAGATAGGTTCTCCTCCAGCTGAACTACCTCTGGACTCAAAACATGAGATGGATCTGGCATGTACTTCCTTAACATTGAAACGTGAAAAACATTGTGTACCTGAGATAAACTCGGAGGTAAAGCCACTAAATAATAAACTGATCCAACTCTCTCTAAAATTTCATATGGTCCAATGAACCTTGGACTCAGGTTTCCTTTTTTACCAAATCTCATCACACTTTTCCATGGTGAGACTTTGAGAAAAACATGATCAACTACCTCAAAAAAAAGATCCTTCCTCCTGTTGTCCACATAACTCTTCTGCCTACTCTGAGCTGTTCTCATGTGTTTCTGAATCAGCCGAACTTTTTCTGCCATCTCTTCTACCAATTCTGGTCCCATCAACTTCTTTTCACCCACTTCATCCCAAAATGCCAGAGTTCAACACTGCTTCCCATATAATTCCTCAAATGGTGCCATCTGTATACTGGAATGAAAACTGTTATTATATGAAAATTCAACCAAAGAAAGATGTTGGTCCCAACTTCCCTGATAATCCATTGAACAAGATTGTAGCATATCCTCCAAGGTATGAATTGTTCATTCTGACTTCCCATCTGATTGAGGATGAAAAGCTGTACTAAAATTTAATTCAGTACCCAACTACTTCTGAAGGCCTTTCCAAAAGTTATAAGTAAACCTGGGATCACGATCAGATACAATGGAGAGAGTAACTCCATGTAACCTGAATATCTCTTTAATATAGAAACAAGAAAGTTGATCTAGGTAAAAAGTATCTCGTATACAAGGAAATGAGCAGATTTGGTCAAGCGATCAACAATCACCCAGATTGCATTATTACCTCGAGATGTATTCGGTAATCCCACAACAAAGTCCATTGATATATTCTACCATTTCCACTCTGGCACTGGTAAAGGCTGAAGCATCCCTTTCGGTAACTGACGCTCTGCTTTAACCTGCTGACAAGTCTAACACTTCACAGTAAAATCAGCAATATCTCTTTTCATTCCATCCCACCAGTAAAACTACCGTAGATCTTTGTACATATTAGTACTTCCAGGATGAACTGAAAATGGAGAACTATGAGCTTCACAGAACAATTCTCCCTTCAACTGTGAATCACAAGGCACAAACAATATCTTCCCAAATCTCAAAACACAGTCATTATCAATGTTGAATTCAGGCAACTTAAATTTCTGAACCAGCTCTACCTTTTTCTGCAACTCACTGTCTTGATTTTGTGCTTGCTTGATTCTATCTGATAGATATGATCTCACTGATACCTGAATCAAAACAGAAGAACTTCCTGCAGCAACAACTTCTATCCCAAAGTTCATCAAATCCTTAACCAAAGGATCACGTTCCAAACACAACATTGCTAATGAAGCATTACTTTTTTGACTCAAAGCATCAGCCACTTTATTTACTTTTCCCGGATAGTAATGAATTGTACAATCATAATCCTTGATTAATTCTAGTCATCTCCTCTGTCTCATGTTTAACTCTTTCTGAGTGAATATATACTTTAAACATTTGTGATCTTTATATATTTCACACTTTACTCCATACAAATGATGCCTCCAAATTTTTAAAGTGAAAACAACAGCAGCTAATTCCAAATCATGTGTAGGGTAATTTACCTCATGAGTTTTCAACTGTCGTGAAGCATAAGCAATTACCTGATCATTCTGCATTAAGACACAACCAAGTCCTTTCAATGAAGCATCACTCTATATAAAAAACTCACCATTCCTTGAAGGTAGTGCAAAACTGGAGCATTCACCAATCTTCTTTTCAATTTCTATGAACAATCATCACATTCTTTTGTCCAGATAAACTTTACACCCTTCCGAGTTAGCTTTGTCATTTTACTAGATAATCGTGAAAAATTTCTAACAAACCTTCGGTAATATCCTGCCAAATCAAGGAAACTACGAATCTCAGTTACATTTGTGGGTCTTGGCCATTATTCCACAACTTTTGTTTTTACAGGATCAACAGTTATTCCATCATTAGAAACAATGGGACCAAGGAAATAAATTTGTTGCAACCAAAACTCACACATGCTGAATTTTCCATACAGTTTCTTTTCTTTTAAGGTTTTCAAGATAACCCTTAAATGTCTTTCATTCTCTTCTTTACTTTTAGAAAAAACAAAAATATCATCAATGAAAACCACCACAAACTTATCCAAGAACTCATGGAAAATTCAATTCATTAAGTCCATGAATATAGCAGGAGTATTGGTTAGCCCAAAAGGCATTACTAAAAATTCATAATTGCCATATCTTGTATAGAACACAGTCTTCGGAATATCTGCCTCCTTTACCTTTAGCTGATGAAACCTCGATCTCAGGTCAATCTTTGAAAAAAACTGAGCTCCCTGGAGCTGATCAAACAAATCATCGATATGAGGCAAAGGATATTTGTTCTTAACAGTTTTGTTATTCAAGGCTCTATAATCAATGCAAAGTCTCATTGAACCATATTTCTTTTTAAAAAATAATACAGGATCACCCCATGGTGATGTGCTAGGTCGAATGAAACGTTTCTCTAATAAATCTTGCAATTGCTCCTTCAACTCTAAAAGTTTAATTTGAGCCATTCGATAAAGGGGTTTTGAAATTGTCTTAGCATCAGGAACTAAGTCAACAGAAAACTCAACTTCCTGATCTGGTATTATTCCAGGCAACTCATCAAGAAAAACATCAGGATACTCATTTACCACTGGCACATAATTAATCTGAACAGTTACTTTATTTTCAATGTTGTGTTCAAGGTAACATTCATTTCCATCTTTTACAAGTTTCTTGGCCTATTGATAAGATATCAACAGTAAGGGTTCATTCTTGTACACAAACGGAAAGTATTTCTGAAAAAAAACTTCTTTAGCTCTACAGTCAATCTTATCATGGTAAATAGAGAGCCAATCCATACCTAGGATAACATCAAACTCTACTAGAGGTAAGACAATAAGGTTTGCAAGTAGGTTCTTTCCACGGATAAGGATAGGAAGATTCTTATAAATTCTTTTTGCCTCAACATTTCCCCCAGGTGTTTTTACCAAAAGTTCAGGAGTCATTTCTTGAGATGGTATTCCCATTTTACTAGAAAAGGTTTCAGAGATAAAAGAATGTGTAGAACCCGAATCAAACAACACACTAGCATAATCTGAAAAAACAAACAAAGTACCTGATACAACTTCATTTGATGGCCCGACATCTGCTGATGTAGTTGCAAATGATTTCACCACCCCTTTCTGCTTGTAGTCTAACTGCTTTCCATCACTCAAGCTCTTTGTCGGACACTCATTTGCATAGTGACCTATCTCATTGCACTTATAACATTTCACTAACTGTAAATCAAATTTGGTCTTACCTTCACCTTGATCTTTTTCAGTGCAATCACGAGCCTTATGTCCCATCTTAACACATCGGTAGCACTTTCCAGAATTCATAAGACATTCCCCAGCATGCCTTTTTCCACATTTATCACAAACTGGAAACTTATATTTCTTACCATTAGAATTTTTTGAAGAATTCTTCCCTTTCTCCTGCCACCTTGGTCTCTTCTTCTGCTGGTTGTTATAGAATACTTGATCATCAGCAAACTCCATTTCCACCTTCTCATCACATCGAACAAGCTTTTCATAACTTTTAAACTCACGAGAAGCTAATTCCCTTCGATATTTTGGCTTTAATCATGAGTAAAAATGATTGATTTTACTATCAAGGTCTCGGATAAAATTTGGAGCATACCTTCCCAATCGAGTGAACCTTTCTTCATAGGCAGCCACTGAGTCTTCCTCTTGCCTCAATTCCAAGAATTGTTTTTCCATCGTAATTCGAACAGCCTTAGGAAAATACTTTTCAAGAAACCTACCTTTGAATTCATCCCAGTCGAGAGCATGAATCTAATTGGTGTCCCTGATATTCTTAACCATCGACCACCATTGATCTGCTTCACCCTCCAAACGATAAATAACAAGACTAACCTTTTGATTTTCTGAACACCCCATGACATCAAAAATCTTCTGCTGTGCTTTAATCCACCCTTCAGCAAACACAGGGTCAGATGATCCTCTGAATGATGGGGGATGTTGCCTCATAAAATGTTCCACCACTGACATGTTCCTCTGCGGTTGATCTGGCTGATCTCGTGTATGGATACCACCGCCATTTATCGCTTGAGTCAACTGCGCCATTACTACAACAAACCATTCAGTTCCAATTTCAACCATCTCAGGATGCTGATTCGGAAGGTCATTTCCTTCTGTATGCCTTCCTAGCACTTCTTCCCTATTTCCTTTGTGGAAACCCATTCTGAACAAACATGTATTAGATGAAGCAACATAGTAATCTTCAAACGCTATATCATTTCAAAAAAAAAAAATTGGATAATCATTTAATAAAATTCTAACTCATAAAGATATCTAAATCGACCTATGATACCAGCTATAAGGCCCTATATTTAAACATTACTTAATCTTGAGTTATTACAAGATTACACATTGAGGATCTTTTCGGGTTTAGAGTTTTAGAGAATGAGTTCATAAAACTTGCATTACATTCCACATATAAACAAAGTTGTTACATAACGATTGTATTCTTCATTCCCATCAATGGAAACATATTTAAAATAAAACATGGATTCTTTCTTGACACTTCCTTGACACTATCATCATATCATGTACCATTCCCTTGACCTATGAAAAACATTTCAAAAAAACATGGGATGAGAATAAAATGCTAAGTATGGGTTATATAAAAAAAATGGAAAGGAAACATGAGTTCATATATACATAAGAATGAAATCATACTTTACCAATAAAACATACCTCATCAAATCGTGAATAAATCATAGAAATCATAAGACATAAAGGTAACTTGAGTCATTCATAACATTTTTACGTAGGGAGTAACCATCTTGGTTACGTTTAGAATACCCATCACAGAATATTCCCTAAATATCTTCAGAGAAACCTTAACTTTTCACTCCTTCGCGTTAGCCAATGAATTAGAGAGCTATATCGGGCTCACCCGCCCTTAGTTTATCACAGAACCACCCGTCATCATAATAATGCCCAAGAACCTCAACATAATCGTATCACATAAAACATGCATAAAGGAAACATAACATTTCTACCTTTCAATCACAAGATATCAATACAACACATTGATATAAAAACATCATGAAAACAATTTTCAATACCAAAATAAAATAAAAGTAAAACATGGTATTTATTTTTCTTTTAAAAAGAAGGTATGGCTTATAGAGGAAGCTGAAACCCAAATAATGGTCACGATGGTGGAGAAGTCGTTGTCGCTGCATACGTATGACAAAACATTCCCTTTTTTCGTTAGTAAAATGCTTCGTATAAAAATGATTCCTTTTGGATAAACATAAAAGTAAAATGGGTTTATACACCGTATAAAATAATGTTCTGTATAAAAAAAATATGCCTCAATTAAAGGAGATTGAGACGAAGTCCCATACCTCGGGTCCGACATGACTCGATCGTTCTTTAATGTCCTGGATAATAAACATGAGTTAATTTATACTTTCTTAAGAACCTTTTTCATGTTCATTATTCCTTTTATATCACTTATTGCCATGTCATGAACACTATGTAGTTATTTAAGTTAATAACGGTCGTTTTAATGATCATTGGTACTTGAGTCAAAATAAACCCTTTATAATTACAAGTTGTTCATGTATCCATTATATACAGAATTATAATCATGATGTATATATCATATATATCATATATATCCAGTATATATGTGCATTTATATTATTATATAATCATTTAGAGGTAAGAAATGAAATGCACCGTTCATGTAGACGGTAAGCCGTACGTACGCATGAACGCTACTTTCATTTCTATTTCGTATTTTATAGAATGTAATAATATTGATATAAATCTATATATTATAATTTCTAGTTTAATATCATATTTAATATCATAACTCAATCCTTTATACATCCCACATATGGAATTAACGAATTAAATCACTTTGTGGGGGCGGTAGTCCGCACTTCCTTAAATGAAGATATCACGTTTACCCAAAATGGAAATCATAAAGGTATGCCCAAAATGAAAAATACAGAAGCTTAAGGAAACAATAATCATATTATATATCATGTATAAATATAGTGACATCTTAATGGCCACCTTTGAAGGTGTTAAAGGAATGTTGAACAATCATCGTTTCGGGAGGCATAAATTCACCATCCATGGAAACAGTATGTTCTTTAACCATTAGATGTAGGTGCGTGTAAGTGTAGCTTGAATACTTCTTATAAAAACATCCTAGTATATTGAAGATACTGTAGTTGTTACAAAATATATAAATAAAAAGAGTTTAGGGGGTTGGAGAAGCAAAATAAAACAAAAGGACTCAAGTGAAGACATTACCTAAAAATCGGGTAACTCGCTTTGGTTTCTGCTCAAAGGCTTCCTTGGGAAGACTTCTGCCCAAAGTGAGGCTTCAAGGAGTAAGAGAGAGAAGTGTAGAGACAAAATGGGTAGGGTTTGGCCGAGCCAAAAGCTTTGGGAGTGTGGGTAAGGAGGTAGAGTTGGGGGCCTTTTATAAGAGGAGACGAGGGGCACTCTTGGAAAGTAAAGAAATATTACATTATTTGAAAATGAGTTTCGGATTTAAAAGGTCCAACTTTGATATAATTAGAAGATAAGGTGATAAGGGTTCTAAATATACCCACCCAATAGGTTTTGGACATGTGTAGGTCATAGATTTTACATTATCTTCTCATTTTATTTAAATCCTTTATTACTGAGGTAATCGCTGCATCATCATGATGTCATAAATAATTTAATTTATTTAAAGTATAAAAATTATAAAAAAACTACTATGATGTCTGAAATCGTTTTATAGTTCCAATGAATATTTATAGTCAAAAATATGACTTGTATAACCCCATTTAAAATTTTTTTTCGTAAAACATATTATGTTTGTGTCATTTTTACTTTTACATTAAATAAAAAGTTATTTATGTCATTTCCCAACCAAAGTGGCTCCATGGGGTCCCCAAGTTGACCCATGGCTTCTCTTGGTCGGGCATGACACATCCAATGAGGGTAGGACATGTGTCAAGCTCATCTCATACTATTAAAACATTATTTTTACCTTAAACTACACTAATTACCACTAATCGCGATTAAAAACATAAAAGTTACTATTCACCAAAATATTATTTTAATCTCATTGAACCACATTTTACTTCTTAATGACAACCATGTATGTCGGATTTTTTAAAATAAAATCACAGAGGTGGTAAAATTTCATTTAAATGAAAAATCAGTTTCTTTAACTACAACTTAGTGGTTTCACTATTCATCAAAAATTGAAGTTTTTCAAAAAGATACCAAAACTTCACCCTAACATATATTTGATATTCTGAATTCAAAAATGATGACTATTTTACAAAATTCAAATCATATTAGTTACATTAATTTTGTTAATAATTAATTCCCGATGTCATGACAAATAGCGTGTTTTTATGAAACAATAAGTATCAAAAGATTGACACCAGTTTAAGTCCAATTTCGAAGTGAAATTGATTCCAATGACCACTATTTGATTAAATAGTAACAATATATTCTAATTTCACTTTAAAACCAATTCAAAATATATTCTAATCATATAAATAAATTAGATTAAAAGGTAGTTTTGATGTAAAATGCAGTTTGTTTCACTATTCATTAAAAAATGAAAATGTAAATACCCGTAAAATTCAAGGGAATTTTTTTCTTAATTTTCTTTAGAATTTTACAAGAGCGCGGTTTCTGACGACACCTGATTTCGATTCCCGGTGTGCTCAGAATCAATTTCCGAAGTTTGGCTCGGGTATGTTCAGTGAACGAACGGGCGGGAATTTATAACTTTTGAACCGGTGCCCGGAATCGAATTCTGAGGGCACCGATGAACTCGCAGAGCCGTTTTTCACTTAAGGAGACCTTTTCCGAGGATGCGTTTTTTGCGGAATGAAAGTTAGTTTTGGGGAAAATTAGAAGAAGTTAAATAAAAATGTGGAACACAATTTTATTTTTAACTTGTTGGTTAACTCCTCCCAAAGGGAGTTAGAGGTGGGACCCACATCCACATAACATCCCTTGGGAGGATTAAGTGTGGTGGGGCCCACACGAGACCTAACTTTTGAACTTCCCTCTTAATGTGACCTTTGAGTTTCTTGCGAACTCCTTGCATTTAATTAATTGAACCAACTTAATTAATTAATTTGAGTGTTTGAATTATTTGGAATTCATTTTTCCAACATTAAAAAGATAGATTATATTCTTATTTTTGGGTTGGCATAATCTTTGTGGGGAGAACTAAGGAGAGGAGAAGAACTCTTCGAAGATCACCAACCTCTCGAGGAAGAACGTTCCACGTTTCTGAAGAACGTGAAGCAACACCTCTGACCATCTTCAACCGGAGTAAGGAAGGGAAGCACCGCCACATACTAAGTATACAGAGGGTGACGTCTCGGCACGACTTCACCGAGCTCTTCTCCCACGAACATAGACGGAAAGACGCCCGACCTCCACGATGCTTGTCTTCCGTGGGTCTTTGAAGAACTCCGTTATTGAAACTGAGGTAGGGGTTTATTTTATTCCTTTGTTCATGATTTATACCTGTGATATTTCTTCGTGAAATTTGTCCAATTGTTAGCGAATAACGTGAGGGGGCCGGACCGCATGAACACGGCCGACCCGCCTCAATTTTCATGTTGTTTTTGTTGTGGGTTGAAAACGGTTGTGGCGTGGTGTCGTCGCACCACGCAGGATCATACGGCAAGAAAGACGCGGCGCCATCGCGCCGCGTCGTAAAATAATACAAGGACACGACGCCGTCGCGCAGCGTCGAAGAAAGTCGGAGACACCGCGGCCGGAGTGGGGACGCTGCAGAAGGGCACGACGCCTTCGCACTGTGCCGGACAACGAAGGTCGCGGCCGGTTCCGGGCTGCAGCAGAACGAGAAGACCGGCGGCCAGGCGGGCCGCCGGGGTCGGAATCCGGAAGGGGGACCAGCCTTGCCGGTCCGGTTGAGGAAGAACTGGCCGGCCAGGTCGGGCCGGCCGGAAGGGAGGAAACCAGGGGTAATTAATCCTCCGGCCAGAAAATAAACAGCCCCCCATAATAAGGGGGGCCGGTTTCACAAAGGGGGGCAGGCGGCCCCCCGTTTTCCAATCAGCTCGGCCTACGGCCGAGCTGGCAGCGCGCCCAGCGCGCTGCCTAGCGCCGAACCGGTGCGCCGGGCCGGTCCTCCAGGCCAGGCCGAGCCGGGCTGGGCCACGCCGCGCCGGGCCGGGCGGGTCAACCCGGTTCGGGCCAACCGGGGGGTCTCGGGCCGGGACAGCCCGGGCACGAAACCCCCGATACCGAGCAGTTTGGATTCAAATGCCCATAACATGGGATACGGACTTCCAAACGACACGCTGTCAGTGGCGATATGATCCTTGGATTGAGATAGTTGTTTCGGTATATCGCACTCAAGGTTTTGGATTACTTTGAGTTCGGCTGGGTTGGTTCGTACACGAAACCAACCGGGCCCTCGGAGCGGAAACACTCATATCTTGAGCTACAGATGTCCGATTGACGTGCCGTCAGCTTTTTTGAGTTCCTCTTAGTGAGACGGATCTTTTGACATACTCCGACCGAGGTTTGGACATAAATGGAGTACGGTCGGGTTGGTTTTTCCTTAAAAACCAATCGGGCCCCTGGGACGAAAAAGCCATTAACTCTCAGACCGGGCGTCCGATTGACGCGCCGTCTGTTGCGTTGAGTTCTTGTTGAAGATACAGAAATTTTGGATACATCAACTCTGGACTATGTGACGGTTGATGTATCAGCCTCTCGGCTCGTGGAGCGGACCCTCCCGAACGAGCTTGCTGTGTGCGGGAACCCTAGAGCTGGCTGCGACTGCTACTGTGACTGTGACGACGACTGTGCAGAGATCCTCAATGGATTCGACAACGACGACTACAGAACTCAGCGATCCTGTGTCGATGAGTGCTACCGATCCTGTGTGGTCTGCGCTCAGCGGTCCTGTGTGCACCAGTGCCTACAGATCCTGTGTGGGTCTGATCCTGTGTGGGTCTTTTCGGGGGTTAGTACCTATAGATACTTTGTGGGTCCAATGACTTAGATGGATCATTGATCATCTCTATCGTCCTCGAAGAAGTATACCTGTGTGAGCTGAATCCTGTTGCTTTCCTGTGTGGATTGTGTTGTGCTATCCTGTGTGGATTTCGTTTTGCTTTCTTGTGTGGAATACGTTTACTTTCATGTGTGGACTGAGTTGTACTTGGGCTCGGAAGTTGGAGCGTATTGGAATTGGTGACTTAGGTATATGTATGGGAATATACCTAAGCAGTGTCAGTTGTTACTTCATCATTGTATCTTTCTTCTGTGGTTTATCCTTTGTGGATTTTGGGATACCTTCGGGGGTCTAGGGATCCCTACTGAGTAGCTTATACTCACCCCTTCACGGGCTATACCCGCACTACATTGTGTTGGTTGCAGACGACGGACATCGTTGATCGTGGTTGAGGCTCGCAGAGCAGGACAGTACCTAGAGGTGGACCACTGGGCGGAACGTGCTCGGAGCGGATGGCGGGACCTGAGGAGCAGTGGAGCTATCTGTACCCACCCTTCAGGTGGGATTTCTAGTGGACAGTTCGGCGTAGCGAATTTTACTTTACAGTTGTTGTTTTCCCTTTTGAGTTGTACTTCACTTTCAGTTTGGGTTTGTATACTGGACCATTTACTTTTCTGCACTTTCAGTTGTACTCTGTTTTTACATAGTGTTTACTATCCCGCTTGCTTACTCTATGGTGCTTGTTTACTTTTCAAAGGCAATGCCTTACCTTTTTACCGGGATTTACGCCTTGGTTATAGTCGCCAGCCCCTGGCCTATGGAAGGCGGGCTTGGGGTAGTCACGGCACGGGCCTCGAGGATGGTTCGTGACAAATTGGTATCAGAGGAGTTTGGTTCTACCGCAAACTATGATCTTTTCTATGTGAAGCAATAATGTTTAGAATATTGAGTGTGGTTATCAGTCCAGGGAGTCTAGTGTTGGTGCGGCGGCCGACGTATCCATACACCAGGACCCTGACTTCTGATTTCTGACTAAATGCACGAAAACATTGATTGCATGTGTGTTTCAAAGTTTTCGTTGTGATTACTATCTGTGTCTATTCCACCCTTGCTGCAGTACTTATAGACACAGGAGCGAGTCACTCTTTCATAGTCGCTGACCTTGTTCAGAGCTCGGAGATTCTGATAGAGCTGTTGGCTCGATCCTTACGGCTAGAGACTCCTACGGGAGAAGACTCGATGATTACGAACTGGTGTCGGTAGTGTGAGTATACTCTAGGAGGTGAGAGCTTCGACTCTGATCTTCTTGTAGTAGCGTCGAGGCGTTACGAAGTCATCTTGGGCATGTATTGGTTATCTACAGTCCATGCACAGATTGACTGTTTTAGGCGCAAGGTGCGATGTGTATGCACCGACAGGAGCAGGTTCACCTTCACCGGCGAGAAGGGATCCTTAGCAGCACAGGATGGACTTCCGCGGAGGATAGGACATCCCATCACTCATCAGTTGGCTAGCCTCATCCTAGGAGCAGTTGACGTGCGGAGTCTTGGTTTTCCTGCAGTGGTGGATCAGATTGCGAACGGTTTCCCTGACGATGTTCAAGGGTTACCTCCTCGCAGAGAGGTAGACTTTTATATTGACTTGTACCCTAGGAAAGCCCCGATATCGACCCCAGCGTATCGGATGGCCCCCGCTGAGCTTCGAGAGCTACGGGTACAGTTGGAGGACTTACAGGGCAAGGGGTTCATCCGACCCAGTGTTTCACCCTGGGCTTCCCCGATATTGTTCGCCAAGAAGGCGGACGGAAGCTTCCGACTTTGTGTTGACTATCGTCGCTTGAACCAGGTGACAGTGAGGAACAAGTATCTATTACCGAGGATTGATGACCACTTTGATCAGCTCAAGGGAGCACGGTGGTTCTCGAAGATAGACCTCAGGTCAGGCTATCATCAGCTCAGAGTTAGAGACAAGGACGTGAAGAAGACGGCCTTCAGTTGTCTGTATGGCCACTATGTGTTCTTTGTTATGCCCTTCGGCGTAACCAATGCTCCAGAAGTGTTCATGGCCCTCATGAATAGGATCTTTCAACCATACCTCAATCTATTTTTCGTGGTCTTCATCGATGAAATTTTGATATACTCAACGACTGAGGAGGAGCATGCCTACCACTTGTGAGTTGTACTAGAAACACTCCGAGAGCACCATCTTTATGGTAAACTCTCGAAGTGTCAGTTCTGGATACGTGAGGTCCACTTCTTGGGACACGTCATCTCTGAGGTGGGAGTTGCAGTGGATCCTGCGAAGATTGAGGCATTGTTAGCTTGGGAGCCACCCAGGAGCGTGACGGAGGTGCGGAGTTTCTTGGGACTAGCTGGATACTATCGGAGATTCGTGCCAGACTTCTCTAGAGTTGCGGCACAACTCTCAACTTTGACGAAGAAGGGGAAACCCTTCGTGTGGTCAGACAGATGTCAGCAGAGCTTCCAGAAGCTGAGACAGAGATTGACCAGCGCACCTATCATGAGGTTGCCTGAGGAGGTAGTAGGGTACGTAGTTTACTGCGATGCATCAGGGACCGGACTCGGATGTGTCCTGATGCAGGAGCGGGCAGTGATCGCCTATTGATCATGTCAGTTGAGGCCGCATGAGCATAACTACACTACCCATTACCTGGAGTTAGCAGCATTGGTCTTCACTCTGAAGGCATGGCGACACTACCGGATGGGCGAGTGCTTTACAGTCTTTTCTGATCATCAGAGTCTCAGGTATATCTTCTCGTAGAGGGAACTGAATCTGAGACAGCGGCGATGGCTCGAGTTCCTCCAGGACTATTACTTTGAGATAGTCTATACTCATGGGAAGGGGAACGTAGTGGGCGATGCCCTCAGCAGGAGGATGGGCATTCAGCTACTTGAGGAGGCGAAGGAGCATCTAGCCTCTTTGCAGATATCCTTCGTGGATAGAGATGGAGCAGCCTTCCTTTAGTCTCTCACAGTCACTCCTCCACTTCTACAGCTTGTCAGGGAGGCACAGCGTGGGGACGCTGACTGTGAGACGCGGCGTGCACAGATATCCTCAGGACAGGCACTTGATGGTTTCTCCTTTGGATCATAGCACGACATCCTTTTCAAAGGACTTACCATGGTACCGGTTGCTTTACAGGAGGAGGTGCTGAGAGAGTTTCACACTTCTCCCTTGGTGGTACATCTCGGAGTGGCGAAGAAGTACCAGGATCTCAGACGACAGCACTGGTGGCCTGGCATGAAGAAGGCTGTGGTAGAGTTCGTTTTCGATGCCTCACCTGTCAGTAGGTGAAGGCTGAGAACCAGGTACCAGCAGCCTTGGTACAGCCCTTGGAGGCTCCGGAGTGGAAGTGGGACGGCATATCTATGGACTTCGTGACTGGACTTCCACGAACTTCCAGAGGTCACGACTCCATCTGGGTGATTGTCGACCGACTCACCAAGTCGGCTCACTTCTTACCCATCCGAGAGCAGGGCTCAGTGGAGAGCATGGGATGACTTTACGTTCAGGAGATTGTACGGCTTCACGGTGTGCCATCTTCTATCGTCTCCGATCGAGATGCTCACTTTACTTCCCGGCTTTGTAAGGGATTACAGGAGGCGTTCGGGATGCAGCTACGTCTGAGTACAGCTTTTCACCCTTAGACAGATGGTCAGATGGAGAGGACCATTCAGACTCTCGAGGACATGCTCCGCGCATGTGTCCTCGACTTTGGTCGTAGCTGGGAGGACCACCTACCCTTGGTGGAGTTTGCGTACAACAACAGCTACCACTCCACCATCGGGATGGCACCGTACGAGGCATTGTACGGCCGACCTTGTAGATCTCCTTTGTGCTGGACAGACCCTAGGGAGTCAGCACATGTGGGACCGGAGATGGTCCAGGCCACGACAGAGAAGGTCCAAGTCATCCAGGAGCGGATGAGGACAGCTCGGATCCGGAAGAAGTCATACGCTGACAGGAGGCGGAGGCCACTAGTGTTCGAGGATGGTGACCACGTCTTCTTGCGGGTCTCATCTCGACGTGGTATACATAGATTTGGCCGGGGCGGCAAGTTATCTCTGTGCTTCATCGGACCATTCCAGGTCCTCAGCAGGATTGGCAAGGTGGATTATCGCCTGGCTCTACCACCTCAGTTGCACCGGGTGCACGACGACTTCCACGTATCTCAGCTGAGGAGATACGTGCATGACCCGACGCACATCATTGACCATGGGGAGCTTGACATTGACGATGGGGAAAATTTTGCGGAGGTTCCATTGGAGATCGGGGATCGATAGGAGAGGGTCCTACGTAGACGGTCGATTCCTCCAGTGCGCATCAGATGGAAGCACGGGAACCTCCATGAGAGCACTTGGGAGCGGGAGGCTCAGATGCGTGCTCAGTACCCACATTTGTTTCCATTGTTTTTATGTATCTTTACGGGGACGTAAATCCCTGATGTGGGAGTAATGTAATGACCCGTAAAATTCAAGCGAATTTTTTTCTTAATTTTTTTTAGAATTTTACAAGAGCGTTGTTTCTGACGGCACCTGATTCCGAGGCCCGGTGTGCCCGGAATCAATTTCTGAAGTTTGGCTCAGGTACGTTCAGTGAACGAACGAGAGAGAATTTCTAACTTTTGAACCGGTGCCCGGAATCGAATTCTGAGGGCACCGATGAACTCGCAATGCCGTTATTCACTTAAGGAGACCTTTTCCGAGGTTGCGTTTTATGCGGAATGAAAGTTAGTTTTGGGTAAAATTTGAAGAAGTTAAATAAAATTGTGGAACACAATTTTATTTTTAACTTGTTGGTTAACTCCTCCCAAAGGGAGTTAGAGGTGGGAACCACATCCACATAACCTCCCTTGGGAGGATTAAGTGTGGTGGGGCCCACACGAGACCTAACTTTTGAACTTCCCTCTTAATGTGACCTTTGAGTTTCTTGCCAAATCCATGCATTTAATTAATTGAACCAACTTAATTAATTAATTTGTGTGTTTGAATTCTTTGGAATTCATTTTTCCAACATTAAAAAGATAGATTATATTCTTCTTTTTGGGTTGGCATAATCTTTTTGGGGAGAACTAAGGAGAGGAGAAGAACTCTTGGAAGATCACCAACCTCTCAAGGAAGAACGTTCCACGTTTCTGAAGAACGTGAAGAAACATCTCATACCATCTTCAACTGGAGTAAGGAAGGGAAGCACCGCCGCCTACGAAGTATACAGAGGGTGACGTCTCGGCACGACTTCACCGAGCTCTTCTCCCACCAACCTAGAAGGAACGACGCCCGACCTCCACGACGCTTGTCTTCCGCGGGTCTTTGAAGAACTCCGTTCTTGAAACTGAGGTAGGGGTTTATTTTATTCCATTGTTCATGATTTATACCCGTGATATTTCTTCGTGAAATTTGTCCAATTTTTAGCGAATAACGTGAGGGGGCCGAACCGCATGAACACGGCCGACCCTCCTCCTTTTTCATGTTGTTCTTTTTTGTGGATTGAAAATGGGTGTGGCGTGGTTCCGTCGCACCACGCAGGATCATACGACAAGAAACGCGCGGCGCCGTCGCGCCGTGTCATAAAATAATTCAAGGACGCGACGCCGTCGCGCCGTGTCGAAGAAAGTCAGAGACACCGCGGCCGGAGCGAGGTCGTGGCGGAAGGGCATGATGCCATCGCGCCGTGCTAGACAATGAAGGCCACGGCCGGTTCCGGGCCGCGGTAGAACAAGAAGACCGGCAGCCAGCCGGGCTGCCGGTGTCGGAAGCCGGAAGGGGGACCGGCCTTGCCGGTCCTGTTGAGGAACAACTGGCCGGCCAGGTCGGGCTGGCCGGAAGGGAGGAAAACCAGGGGGAATTAATCCCCCGGCCAGCAAATAAATGTCCCCCCATAATGAGGGGGGCCGGTTTCACAAAGGGGGGTAGGCGGCCCCCCGTTTTCCAATAAGCTCGGCCTACGGCCAAGCTGGCAGCGCGCCCAACGCGCTGCCTAGCACCGAACCGGCGTGCCCTGCCGGTCCGCCAGGCCAGGCCGGGCCGCGCCGGGCCGGGCCGGGTCGACCCTGTCCGGGCCGGGTCGACCCTGTCCGGGCCGGGTCGACCCTGTCTGGCGTGGGTCGACCCGGTTCGGGCCAACCGGGGGGTCTCGGGCTGGGACGGCCCGGGCCCGAAACCCCCAATACCGAGCGGTTTGGATTCAAATGCCCATAACTCGGGATACGGACTTCCAAAGGACGCACCGTCAGCGGTGATACGATCCTTGGATCGAGACGGTCGTTTCGTTATATCACACTCAAGGTTTCGGATTACTTTGAGTTCGGCCGGGTTGGCTCGTACACGAAACCAACCGGGCCCTCGGAGCGGAAACGCTCATATCTTGAGCTACAAACGTCCGATTGACGTGCCATCAGCTTTGTTTAGTTCCTCTTAGTGAGAGGGACCTTTTGGAATACTCCACCTGAGGTTTGGACGCAGGTGGAGTACGGTCGGGTTGGTTTTTTCTTAAAAACCAACCAGGCCCCTCGGACGAAAAAGCCAATAACTCTCAGACCAGGCGTCCGATTGACGCGTCGTCTGTTGCGTTGAGTTCCTGTTGACGATACAAAACGTTTGGATACATCAACTTTGGACTATGTGACGGTTGATGTATCAGCCTCTCGGCTCGTGGAGCGGACCCTCCCGAACGAGCTTGCTGTGTGCGGGAACCCTAGAGCTGGTTGCGACTGCTACTGTGACTGTGACGACGACTGTGCAGAGATCCTCATTGGATTCGACGACGACGACTACAACACTCAGCGATCCTGTGTGGATCAGTGCTTCTGATCCTGTGTGGGTCTGATCCTGTGTGGGTCTACGGTCAGCGGTCTTGTGTGAACCAGCACCTACAGATCCTATGTGGGTCCGATCCTGTGTGGGTCTTTGCGGGGGTTAGTACCTATCGATCCTTTGTGGGTCCGACGACGTAGATGGATCAGTGATCATCTCTATTGTCCTCGAAGAAGTATACCTGTGTGATCTGAATCCTGTTGCCTTCCTGTGTGGATTGTGTTGTGCTATCCTGTGTGGATTTCGTTTTGCATTCCTGTGTGGAATACGTTTACTTTCCTGTGTGGACTGAGTTGTACTTGGGCTCGGAGGTTAGAGCATATTGGAATTGATGACTTAGGTATATGTATGGGAATATACCTAAGCAGTGTCAGTTGTTACTTCATCATTGTATATTTCTTCTGTGGTTTATCCTTTGTGGATTTTGGAAGACCTTCGGGGGTCTCAGGGTCCCTACTGAGTAGCTTATACTCACCCCTGCACGGGCTATGGCCGCACTACGTTGTGTTGGTTGCAGACGACGGACAACGTTGATCATGGTTGAGGCTCGCAGAGCAGGACGGTACCTGGAGGTGGACCACTGGGCGGAACGTGCTCAGAGCGGACGGTGGGACCTGATGAGCAGTGGAGCTATCTATACCCACCCTTCAGGTGGGATTTCCAGTGGACAGCTTGGCTTAGCGGATTTTACTTTACAGTTCTTGTTTTCCCTTTCGAGCTGTACTTTACTTTCAGTTTGGGTTTGTATACTAGCCCATTTGCTTTTCCACACTTTCAGTTGTACTCTGTTTTTACTTAGTGTTTACTATTCCACTTGATTACTCTGTGGTGCTTGTTTACTTTTGAATGGAAATTCCTTCCCTTTTTACTGGGATTTACACCTTGGTGCTAGTCACCAGCCCCTGGCCTATGGAAGGCGGGCTTGGGGAAGTCACGACACGGGCCCCGAGGACGGTTCTTGACAGAACATTGTCAGAAAAATAACAAAAATTCACACAAAGTAAATTTTGATGTCCCAGTCATAAATAATAAGTTTATTTTGACAAACATAACTTATAAAATTATCAAAATATATATTTAAAAATGGTTTTCCATCAAAAGGCAGTAAAACAATCTTTTAAAAAATATTAGTTTATTCCATGCTAAAGATTGGATTTATTTTCATTTTAAGCCTCTAAAACACTATCCAATTCATTAATAGACATAGATAAAAATATCTATTATTCATTACTTACTTGGGATGTTACATGTTCTCCATTAGAAGGCGGTAAAATTGCCTTATGAAAAAATATCATTTTATGTGAAAAACCAGACTTATTCTTATATTATACCAATCAATACTATTGGATGAATTTTAGAAAATAATTTATTGAATTTATGATTTACATATTTAATTAATATCAAACAATAACTGTAATTAATTTAATTTATTATTATAAAATTCCATTGTACGCATACAAATAGTTCTTTATCAAAAAATTTCTTATATATTCAATTAGTGTTGATATTCATGTATATTTAGTTGTTAACAAGTGAATTCAAAAATATATGTCAATAATTTATTTTATATTATCAATAACCGTTAATTTAACAACTGGTTTGTATCTCATCATATAAAATTATTAATGTCTTAGTATTATATTATTGTTCGGTATATCTTAGTCATAGACATAATGAAAAAATACTGAAAAATTAGTCCTTGAATGTTATAGAAGATTACTCAATGTTTCATGCATTAAAAGATATAGAATATATTTATTTTAAATATTAAATATATCACAATGTCTCATAATGTTATATTCCTTTCTGCACTTGTGTTGCGTATCATACATGCTATTAAGTACAATATTCATAGGTTAGAATTTTGGGGTGTAAAATTCTACCAACCATAATTAAATTTCATCCCCTAAATTTAACCGTGATATTTGTAATTTATGGTCTGAAATTTTAAAATACTATAGTTGAAAAACCAACATCATAAATTGGGTTAGCAAAAAATATTATTTAAAATAGGGAAAAGGAAAATATGTAGTTCACCCCAAAATCAGGCTTTCGAATAGGAGAACATTAGTGAAATCATGGATATGAAATAGAAATATAACCATCATGTTCAGATGGGGAGTGATAGAAAACATGTTTATGAAAACTTTTTTGACCAAAAACTATAAAATAGTTGTGTGAATAAAGATCATTGATGTCATCAAAAATAAATTTAAGAGGAAAACTTTTGTGTTTAAGACCCTTTTTATAGATTTGAGGAATTATTTTAATCTCTACGAGTATAAGTAAATAAAAAATTTTATTTCATAAACACGATATTTTACTTTAGTTGTACCTTGAACTAGATATAATTAATTTATTTTCAAAATTTCATCATTAGGTGAAGTAATATATCAATATCTAAAAATATATCCAAATTGAAACTTAAACTATTTCATAAAAGGTTAACCTTTGGAAAATATTATTATATATTAAGTTATAAGGATGGTCATTGAATTTTCAAAATTTACTTATCAAAATATTTTAATCAACCTGAAGCTGCTCTAAATTTTCACATTCAAAACTTTTGAATACATTCATAATTTATTCTCTTGGAATTTGGAAATAACATGAATTAACATAATTTTTTTTAGATAATTAATGATTTCATATTAATTGAGTAAAAACATGTTATTGGATATATTAATTAAAATAAAAAATGTTTTAAACTCTATCAATGATGGAATAAACCAATTTTTCAAAAACCAATTAATTAGTTTCAAGGTATTCAGTGCTATCAAATTTAATTTTACAAAATAAATCATATCATTGTCCCAAAATCATTATCCCAGTATATAGAACATATTAAGGGTTATTTTTCCCTTAATCATTTTTCCAAAAAAAAAATAACTTTCTATCAAATTTATTTTCATGGTACTAACAAAAATATGGTATTAGTTCATTGACAAACAACTTCTAAAGTACAATCCCCACACATTACACAATACTTATAACCATGAAATCATAAAAATTAACATTTCCAGCATTATTCAAGGATCCAAATATAGATGAAAATTAATCATTCCACTTCATCTATATCAATTGAATAATCTTGTTCGTATCACCTTGTCCAATTCTTTGGTAGATTACCATACCTCTTTGATATATTTTTTGGCATAGACATATTCTTACAGTTGTAACACTGAATAACACCATTTTACTTCATCCCTTTGCATTATTTTTCTTGTTGACCATTTATCTGAACTTATAAAAAACACTCATTCCTTTCAAGCATTTACCTGGTTGAATCTTTCTAAAGGTATCACACATAAAAAAAAATCCTTCTTTTCCATTCATCCCTTTATCTATTATATTCTCTGCCATCCCCTTATTCTATTTCATTGTTTTAAATATATACTACTTGGAGAATTCCTTCCTTATCTTTATTACACACATATATATTCATCATATGAAGAAAAGGTCTGACACACTATCACACTGCGGATACATGGTTTAGTTCCTTTGAAGAAATGATCAATCTTTAATTTTGTGTTATGTATGAAATTTGTATAATACCTTACTGGCCAAATAAATATATCTTCATAATCTGTTACACTTTCTTATTTATTTTACATTAATATAATAAATTTATCTTCATGAAACTTTGATGATCACAAGGGAGTTATTTATCATATAATCTATCCCTAAATGTTCTCCATTAAATGAGTTCTATTTCATCTTCCTCCCTAGAAATTTGGATAAAAAACCTCCATTAAGTTTCATCACCGTTGATAAAATACACTTCAAGTGTAACCATTTCCTTTTCCCCACAACCAAATTCCATGAATATCTTCCACAAAGTCTTAATCCATTTCTCATCCCCAATTGGGCCAGTATTCCTACTAAATTATTTGGGCCTCTATCGCCTAAAGTGATACATCTTGAGAGAATCTCATTGTGGAATATGTTTCCCCATATGTGTAAGGTTACGTGTCATGACTTGATTAAGATGCCTAAATATTTTTATAATTTCTCTATTTCAATGTCAACTATATTGGTTTCTTCAATTGGAAAATCTCTACATTTTCCAAGAGTATTAATACCATTATTCTGACAAAGATCTATTTCTTAACCGTTCTATATACTAGATTAAATCATAAAATTAGAATCTATAATTCCAAAAATGGTAAAACACATAATATAGAAATATGTTCTGTAAATATTTGAATCATAATATTTGGTTTCATTAGGGGAATATTTAATTATAAATAATTCATAATTGCGTCTAAACAAAATTAGTATTATACATGGAATATCCCCTAGGAGTTTTAATCCTGGTGTCTAGTAAGGCTCATTTTCAGGTACCAAGTTACGATCGAGTTAGGCCCAATGCTCCTTGTCAGAGTTCATACACCCAGGTAAATATAGCCTGAAACCTTATCCACATGTAGTATCCAGACAAAGATGTATTTATAGTAATAACCACATAATCTATACCATAAAAAAATAATATTATTCTCTTCTATTATTTTCTCCAATGCCAATGTTATGGTAATGTTCCCTACTCTATTTTTAAAAAATCTTGTTCTGAATGATTTTTCTAAACTTTTTCTGATAACAACTCTAATGTCGCATCCCCAAAAACCCTCGATTTGGTGCATTATTTTATTATATTAGAATAGATATATGTTTCAAATCCCAATGTACTGAATAATATATAGGTTTTTAGAAAACAGATAACATGTATGATACACATATTACATTAGGAAATAGAAATTAAAACATAATACGTAACAGCAAATAAATAATTACATCCTTGAAACTCATTCAAGAGATAACTCTTCATATCCAAGGGAAATGAACAAAAATATGTTTGAAATCAAATTCTCAATAAGTGTACTCTCACTGGAAGAAATAATGAATTATTCAGAACAAATCAACATGGAATTATGAATAACTATGAACACATGAAATTTAATTTACAAGATATTTCATAATCAATATGGAAAGGTAGTAAAATGAAAAAAAATCATTAAAATAATATACTAATAATAAAAATGAATCTATATATTTGGTTCACAATGAAAATATCAAGGATAATAAATACTAAGTCAAAATAATGGAAATTCTTAATTATTTGAACTCATGTCTAACGCACATGAAAACCTATACTTTCAAAATCAATTCTCCATGAAGTTTAAAAGTATAGGTAGAATATTTATTAATTTTTAAAAATTATTTCTCTCATGAGAAAATGTTTATGCATATAGGGGCTATATAATGTCCGGGCCCCAACTGTCACTACATGTCTAAAGCATTCTTCCTATAGAGTAATTGATTTTGTTAATGAAAAATATACTTTACCGTAAAATAATTATATTGAATAAATAATACATATTTATCAATAATTAATAATTAGAGGATAATGAAAATCATGTTTTGTTTATTTTGATGAATGTAAATACCATTTAACGATCATTAAAACATTTACGAGGAAAAATAATATTTAATCATGCCAATGTATTCTATACAACTTTAGAAAATTTGTATCATAATCCCCATGAAGTAATAACATTAAATGACCATTTAATATCATTATAATAAGGATATTAAGAATATAAAATGTCAAAGGAAATTATATACACCATAAAAAAGTGAATTTGTTCATAACAATAAATAACTCTCAATGGAATGTAAATTGAGTTGAAACCCCTTACATTGAGTCTGAATTTTGATGTGTGTCTTTATATTCATAAATAATAAAGTTATTTTAATAATTTAAATTCTTAGAAACGATTTTATTGTTTATAATTAAGTTCAATTTAATTATTATAATGTTTTATATAACTAATTAAATAATTAATTTTACATTGGGTGTTTTGAACAAATTTGGCTAAAGTGTTATAGTGATTTCGGTAGATAGAATATAGTAAAAGGGGTGATTATATAAACATATACAGAATAATATTAATTAAATAATTATGTTATTTATAAAAAATTTATACTTTTAAAATAAATCATGAAAAATTGTTATAAAAAATGAACAAAAGTTACAATCATGGAGACGATTGGATGTATGTACACATGAGTATCGTTCCCATTATTTAATTGTCATTATAGAATGAAGTTAAGAATCATTATATGTTAATATAATGATAATTATGTTATAAATACCATGTTATTAAATCATATATAACTATATATGTAATTCATGTTTTTTAAAATGAATCACATTTTGTCAAGGACGTGGTAGTCTACACGTCCATGGCCGACATTATCAATCATTAGTGTGTGAAAAGGCTAATAAAAAAATGGTATTTTATATTTGCAGAAATTTAATTATGTAATTAATATCATACAGCTAAAATTTATGCTACATAATTTTTTGTCAGCCTATCCTTAATACATTCCATGTAATGTGTGAACATATAACATCGCTTTGACGAGGTGGTTATCCACACGTCCACAAACGATGTAATTGTATTTACAAAAAATGGAGCACATAAATGTATGTGTTATATAAAAATTAAAGAAGAATAAATACATAGTAAATTTCGTTTATTTCATATATATATAGTCTTTCAATCATAATTAACAATTTTAAAATTTTGTAACTAAAAAAAGAAAAATCATTATTTTGCGAGGTGGTAGTTTATCGTACACATGAATGGTATGTTTGTTACACATTATATGGAATTGTCAATAAGTGTAGGTAAAACCCTTAGAATGAAAAAATATATGTATATTAATTATAATAATTTTAGTTTTTTAATCATGGAATAAGAATATTTTATGTGGTGGAGGATAAAAATAAAACAAAAGATCTTGAAGAAAGATGATACAAATTCATTGGGTATGTCTTTTTGGTTTGGATGAAAGGGATTCCATGGATATATTTATTCCTAATGTGTGGATTGTTGGATGAGGCCAGGGATTTTGGGTTATTATTTTATCATAAATT
The DNA here is from genome assembly GCA_963277665.1 of Viscum album. NCBI lineage: Eukaryota > Viridiplantae > Streptophyta > Magnoliopsida > Santalales > Viscaceae > Viscum > Viscum album. The sequence continues at coordinate 460,696,891 of OY728139.1, read as the reverse complement.
GGGTGAGAAAATTTTCTTGAGACATATTAATAAGTGGGAGGTGTTATTGCCTTTTTATAGTGGTGGAGGAGTGATATTATTTTAAATTTTGGAAAATGGAATTTCACCCACCATTTTACAATGAAAAATGGATCAAATAATAGAAAATATTAAATAATATGGTTTATAGGTTCTAAATATGTAAAAAATGGATTGTTTTTATGTTTCTTGTTCATTTTGGGTATTAAGTTTGAGGTTTAGTCCTTTATTATGATTTTGTTTCTCTTAATAACTCTAAATAATTTTAATCACATTCATTAATATATTTGGTCAAAAAAATAATTACACTCATTATCCATTATAAATTATAATTATTCCAAATATAGAATCCATTTTTCCAAACTCTAATGAAAGAAGTGGTAGAAATGAATTTAAAATTAATCTCTATAAGGGATGAAAATGAAGGCTTTTTACGTAAAAATGTTGAAAAGATTCCTAAATTTTTGTAACCAATTAAAATTTTAAATTGATTAAAATGAACTAAATTATATAAATATATGTAAATTTTATCAAATTAATATTTAAAACTAATAAAAAATTATAATTTATTCTTAAAAATAATTTTTATGAAAAAGCATTATTGAATTAATATTTAGTATTTTTCACGATTCATTAAAAAAATTAAACATCTCAGAGAAGTACCAAAAATCAACCTAAATTAATTTTGACCTTCCAATTTAAAAAAAATAATTTTATTTTAACAATATATAATTTATAAAATTACAAAAAATCAGATTTATAATATCTATATTAAAATTTGGTAAAATCACCTTTAGAAAAAAAAATTATTTTCCGGTCTAAAACTGAATGTATTATTATCTTATGACTATATATTATATTGGTTGAATATAAAAAATATTTTATTGAAAATAATATATATATATATATATATCATTATCATTCACATATGGTAATTAATTTAAATAATTATTAAAAAATTCCATTGGAAGCATAATAATGTTTCTTTATAAAATAATTTCATAAATATTAATTTGGTTTTGAAATTTATTTCTATTTAGTTGTTAACCAATGAATTCAAAAATATATATCCATAAGATATTTTACACTATTCATAACAATCTAATTAAATTTTAGGTTGTATCTTATCATATTAATTAATTTATATCTTAATAATATATTATCATTCAGTAAAATGTGGTCTTGCGTGTAACGTAAACAACCAAAAAAAGTTATTATTGAATGTAATAAATGATAAATCCGTGTTTCATTCATTAAAAGAGATATAATATATTGATTTAAAATATTAAATATTTTATAGTATTTCATAATGTTATATTCCTTTCAAAACATGGTGTTTTTTATCATACACTATGTTAAATACAATATTATTACATTATAATTTAGTGGTGTTACATAATATGTGAAGATGGTGCACTCTAACATAGGTTGAAACATATTGTAAAGACTCCTTTACTTTGTACATAATGTATTTTTACCATAATGAAATCGATATCAATCATGGATGAAAACTTTTGATGGGAACTCGGAAAAAGGTTGGTCACATTTCCCTTTAATAAAAAATGAAATGTTAACCAAGGTGTAGGTCTATAAAATATTACATGGAAAAAAATTATAAAAACATGACAATAAGGGTTTAGTGGGAATATATGTTTTGGGAAAACTTAAGTAGAATAGTTTTTATATTATCTAATTTATAACTATCATGCATATATAAAATATTTTAAGTGATATTATAATGGATACATAAGTAAATTCACAAGTGTATAAAAATATGACATTAATTCAAGGTTATCCATGATTAAAATGGGAAATATGGAATAATTATTGCAAGGGAATGAGGATAAATGAGAATTTATTCATTCATCATCTCACACTATTTCATGGAAAGGGAGATTCTATTTAAAAAAATTAATTAGTTTAAAAATTGGGATATTCATAAAATATATAGAATTTTATATCTATTAATTAACTATATATAATAGTGTTAAAATCACATATTTATCATGTTTTCATTCAAAAATTTATACGCATGGTAATATGGTATATAGTTCTATAAAATATTTACCATATAATTACTCAGCAATGATTTCCTTTACAATCAATATCTTCCGTTGTTATAGGTCGAGTTATGTTTCCTAAAAATGATAATGATATTTCAATAACTATATGGAAATTATATATGTTATTTACACCATAATTATTTGATATCCTAGTACCCTTTATGGTTTGATTGGTATGGAATAACTGACATTGTGGATACATACTTTTCATATAGATGTACCCCCAATGAATTATATATTGTGATATTAAAATAGTTTGACAAAACTGAACCATTCTATAAATAGTTATTATATATTATTATTTTATATATGAATCCATTTAATTCTATACTAAATAAAAATTTTATGGGGATACAGTTGGTTTTATAAAGTATTATAAATATTGACACTTCAAAAAAAACAGAATATGAAAAATAGATATTTTAACAATATCCATAATTTGTTTGAAATAGCCACACTTTTATATTTTTCCTATCATTGTAGAGGTTTTATCATATTAATAATATAACAATGGTATCATTATGAAATGTAATATTACTAGGTTTTGAGGATGGATATCCAATATATATGAGAAAGTATTTAATACCAACTTTCATGAACACATTTCAAAATATTTTTCAAAAAAATAAAAATGAATCCATGGTAAATTGAAATGGTTATACAATGTAAAATATTTTAATTTACTGTATTACAATGGCGACACAATTAAAGTTTATACTCTCTAAAAATGTATCAATATGAACACAATACAAATTACAATAACATATTACCTATTATGGGAGATGTGATGCATTTATCTTGATTTAAAGAGAGAAATAATAGTTATAAAAACATAAATTACATTGGAATCTCTTATAAAATATGATATCATAATTATATGTCATCTCATATTTCAATTTCATGATTTAAATTGGTATATAATATAATAATAGAGAATGTTCATGACTTGGATCTTTTAAATTTCAATTTTAGAATGGAAGTACATGAAGATAACCTCTTTATAATGACATCAAATAAAGTGAAATGATTTAATATCCATGATTCTTCAGATGAAAATTTGTCTATTATAATTTTCAAAATGAATAAAAATATATAATCAAGTGATAATTCATTATAGAATGATATTTTTCTTGAACTATCACATATAATGCATGCTCGATATAGTGGAGATGATGTCGTGTATGTTAGAGGTGTACATAAATAAGGAATTTTGATAATTGATAAAGTGTAAAAAACACATAAAACATTATTTAAAAAAGAAAATTAAACCTTATAAGAATGATGCAACATAAATTTGTTTATAAATGATAAGTATTCATTGAAATGATTTTTATTCAATAAGATTCATATGTTTTGAAACATTTTCATTTAACCAACTACATAAAAAATCCGTTCAGCATACAAAAATTATAGTTTAATTTAAAAATGATAATATTGAAACTGTATTTATCTATAATTTAATTATTTATTTCTATTAGGTTTGATTCTCATTATACTTGAAATTTATTTTAATTCCCTCTAATGAAAATCAGGTTGGATGCTCCCAAAATATTGAATACACTGCATAATTAAAGGAACATGTTTCCAAAGAAAAGTTAAATATATTCATTTTGGTAACAATGTTGATGATTTATTTAAATATAAAAAACACATTAAGGAACATAAGTTCATTTTTGTATGAAATAATTCAGTTTTTCTATAAAAACAATCTCAAGTATCTTGGTGTAGTGGATGAATTTAACAAGAAGTACAAGATACTTATTCAAAATATTATCCAAAGACAATTATTAATACAAATTTGATATAAATGTATATATGAATAATTTTTTCAAAATCTATTTTATAAATTTATTTATGTAGTCTTTATATTAAAAAAATATGATTTGTTTTCTTATTATAGATATTTATTTGATAAGAATATTGTTTCTAGAAAAACAATTGGTAATTATTTTGGTATTTTAAGTCACTATGATCATTTTTAAAAGATATTTATTTTAAATTTATTTTCATTATTTTAGTATCAGGTTTTTATTTATTTTTTTATAACAAAATATATTTTAGTTCAAAACATTGATCACATACGTAAAACCATAAAATTGATATTTGATTCTAATTAAACTCTAGAATAATGATCATTGATTAATTTTTAACCTGTATGAATAAACTGATATCTCCCTAATGCACAATCTATATATATTGAACCAAATAATATTTTTCATTTTATGTCTAAACAAATTATTTAATAAAAATAAAATACTAACAGATTAAACTCACAATATTTTTATTAAAATAAATGAAACTAGTATTTGATTCATTTGGGACATGTAATAATTAACCACACAAAATTCCAATGTGTGAAGTGGAAAATATTTCTGAAATAACACATTTCAAATACTAAATAAATGTTTTTTTGGAATATATGAAAGAAATTTTGGTCAAAATCATGCATCACAAACATTAAATAAGGCAAGAAGTCTCCATTTATCATGAAATTATTCAATAATTATCAACGATTAATTTGTGACATCTAGTAATGAAGTTTTCATAAATATAAATCCAAGTATGTTTTGAATGACCAAAAGTTTATTTCTTACATTTTAGTGTAAAATAAGTTCTGAACACCCATCAAATTCTTCTAATTGTTCAAACACAATAAGATTTCAAACAAACACTTTTAAAATGATCCTTGAATAATTTTTCCCATGTATGAATTAACAACACGTCATTCTAATATTCATGAATGTATGTTTGATTGAAATTTCAGGTTTTTTGATATCAAAATGAGTTTTTTTCAAAACCTGAGTTACATAATCAAAACTATAAAAATGGTTTTGGAATCTATGAAAGCACGAGAAAAATGAAATTTGATTCATTTGATAAATATTAGGAAGATTTTTATATCTATATAAAAATAGGTTTAATAACATTGACCTAAACTATATTTATCCATTTTTATTTGTAAAAAAAATTTAAAACCTGAATAAAATAATATTAAAACACTATATTTTTAAATTGGGGAACTATGATTGATAGGATATTTGACACAAAACACTGAACCCAAATGATCCATGATCATTTAAATATAAATTTTATAAAATGGAAGATAAATTAGATGTAACAAATATGTTTAAATACTTTTTTAATTACTTATAAAGGTTCTACTCAATATAAAAAATCATTTTAAAGAAGCACTCAGTTTTAAATAAAGGCATTTATTTTTCAAAATAATTACACTTTCTTCAAAAATGATTTTTTATTTTATTTTTTGATAAAATATAATAATTAGTTTTTTATGTTTTTGAAATTTAATTTTATAAATAAAACATAAATTGTTAAATCCACGTATCTTCATCAACATTGTGTGAAATTTTGGGATATTTTAGAAAATAATAATTTTCCAGTGAATAGTGAAAATATGGATTTTTTGTAAAATGTTCTAATTATTTTAATAAATAAAGTAATTAGAATGTCCCATTATTCATTTAATTTGATTTAAATGTAAAATATGAATAATTTATTTATTTTTCATATAATTAATTACTTTTAAAACATCATTACATTGGATTTTAATATAATTTTTTAGCCATAAAAAACATTTTTTTGAATGTTTTTTTAACATTCTTAATGTTTGTCCATATTAAATAATTAAAATTAAACATAATAATTAATAATTTATATTATATTAATATTATATATATTTTTAATTTTCAATTTAAATTCATTTAATTATTATTACTTTTCATATAGTTTATGTAAGACCAACTTATGCTATAAAAATATATCTCTTTAAAAACTGTTATTGACACTACTAGAAAGCTGGGTTTTCCCAGCACTTTTATACCAACGGTTCAAAAGAACCATTGGTATAGGGTTCCTTTACCAACAGTTTGTTCAAACCATTGGTAAAGGCTGAGTTAGTGATGTATTTCCCAACGGTTTGTACAAACTGTTGGTAAAGTATATGACTTAGGAAGGCTTCCCTGATGGTTTCTCTAAACCATTGTTAAACATACCTTTCCCAATGATTTTTTAAAACAATTGGGATTTTTTCCCCAAAAGTTTCAGTAAACCTGATCTTCTATCCATGTGATTGATTTGCTAAATCCATGACCTAATACCTCTCTCACTTAGTAAATTTCCACCAAATCCATCTTCAATCAAAAAGATGTTTTGTTCTACATATTAAATATGTAAGTAGTACCTTATGTTCAATGTTTTGAATCTTTTTTTTCTATTTTTATTTGGATTAAACCTGATGTTCATGTAGTATGCAACCCAAAAATTTCAATTTGATTTGTTTTTTGTTTTTTTTCTGATGTCATGTGTGAATCAATTTTTATGAAGTGAGGGGGTGCAGGTGGTTGGAGGTGCATTGGTTGGGGGTGCAATGGGTGGGGGAGGGGGTGTACTGGTGGGGGTGTTTAGGTGGGGGGGGGGGGTGCAATGTATGAAGGGGGGTGTATAGGTGGGGGTGTGTAGTGGGGGGAGTATGTTGGGGGTGAGGTGGGGGTTGTACAAGAGTGGGTGGGGTGGGTTGTGCAGTTGGGTGTGGGGGAGCAGGGTGTTCAAGTGGGGGCTGGTTGTGCTAGTTGGTGGGGGAGGGGAGTGTGCAATTTCGTGGGTGCGCTGGGAATGTGGGAGTTTGTTCAGTGGTGTGGTGGGGGGTGTACAGGTGGGGGTGGGGGTGGGGGAGGGGTTGTGATGGGTAGGGTGCAGGTGGGGGTGTGCAGTGGGAGGATGGGAGGGGGTATACAGGTTGGGGTGGGGGAGGGGAGGGGGTTGTCCAAGTAGGGGGGTGCTAGTGGGGGGGGGGGGGCTGTGCAGTTGGTGGATAAGAGGGGGGTTGTGCAGGGGGAGTCTACTGGGTGTGAGATGGGGAGGGGGGTTGTGCTGGTGGGAAGTCATCACTTCCATAGTTCACCAATAAGCACTGGAATGTCATCACTTCTAGAGATTTGGATAGGCTTGAGGCCTATATGGTTTTTTTCTTGTCTAGTCATCTTGATGAGTAAGACATCACATGATCTAAAAGTGACATCATCTATATAATATGAATTCCTTCTCCAACAACACATTTTTCTAGAAATAATAAATCCTTAGAAGGTTGTGGGAGCCCTTCAGAATCCAATGTCCCAACATTTTCCCAATTGAAAACTTGATACCAGCATCTTATCAAGTCATTAATCCTACCAAATTCCATTTTCACTAAAAACACTATTCTAATCCTTAACACCCATCATTTTTTCATAATATGAATGAAAACCCAATTAAATATCATAGCTCTCAGCCACACCCATGTGGACAGCCAGCCACCCCCGGGACACCCCATACCCCCTAGACAACATCGCCACCTTCATGGACAGTCTGCCCACCCCCTGGACACCCCATACCCCCTGGACAACCCTGCCACCCCCTTGGACAGCCCACCCACCCCCTAGACACCCACAACCCCCTGGACAGTCCCCCAACCCCGTGGACAGCCCACCCACCCCTGGACACTCCCCCAGCCTCGGACAACCCCACCCCCTGGATAGCACCCCCCCATGGATAGCCCACCCACCCCCTGGACACCCCTACCCCTTGGATACCCCCTCCACCCTTGTGGATAGCCCGCCCACCCCCTGGATAGCCCGCTGCCGATTACACAGATGAAGATAAATCTGCATTTCCCCCGATTTCTAGAATCCCCCACACTGGTGAACCCTAACCCGATGGGTGCACTTGACATAGAGAAGTAATTGGGTAATGAAATGTATGACCATACGGGTGCCATGAATGAGTTATTGAACCCGATTGAATGATTTTCGATGCCTATAACACATAATGGGACCTGAGGCATGTTCCAATAATATGAGACATATTGAAAATGAATATAAATAAATTTTAATTTAATTTTTGACTACTTGTTATTTGATTAATTATTTGGAATTACATAAATAAACCAACCAAGGATTCAGGGTAAAAACATATCTTTTAGTTCCATTTGGAAACCCCTTGGATTCATGATGATTTGGTTTAGAATACCTTAGGAAAATCTACCATGGATTCATAGTGATTATGATTTACGAAGCCTTGGGGAAGTCCCCCTTGGATTCTAAACTAGAGGATTATCTCTTTACATAGGCTTGGAAATTCTTCCTCCCTTTAAATACATCTGATGTAAATCAATTTTTTTGTTTTAAAATCCAATAATGTAAGGCTTAACTTATTTTTAAGGTTTTTTATCTATTATTCTTTGTTTCTATTTTGATTTGACCTAAACTAGGTAGTGAATTTTGTGGCATGACATACCCAGTAAGTGTATTTTGATTTGTTTTCTAATTTCATTTTACAATTCAAGTGTCATGATTATATGAATCAACTAGATTTTAATTCCTCATATCCACTCCTTTTATGTAGTTAGTGAATCATATCAACTAATGGAGGTGCTAGTGATATGTATCCCCACTCAAAGATGGTAAATGGTTTTTAGTCATATTTTCTTGAGGTTGGTAATGGATATAAGGATGACCCATGTAAAGGGATTGGGGATGGTTGGGTAGTGTGGTAGGTGGTTTTCTTTTCTTTTTATGTGGGGTGATATGGGACATTCTATGGAATTTAGTTTGGGTGTTCTGAAATTTACTAAATTTTCACAATATTTACATTTTTAGCATCAATAAATTATTTAATAAACTCTCTTTACACGTTCTTCATCTTTCATGAAAATCATTCACTTTGTAATATCTTGAACAATGTTCTATCGGGTCTATGGTGGAATCTAGTATGTGATTAATGAAAACATTACAAAAAAATTCTCACCTCAGATTTAGCCACACATAACAGAATTAGGATATCTTTACATTGTTTTAATAGTTCACTACATCAACTAGAAACTAATTCCGTTTGTCATTTAAATAAATATATTTTTGATTAAACCCCAATCTTATTGAATTTATTATGACCCAATTACTTATAACAATTATTGTTACATAATGGATAGAAGTTGGATGTATGAAACCGATTGGATCTCATGCGATTTTCAAAACAATTTGGAGAGCTTTTTAGATTTTTTATTTCACAATGCTTCAGATAGTGGTTCCATACATGTCCCATGTTCCAATTGTGTTGGTAGATCTTGGTTGAGCCGTGAAGATTTCATCTACCAAATAAACAAATATTGTTTTCAATAAAACTACTGTGTGTGTAATCACAATGGGGATAAAATGAAATATCAAATTTTTGATAATCGAAAAGAAAGTACTGGACTAGAGAATTTGTTAGATGACCGGTTTCTGTTTATTCATTATCATGAAAAATAATGGATTTCTACTCAAGAGGAATTCGATATGATGATAGGTTATGCATCTAATAAAAATTATGATATTGTCAGGGTGAAAAAATTTAATGATGCTTCCATGACTCTAGTATATCGACAGTGCAATAAAATGAAAATGATGGAATTTTTTATCTGATTGTTTCATGGGAAAACTATGTATGATATTTCTAATTCAAAAATAAGTTACATTCTTACCTTCTTTAAGGATTTACATCTAGATAATGCAAATATTCCCTTAAACCAATATATGGTATGGAAGTTAGTTGAGGAACTTAGATTTTCCTGAAACAAAATTCATGCATGCCTGAAAGATTGCAGTTTATTCATGGAGGAATCCATTGATTTAAATGATTGTATAAAATGTGGAACATTCCTATAGAAGTTAAAATCTGATGGAACACCATCCTGTATTCCACAGAAAGTAATGTGTCACTTTCCATTGATCCCTAGACTCCAGAATCTTTTCATGTCTGATGAAATATAAGTAAAAATGAGGAGGACAAGGTTGAGTACGAGGGTGAGGAGGAGGGCGGGGACAATGATGGGGATAATGATGAGGATGAGGGTGAGGGTGAAGATGATAGTGAGGATAGTTATGGGGATGAGGGACAGATTTATCCATTACATTTTTGACTGATAATACTGACGTTTGATGTTTATTGATTTTTGTTCCAAGATATATTTATTATTAGGTAGGATACATTATCTATATTTTTTAAATTATAAATAATAAAAAATGATTTGATGATTTGTTGTGATATCCCCTTATTTTAATGAAAAGTTAATTTTTAGTGGAATTTAGAAATTTGGTGGTCCGATTAAAATTTGATAAAATGAAATTATGTTTTTAACCTTGAAAGAATTTTCTTAGAAAATATGTAAATACCATTCCATGAACCCAGGATATCCCTTTGGACAACCTCATGGATATACCCCTAGATACCCCCCAGAAACCCCCATATACATCCCCCCGGTCAGCCCCCCCACCCTCCTCTCTAGACCCCGAACAGCCCACCACCCTCCTCCCTGGACCATGGACCCACCGGATAGGCCCCACCCTCCTCTTAGTACCCCGAATACCCCCCCACCCTCTTCTCTATTCCCCGAACAACCCCCCCCCCCCCCCCCCCACCCTTTTCCCTGGACCCCGAACAACCCCCACCCACCTCCCTGGACCCCGGAGATCCCCCCCATCTTTCCTATACCTGAGACAGTCCCCCCCTCCTCCCTAGACCCTGGACACCCCCACACCCACATTCCTTCCTAGACCCCAGATAGCCCCCCCCCACCCTCTATCCTTGACCCCAGACAGCACCCCAGATAGCCTCCCCAACCTCATTTCTAGACCCCTGGCTGCCCCCAAACAACCCCCCAGACCCCCACCCTCTTCCCTGGACACCAGAAATCCCCCCGAACATCCCCCAATCATGCTCTCACCCTCCTCCCTAGACCCGAGATAACCCACCTCCTTCTTGGACAATATATAGCCTCCCGACACTCTCCTCCTACCATGCGTAACCCCCACCACATATATCCCCATCCTCCACTTGGTACCTCGCACAACTGTGTATCACCGTTATCATCACACCAATAACTAAATTATTCATTCACTAATTTCAATCTAATATCTCTTCAAGATTCACCCTAAATACCAATCTAATTATCATTCCATTACTATTACTTTAGTACCATGAACCGACCACCTACCCTGTTCTGGAGACAATCACACTCTTAATTCAGCATCTCGGATCCCAAGGCTCGAAGGATATCTCCCTTTAAGAGCTATTGGGAGCTTTGGATTGTGTTGATACTTTATCACAAGGATCTAGCGATCATTTTTGATGTGTATGATTCAACCCCGCATCAATTCGAGGCACGGTGTGGCCGGTACCACTCAAAGTGTCTCATCATTATTTGAAATGGAAAACATTTTAAATGAAAACAAAAACTGGCATAAAAAAACTAACCAAACGCATTTGGATTCTTTTGATACTTTATTAAAACAATCCATGATTCATTTTTTTCATTTAAGACTCAACCCCGCATCAATATAAGGAATGGTGTGGCCGGGTACCACTCAAATTGTCTCCCTTTTATTTGAAATAGGCAACATTTTATGTGAAAAAAACTAGCATATGGAAAACTGACCAAACACATTCGGATTGTGTTGATACATTATTAAAATGCTCCATGGGTCATATGTGATGTGTACGAGTCAACCCGGCCTCAATTCGAGGCATGGTGTGGCCAGTATCACTCAAAGTTTCTTTCTTTTGTTTAAAATGGACACCCTTTTAAATAAAGACATCTGGCATATGAAAAACCAACCTATCATATTCATATTGTGTTGATACATTAGAAAATGTATCAATGGTTCATTTTTATGTGTATGAGTTATCCCCTCCTCAATCTGAGGCACAATGTGTCCGGTACCGCTCAAAGTGTCTCAATTTTATTTGAAATGGACAACATTTTAAATGAAAACAACAACTAGCTTACAGAAAACTGACCAAATTCATTCAGATTCTTTTGATACGTTAGGAAAACAATAAATCTGTCATTTTTTGCATATAAGAGTCAACCAAGAATCAATACATGGCACGATGAGGCCTCTACCACTCAAACTGTCTCACTTTTATTTGAAATGGATATGATTTTAAGTGAAAACAAAAACATTCATACAGAAAACCAACCAAATGAATTAAGATTCTATTGATACATTAGGGAAATGATCCCTGGGTCATTTTTTATGTGTAAAAGTAAACCCCTCCTCAATCTGAGGCATGGTATGGCCAGTACCACAGAAATTGTCTCACTTTTATTTGAAATGGACAAGATTTTAAGTGAAAACAACAACTTGCAAACTTAAAAGTAAGAAAATTATTTCTCATTGTATTGATAATTCAGGAAAACAATCCATTGGAAATTTTTTATGTGTACATGTCATAACCACCTCAATTGTAGCACGGTGTGTCCAGTATCACTCAATGTGTCTCTTTTTTGTTTAACATGAACCGGATTTTAAGTGCAAATAACAACATGCATACGTAAAACTCACCAAACGCATTTGGAATCTATTGATACATTAAGAAAATGATAAATGAGTCATTTTTTATTTGTACAAGTCAAAACCTCCTCAATCCGAGGAACATTGTGGCCGGTATTACTCAATATGCACTTTTATTTGAAATGGACAAGATTTTAATTCAAAACAAAAAATTGCATATAGAAAATTGACCAAATCATTTTTGATTGTATTTATACTTTAGGAAAATGATCCATGGGTGATTTTTGTTGTGTAAGAGTCATCCCCGCCTCAATACGAGGCATGGTGTGGCCTGTATCACTCAAAGTGTCTCTCTCTTGTTTAAAATGGACACAATTTTAATTAAAAACAATAGTCATAGGGAAAACCAACCAAACATTTTATGATTGTGTTGATACTTTAGAAATAGGTTACATGAGTCATTTTTGAAGTGTATGAGTAAACCCCACCTCAATTTGAGTCATGGTGTTGCCGGTACAACTCAAAGTGTATCACCTTTATTTGAAATGCACAACATTTTAAGTGAAACCCACAACTAGCATACGGAAAACCGACCAAACGCATTCTGATATTGTTGATACATTTGAAAAATTATCAATGGGTCATATGTGACGTATATGAGTCAACTCTGCCTCAATCTAAGGCACAGTGTGGCCGATATCATATGAAGTGTCTTTCTTTTGTTTAAAATGGACACCCTTTTAAGTAAAAACAACTGGCATACTGAAAACATACAAGTCCTATTCATATTGTGTTGATAATTTATAACAAGGATCCATGGTTCATTTTTGACATGTACAAGTCAACCCCGCCTAAATTTGAGGCATGGTGTGGCTGGTACCACTCAAAATGTATCACTTTTATTTGAAATGGAAAACATTTTAAGTGAAAACTACAACTGGCAGATAGAAAATGGACCAAATGCCTTCTGATTCTATTGATACTTTATCAAGAATTTCCATGGTTCATTTTTGATGTGAAAGATTCAACCCCACCTCAATCCGAGTTATGGTGTGGTCATTACCACTCAAATGCTCTCACTTTTATTTGAAATGGACATGATTTTAAGTGTAAACAACAACTTACATAAGGAAAACTGACCAAACGCATATGGATTCTATTGATACTTCATGAAAATGATCCATGGGTCATTTTTGACATGTACGAGTCAACCCCGCCTCAATATAAGTCATGGTGTGTCTGGTACCACCCAAATTGTCTCACTTTTATTTGAAATGGATAGGATTTTCAGTGAAAACCACATGTTGCATTTGGGAAACCAACCAAATGATTTCTTTTTGTATTAAGACTTCAAGACAATGATCTAAGGGTCATTTGTAAAGTGTAAGAGTCAACCCCATCTCAATATGAGGAACGGTGTGGCTGGTACCACTCAAAGTGTCTCACGTTAATTTGAAATGGACTACATTTTATGTAAAAACAACAAATGGCATACGAAAAACCAAACCAACACATTCAGATTCTATTTATACTTTATGAAAATGATCATATCGTCATTTGCAACGTGTACGAGTCAACACCTCCTCAATTTGAGGCATGGTCTGGATGATACCACTCAAATTGTCTCACATTTATTTGAAATGAACATGATTTTAAGTGAAAACAACAACCAGTATACGGAAAACCGACAAAACAAATTCATATTGTGTTGATACTTTAGCACAAGTATCCATGGTGTAGCCTCACCCAATCCACTTCTCATATGAGGAACTCTTAAATCTATTCTAAAACACAATACATTTAATACGCCAGTCCCAACCTCAAACAGTGGGTTATAGGACCAAACCAAAGTCCCTTTGGGAACCCAATACCGAAGACATAATTGAATATTCATACCCACTACCCAAGATGGGGATTCTTCTCACATCACACCCAGGAGACAAAATTACAATTATTCCCATACCCCTTATTCCAATTGGAAAGTCTATGAAAAACATGTAGTCTATTTTGGTGATCCATATCATATGTTGAGATTGGCCAATGATTCCCACTAACACATCAAGAACCATTTATACATGGATACATAGTCATTAGAAAAATATAAGAATCCCATGTGCTTCCTATAACTCATCCAATGTTTAAGAACATGAACACTACCATATTATATCTTATGGGTATCATGATCGTTGTTCACTCAACCCATGTTTTTCAGTTGGTTTGAAGATAGTCAACCCCAGACCACGATTAAACGTCCCATGTGTTTCCTATAACATGTAGGTTTTTTCTATAGTGTGTATTGGTGTTGTGGTTTGAGTGAGGAGTGAATTATAAATTTTGAATATTCTTATGTGTGTTATTGATTTCCAATTCTAAATTTCTAAATTTTGGATATATTTGATTCTGGCTGTATTAGTGAGGAATGAATTATAAATTTTGAATACTGTTATGTGTATTGGATTCTGGATATATTGGATTTTAATTTTTTATTGGTGTTATGGGTGTTATTGCATTTCAATTCTGTATGTATTGGATTGTGGATGTATTGGATTTGGGAGTTTTCTCTTTTGTTGTGGTTTGAGTGAGGAATGTATTTTAAATTTCTGAATTTCTGAATTCTAGATGAATTTTAAACATCCCATGTAGGATTTTTGATTCTGGTTGTATGTTTTCTTGCAGGTCATGGAGAGCAGCACGTTGGAGGTGGTTGCTTGCTACTATGGAACTGCAGCATATGTATACCAACAGTTTTCAAAACTGTTGGTATAGCCTTTTAATGTATATTATACCAACTTTTTTGATATTACCATTGGTATAAACTTATACCGATGGTTCTAAAACCCATTGGTATATCCATTTGATGTATATTATAAACTATATACCAATGGTTTACATAGAAACGTTGGTATAAGACTATACCCACGACATAATTTTCCATGGTTTCCGAATCCGTTGGTATATAATATACCAACAGTTTCCAAGACTTTATGAATGATTCTAAACCGTTGTTAAAGGGTAAAATTCTTGTAGCATGATACATGTTTGAAAGAATTAATTTATATAAATTTCTATGACTTATTTTAATTGAATTATATATATTTTATTACATATTTTTAATCATTATAATGTATATTATATAAAAAGTTCATCCTCATTTTTTGTTATAATGAATAGAAAAAATAGTGATAGGATTTTTCATGGAAAATGTTAAAGCCTATTTACTTTGTGGTTAAACAAAAGACATAATTGGAATAAAATTTTTAATTTTTTTTTTCTTTTATATGATTGAGGTTTTATTCGGTCATGAAACTCCTCAAACGATTTTTTTTTTCAATTTTGGATGCACTTTATTTAAGTGTGACAACCCATTATTTCATAGACATAGGTATTAACAAGAATGTTTAACTCCCTCTCATCTCCTATCCAAAAATAAAAATCAAACTGTTTTATCCAATACCTACCCAAATATCCTAATTAATTCTTTTTTACTTGTCTTATATTCCATGGTTTTTTATAAATACATTCTAGGGAGGATTTAGGAATATTCCTAAAGAGGTAGTCTAAAGAGGAGGCATCATTATTGAACTGGAATCTTTTTTTAATTTCTTCATCCACATCCTTAAAATATTACCCAATAATACTGAAATAATAAAATAAATACATACCTTATAATGAGATGTTATTATGGTATTTTCATAAACTTCACCTTTCTCCACTACCATCAAATGGGAAACGAAAATGTCGACCATCGGTTTGATGGACTACCTCCTAGGAACCGATGTATTTTTTCATCATCACCACTCTTTTTTTAATAATGATGGATTTAAAATTTACATATTATAACACTATCATATTATAAATTATAGGAATGTAAAATATCTTATATTTCATTACCTTAATATCCATTTCAAATGAATATATTGTACCTTTGTATAGTGGTCTACTGCCACACTAATCGATGTGATTCATTTTTTATTACCACATTACATGAAAGGTATATGTATGTTTATTTGATGAAATAATATGATATTTATGACATAATTATAATAATTTTATTATAAAATGAAACACACCTAATGTATATTATTATCTTTGTAAAAATGGATATGTTACTCATGCATATGTACAACTATCCATCAACATGATTGTAACATAGTTCATTTTTACTAATGAACATTAATGATTTGTTATAAAGTATACATGATGTATAAAAATTATAATTATTTTATGATTATGTTTATGAATGAGAAAAAATAATATTCTATTTGATATTAGTCAACTAACAAATGATATTTTTTGGTATATGAACTGAATATCGTTAAAACAAATAAGATGAACCTAAATTATAAAATAATTTAATAGAACATAATAATAAGTAAAATAAAATAAAATAAATAACTAACCATAAAATTTTTATCAGGATATTAAATAATTAACATACTATTATTATCCAGGAAGATAAATGAAGCATGTGATAAATCTTGATCACGGTAAGGGATCAATCCAACCCACCCTTTTAATCAGGTTATCACCACTCTACCATTAAATAACATTCTATCTTTTCAAATTTATGTAATAAATTTAAATACTATATATATTTCTCACACATATATTCCATGATTACTCTACCTTCCATTTACTATATATTACATTCCTTATGTTCACTTCTCAAATTCCTTCATTATGAAGTCTCATTTTATTCAGATATGATGAATGATTATAAACCCATATTACTTCCATGGGAAATTCATACATTCATTCCTTATTGTAGATTTATTTATTTTTTGAACACATAAATCATTTACATGTAATGATGGGTACACCAATATTTCACTCAAATGCATTGGTTAATGTAATATCCTCAGAGACGTCATGTATGTGATTAGGGAGTAAACATAATCCATTATGGGACTTTGTCAACCATATTATATTATCTATGAAGTTATCCTTGACTCGTGTTTATTTCATGTTTTGGGTTTCATCCAAATTTCCCATGATGACAAAATCTTAGTATATCAAGTTATTTTTGATAATCTCCCATGTCATTAATATTAGGCATTCACTTTTATAATATTTTGTTATACATTTAACCTGTATTTTATGATTACTTATCGTGTTTATTCTCTTATTGGGGTTTTTATCTCACCTCATTCTTTTACGTATTCTAAAGATTATTTGATGCAGTTCAAGGAGATGAAATGGTTTTAGGATCTCAATAAATAGAATAAAATATGGAATTCATGTTTTATATTCCATTCAAGGTATTATGAACATAGTATTCTATAGACACTATGCCTGATGATATTTGTGTTGTATTAATAGATATTAATGCTTCAAAATCATGTAATAACAAGTATAAATGGGATGGGTTGATAAATTTGGTATCATAGAAAAAGGATTATTTGTCCTTTTAGAACTAGTAATAGAAAACATTAGTGAGATTCCTTGGGATATTTCTACAAACTTTTCTAAGGATATGTCTATGTATATTAAATTATCCTAGAAATTTGGTGAAATATAGAGCAAATGGTTTTCGAGAAATTACATCCCTTTCTAGATACTAAAAGTGGATGTGGATCTAGAATACTTACACAAATGATATTAAATCTAAAAAATGAATTCTGCTATACTTGATTTTAAATAAGTCAATAATGATGGGTATTTTTTCCCACATTATTTTATAATACCTATTGACATTCATCATATAGTAAAAAACTCTTTAGAGACCATTATGATGGATATGAACAAATTATTATCTTAATAAACATAGTTGGGAAATTAATATGGATTACATTGATTAAAACCAAGAGACTCTCAAGATTGGATATACTTATCATTTTTATGTCATTTCTTTTATGTTTATAAGTTTCCCATTTTTATGTTAAAATGTTCTCATTTTTTATTATTCTTCTAGTAAATTATACGAAAAATTAGATAATGTACCAACATGTTGTATGATAGTCATTGTGATCATTACCACAAAGACATACCAAAACCGATTAAATCAGAA
The DNA here is from genome assembly GCA_963277665.1 of Viscum album. Lineage (NCBI taxonomy): Eukaryota > Viridiplantae > Streptophyta > Magnoliopsida > Santalales > Viscaceae > Viscum > Viscum album. The sequence goes on along the minus strand of OY728139.1, from coordinate 460,678,478 downwards.
TCTAAAAAATTACAATTAATACTATATAAAATAGTTCATGTTTTGAATAATAACTCAAATAATGTGGATAACGCTCCTCCCAATAAGAAATATCATGTTTTAATTGAGTATTTTATTCCACAAAGGCCTCGTACATTTAATGTATCTATTGAACCATTCATCTTGAAATAATTTATTAAATCAATTGAAATGATCTTATATATCCCCTAATTCTCATTGAAAGAGAAATTTATGGTGTTTATTAATCACATTGAGAGAGAATATGATAAATTATAGACATTAATCAAGAACACAATTCCAAAAGTGGATATTGATTCCATGTAATGGGAAGACATCAAGAAAATATTTTTCAATAATATTTTTACTAAACTCCCAATCATAAAATGGAGAGGTATTTCCTCAATCCTAAGTAGAAGTAAGATGATTATAATGGGGTTTATGAGTTTAACTTGATTACAATTTCATGGGATGCCTCAAACTATTCATCAACACCAAAATTAAGTTAAAACATTTCATTGGTTTATTACGGATGAATATATGAAAATAATTGCTGATTTGGGAATTTGAAAACATTGCATATATTTTATGTAGTGACCTCATTGTTGATATAGATATATTTGAACCCCAATGGTCTTGTTAGACTAGAGAAAATAAAATAAAATGGAGTTTTATTTAGGAGTATCATAGACAAATCTCTAGGAAAGAAAACACGGCATATCAACTATTAAAAGTGAGGGAAGAAGCATCCTGGAAAATATCTGTTGGGAACTATGAGACATTTCAAATGTGAAATTGAGGGGCATCCAGATAATCAGCACTGAACATAAACGAATAAATCCACTAATTAAATATAATAATAGAAGTATTATACAAACACTTATCCTTTGGTATATTATTTCTATTGCATTTAACACGAGAAATATGAAAATCAATTCCTAAGCCAAGGGTTGTTAGAGAAAATCAATGAAAACAACATCTAGGGCCTATAGAATAAGAAAGGGAATTTGTATTCACCACATTTGTGGAAGAACATGAAAATGAATATGTGAAATATATTTTGGTTATTTATTTAAAAATATAGATTTTATTTTTTGATTCTAGTTCTATGAATCATTCATATCTTGGGTGTTTAGTATAATTTTTCAAACACAACCTCCAAATATTAGGACATATCCATATGATAGAATTAACAATGGATGAATGGTTGTATCCCAAGTATATTGATCCTCCCCATTAAGTTTTTTTTGACTATATCTTCCCAAAAAATCATCAATTTTTTTTTTGTATTGTTTTATTTTATATTGGGATTGGATCAACTATCCTTATATAGAGACTACATCAAGTGTAAGTGGAGGGAGATCACTCTACATGCCCCACATCATTCTATGATACTTTATAAGTGTAAGGAGGGGGATGAATATCCCATTGGATATTTTATTCAAGTAATTATATTATATTATTATGAGAAATCATGTCTTACCAAAATGATTGAGACAAAGGAAAGAGTAATGCTTAAGACAATCCCATTGGGGGGGATTATACTAATGTACTTCCAGAATTGTTTTTCTATTTTTCCTCTAAAATTAGAGGTTTAGTTCTCAATAAAACATATACTTAGATATAAAAACACATAAAATACCCCTTATATAATTTACCTCATTTAGTTAGAGGAGCAATAAAATTAGTTTCTAGAGAAACTAGAAAATAGATTTATGTACCCGAGCACTTCACCATGGGGTGTGGTGGCTCTATTTTTCAATAAAAAGGATAGGTCAATATACCTATACATTGATTATCGTTAAAGAATTTAATCATGATGAATAATAAGTACCCCTTCAATGGATATATTAATTCTTTAATCAATTATTTGGGGATAAATATCTTAATATGGTGGATCTTCGGTATGGAAACCACCAATTAACTAAAAAGACGAATGATATTCCCAAAAATGCATTTCAAACATTTTATGGACACTATAAGTTCATATTGATTCTTTTTAGACTCACTAATTCTCCAGTAATATTTTGGTTTTTAATTGATAGAGTCTATAGATATTACATTTAAATATTTATGGTCATATATAGAGATTATATATTTATTTACTTCAAATGAACTTTAAGTATATGTATAATTTCAATATAGTTCTAGAGGATTTTGAGAAAGGATAACTTATATGTCAATTACCATAACTTTGAGTTTGGTGTGAAATAAATATCATTCATGTAGAATATAATCACTTAAGAAGATATATATATACCAATATAAGATAAAGTAAATTGAGGAATATCCTAAAATAACATCTGTAATAGAGAGCCATAATTTCCTTAGACTACCAGGGTATTAATGAATACTTTTGAAAAAAATATTACTTTTTTCAAACCCACTAAGCATTTTAACATAGATTTGATTAATGTTATATATTTTATTTAATGTGAAGAAATCTTTTGTGAGTTGAAAAGGAGGCTTACACTACATCAGTGCTCAAACATCCCTCAATTGAGGGACTTTCCATGACATATAGTGATTATTCAATAAAGGGATTGGGATGTGTACCAATGAAAAATAAAAAATTAAAAACCTATTCTACTAGGAATTTAAAATTTCATGACTATAACTATCCAACACCTGACATAGAGTTGTCTATGGTGATCATTTCATTGAGGATCTAGGGAAATTATTTCCATGGGGAAAAGTATAAAATATATACGAATCATATGAAAATAAACTATATATACACACAGAAGGAGTGTCAGATATAATAGAAAATATGGTTAGTGATGTAAATAGACTATGAATACTCAACCCATTAACATCATGGGAAATAAAATTGATCAGTATATTCTTTAAGTATAAAGGATTTAGAAATTTTATTAATTATGGGATGTGAGAAGGATATAATCTTCTTACACATGAAATAGATAGATATTGGAATAATAAAAGGTAAATAATCCTACCTTTCTCAAATAAATTATCATCCATAAATTTTGTATTGGGTTATGTAATCCAATAATGATAATGAGGTGTTACAAAAAATTGTATAAAATACTCTATTGAGCACGTTTATTGAAGATAGATTTATAATGTGTGGAACCTGAATATGTATCACATGAAAACCATATATTAAATGGGATCTTCTAGATGATGTGAATAAATCATCCTTATCATTTAAATAGATAATAATTAATATTTACTGATATATAATGAAAATCATCTTGTGGGATAACATGAAAATGGAAATTAAACAATTTTTATCTTGATGCTTTGTACGCTAACAAGACAAGACTGAACGATAATAGTCTAAGGTTATGATGTAATAATGTCTTATTATAGAAATGAAATGGGAAGACATAAAAATATATTTCATTATAGTAATACCTAGGAAAACTAGAATAAATAACACAATTAGGGTGCTAGTCGATTACCTTACATAGTTAACATGTTTCATCACTATCAAGAATGATTTATCTCTGGAATAACATACAATGATATAAATAATTGATGTTTTATGCTTGAATTTAATTTCAATCTCCATTGAATCTAAATAAGATCCATGGTTTACCTCATTATTTTTGAAAAGAATTCAACATGAATAGGAAAGATAACTTCATTTTTAGGATAGCTTATCACCAAAAGATTAATGATCAGTCTTAAAGAATCATCAAAACTCTTGAGGATATGTTCTAATTTTTCATGAATGGATTTACAAGGATGTTGGGATCAATAAATTCCACTTGTACAGCAATCAATAACAAATATATTCTATTCTAGAATTACAATGGTTCCATATGATAATCTTATAGAATGTGGGGTTATATTTTCATATGTTGGAATGAAGTTATAGAGTAGAAGAAGATGGGAACCTGTCATGTCCAAGAGATGATAGATAAGGTTCAAAACATTATTTATCACATAAAATACTTGAAAATTCAATATAATATATATATATATAATCATTGATGATACCTAGAGTATGATTTCAGAGATAAAGTGTTCATCCATATATCACCATGGAATAAATTCAAGATGTTTGGGAGGAATTGGATTCTTTGTCCAAGATACATTAACCCTTTTATGATCCTTGATCTTATCTCAGTAGTTTCCCATTGACTACCACTCCACTTAACCTATCTCAAGTACATGAGTTTTTCAATTTTACCATTTTTAGTATGTAATTACTAAATCACACACATTTATTAAATCTAGAAGTTTTTCCATTAGAAAAATACCTTTCATATGATGATCAACTAGTGAAGATCTTATATTGTAGGAAAAAAGTTCTATGAAATAAGACAACTCACATAGTCAAAGTGATGCGAAAAAAAGTTAAAGATGAAACAATGGAACTAGAATAGACTATGAAGAATACATTACCATGGCTATTTCCAACATAGTTTGTAATATAAAAGTCAAGGGTGAAATTCATTAACAGGGAATAATATAACACCCATATTTTTTAAAAGGTAAAGATACTTTCGTTCAAATATGTTACATCAAACATTGAACCTAAATAAACCATGATTATTTAAATATGAACATTATAAAATAGTATGTAAATTAGGAATATGAATTGGAATAACTAATTTATGAATTAGATATTAATTTTTTACTAAATTTATAAATTCTTATTAAAAAAGAACAATTCTTTTGAAAGGAATTTATTCTAAAAAGATTTGTTATTTTCAAAAAAACATTTTCATCAAGTTTGTAAGATTAATTTTAAATTAAATTAATCCACTATTTTGAATTAAATTAAATAAAATATATATAATATTCAAAATTACAATAATTCATATTACATAAAAAATTTATTTAATTTTTATTCATAATGAATAGTAAAAATAGTAACAATCTATTACTGTAGTTTTGGTTAAAACCAATTTTCTAGAGTTGGTGGTTAAAATAAATAGGTAAATGGAATAAAATATTTTAAAAATGTTTCATAATGAATATTGGAGGTGATTCGTGATCATATTACCTCGATACTCCATTATTAATCAATTTTGGAAGCACTAGTCTTGAGAGTGACTTCCCATTGTTGAATAGTTTTGGGTATACACATGAATTATACCCCTCATCCCTTATAAAATAGAACCCCTATCCTATCCTTTCCAAACATCATATCCATTTAGATTATGAAATACGTAGTCCAATTCCTTCTTTACTTCCCCTCACATGTCATAGAGGAATTTTTTATTATAAATCAAATCTATGTTGGATTTATATGCAATCCTTAAGATATTGTTCTAATATGAGGCATCATTCTTAACATAGAAGATTTATTTTATTTATTATTGTACCTCCTTAAGAACATAATAAATAATTTTAAAATAATAAAATAATTTCTTGTCATATATTTATATTTTATTATGTTTTTGTAAAAACATATATCAATATCCAATTTCATCAAATGGGAAATGGATCTATTGACCCTGTGTACGGCGGACTACTACCTCTTGAACAAATGTAATTCATTTTCCATCATGGATTCTTAGAAATATTTATAATGATGGATTTAATTTTTATACATTATAAACATGGAATATTAACCGTTTTGGAAAAGTAATTTATCATATAATTTTTTAACTTACCATTCATAGTAAATGATAATTTCATTTGTGAGAATGATAGACTACCACCTCAGAAAGATTTTTTTTCATTTTTTAATGCTCAATATTATAAATTATATATATAATTTTATTTTTATAAATATAATAATATTAATTATATAATGATCACTATGGTAACAAAAAAATAATATATACCTTCTATATATAATGATAATTGAAATGTTTAAAAATTATGCATGTGTACCTATGACCAAATATCTCCATGATTGTAACATAGTTCAATTTTAATTACTACCATTAAAGATTAGTCTTGAAATTATAATTTATGTAAAAAATATAATATCATCAACATTTTTATTCTTCATATGAAATATTAATATTCTCTTTGACCTTAGTCATCTTTCCAAAGTGGTTTTCATACATATGAGCTAAATATCACCACAACATCACACACAAAACTAAATGATTAAGTAATTGAATATAACATGATCATAAATAAAATAAAAAGAATTATAAAATCAAATTTTTTTATAAATAAATAAATTAATTAACATAATATTATTATTCCATATGATAAAGTATTCATGTGAAAAATCAGGATTGAGATAAGGGAACTCTCTAACCCACCCTTTCCATCTGGGTATGTCCACTCATTCTCTAACTAATTTTCTCTGTTAAATGCTATATAATTATTCAAAATTATATATATATATATATATATATATGTAAATCCCAAATATAACCATCTTATTCTACCTTCAATTGACGAGATAATCAATGCCTTATGTTCATTTCTAAAATGAATTCATTATGAAACCCAAGTATGTAGTAGAAGATGATCATAAGTATTGGGGAACATTATTAGAGGCTATATAATTTTATGTTACATGTATAAGAAGTTTATTTTTAATGATGTTAGGATTCTAAATTATGGATAAGGATTGGTTCTAAAAGGATGTCTTTACACTAGGTCCTACCATTAGGTTCTACTTTATGGTGCTACCAATAGGGTACATCCGCATTGGTACCACCACCAAGATGAAACTTCTATGGTGGCTTTGATAGAGTAATAGTACTTTTTTCCTCTTCTTAGGTGAATCCATGAGGGTTATAACATTTATATTATACATCCAGGGTTCTACAATTAGATTTTGCTAGAAGGATGGATTACCGTAAGGAGATTGTGTGGGTGTTCTACCTTTGTGTTTGCAAATATTGGGGTGAGATAGTGGAATGTTATACGGCCTGAGTGTGATAGTCGGTTGTTCTACTATTGGGTTATGATTATAGGTGGTTCAACCACTAGGTTGTGTTGGAAGGATATGCAACTATAGTGATATTTCATGATCCTTTCTAGATTTTAAGAGATATCATGTAGATGATACAATAAAAATTTGATTTATCATCTAACGGAATCATTTCATGTTGCACGATTTAAATGTATATTTCTAGTAGATTAAGTTATTGTGTTCACTTATTCATCATGATATGAATCTGGTGAGGTGAAAGAAAAATAAAGACTCATTAATGCAGTTCTACTAACAATCATGAAAGCTAACTGATTTATGTAGAGATAGTAAAATAAAATGACATTAAAGATATTCATTATCTGAAATACATGATCCAAGATGAACAGTTTACTATGGATCTTATACTGTGTAATGAATTTGGGGAATAAAGAGAAAAGTGGAAATAGATGAAAAATTTGGCAAAGATGAAGGGAAAAGGATTAGTGAGATTATGTAGACCGGATTGAATAACATGTATGATGTATATAAACATAAAACATGGTATATAATATTTCAATGGTTAAATAATGTTGATTGAAAATTATTGGTTATATTGAATAATGTGGAGAAAAATTATGTTGAATAGCCAAGTCACTAGGGATTTTAAATGATGTGTCATGGAAGATTTAGTAATGTCATTGAAATTTATTGAAGTTTCTAAGGAAGTGTATCATGATGTCTTGATAATGAATCATGTAGTATTAAGGAATATAAATTTTGGATATTATATAGTAAATAATACACAAAATCAATTATAAAGTAATTTAAATTTTTTTCTGACAAAATTAAATGAAAAAATAACTTCTTTCTTGTTAATGTCATTTTAAAGAAGAAATCATGGATGAAAATATAAAATATCATCTGAAAGAGAAGCTGAATTTTTATTTATTTGTTTATCATATAGATATATAATACAGGTTTCTGAAGAGTGTTAGGATTGATGAAGTATTCATAATTACTTATCTGATAACGAATCTGATGAAAATATCTATTCGTATTTCATGGAAATAGAAAGATATTTCTCTCATCAATAATATACAACCTAAAGAGTTTAAAAAGAAGATGAATATACACAGTTGTATTCACTGAATTAATGAATAAATATACAATAATAAATAAGAGAATAAATTTTGGTGAATATATATTGGAACAGGAGGAATAATAAGATGAAGAATATTTAGATGAGTTGGTCATGAAGTTGTCAGAGAGAAGAATAAATATATGGAGTCATGTATTCAATGAGAAAGAAAAATAATATAAAAAGAATGAAGTATTAGACAAAGCATTTTTATATCAGTTTACTACTATGATGATATTATGAAGAGGTTGTGTGTAGTGTTGTGAATATAAATAGAATAATATATTTACTATTGTTCACAAGAAGAATTATACATAGAAACACCTCAATAATAAGATAATATTCTGTATTAGTGAGATAATATCCTATTTTTACCTCCATTAAATCGTAATAATATTGGATGTACTTGAGTTTGAAATTCTCTAAAGATGTGTGTGGGATACACAATATACATTATTAGAAGAAAATAGGGTAAAAATTATAGGGTTTTAGTAGTGTGTTTTGTGACCATCGGTCTTATCAAATCACACCAAGTATTACTCTCTCATACTAATAATTGAACATTGATTTTTTCCCTTTTGGTGTTTGAATTTGAGTATGCATTCTAGATCAATAGGATAATGAAATAATAAGTGAATCAATTTATCTCTACAAATTAAAGTGGTTCTAAAAGGTATAAAATTATGTGTTTTGGTTTAAATGGACCAAATATAATTCTACCCTCTTAGTTTCAATCATATACCTCCTGGTATCATAATATTGATATCAAATATATGTTCACCTCTTGAAGAATAAAAATCTAAAAAAAATTAATTTATATTTTTTGAGGATTCTTTCCAAAAATTGAAATGAATTTCAATTTTGGGGAATTAATATCTAAGACAAATCAATATTTTTTTATAATAAAAAATTAAGGAATATTTAAGACATATAGATGAAGAATATTAATAATTTGTTCAACTTATCAATCATGGAAGATGTTTTAGGTTCTATAATAAATGGATACAAACTTATATTTGAATGGGAATGGAAAATGGATAAGTGTAACTCAAATGATATGGAAAATATATATACCTCTATGTGATAAAATGAATCATGTGGTCCAAATATATATAAATATTATTGTTTAAATAAACTACAATAAGATGAATCCTATAAAGGTGATTATATTTCAATATATTTTTCTATTGAATCATTAAAAGAGATTATGGATTCTTTCACCCAGGAAATATGTTCTTTTATTTTTGAGACATGAAATCTTGTTGGAAGAGTTCACTCAACAAGATGATGGAGTAGAAAACCTAGAGAAGGAATTAAGAGAAACTATAATTACTTTCACTATGTTCTAAAAAACAATTATTGTCATGGAAGATGAGTATGGGGATATAATGGTGAGATGGTCCATATTATATTAATATTGTCTTATAAAAATAAAATATAAGGATGATTCCACTAACAAATTTGAGAATAAGATCATGCATTGGAAGAAAGTATTAAAAAAACATTGATATAAATAATTCTCAACTAGATATCAAATTAAGTAGTATCAGGGTTCTTGTATCACTATTATAATAAAGGGTTGTGTTGTATCATGTTGATGTTGAAAAGATAAGGATATACTACAAAGAAAGAATTAAATTCACTAAATATCAAAATAATCCCCTCAATATTTTAGGGGATATCAAATTGTCCAGTCATAAAATGAATCTAGTTGAGACATAATAATAAAATAAGTATGCAGCAATTTAAATGCATTTTCTATAGATGATTTTACTAACAAAATAATTCCATCAGATAGAAATACGTTTATTTCATGAAATGATAATTTCTATGAAGTAGTAGTGATGAAAAAGTTTGTAACCATACCTTTTTATAGTAATTTATCAAAATATTATTTCAACAATAATGAAATACTTAAAAACCATTCTTCAAATGTATGGATGAATAAAAATTGTGAGAAACCATCCACTTTGTCGAAGGTTGATAAATTAATAAGTATAAATTTTTTTTCTTGATAAAGAGACAAATATGTAGTGTAGAAGACCCAAAAACAATATACAAATTGTGCTATAAATTATGGATGACATGATGAAGTTTAAAGAAGATCTAATTTTATGGGTCAATTTCGATGTTGAAATATATTTGGGCATGTTGTATTGCATTGAAAATATATTACATTAAACTGTTAATCATAAAGGAATCTTATGTAAAGGTCTAGAAATATGTTTAAGAATCAAAAATCAAATTAAAAAAATTTATAGTTTTTACAGAAAGAATATTTGATGCAATTAGATATCACTGTGATTTTGGAAAAGGATATAGTCCAAAAATTGGTGCATATTAATCTCAAAATAAATTAATTAGTAATAAGAAGTTAGTAATTAAGGCGAGTTATCCATGGGAATAAATAGGAAGAGGTCCACAATGCAAAATTATCTCAGGAACAGGAATAAGATAGTTGGAAGATTCCAATAAAATATGTTAAATTAGAGTAATATTAAAAATAAGTCCATAAATACCAAGATTATTTTAACTTCTAAAAGGTCTCATGTGAATAAAAATAATGATAATCCATGTCAAACCACCATGAAAATTGTCTATGTACCAGAATAAATTCTTATTATTTATCAATAAAATTCATAGATATCTTGAAAGGTGGAATAAACATAAGAAAAAGGATAATGAAAAAGAAAAATATAATATTCAAAATGAATAATATGAATTTCATAAGATCATTTTGACAAATGAAACTATTTTATTAGAGTTTTTTTGAGAGATGTAATAATGATGGACATGTCGCAAAAAGGTTGATTAAAAAACATGGAATAACAAGGATAATCCATAAAGATAATTAATATTTCATCAAGATATGGATATGATTTAATAGATAAAGAGTGTGAAACCATCATACACAATGAAATGGAAGGTTTGATGGTATCCATGCGTCCTAAAGATAATTCAAATCTGAAAAATAGATTTTTATTCATAAATATTTGATAATATTAAGAAACATGAATGAGAAGAACATCTCATCCCTTCTTCTCACATTATGACGCATGGAAGAACCACCTTACCCAGTTGTAGATTTTTTATTTAATTTTTTCATAAAATATATTTAATTGAAGGTGAAACATATTCTCTGAAGTAGAACCAAAAAAAATAAATTTTCTATTAAATATGGATAAAAATGTTGAGGAAGCCACCATTCTTGAATTTGTTTCCATTAGTATTCAAATGTAAATAAGATGGAGAGTCATCATTGATGAATTTAGAATGTGTTTTATCTTTTCCAATATATAGAGGATGAAAATGTTACAATCTTGATTATATATTATATTTAGTATTTGGAAGAATTAGAATCAAAAAAATAATCATTGGTGCATATGTGGAAGTTTTAAACCTTATAAATCAACATTAAAGAATAAATTTTTTATATATATTATAATATCCAAAAATAATATCTGGAAAAGATTCAACGTTATTAGGATATTGAAGAGTGTTTCCCTAGAGGGGGAGACAAATCAAGAAAAAATATAGAATCTTCTAGAACATATTATGGAATTAAATCTGACCAGTACCTAAATGGATTGAGGAGAAATAAATTAAAATTTTTGTTTTTTAACTCTGTCATAATTTATAATCAAATAAATATTCCAAAATATTAATGACCCTACATAGGTTACCCTGAATCCTTTCACTGAACCCATTCCATCACATACTAGAAGGGAATTCACAATCCCCATGGGCTACTGAAAAGTACTCGGGCATCGAAAAACCAACCAAAGAGAATGATTTCAACTATCCTGAATATACACATGTCATATATATACAATAAGTTGTAAGTAATTGAGGAATGATAATGAATATAGTACATAACTATAAGAAAAGGATGTAATGAAAACATAATTACAAGTATCCAAAATCTACAAGATACAATTCCAAATACAAAGGACCAAAACCCAACAGCTACTCCATGTGATGGTGTGGACGAACACACACCAACTCACCACCAGCTACCCAACTCAGCTAGCATGAAACCTCAACACCTCACTGTGGTGTCTTTCTATTCCCTATATTGGAAGACATACAATGTTCTATGTACCATACATGAGGTGCACATGGTTTGAGTTATCATGATCAATAATATCCCAAACAGGTGTTCCACAACAAGTCTTTGTATAACAATTCATGTATGCTAATTTCAAATAAAATATGTCTTGAGAAGTAGTAAATAGGTTTTAGAGAAAAGATGGTTAACATTTCCTTTTTCACAGTTCAAAAACAAAAGTAGGTATGTCAATTTCAAACCACATTTTAAATATTGTTTTTCAAAAGCATCATTATATATTTCATTGATAAAAAATAAATCCATGAAATAAAAAAATAGAAGAATTGGTATAAAAACAAGGACCATTTTAAGTCATACTATCAGACTAATCGTACAATAATCAATTATGTGCACATTTTGGTTCCTATAACACATGCCTAAGATGTAGAGTAATACCCCATGAGTAAACCACAAAAATTGTTAATATAAGTCCCCTAGATGGATGAGGCAAGGAAAAAGAAGAAATACCCATGGTAAAACCTCTAGATAATCACAAGCAATTGATGGTGGACTCATGATAACACTTCAACCTAAGTACATAATGTAACCCATGTGGTAGTTTTTCAAAATAAATTTAAATTAATTAAAAACCATTTAAAACTTAATTCATAATCCATTTTAATGAATTGAAAATACCCTTTTAGTTACATTCATCAAAAACCAGGGGAAAACATTTATATTTGAAAAATCATTTCAATGAGCTCAAAAAAATCATGAAAATTCCATGAAAAGATTAGTTTATAAAATAAGAACAATTTAGATTATGAAACATTGTCTAGAGATATAACAAAATTCCTTAATTTGTGGGTCATACATGACCACAACATAATCCAAATATAATTAAAACACAATGACGTCTACAAATTCCCACAAGTATTAAAACCCACCACTCCACAACCAACAAAGGAAGAGCCTTCAGAATGAGACAACACAATGGATCTGGAGAGATGCACTGTCATGAACCATCCAATGGGAACCATGTTGCGACTACCCCAAGCCCACCTCACGGAGCCTAGGGGCTAGTGACTAGCGCTAAAGGAATTATCCCTCAAGAGGGAGTCATTTTCATGAGTACCTCTATGCACGAAAACACACATCCCAAGTCCAAAATGCTAAAAAGTAAACATGCATTCCCCTAAGACAACTATAGAGCGTAACATTACGAAAATAAAAGTAATGGGGCCTAAATAGAAGACCAAGAAAAGAAAAGTACATGCACTTAATGTCCGTCTGTTTTACATACTACCTGAAGTGTATGTAAAGGTGGTGCATCCAAAATCCATAGAATTACACCTCATATTCCATTTATCATTGGGCACCTTTTGGTCCAAGACCAACAAGGTCATTGTCGAAGCATCTTTCATTTTCACAATACATGATACATGCTGGCAGAGCCCGTACAGGGGTGAGTAACATAATACTCAGAAAGTACCCCACAACACAGTGGTAATATCACAAAGGAAAATATGCACAATGTTTTTTCATCTCATGTAGGTATAATCTAAAGTAATGAAAGAATTGTTTTCAATTGTAAACACTGAATACCTTGTACTATTGATTCACTCATCCCTGATGAGTCACCTTGTCTTTCTAGGTCACCTAGACTCCCACACCAATTAGGCTTGTTGGGTTACCTTGACCTGCTTATCATGTTGGTCTATTGGGTGTCCTAAACTTGATCATCTAATTGGCTAGTTGGGTCACATAAACCAACTCATCACTTTGTCTTGTCATGTTAGCTATAACTGATTATCTCAATTTTCTCTTCATATCCATCCACAGGATTCCCACTCGTAGCGCAATTCATTATGCGAGAATCTAATCCTCAAGAAATCGGTCATATTTCAGCACCCATGAAAACCCGCATAGATTTTATAAAAAGTAATGAATTGTTGTGAGGGTCCCAACAACACCAAGGTCTCGTCAATCAGATGTATAATTTGAGTATTATGAGCCTTTTAGTTTAAATGGGATAGTTGGGTCCATGCCCGGTCTGATCCGAACTGACCTGGTTTGGCTGACCCGACCAGATCCCATCAGGTATGAGCTAACTCAGTCCATCCAGACCCATTGGGCGCCTATTGGACTCAGCCCGTTAGGTCGTGAGTCCAACTCGTAGAACTACCCAGTGGATGAGTCTTTGTCTGCCCGACCTATGCTGTGGGGCCAGTTTTCACCCTTTTGGTCCACTTAGTGGCCCAATCGTCCTTTTTGGATCAGCAGAAGCTGGTGGGCCGGTTTTGGTGTAGCTGTAATACTACGACTTCCACACCCAACTATGCCACACGGGCCACCACATTTAACATGGAAGGGAGACACTTTTAATGTGGAAGTCAGCCTCCTTTAGCGCGGTTGTTCATTGCATAGCCGCCTCGCAGTTCTTCACCACGTCCGACCAGATAACCACTGGCCACCTGCTGATGACTTCTGATCACCACCTGTAGTGGATGCCACGAGCCCCCTCTTCCACTATAGTGTGTCTCCCACACACACTTCCACTTATACACGGCTACTAGGAGGTGCTTCCATGGGTCCCCAGACTCGCTCCGGTGGTCTGTTTTCTGGTCTGGAAGTCCCATTATAGTCTTCAGATCACAGCCTCAACTAATGTGTTCTAGAATACATTATTCCATCGATCTGAGGGTCCAACTACATTATGAACCTCCCAGAATAAATATGAATCAACCACGGGGGTCTGTTGGTAAAGAACACAAGGAGGAATATATATCACAATGAAAACCCAAGGCCATAAACATTATCCTTGTTTTTTTGGACCATGTTCTTTGCATTAGAAAATAATGTTAAGATGTTCAAAAAATTTCCATGATAGAATCCCCTCTTCAAACACCGAATTTAAAAAAATCATTCCTGAAAGGAAGATCAATATGCAAGTCAATTTGTTAGTGAATTGACCCACATTAATCATTTAGAAAGGATGAACTTGGTATGGGAGGCCACAGTAATAAAAAATAACCCTTACATGGAATCATATTTTTTATCTGTGAAGAAAGAAGTTTTTCCATTGATGTTCTTCGATCCAAAAATCTCATCGATGGTAGTGTATTTTGAAGAGAAAGGAAGGAAGGAAGGTGTTCATCATCGTAGTGGTTCATTATTTTCCAATGCAAGTTCTCTAGAGGTTCTGAGTAATTTCCCTGATAGTACTCTGATTCTCATATCCACATTAGGTAATTAATTTATGAAATGAATTTTATTGCTTTTGTTATGCTGAGTCATTATGTCATTACCCAATATCATTTATGAAATGAAACGGTTGCCTCATCATTTCATCACAATGAAATATTTACTGAATAAAATAGACCATATTATGTTTATTTTATTTTTCCCTAAAATTATTGAAAATTAACATTTTTCCTAAACCCACTATATTTGATGTTTGGTCCATCCGTGGGTAAATTCTCCATTCTAGATGCAATGATGCCCTCATATTTTTAATTTGGGAACTCATTTAGATGTTTCCAAACTGTGCATGTGCACTATTTTAAACAAACAAAAAAAATATCAAATATTTATTATAGGGTTAGTGGGCCTTAGAATAATGTTTCATCTGAGAAAATAATCGCGAAATAATCCCCTTAAATTTATAAAAAAATAAATTGAATTTATAGGACATTACACGCAACAAAAAAAATATCAAACACCGAACATGTCGATTTGAAATGAATGGTGTCTCCAAAAATTGTGGGATATGAACACTTGATTCAGAGAAAAGGAGATATACTAATTGAAATGGATAATCAATCCCATACAACACACAAAAAATTGTTTAATAATGGAATTAAATGATGTAAAAATCATTTTCATGTCATGAAATCCATGATGTTCACGTACACAAAAAATTTAGTCACTTTAGATTAAAATATGGCCTTAAAATGACTCATTACATGTAATACCTCGTCACATCATGTAGCCATTCATGGAAAAAACCCTTCTCATGAAATGAACCTATAAGCCATTATAAAATGTTTAACCTAGTTATGTGGCTTGAAATCCTCTTGAAACTTATATAAAAAACTTGAAATAATCTTCTTAAAACTCCATGTTAAAAATTGATCTTAGAGTGTGGAAAAAAATTACCGATCAGGGTAACAAGATGTTACAAACTCCCCACCATAATGATTTTCCATACCAATGAATTAATGTAGAAGATGTAGTACCTAGTAAAATATGTGGCCATCACTCCCTCATCTATGACTCACATTCCCATGTCTCATGATAATCTGATATGTGTTTCCCTAGAAATCTGACAAACAGAATCGACTTCCCACAAAATACTTTCTCTTGAGAGTCAACGATCTCACCTGGTTTTTATAAAATGTGAACATCTGGCTCTAAATAAATTTATTCCCAACTTAGAATGTGAGAGATATTTTTATCATAGTTGATAAGATGAGATGTGTATAAAAAATCATGAATACCAATCAACTGGTCTAAAAATTATAACCGATAAGAAACCTTCCAATGCTACTCAGTGACCTAAAATGGTCCAACATATCCTATATCCAACTTTCCCTATTTCCCAAGCCAGTAGTGACACAATTGAGGAGACACTTTTAAGAAAACTGAGTCACCAATAAAAAAACAACAAAGGATGCTAACACCAATATGTGTATGATTTCTGCCAACTATGGGATATAACTAGACTTCGATGTTCATCTGAAATCTTTGATGACATCTCATGGATGAATCTTGGTCCAACCAAAGCTATATCTCCTAGCATAGCCCAATATAGGGGTGATCTACTTGGAAAACCATACAACACCTCAAAGGGATCCATTAAAATTGATTTATGATAATTGTTGTCATAAAAAATTCAATTATTCCTAGATATCTATCCCATGATCCATTTAAATCCAAGACACTAGCACTATGTATATCCTCTAGGATCTAAATCACAAGCACTGTCTGACCATCTTTCTATGGATGGTATGTTGTGGTAATATTAACCTAAGTTCCCATAACCTCTTGTAGAATATTGTACAACCCCAATGGAAACATTAGATCCCTATTCAAAACAATATTAGAAGGACTCCCATGTGATCTAACGGTCTTCTACACATACGTCTTACACATAAATACAACTGTAGTGGTATCCTTGATCGGGATGAAATGAGTAGACCTTTTCATCTGATCAAAAACTAACCATATAGAATTTATCCATTAGGGATGCCATGATAATAAATCAATAAAATCCATGGGTACCTCATTCCATTTTCAAATCGGCATCGTAAGAGGCTAGAATAAACCAGAGGGTTTCAACTACTCTACCTTTTTCTCTTTCAGGTGTAATAGGAGGACACATAATCTATAATGTTATGCTGCAAACTCAGCAAACAAAATCACCATCTCATGTAATAACAAATTTTCATACATATTATATTAACATACCCTAAAGAGATATTATAATTAAACAAGACTAAACTTCTCATAGATGTTGGGATGTTAACCCTTTTCCCAAAGTAGAGAAAACCAACTGGATAGAAAGACAAAATAAATAGTCTCCCCACCACAAAGTATTTCTTGAATTAAAATTAACACATCATCTTGATAATGAACCAGAAAAATATACTCCTATAGAGAATATGACAACTAAACACTGGTCAAACCCATAACTGAAACATGATTTTAAGCATCCAAGTGAAACTCAGTGAGAATCCTTGTAAGGTTCCAATCCTCCTTAGATTCCAAAATATCCAATGGTGGTACTTTACCAATAAGAACAACTACATTGAAATTAACCTTCCATAGGTTATCTGGGATATCAATGCCAAACATTTTATGGTATTCTACCCATCATCTCTATATGATATTAATTTATTTTTGAGGAATGATGTAACTCAAACTCCTATGATCTGAAAATAATGTGAACATTTCCCCAAAAAATCATGTTCCTCTGACACTTATGTGCATGAATAAATGCAACAAGCTATAAATCATCAGTTGGGTAATTCCTCTAATGTATTAAAATCATTTCAGATCTTTTGGATACAACATTGTCATCCTGCATAATAACACTTTTCAAACTAGCACTAGAAGCATTACGAAACACTACGTACACATTACCGATAATATGTAAGATCAAGATATGATATAATTTTAGAATTCATTTCAGTTCATCAAAACAAGACTAAAAATTATCATCTAAGGTGAATTTCAAAACATTTCTAGTAAGAGTAGTCAAAGATGATGTCGTCTTATATAAATCCTTAAAAAAATATCATTAATATCTAGCAAGACCATGGAAGCTATGAATATCAAAGATATTTTGTGGTTGTTTCAATGTCAAGATAACCTTCACCTTCTCAGGATAAAATGAAAATACATTTTTTGAAATATTGTTCCATAAGAATATTACTATTGGTGTCCAAAAACTATATTTTGAAATCTTTCCATACAAATTGTTTCATTTCAGGATTTTTAGAAGCATACTTAGATGCTTCCCGTGCACACGCTATGATTTATAGTAAACTAGAATATTATACACGAACCCTACCAAAAAGGTGTCAATATATTGATGGAATATACAATTCAAGAAATGTATCACCTAATGATTTCATATTAAGTTATCTCTTTAAAGTAATTCAGTATCTTTTTTACATGCAACACTGAGTTCAAACACACCATGACTTACCAAACATGCCATTTAAAAAGTAGTTATGAATGGTATTAACTAAATTTTGAATTTTATATACATTTTCTAATTTTAACATCCATATAATGTGTTTCTTAGACATAATATAAGAAAAAATTTAATTTTTCAGATAAAATAATTATTTTTCAAAAAATGACATTATTCTACATTTTAATGGAAAACCCTTTCTAAATCCAATATTTGAAACTTTTTTATATTAAATTTCACAAAATAAACATTTTATTTCTAATAAGGACATAAAAATTTATTTTGGATAAATTTTTGGAGTTTTTCTGAAAACATTCATTTTATGATGAATAGTGAATGGTACTAAATTTTAATTTAATTTTTTAATAAAAATAATTTATAGTATTAAATTATAATTTTGAATAGTTTTTGAGGTATAATTAGATTATATTTTTATCATTTAATACAATATTGGTTGTTGTAAGTAATGTAACATATAAATTTGGAATAAACACATATCAATCTTTAGATAGTTTTTATTTCTAAAAAACACACTTTCTGGTTTTGACAATACAAATTAATTTTAAATTAATTAATAAAGCTTTAATGTTTTGAATTTGATAAAATTGAAATCATTTTTTAGTTTGAAATATCAAAATTATCTTAGGTTAAGTTTTTTTTTCTAAAAACACTTAATTTTTAATGGATAGTAAAAAATACTGTATAGTACATAAAAACTGACATTTTCTATTAAATAGTTATTTTTAATTAAAAATTCATCTTTAAATAGATACATAATACATATATTAGTACAGTGTAAGTCATTGTAATCATTTTATAATAATATTAGATATATAAAATTTTATTGAACCATTTTAATGTCTTTTTACACACCTTCTAGGCACATTTGAAAATTTGCATAAAATGTAATTTTACCACTCCATTGAATTGAATTTAAAAAATAATTGAGACATGTTTGACAATAGTATGTAAAATTTGGTTCAATAAGAGGAAAATAATTTTTGATGAATAGTAACTTTGGAATTTTATTTACCACAGTTAAAAGTAAATAAGTTAATTAAAGGTAAAAAGAATATTAAATTTACCCCAAAACATGTCCTAATTCTTTTGGATAACTGTATTTCAAACAAAATCAATATTAGGAAAATAAAATAATATCCTTTTGATCGATTTTGGTTAGATGAGGACATTTATTATATTTTATTTAAAGAAGTGTTAAAAGTGTTAAATTAAAATTTTAATAACTAATCTATTTTTAATATAGAGTTATACATAAGATAAATTCAACTATAAATATTAATTATAAAATTAAAATTATTTCCTACATCCTGGTATTTTATCTCTAATTTTTTGACATTAAATAATAAAATTTATATATGACACAATGATGATACATTAATTTCATTATTAATGAAAGATTAAGATAATTGATATTATAAATATCCAAAAAAGGTTAATTGAGACTTTGGATGCATTCCAATAATTTTATAGGTTAATATAACATGATAGGATTGATTTATTGTTTTTTTCGAAGTAATTAATTTTTGATGACTTTCAAAAAAACCAAATACTAAATAGTGTCAAAATTGACATAAATGAGTTTTTAAACAAATACTATTTTATTAAATGATATTTTATTCCTAAAAATATATTGTTTAGTGAAAGAACATATATAATTATATATGTGTTATTAATGAAACACATGAGGATTTCTTGTCATTTTATAGTTACTTTATTAACAATGTAATATAAAAAAACAAAAAGACATGGTAAAAGTTAATCTATTTAACTCAGAATTAAATATAAAAAAAGGTTAATATGGTGATATAAACTTGTATAAAACGTATTTTTTGAGAATATTTCAACCCATTCCCACATTAGCCTCACAATTAATCAATTTTTAGTCATTAGAAACTAAAAATGATATTATAATAATATAATACTTCAAGATTTTCCTAAAGGTTCCCTTACCTCTATTATAAAGGGTAATTCTCATTCTCTTATTTTCCCACCTCCCAAGCCATTTGGATCACCCAAAACCTACTCAATATCCTCCCAACCACCCTGAAATCAACATATAGGTCATACATTGATCTGAAAGCTAACCTAAGGATATCTTTAGACAAAATAAAATGGAAGCACCTCAAAAAGAGATAATTACTCCATCACCTCTTTCAATGTTCTTTTATTATTCCACATCATTTTTATTTGTTATTTCCATAATTAAATATTAACTCTAGTACATTATACATACTGATAAATTATTATAAATACTATAAAACTATATTCATTATTCTATCCATCCTATGAATGAAAAATTCAACATACGTAGGTACGTACGGCTTACTATAACCACATCGTAGTGTAGTTTGTTATTCAATACTACATTATTTGGATGGGTATAATAATGACTATCATTAATTTAAATATTTAATATAACATGGTAATTTTTCTTTATATATAATATAACATCCAATTAAACATTATTTTACCATTGATAGAATGATATTATCACTTGTGCATACGTACGGCTTACCGTCACCACGACATGATGAGATTCATCTTCAAAAATCACCATTAAAGAATAGTTATATATATATATATATTAATTTATTAAGTATGAGATATATGAAATAATATTTCTACTAGAATAATATATTTTTATGTAGTTAAATATATGTCATTTACTTACTTATATATTATACGATAAGAGAACAGAAAAAATGATCATGTGTACGTACGGACTATCGTATCCATGAAGAATGTTTTCATTTCACAAATATATCAATTATAAATATTTATATTCTGAATATATATGATATATAAATCATTTTTTATATTCTAGAAGTATGTAAATCATGATAAATGTGATATTATCAAGAATAAAAAATTTAAACACGTACGATAAAGAAAGGGATTATTACAAAAAAATTTACTTTAACATGGAAATTATTATTAAATGGGTTGTATGAAGTCATAAATGAATCATATATGATATAATAAATATTAATATGGTTCTGGTATAATTATATAACATACTATGGTAATTATACAAGAGGTTAAACCTGCCCTCGACTAAAGGAAAGTACATGGTAATGGTTATTTCCTCAATCTCATTATTATCCGAGATTGTTTATGTGTAAGTATTTACATGAACTATTTTTTCAACCATGACCATATTTCCTAAAAAAATTAAAATTTAATAATTTAACGTTTTTTGGAAGGGACTCTTTACCATGATCTGAATTTTAAATATTTTGATGATTTATTTTTCTTAAAATTTTAATTAATGTCCATGTTTTAAAAATGATGTTATGGATTTATTTATATGGAGATTATAGTTTTAAATTGTTAATTACCTAAAAAGGATTCATAAAGTTATTGGAAAATTTTGATTCAAAAATCTATTTTAAATGACTTACTTTATAAATGTGTGACTTTTAAATGATTTCACAAAAATGGATATTTCTCTCAATGAATTTTACTGATCATTTCCAACTATGACAACATCCTTTACTGGATATCATCTTGATTGAGGTAGATTTATTATAATACAATCTTCCATATTATATTGAATGAGTTATGATATATTTTTCTATGGTTGTACTATTTTTATACCATTCATGGTTTATAGTTAAAGTATTGACATTTCATATGATAGTTTTAATATGAAGGTTTATTTTACATTTCAAAATTTTCATATGAGGAATGCATTGGACTTAGTAAGTGATGGGTGGAGCTTGATATAGCTCCTCGATGCATCGGTAGGTCTCATAAAAAAACTAGTGTGTTGGACCAAGGCCTTTACAAATTTTTTATTTGTAGTCCTGACAGTAGGCCCAGACTATGTGGTTATGATGTCTGGTATTATAAATTCCCTCATTATGAAATTATTTATTACATATTATTGTTAGACTAGGAAAATATACATGTTCATGTGTATATGGTAATGTTTGATTTATTATTTCCATATTATGTTCAGGTTTATGTTTAAAATGCTATTGTTTTTATTTCACATCTTTCTTTAATTGTTTATAGTTTCTGCAAAAATATTTACCCTTACTGAGAATTTGAGCTCACCCATTTCTTATTGTTGTTTTCTCAAGATTATAAGTTCGTACTATGACTAATAAGCTGGGTGACGCTAGGGAATTAATGGAATTCTCGGAGAATTATTTATGTAGTGTTTTATGTTTGAAAGTGTAATGTAATATTCATGTATGTAATCTATTTTCCAAGATTGCTAAACTGATTGGTCCATCAGGACATTATTCCTTGTATTCATGCTAATGTATTAAAATAATGCACTGGCACCTGTATTCTAGGGTTGGGGCATTACAGTTGGTATCAGATGAAGTTTAGCAACAACAGTAGAAATAGATTTAGAAAAACACTAATTTTGAAACATTACCCTAAGATATACATTGAGGATTATTATAGAAGAACATCCTAGAATTTTGTTAATGTATATATTTGGTGAATGTTTCAGGAAATACATTCCTTTATAGATACAAGTAGGTAGAGGAGGTAGTAGCACAGATTTACCTAGGGGTAAAACCGTAAAATACCACATCGAGATAGACTCGAATGAGAACCTGTGCACGAAAATGGGCCTTGATGCACTCTTGGTTACGTCTCTTAGGGGATATTACTAAAATAATTAACATTTTTTTAAACCCATTATTAAGGATTTATGAGTAAATATGTCAATAAACAAAACCATTTTAATTTTTATAATATAAGATGTGTGAAAATCATCAATTAATGTTGATAATTTTTCTAGTTTTTGGATTATAAATTATTATGTGACTTATCCTAGTGTATTTCAACATTAAGAAGTGGCACTCAGTAGAAGTAATGGGAACTCTAGGGATACGCATGATCAAGCGAGTAAGAATGGTTATATCTTTAATTATCTTAAGATATCATTTACAAGGGAAATAGTATCCCACATATTATCATCATATGATGAAATAATATAATGCGATAATAAGATAAGTAATGAATTCTCTGAGTCCAGTGGATTTTAGGGTAATCTATAGAAGGAAAGGATGGTAGAGAGTACGATGGATAAAGGGAATAAGGGAAAAACAATTTTCCCATAGGTGATAACTATGGAAAGAATCACATGGGTAAATTAATGAATGGAATGTGAGTTTTCTATAACTGAGGAGAAAAATAACACCATGTACGTGATTTAATGGGTATGATTTTTTTAAAATGTACTATGATTCATCTATAATGAGTTGGGACACTATGTGAATTAATATCCCAGTCATCAAAGTATACCCCAAATGATGTTATTGGATAATAATCATGTTATGATACTACCAAAGATGAATAAGAATACATAGTGTTCTTATTTTTTTTATTAATGAATTATGTCATCTGAGTGTTGTATCAATGATATAATGGTTATATTAATTATGGAAATAAATTAGGTTTGTACTATAGTACTATTTCATTGAGGATTTGAGATTAGATTGTACTATGAAAAGTGACTCAACAACAAGTTAAACTTTTTGTAAAATACATGGTTGAAGGAAAGATAAACCTTAATATGGTCTTGATACTAATGTAGTGATTTTGGAATAAGAGATGGTAGATTTGGATAAGTTAGGTTGGATGTTCTTGAATACATTATAACGGATTAATAGTTTGTTTATTCCATCATTGTTAGAGTTTACACCATTTTCCGATATAAGGTGTATATCTAGTATTCTATAAGGAATAAAAGAGCATGAATGCAATCAATAAGGTTTTATGGTCATTCAGGTTGTTACCATGTTTTAGGAGAATACTCGATGAAGGTATTCACATTTAATTTTGTGGAAAAAACACTTTTTCACTATGTTTACCTTCCTTATAAATTTTGGGTTGTTAGTTTGGGAAAATGTATTTTGGATAAGTCTCAAGTTAATAATGGATTAAGTTTGAAATTGGATACTATTGTTTAAGGATAATATATTTTTTTTAAGATTATATTTGGATTTTTATTAAAAGGGAAACCTGGAGTTCGAGCGACAAAATATCGCATCCGACAAGGCCGTGAGACTTAAACATGCAACCAATAGGAAACCAGGGTGCATCACCTACCACTGGCATATGCGATGTCCTGGTTTGTATAATGTAGTTTTTTTAAATGTTCTGATAGATTATTTATAAATTAATTTGTTTTAATCTCAATATGATTTTGATAAATATAATATTTTGGAGTTAAATTATCTCTTATAGTGAAAGATGAGTTTGTGCTAGAAATTAGTTAAAAGAGGGAACTCTATATGTCATGTATTTTTTTTATTATTCTACAATTAATTTATTTCATAAAATTAGGGAAAATATCTTTAAACCAAAAGATTTGTTATCATAATACCTTTTCCTTTGATTAACCAATTATATTTTAAGTCACCATCGATTTATGGCTTTGAGGCACTTAATTTTCTATTTATTTTTTCACTTGTTTTTTATTAATGACCTCAATCACTACATATAAATATTTACATTTCTTCTCAAATCATATATCTCAAATTGCAACCAATATTCTCATATTAGAAATCCTAATTTGGTGGTGAATTTTTATTTCCATTTTCCTCTTATTAAGACTAAATTTTCATAACTCTTTTTTCTGATGTGGGTTATCCACAATGTTATGTTCTATTTTTACCTATTTTTTTTCAAAGAACAATTTTAAATTGCAAGGATGAAATTTATTGAATGTGGGGAAATGTAACACCATATTATTTCATAGTACATTATCTCTTTAAAGTAATTCAATAGATTGTGCTATACGCAACACCGAATTCGAACGCACCATGACTTACCAAACTAGCCGATCAAAAAAGCTGTTATGATTATTATTAACTGTATTTTAATTTTTATATACTATATATAATTTTAAAATACATATGTATTTTTTCATAAACATTATATAAGAACAAATTCAAATTTTCAGATAAAATTAATATTTTTTAAACAAAATGAAAATTTACTACCTTTTAATGGAGTGCCCTTTTAAAATACAAAATTGAGTACTTTTATATATTCAATTTGACAAAATAAACTTATTCTTTTGATGAAATACATAAAAAGATACTTTGGATAGATTTTTTGGGGGTTTTTGATAATGTTCATATTTTGAGGAATATTGAATGGTACTAAAATTTTATTTAAAACAACTTTTTAAACAAAATAATTTATACTGTTAAATTATACATTAATAGGGGTTTGTAGTATAATTAGATTATATTTTTATCATTTAAAAAAATATTGGTCATTTGATGTAATTTCACATTTAAATTGGACATAAACACATATCAATAATTTGATAGTATTTACTTCTCAGAAACCAACTTTCTAGTTTTTACAATGGGAATTAATGTTAAATTAAATAATGATACTTATTTGTTTTTAATTTGATAAAATAGACATCATTTTTAAATTTGGAATATCAAAATTTTCTTAGGGTAATGTTTTTGTATTTTTCTGAAAACATTAACTTTTTGATGAATTGTGAATAATACTACATTGTTCTTAAAAACGTACTTTTTCATTTAAATAAATATTGATAATTAAAATTTATCTTAAAATAGACCCATAATAAATATATTATTACATTTTAATTCATTTGATTCATTTTATAATAATAATAGATCTATAAAATTTTATTGAACCATTTTAACGTCTTTTTACCCATCTTCTATGTACATTTTCAAATTTGCATAAAATATAATTTTATGGATTCTATAAATTGAATTTCAAACATCCTAGAGGAACGATTGAGATCAGTAAGTAAAATTTGGTTTAATAGGATAAAAATAATTTTGGTGATAAATAACTTTTTAATTTAATTTACCAATATTAAAATTAAATAAGGCAATTAACGGTAAAAAATTAAAATTACCCAAATTTTGTGCCAAATTTTATTTTATATGTTTACGTAGACCAAAAATAACCTTCGGAAAAAAATTCATTTTTATCCATTTCGGTTAGATTATTGAATTTATTATATTTTTTTAAAGAATGGTTAAAAGTGTTACATTCAATTTTTAATAACTAATTTTTTTTTAATATAGGTTAATACATAAGATAAATTAGACTATAAATATTCATTAGAAATTTAAAAATATTTCGTACATCATGGTTTTTTATTTATAATTTTAATACATTAAACAATAAAATTTATTTATGACACAATGATAATGTCATAATTACCTTATTAAAGAATAATTAAAATAATGGATTTTAAAAATATACAAATAAATGTAAATTGATACTTTTAATGACTTCCAATAATTTTAATGGTTAATATAACATGTTTGAAAAGATTAAATGTATTGTTTTTGAATTAATCAAGTTTTTTTACTTCACAAAAACAAAATACTAAATAGTGTGTAAATTGACATAAATTTGTTTTTAAAACATGTACAATATTATTAAATGATATAATATTCTTAAAAATATATGGTTTAGTAAAAGGTCATATATAATGATATATATTTCATTAATTAACCACCTTAGGTTCTATTTTAATTTACTTTTGTTCTTATTAATCATTTAATATAAAAATACAAGAAGACATGGTAAATGTTAAACTATTTAACTAAGAATTAAATCTAAACGAAAAGGTTAATATGGTGACATAAACATATATAAAACATATATTTTGAGAATATTGAGACCCAAGCCCACATTTTTCTCAAAATAAATCCATTTGATCCATTAAAAAATTAAAATGATTTTATAATAAAATAATATTTAAATCTTTTCCAAAAGGGCCCTCAACTCTCTTATAAAGTGGTACTACCCGTTCTTTGAATTTCACACCCCCAAAGCCATTTGGATCAGCCGCATACTTCTCCAATTTCCTCCCAACAACCATGACTTAATTCTAGAGTCCTTACTTATATCAAAAATCCAACCTAATGATCCCTTTCAATCATATAGAAAGGAAGCACCAGAAGAAGTGATAATTAATTCATCACCTTTTTCAATGTTCTTTTCTTCCTCCACTTCCTCTTTCATTTTTATATCCATAATAAAATAAAAACTCCAGTAAATTATAATAATGAGAATTTATTATAAAGATGCTAAAACCATATTCATTTTTTCATCTATCCAATGAATGACATAATCACCATACGTGCGTATGTACGGCTTACTATCTCCACGTCATGGTGTAGTTTGTTATTCAACACTACATTACTTGGATGGGTATAATAATGAATATAATTAATTTATATATTTCATATAAATGGTAATTATTATTTATATATAATATACCATCAAATTAAACACATTTTTACCTTCTATTTAATGATATTGTTTCTCGTATATATGTACGGATTACTGTCTCCACGACACGATGAAATTCATTTTCAACAATCACCATTCAATAATTGTTATATATATATATTGATTAAGTATGAGATATATAAAATATTATTGCTACTATAATAATATATATTTATGTAGATAAATATATATCATTAACTTACTTCCATAATATATGATAAGAAAACAAAAAAAGAGTTCATGCGTGTGTATGAACTACCGTCTCCATGAACGGTGTTTTCCTTTCATAAATATGTCTTTTATTAATATTTATCTTGTGAATATATATGATATATGAATAATTTTTTATTTTCTGGAAGTATGTAAATCACAATCTGTGTGATATGATCAAGAATAACAATTTAAATCATGTATGATAAAGACAACGATTATTACCTGAAATATTACATTAACCAAGAAATTATTATTAAATTGGTAGTATAATATCATCGAAGAATCTTATATGATATCATTAATATTATTATGGTTCTGGTATAATTTAATAACATACTATGGTCATTATATTGGAGGCTAAATGTACCCTCGACTAAAGGAAAGTACAATGTATGGGATAATTACTCAAACTTTTTATTATCTCAGATTGTTTATGTGTAATTATTTAGTATGAAATTATTTTAATTCATGTCCATGTTTCATAAAATTGTTTTCAAAATGAATGTTTTATGATTTTGTGGAAGGTACACTTTATCTATATCAAAATTTTATATGTTTTAAGGATGTATTTTTCTAAATCATACTAATTAATGTCCATGTTTTAAAAATGTTTTTATGGATTTATTTATATGGACATGATTGTTTCAAAATATAAATTCCTTTCAAAATTTTCCAAGTGGTATGTGAAACTTTGTTTCAAAAATATATTTTAAATTAATTACATTATAAATTCATAACTTTATAATGATTTCACAAAAAGGGATATTTCTCTCAAAGAGTTTTTCTAATAATTTTCAACTAAGTCAACATCATTTAATGGATATTTTTCTTGATTTAGGTTGATTTATTATTATAAAATCATCCATATGGTATTGAATGAGTTATGATATATTGTTCTGTAGATGTTTTATTTTGATAACATTTATTGTTTATGGTTACGTATTGAAATTTTTCATTATAGTTTTAATAAGAATATTTATGTTATGTTTCAACATTATAATATGAGGAATGCATTGGACTTAGTATTTGACGGGTGGAGCCTGCTATAGCTTCTCAATGCATCAGTTGGTCTCATTATATAAACTAGTGTGTTGGAATAAGGCCTTGACAAAATTTTTATTTTTAATCATTGCACGAGGCCTTGACTTTTTTGTTATGATGTCAAACATTATGCATTCCATTGTTTGGAAATAAGTTATTACATGTGATTATTAGAATAGAATAATATCTATGTGCATGTGTATATGGTATTTTTTGATTTATTTCTTCCACATTATGTTCGTTTTTATGTTTAATAGGAGGTTGTTTTCCTTACACATATTGCCTTTAATATTTATTTCTTCTACTAAATTATTTACCCTTACTATTCATCTGAGCTCACCCCTTTTTAATGTTTTGTTTTCCTAGGATTCCAAGAAATGTATTATGACTGATATACAGGGTTAGATGAGGGAATTAATGGAATTATCAAAGGATTAGGTATGTTGTGTTTTTGGTTAGAAATTGTAATGTAATGTTCATGTATGTAATATATTTTATAAGAATGATAAACTGATCGGTCCTTTAGGACCTTATTCCTTGTAAACATTCAAATGTATTAAAATAATAAACCATATTTGGGATTCTGGGGTCGTGATGTTACATAAAATATATAAAAATTATATGATCATTATTCAAACTAAAATGAATCACAAGATATTCATATTGGATATACCTAATCCTAAAATATGTCATTGATATATTAGACTCCCAAAATCTGAGATGATAAGAAACTGACCAAAGATCAATCTTGGAAAACAACTTTTCACCCATTAACTAATCAAAGAAATCATCCACACAAGAAAAATGATACATGTTCTTAACTATTACCCATTTAAACTTCTAATAGTCCACACCCAACCAATGTGAACCATATTACTTCTTAGCAAAGTGCATAGGAGATTCCCAAGAAAAACAATAGGGGGAATGAAACCTTTTTCCCATAGGTCATCCAACAAAATATTATTCTCTTTTAAATTCACTGTACAAAACAGTTGGAAGAACATTGTTTTGAAACCTTTCCAATCCAATTCCATGTGTTTATCTCCCAAGACTATGGAATCCCACCATCACATACTGGAATGCTCAAGCCTAAATCATACACAATTAACCTTGACATCCTCAGGTGTCTCCAAAAATAATAATATTTGGTCGATTCTATCTATCATGTACTCCACCTTATGAGGTTCATTTGGTACATAAAGGATGGTAGATTCTCATGATATAATAACCAAGATTAACTTCTCTATCATCTATCTATTTTTTATACCTAAAAAATAGCGTTATAAACTCATGGTATTTTATAATCAACCACATGAACTACAAGCACTATAAAAAAAATTGAGAGTCTATTCCATTGGAAGATTACCTTGAGGAGAATTAGTTTCACCCACTTGAAGAAAATTTGAAAGGACTCTTAGAGGCATGCTCCTACACACTAAATTAAAAGGAATGATCATACAATAGGGTAAATATTATTCCAATCTAGAAAACCCAAAAAAAGAAACTGATATTTGAAAAAAATTCCCAACACAAGAGACACATATCCCAGCTACCCATGGAAACTCTAGTATTGTCACTACATGAGCTGGCTAAGGGCTTATCGCAAAATGCCTCTCAAGTGATAACAATCCTATCTCCAGTCTAACATATTTTCCATGATAAGGAGTATTGAGGTGAAAGCTCCTATGAAACCACTTTTTAATGACCCAACTCAGGTTACCCTCAAACCTAGATCATGACCCATTCCATCACATACCTGATGGGTATTACCAATCCCTATGGGTTGGAGTCGTGTGCCCGAGTATTTAAAAACAAAACCAAATGGGAGGATTTCTCCAAAACTGAACAGACACATAGAATATATACACATGTAGTAGGAAGGAACCTCAGAAATCTATGGAGCATAATTAATAAGGGTAATAAAATACTAGAAAAAACCATTGTAAAAGTAGTCAAAATCTCTATGAGAAAAGTACCACTACAAATGAATGAAACCCAATATCTACTCTATGAGATGGTGTGAACTAAATCCAACCATCTCATAACAAAATAACTAACTCAGATTACACAAATACTTGCTTCATAACTACGAAACCATGCTTTTCATAGTGTTGGAAGACACACAAAGGTCGACACACCACTGAAGAGGTATGAATGGCATGAGATAAAATGCCCAATTATATTCTACCTAGGTGTTCAATAACTAGTCTTTCTATAAAAATTCATGTCAGCTCATTTCAAATAAAACATGGAACGATAAGCATTAAATCAGTTTTAGAGAAAACATGGTAAAAATTTCTGTTTTTCGAAGTTATAAAACAAAAGCATGTATATTAATTTGAATTAAAATTTTCCATATCATCTTTGACAATAAAAAACATGCATATCAAGGATAAAACATAAATCCATGAAATAAAAAAAATTAACATGTATCAACACCAAGGATAACTATAGGTCAGACTATCATACTACTCATAAGATAATCAGTCAAGTGCACAATATGATACTTTGAAAACGTGCCTAGGAAAAAAAGGAATACCCCATGATGAAACCCAATAACAATGTCAATATGAGTCCCCTAGAACAATGTTCCAAGGAAGTAGAGAAAATTTCCATGGAAAAACCTCCCCATAATAAAAAAATAATGGATAATGGCCTCAATCCTAGCCTTCATCCTATGTTTCAAATGTATCCCATGAAATCGTTTTTTAAGAATTCATTTTAATGATTTGAAAACCATTTCAAAACCATTTTAGAATCCATTTCAATGCTGTTAAAATACCACTTTTCTTTTAATTTATAAAATACCAGGGAAAATCCATTTTTATTTAAAAACACTTTTAAACACACATAAACAAATCATGTTAATTCCTTGTATAAATGAGTTTATTAATCAAGAATAGTACTGTTTATCAAACATAATATAGATATGAATCAAACTACCTCAAAACTCTATTCATACACTCCATAAATTGAATGAAAACATTTAAGACTCAATGATTTCTATAAAGTCTGTCAAGAAAGAACACCCACCACACCAAAACCAAAATTAGAAAGGCCCTTGGAATGATATAAAACAACTAAACTAGAAATACACACCACAAATTCAATGAAGATCAAACATTAAGTGGACTGATCAAGAACGAATGGTGTCTCCAAAAAATCACAAGATAGAAACCCTTGGTTGAGATAAAATAAGATGTAGGGGCTAAAATGGAAACCCAAACCAATTTGGTGCCCTAAAAATACCTTTATTGGGGAATTACACAATGGGTAACTCCATTACACATTGTGAAATATATGGTGTTCAAGTAAGAGGATAGATTAGTCACCTTAGATTATAGTCCAACTGTAAAATAACTCACAATATGGTATTCCTCGTCACATCATGTAATATTTCACCGAGTAAACCCTTCTCATGACATGTACCCAACCTCCATTACATGGTGTGTGACATAGTTACATGGTGTGAAATTAACCTTCATCCTTTAGAAAAAATCCATAAAAAACTTCATAAAACTACACACCAAATAGGGAACATGAAGAGAGGAAAAACATACCCAATCAACGTAATGGGATGCTACAAAAATAATTTTTGGGAAAATAATCGGTTATCAGTTACATGAGAGTGAGATCTTAAAGAAAGTTACAAGACGGTAGTAAAATCATTATATTTACTCTTAAATTATTTAACTTTTTTTTGAATTGGTTCTATAATATTTAGGATAATATTAATGTGGAAACAATATTAAAATGTTATCAATAATTTTTCATATATTAGTAATTGGACACCATTTAAGACAATATTATTCCTACTAGTTTAATTTGGTATCATTATATATATTTTCGGAATAACATATTTATCTATATCTCTTGTTTTTTCATACTGACCATGGACGAAGTAGACATAAAGTGAAATGGTTTATGACACATTTCTAAGTAATAATTAGCACCACTATTCCCTTCATCATTTTATTTCTATTAAATTATAGGGAGAGAAATGTGTAATGAATATTTTTTAAGAAAGGGGGAGATAAGGAATATAAATATTGAAGTATCATTTCTATATAGGTATTGACCAAAACATATACATGGGGTGATTTTTGTGTCTACTATATGTAATATGTATTTTTTTATCAAATTTGATTCAGTATATCAAATAATTTACTAAAAATCATGAAGGTTGTTTGATAACACATGAATATTGAAGACGATTCATTGATGTTGAATGTTAAAGAACCCACTAATGGATTAGATTATGATCCAACGTTTTATATCACTATATTTTGGGTGTCAGGACTATTTGTAACATTTTTTAAATATTTAGTTTGAATTATTTTTTGTGGATTATTAAGATATATTGTTAAGTAATATAAAGGGTTAATACTGGTAGGTTCTAGTATTATATATTAGCACTATATGATTCCACCAGTGTTCTACTACTGGGGTACCACTTCTAGGATGATACCACTTTAGTGATACTACCAGAGTACATCAACTAGTGTGCTACCTATAGTATTAGATTATTGAGATTCCTCCACGTAGGTGCTACCATTGGAATGTGATGGAAGGGGGTTCTACTATCACGAACCATTGTGGGATTTCTAACATTATGTGTTCTACCATTGGGGTGTGATGGTAGAAGGATATACCGTTAGAGTTCAATAGTATGAGGTTTTACTACTGCTGTGATGCAATAGGGGTGACACTATTCGGGTGTAATGATATGAGATGCTACCTTCATGGAATTTTGAAATAGTTTCATGATAGGAGGAGTTATCTTATGAATTTGAAAATTATAAATTGAATTAGTATCCACTATAATCATGTATTTTTCAAAGATTTTTTTAAATATTTAAAGGATCTTGGGCTGTTTCTTTCACATTTTCATCAAACTGGGAATCATCATTGTTTTTTATGAAGCGATAGATCATATAATAAATGTTACATACATATATGAATTACGATTGAGTTAATTGAATAAAACTTCATCCATAACTTATAAATCAATACACTATCATTAATTAATTCACCACTATGAATGTTTTACGATGTTACTCATATAGAATACTGAATGTGTGGAAGAAAAGGAAAACATAGGAATCAAAAAAGAATGTCTCGAAGATGAATGAAGAAAAAAGATGATGATTAATATTTTATAGGACATACTAAAGAACAAGTATGATGATTGTATACATACATGGTATATGAAATTTATATAGATATTTAATCAATATTTAAATGTTTCAATTATTAATAACCATGAGGATATAATCAAGGAATCACACCATAATAATTCAGGTATTTTAATGAGGAGTTGTTAAAGTGTTAAGCATGAAGATGCAATTATGAAAATATTTCAATTAACATTATAATGATATATGGATCATGACTCATTTATATATAATATTTATTAATTCTATGATATTATATATGAAATAATATATACATTTAATGATAAGTTGATTCAGGATTAATAATGACTAAATTAAATGAATGAATAACTACTTTTGGTTTCTAAAAGTTATGAAGAAGAAATCATGGAGGAAAATATAGAATATCTGGTGAAGTGGAAACTCAAAAGGATTTTATCCTTATTATTATCATTATATATATTTTTTAGTTTATCTAATAACTTTTTTATTGACAGGTAAGTAAGTATTGTTGATCTGATATAGAATTTGAGGAACAAAACTGATTATATTGAAGAAGCATTAAAATCTATATATCAGGAAAATTATATAAATATGAATGAGTCAAATAATTGAAAAGGATCGTGTGAAGTAAATTAGGAACTATAGAAGAAAGATATGAGAATAAATATTAGATAATAATGTATTATGAATATTTATTTTCATAAGAAGAAGAAGAAGAACATTTGGCTGAGTTGGTTGTGATGTTCTCAGGGAGAAGAATAGAACTATAAAATCATATTTTCTTATAGGGAGAATAAGAAAATAAGAAGAGTGATCTAAAATAATAAATAGTGGAATATTATTTTTCACTTATGAAGAGAATAAGAATATGTTGTGTGAATATATATTCAAACAAATAGATGAAGATACCTGTTACAGTACAAGGTAAGAAAATGAAGTATCATCATATCAATAATAAGAAAACATTAAATATTAGTGTAAGGATACCTTATTTTTTACACTATATTAAATTGTAAATGTATGAGATGTAATTGAGTATAAGATGCAAAATGAAAAATGTGAGAGATGCACATTATACACTACCAGGAGATAATTTCATAATCATTATAGTGTCTTACTAGTGGATTATGAGACCATGGGTCTTACCAGATCATACTATAGACAAATATTATTATAATTAAAGGTGAACCTTAAAAATTCCATTATCCTTTTTGGGTGTGTGCCTGTGTTGGGATGTGTATTTGATTTCAATGTGAGAGAAAAATGGTAAGATAATCCATTCAACTTAATCAGTTAAATATGTTTAAATGTTATAAAATAATAGGTTTGGTTTCAAATGACATATAGTGATTCACACCATCTTAATTAAAATAATAACGGACCTTATATACTATATATGGTATGATTGAATGTTAATGCATATAAATTGAAAATTTTATTTTATTTTGGAACTTGTGTCACATACTTAATACTAGGAAAACAAAATCTATTTATCAAAAAATATTAGAAAATGATATTTTATACATTTGTGACCCATAAGAATAAACCACATGTCATACTGATGTTTGGGTATGGCATAATTACATTGAGTTTGTTTATCTGTTTTACATATTAAATAATTTTAAAAACATACATCACATACTCAAAACAAATAAAACACAATAATATCATCATCATACTCTATAATAATTAATTTTAATTCATCTATAACATAAAATAATTAGAAGCACATCTTTCTAATGCACATCGTGGAATGTGTGAATGAAATTGAAAAAAATGATATATTGTTTCAAAACATGCCTAAAAAACTATATAATGAGGAAAATATATTATAATTAGATGAAAATTTATGATAATGTTACATTTAGTTTGTAACATGAAATAATTATCCAAACAAAATTTTGAAATACAATGTTGTAAAAATGACCTAAATTGTGTTTTTCATTTTTAATTATAAAATATATGTTCAACACATGTCATATTCTCAAAACAAAACAAGAACACTCATATCATCATACAAATCCCTATGAATGATCATAAATTCTTTATAGGATATATAAAATTTAAACACAAATACTTCTATCTCATAGGGTAGATGATGTGAGTAAAAGAGACAAAAATGATAAACTAGTGAAAAATAAGAATAAAATATTTAAAATTGAGAACAAGTATCATATTTTCATGAAAATCAATGATAATATTTTCTATTTAATTTGTAATAAATAGGTATAATCAGAAAATCATTCCATTATTTTATTTCATAAGAATAAGCTAATGTGTATTTGTCACATTTTAATAGTTAAAATATTTCAGAACACATTTCATATAAGAAAAAATAATCATATACACAAATATTATTATAAAATCTATGAAAAATATTATTAATTAATTGTTGGATCATAGGAATTAATTACATATCATTAATACATGGGGGTGGATGATGGGATTAATAGTTCACATTTTCAATATAATAAATGTGTTTTGGTTCAAAACATGCATCATATAATCATAATTGATAAAATTAGTGCATATTTTCATGAAACTATAGGATAATGATTTTTGATTTATTTATAACATTCTAAAATTTTAAAAGATTATTTTGATTCATGGTGTATTCATAATGAACATAAGTGTATTTAAAAAAATATTATATTCCTTTTAATGGTTTGTCACATAAACATAACATGTCCATAATGGTTGAATTTTCATTCATATTTATAACAATAACCCTTCATTAATTTCTAAAATTTAGTAAGTAACATCATTTAATTATTTGGTTTTGGGTGGAATGATTGACTTGATGTTTTTGTTTTCAATATAAAAATTAAATTTTTGGTTCAAAACATGTATCATATACTCAAAATGGAGCATTCAATATTAGATTATCATAAAACTCCAAGATAATGATCATCGATATATTATTGACCATTATAAATAATTTATCCCTCAATTTCAAATGTGGTGGAGTTAAAATGTACTAATGTTTATTTTCTCATTTTATGTATTAAATGTGTTCAAAACAAAAATGGCATACTCAAAACTAATCAAGATTACTAATATTGTAATTAAAATATTGGACAATGATGAGTAATTAATTTGTGACATGTTTTAATTAACCACACATCATTTTTATGTGCGGGGTTGAAAATAAAATTGAATTTTTATTTTTCAATTCCAAAATATCTTATAATTTATTCAATGTTTTTAATAAAAAATATTTTTTATTAATATATATATATATATCCTTTCAATTAAAATAAATTATTATTTAAAAAAATTCTGAATAGTTTCGATTCATTTTCACACTCTATAGATGGTTTATTTTTGTTTATAAAAGATATAAAATTGACATAATGTATGTTTTTAGGGTAAAATATATATAATTATATATTATAGGGATTAAATCATTTATAGACTATTTTTTGTTTCTTATAATTGATATTATATAAATTATGATATGTTTTTTCTATTGTGGTATATTTTTTATGGACACTACACCACAAAAAATAGATATAGTAGTTTCTTGCAAATTTCATCAGTGCTAAACTAAAAAAATGAGAATTTTATCCTTTATTAGTTCAAAAAACCCATTGAAAAATTTATCATTTCTCAGAGATAAAAATAATAAGTAAGGAAACCTCCCTCATCACTTTTTTAGCATTGGTAAATACTTCATTCTATGTCCTTTAAGTAGTGATATAGTACCCCATCGTTAGTTCTAAGATTATTGTATATTTTATAACATTGATAAATGTATTTTGTGGCTCACAAACATTTAATTTTTTGTACCGAAACATGCATAATAAGGCACAAAGTGATTATTTAAAATATATGAGATATAATTTAATATTTAACTATTCTAGTGATATATTAAAAATATATATTTAGAGTAGAATAGGCTTAAATGAAGTCAAAGTAAATGACTGACAATACATAGGATTGGAATAGAAAATTTACAAGGCTTGGTAAGAGGATTTTTTCAAAGAAAAATAATAATATATTTCACAGGTTATTAATCGATTGTTTAAAATACAGATAGAGTATTTTTTTTATAATTTCATAAGGTGACATGAAATTTATAAACAATAATTAAACCATATCATACTATAATTTTATAATGATATGTGTCTATTAAAACATTGTGGGAGTTGAATTTATTTCTTATAATATATATCAATGTATAATTTTCAATGAAATAAGATACCCATCGTATTATATGAAAGGATTTTATTAAATAAAGGTTACTCCATGAAATTAATAAATAAAAAATCATATATTCTAATGTTCCTAATATAAAGATATATTTCCAGTCAAAATTTTATAATAATTCAATGTATATAAATTTCAAATGTATAAATAGATAAAATGTTTATGAATAAAGGGAGGGTTGTTTCTAATGTCACATGAAAAAAATAATTAGTACATTTTCTATTAATTGATGATCAGATCCACCATTTATATGATGTTGTGTATTATAATTTCAATGAGAAATGTATTTATAATATACTTTAAGCTCACCTAAAATACAATATTTTGTACAAAACAAGTACCTAGTGTATAGAAAAGATAAGAAACTTGTTGTTATGGGATACAAATTAGATTTCCATAATGATATATTTAATCTGATTGAGAGAAAAGATAATTATTTCCAAATGAGAATGAGAAGGTCAATGTAATTATTTAAAACAAATTTTATAAAATCTATATTATTTTCAACATGTAATGTAACTAAAAAATAATCATGGAATATTTTTTGAAATAAAATGTTTTAAAAAGAATTCTTAGGTAGTTGAATCCATAGTCAGCAGTATACCCCTGAGGTTAAATTTGGTAGACATATTTAATAAATAAGTACCTAATTATAAGCGTGAATGTCATTTGATAGTTATCATGTTGAAATGTTAGATATTTGATCTAGTAAAAGTAAGAGTTTGTTTGAGTTAGATCCCTAGAACCAAAATTTTTCATACTTTTAATTACAAATTTTCTATTAGAATCATATTGAGTTTATTATTATGTGTAAAATTAATGTGATAATTTACATAAAATAATTTTCACATGAAAGGGTTATAGAAACTCTTTTCTGTAATG
This sequence comes from Viscum album, assembly GCA_963277665.1. Taxonomy (NCBI): domain Eukaryota; kingdom Viridiplantae; phylum Streptophyta; class Magnoliopsida; order Santalales; family Viscaceae; genus Viscum; species Viscum album. The sequence continues at coordinate 460,639,004 of OY728139.1, read as the reverse complement.
TGAATCAATAGTTTTGATGATAGTTTTTATAAATAATATTTCAGTGGTATAAATAAGTCAATCTAATTTTTTACTAATTATGTTAGAAAATCTTGTTCATAAGGCTCAAAAGCATTTGGAATTCTTCTTATGATGTTCAAACTTCTTATTTTCTATGATGGGAGGTCATAAAGAAAACCCTTTCATTAATAAATAAAGATATATTATTTGGCAGTAAAGTTTCTTATATATGAGGATGTGTATTAGAAGATTTTTTATATCATTATTAATTTGTTTCTTGAATCTGGTACATTGAGGATTGATTGAATGCCATGAAGTCATATATCTCTATTAAGATAGCATATGTTCTTTATGTTATGTAATTAATGAAATAGACAAGAACGGTTTTATCCCCGACAAGTTAATAGACAAATATATCTTTAGTCCTTCGATTTAAATTAATGTTTCTAATATAAATCCATGTCTATGGTAGTTAGAATACAAGTTTATTTTGAAAATTCAAGGAAATATAGTTCAAATATATATGATAAGGGTACTTCTCTGCATCTTTTTTGATGATATACCAATTTACAAAGTGAGAGTATTACACATTAGTGTTCGTAAAGGTTTATCATATCAATGAGTAAAATTTCTTTATGAGTCATGATGTGTTTCTAGATACCACTCTTTGTTAATGAATTTGACTCAGTATTAATAGTAAAATATTCTATAATTTCATTAATTATGTGTTTGAGAAAGAAAAATAACTTATATTAAATTCATGTTTATGAATAAATTTATTCCTATCAAATTGAATAATATTTTTTCATGTTTTCATTGCTAAAAAAATCAATCATGAGATATTTGGGTTTTGAATATGTGAGATGAATTTAATCACTTAATAATTTATTTACCCCTTAATGCAAATAATTATTATTTTAACATAATGTTAGAAAATATTTAAAAAATAAATATTTCATTCATGTTATTTTAATATATATTATTAAAATAAATTTTAAATAACATGTTATGTGAAGAAAATATTGACTTCAATTTTCTATGAATATTTTAGTATTCAAGGTCACAAAAAATTTATAATAGGATTAAAAAAAATTAATTTCGTAATAAATACATTTATATAACATTCAAAAAAAATTATATATTTATGAAATGTTATTAGGTCAACAAATAAAACATATTATAATAAATATAATTATTTATGTAATTATAATAATGCAATTTATTTGAAAAATATTTAAATTCAATTTTAATAATTTAGGAATAATATTTTAATTATTCATGTCACCTTAAAATAATAATAGTTTTTTATTAGTTAATATATATGATTCATGGGTTATATATTTTATCTTAACTTAAAATAATAATTTTCTTATTATTTTTTAAGAGAATGTTGATAATTTATATTTTCTGGGATGAAATGGTAAGAATATAATTTGATTCCATTATTTTATTGGTGACATAATATAAAAGTCATATATGTTTCATGGTGATGGAATTTGACCTTATCTAGTTAATTACCTACTCAATTTCTTGAGTGATAATTTCAGTAAATCATCCCTATTCTCTTAAGATTTAGAGAGATAAATTAATAGATTATGCATCCCGATCAAGGTGAATGATGTAAATCTATAGCATTATTTATCAATCTCGAGTTATCTGGAATATCTCATAATGTTTTATTTATAATGTATGGATATGGAAAGAGGTTTCCAAACATGGATTTCCTAATTCAATGACAATGTAAAAGAGCAGTAACGATAATTAATTGGACAATAAAAAAACCAATAATTTAAATTATTTTATTTAAATTAATTATAATCTTGATGTGTGTGATTTTGTGTATGAAGTTATGTTGAGCATATCTCACATTATTTAAATATTATTTATTCAATGTGATGAAAAATCAAAATTTTATCCTCTATGAAATGCTTCAGTAGCACCCGAGATATTAGTTTACTAGGTGAAAACCCTTTTCAGCAAAGTGTTGAATATTTAAACATGCCCATACATAGAATTAAATTTTGGATCCTAAATAATTTCTATAAAATGGATGTATTAAATTCCAAAAAATGATATTTTCTATCAATTTTTATGCTATAGTATTGTTGAAAATTTAAATTGGATCCAGATTGTGGAAGTGGAAAAGAAGTTATCAATCATGAATAAGATTAATTATATTGAATCCATAAGAATAATTCATATTTTTCAAGGGAAATTATAATATTATTTACATAGATTATTTTAATTTATTTATTTCCATATTAATTTGGGATTAAAAGTTGATGTGATTCATCTTCTAGGGGGTTTTACTGAGTGGATGTATTCCAACATAGATCCAAAAGTGGTTTCATTGGTAAAACTAGATAGACATTTAAATAAATAGGGTAGTGGTATAACTTGATCATTTTTTCATGTGATATTTTAATAATTCACATCTTTTTATATGATTAATAAAATATTTTTTTTTCTTATATAGAGAAAGATATAGTTTGAACCATTTAAAAGGTTTTTTCATCCATTCTAGCCTAATTTATAGCAAGACTCCACTTGCTTGTGCGTTCCAAAATTCTAGTAATATATCAAATTGATTTAGTGTGATAAATTAAAGAATATTACAATAATCATTACATTAAATTTGGGTACATATAGTTTCATAAATTCAAAACATTATTACTGAAGAAAATTTCTATGAGGGTGTTCCATAACTTTTGGTTTTTAGTAGAAGAATGTTTTAGCAAGGCTTTGTTATAGACTTTTGGGGGTTTTATTTTCTTTAAATTCAATTTAAATTACTATGAAATTAATAATTTTGATTTAATTTTATAATAATAATGAAATTTTATAATTGAAAAGTTCAATTTACTTAACTTTTATTTGTGGAGGTTGAATATTAAATATGATTTAAACTATATAGATATTATTCTTCAGTTAAATGGAATCAAAATAAAATCAATTGAATAATAATAATGGGAATGAAAAAACCAAATTTATGTTATCGTCGATCATAATATGTTTCCCTAGAACATGGTTTTGATATTCTAGATGTGAAAACATATTCAATACAAAATTACACCCTTGTAATCAGATATCAAATTCATACCCCCATAAACAAAGTAATCATGATGAGGTTAATATTGCGAATGAATCTGTTTAAAGAACATTACTTTATAAATCATGTAAATAAATTCAACATGATTAAAATTCAATAGAAATTGGAAAGGGTAATTTTTAATGATGTATCATGGGAATTGTTAATTCTTTCATCACATCATGAATATTGGGATATGATGGTTAATCCTATTTATAATTAATGTGATAAAGTTAATAATTTTATTTGGAAATAAGATAGATATTTAAAAATGAGGTGATAGAGAAGAAGAATGTCCAATGTGTTTTTAAAAAAGTGTTTAGTGTGAAAGGTTTTCAAAATTAGATTAAATAAAAAACTAATGTAAAAATAAGGATAATGAGAAAATAGATAAGTCCTAAGAGAATTCAACATTGAATCAACACATTTGATGGAATTATAGGAAACATGGAAACATGATAACAAATTATGGATATCAGATGGTAGATGCTTGAAGATTCACTTCTAGATGTACTTTTCAAAAGTACTATATTTGAGGTGGTTGGTAAATGATTTTTGAGTGTCACGAATCTATTATATTCATGTACTAATGATTCCGCTGAAAAATTCCACACATCATCATATTAGTGGTGAATAAAAATTTATATCTCTATAATTTTTTGTAATGTACACCATGTGGATGATGAAACCCTAGAGATAGTTGGAAAATAACATGTCCACATTATATCCAACATTGAATAATTTCAAGTGTTTCTTATAGTGTGACACATACTAGGGTTAGAGAGTAATTTAATGTTGGTGTGTTTGTTGGTTGGTGTAGGTTTTTGTACAACATGTATTAATGGTGTATGAAATATAACATGTGGTTATATAATGGTATCCATGGTATGAAATATGGAACATTATACCTTACTATTAGTTTTTAAATGAAATATATTCCCAAAAAATAAGTTTTACATCATTGATGTTATGAAATAATAATATAAGTTATATGGGTGAGAAGGGGATGAATGTCCTTATAAAGAAGGCTAAGCCAAAACTCATTCATATGGAGTATGGAACATACATATAGTTTATATTTGGAGAGTAGTAGAATGTGTCTATTGATGTGAATAGTATGATACCAAAGAACTAAAATATGGATTTGATATATTCTATATTGTGGAGACAAGAAATTGTTTGTTTTCCATTGAGGGTAATTGTACTTATGATACTTTTATTAATGATACAATATACGAGGTGTGGGAAATATTTTTCAGGAGCAACTCTAATTTTTTATGGACTTATATTCGATGGATAACTATAATGGAATGAAAGTTTGATTGAATGAAGAAGTGACTGATGACTGATAATGGAGGGGAATATGGATTTTGGGAGTTTTAATGGGCTTTCTAAAAGAAATGATTACATTTTTTAAAGTTGGATCCTAGAAAATTAGAATAAAATATTTTAATGGAGTGGATGAAAAACATGTTATGAAATATCCAGTACTATGAAGATACATTTAGTGTAATGACCCATAACTATATCAATAAAATTTACTTTCTTATCAATATTTCAAATAGTTTAGGTCATATAAAATCACATATATAACATAATAAAAACATCCTAAATTAAGAATTAAATAAATAAGAGTTATTTCATGATGTTTAGGATCCAATACAAATAAAATAATAAATTTACCTTGGGAATAGTAATATGACACTTAGGAATAGTAAATTGGAAAAATTATTAGTAACCTCACCCATTTTTGTATAAATAAAATTTATGTATCTTATAAATTATTGTATGATATAATTTTATCATAGAATATGTAAATTAATGTTTTAAAAGTTATTTATTATATGATGGTATTTTTGGAAGTCGTAATTTTTTTATTAAAATTTTATAATTATAAAAATGATTCAAAAGATAATTAATTTTCATAAAATGTATTCATAAATCAATTTTTTGGTTTTTATGATTTATGGTTAATTTTAGGAGACCTTAGATAATTTTTTAAGTGTTTTAAAATCAGTTATAGATTTGAAATTTTATTTTTTGAGTAAATGATGGTTTTAATTAAAAATTAAAATTTTCATATTTAGAAAAAAAATATAAAATGGAGTTCATTTTTAAATTAAACACATTGATAAATGGTTAAATATATTTTTTGGATTGTTTCTAAAATACATGAATTTCTGTGAATAATAAAATACTATAATTTATAATAAATGAGAAATACAAGAAGTATTGAGTATTCGGTGATGTTTGGATGATGTAAGAACAAACGGTTCTATTTATAATTCCCTAATTACTTTATTTATTCATATGAATCAACATTATTTCTCTTCTTGTGAAAAATAATCATATAATGGGAAATCACCCCTCCCCTTCACTATAAATACCACCGCTTTTTCCCATACCAAAATGCATTGAATCATGTAAAAAATATACCAAAATAATATTCCCTAGTCTCTCCCAAACTTTCAAGAGCTCATTTTCTTACTAAAAGAATAAAACCAACCCCCTTAAGGAGGTTCTCAAGGAGGAGTATTCAAGAGGTAAAATACTACTCCTTTTTTAAATTTATTTTCAAGTTCATTTGTTTTATTATTGTAACCTCACATCCTATGTAAAAATGATCATGATAACTCTAGTATAATATATATGATAAAATTTTATCATGTTGATGGAATATTCTTCATCAAAAACCGTTATCTCTTTTTCTTATTTTAAAAATTAAATCATCGTCTGTGAGGTGCCAATTTAAAACCTTCATGGATGCCGAATTTTTATTCTTCAATTTCTCTATCTAGGATGGTAATGAATGACATTTTGGTAAAACACAAAATAATATATTTATTATATCCTACCTTATGTTCTATAAGTAACATATTTACATAATACTAAATGGTAAAACTAAATGAGTTTGTTATGATCAATAACTACAAATATAATGTAAAGGATTTTCAATAAGTGTATTATCTAATGATTCATCCTCACACCCTATAAAAATGATATATATATATATATATATCCATTTAAAATTATGTATATTCATTAAATCCATTCTGTAGAATTATACCCAATCCAACTGATCATCTATACTCATATACAAGAATACCGGTTGTGAAAACCAAAGAAGCGAGTGCTTCTAAGCAATAAATATGAATCTTATAACTCATAAAAATACATAAATATACTTAATAAAACTAAAATAATTAAAATAAATATATATAATTTTCTTTATTAAAAAATTCATGGATTTAATTTTATTATCCAAGAAATTATATAAAAGTGTAGAAAACATTCGAGCATATGTTAAAGGGTTTCTTCCCGAACCACTATTTTCATTCAGGTTATGATTTCTTTCTATTTACACCAATTTGAATCTTTTTTTATATAATAATTATAAATTATGTCTATAAATTCCAACCTCATGTTTCTAGATCATTTCATCTTTTTCATGAGAATTACATGTTTTACAAATATTTCCTACTCAATCCCTCTAAATACACAAGACCGATTAAAAGGAAAGTCTAGATTTCTTACTAATTGTAAAATGAACTCAATAATATGTTTTATGAAATAATAATTTTTCTAAAATAACTCATTTTATTATGGAAAAATAATATTATTTGATTTTAGGTTTTATGTAAATATTATTTTTTTAAAGAAATCTTCTTTTCAATGCAAAAAAGAGTATTTCTCTAATGAATTCATTAAGGATTTTGTAAGAGTATTTTTATCTATTTTCTTATATTTTCTCTCAAGAATTCTTCTATTATTATTATGTTTAGTTGGGATAAATATTTCATGATACCATATACCTCATCTTATAGAGTGCCTTATGGTTAGTTTACAATTCTTTATTCTATCATGGTACCATTTACCATATTATTCTGAATTGTTAGTGATTATGGTTTCTGATTGTGGAAGGTTATTTACAATTAATATGTTAGTTTCAATATTAATATGTATGTTGATTATGTTTCAACCCTATAATATAAGGGATTCATTTGACATAGTAAGTGGAATTTGGGGCCTTCTATTGCCCTCGGGGCATCTATAGTTCTCATGAGACAAACTAGTTTTGGTTTTTACCAGTTTATGTATGGTCATCACATGAGGCCTTGATGATATGGTAATGATGTCCCACATTATAAATTCACTCATTTTGAAACTAGTAATGGATTTTACATATTATTTTTCAATTGGTAGAATATTTTTGGTTATGTTTTATCATGGAATTATTTAGTCATCTCTTAATTCCTCCCATTTTAGGTTCAATATTATGTTTTTATATAATGCATAATTTTATTTTTTCAACATTCGTAATCATTGTGGTTCATCTATATTAAATTCCCTTAAAAATAATCCTATATCAAATCTTTCTTATGTTTATCTTTCCCCTGGATGGGAAGATGTATATACGGAATTAATTTTAAGGATAATTTATGAGTTATGGTTTTTTTGAATTAAATTTCTATATTGTTTTTCATTTTAAGATGTAATTTAAAAATTATTCTTTTCTATTGTTATCCCAAGATACTAAACTATTCGGACCATTAGGATATGACTTCCTTGTAATCATATAAATATAATAATTTAAGGAACCAGATCTGGGCAACTGGGGTCAGGGCTTTACATTTAGGGATTCCTATGGTGTATTGAGATGAATCTATAAATTATAAGATATATATCCAGAATTAAAATCCATCTACACCAATGTGGTGAGAGATAATAATAGGTTTTTGGATTTAAATAAGGGTTTAAGTGTCCCACATTAAATTATTTTTATGTATTTCATATTCCTATAGTGATTCCAATGGAATAGAAAATATAGAAGAAATTTATTGAGAATGTTTTTCTATGGGTTATGGAAATAAATAATTTGGAATTATTATTTGGAATATTATTCTCTATATGGTCATTAGAAGTTGAAATTTTAGCTATAATTAATGTATCCAAAGAATGTAAAATAACATGGAAGAATATGTAAAACTAAATAAAGAATTCGTGGGGGATTCCATAATTGACCTGAATGGATGTATAATATGATTAATAAAAACTCATATACCGGAAAAAATGACTATTGAGAATGTGTATTTATGGATAGAAATTAGATTCTAGAGCCTCAATGAAGGATATATGTACCAGAATAACCATGTACTATAGAGGTAAATATATGAGTTATAAAAGATGGAGTTTCAAAAGAAACACAACATTATGATTTTATGAAACATTACAAAGTTAAATGAAAATTATAAAGGTTTTGGATCATATATAAATAATACACTTCTTAAAAAGTGGAAATTTTTAAACTCTAAAATTTGTAGTAGGTTCTAAGGAATCAAAATAATAGGACTTAGTGATGAAGAAGGATATAGTCTCCATGCATTCTACTTGAACATAATAGCATTCTGAACATCTTTTATAAGAGAAAATATAGTAGAATAAATGGATATATCGATTAATTTAAGAAGAACGTGATATAAGGAATTATAATTTTTAGATTCATTTTAATAAAAATAATAATTTTAATTTTAATGAAATATTTTTTTCTCATTTATAATCATTAAAAAATTCTGATGAGTTATGTAATGCTCATAGAAAAAATTCATGATCATAAAAAATAATATTTTATTATATATTTACTTCATAGATATTTGGGGTATGAAACTTTTATGTATATTTTAATGGACTCATGGAATGTGAAAGCATAATATTTTACAGGATCAAATAGTTTTTAGAGGGGATGTAGCAGGAAACCATGAAATATATCCAAAATTTTAATTCCTTTATGGAAGAATTATTGTTCCTTTATTATATTTTAGATCATTACTACTATAGTAAGGTGTTTTAATGTATAATATTTATGGTAGATATTATTTAAAGGAATGCTATGATCTTGTTTAGCCAAATTAAAAATGGAATTAATATAAAAGGATTGTTTTTGTTGATGTTTTGAGATGAAGAATATTAGAGAAACCAAAAAAATAGGAATGAGGATATAGAGGTACTAGAAGTGTGAAACATTTATGTATTCACTATGAGAGTACATCTGAAATATAGAGGGAATATTTTTAATGTTTTAATGAAAAACACTCTATACCCCAGCAGCTAGACATTTTAAACATTCCAAATATAAGGAACCATAATATAAAGATGTGTATAATTATATGGATAATGTTTATTAATAATTAGTGGTTGAAATATTTATTCATGTAATGAATTTTATAAGGTAGAGAATTTATCAAAAAAATTGAAGTTATTAATAGGTTAATGGGAAATCATGGAAATCATCATTGGGAAGTGGTAAGGTGGATTAAATGGTATCTAAAAGGTTTATAAATCCATGATCATATTTTGAAACACATTATTTCTTAAAAGGGTATGTTAATACTGACATTAGAGATGATATAGACACATTAAGAAATAAAACATAAATTTTTTACCTTGATAGGAATTTTAATATTTTGAATGTCAAGACTATAGCTTGTTATATAACTATAACCCAATTATGAACATTAATTTTTTTAAACGAAAGTAGAGAATTAAATAATATTGTAAATGTATTTATTGAATGATCATAGAATGATGTAAGGGAGTAATGTTTTATTATAATTAGGGATTGTTCAATATTGAAAATAAATTGTTTTTTTACTCGCAAATAAAACCCAATTATATGAATTATCACTTCATTTGGAAGCATATAGAAAATAATTTTTGGAAGAGACTAATGGTTTATGGAAATATGAACCTAACTGATATATTAAAAATAGTCATCATTTAGGTAATTTTAAGGAAAATATGTTCATCAATGGTACTAGGGTGATGGTGAGGAAAATCGTGAGATTCACTAACATTTCCTATAAGTGGAAGGAATCGTTGAAAATTCTCATTTAATCCAAAAGTATTTTTGGTGAAGAAAATAATACAATTTCCATGGGGGAGATTGGTTGTGTTTTATATGAATGTTGTTTTTCATTTTTGTATTGGACATAGAGACCATATTTTTATAATTATGGAATTGATATATATCTATAAATATTTTTAGAGCTTGGAATCGATATATGGGGAGATTGTGAGGCCCGTTGTTACTAAAAATAATTATATAATTAATAATGATTATATTTTCTATTACACAATGATTATTTATTAAATAAAATGTTGAAAATCCTATAGTAGAATTCAAATGTGAAATCATAGACTATGGTTGACTCTAGAACGTGATTTTTACTCTAGGGACATCCTAAAACTGTTCAGCATGGGATGATCAGATAAAAGTGGCAATTGTTATGTCCAATGAATTAAATAATTAATTCATTTAATTATTTAATTTAAATGACCTAAATCAGATTCATCTATAAAAATCAAATATGTCGGGGTATCTAGTGTTAGTTTCATAACCTTTAATCCACTGATAGGTTTCTCCTTCCAACTCCATTAGAGAATCAAAATTAGATGATGATGAGACTCAACATCTAGATATATGAAGATGATATGAATGCAAAAAATCCACTTCTTCATTGGTGAGGGTGTTCTTGATTGGAATGTTTTCCAAAACTATGTAGTTTTTATCAATTTATGTTTTATTCCCCTATTGACTAATTTTTTGAGAATTTTCCAAATTTATTTTCAAATTTATCAATTCCATGAGGCCATGCATAGACATTCAGTTTCTTATTCATCTTTACTCACCCTAGGAATCCAATTTTTTATTTTTTTTCCAAAAACAATTTTTACATGATTATTAAAACGTTTTATTATTGATTTCCTCCAATAATTTGCTGTGTTATCCATCGTTGGACAATGGGGTCCCGATTCAACATTTCTGGGTGGGACCGAGCCTAATTGGACCCCCAATTTCATGACTGTTTCACATGGAAAGAATAGATTGACCATTGAGGATATATTTATGATGATTGTTCTGGGGTTTTGTGTGACTTAGTTCTTGATCAAGTATTAGAAACAATGATGAAAGAAGTGGTACACGTTTGCATAGCATATAGTGAACCCATAGATGAATTTGAAATCCATTTTCTAGCCAACATACAGTTAGAAACAGTGGTTGAAGGCTTCCGCTTATATTTATTGAGAGAAAAATTCATGGATATATATAGAGAAGGGAGATCTAGAACACTATAAAATATTTGTTAAATATATGAAAAACATGTCTACATAATGTGTATTATGAATAACACATGTCGTTTAGTATAAGGCCCCAGCCTTAAACCTTACTTAATGTTGAGTTATTACAAGATTACACATTGAGGATCTTTTCAGGTTTAGAGTTTTAGAGAATTAGATCATAAAACTTGCATTGCATTCCACATTTAAAAAAAGTGGTTACATAAAAGACAGTATTCAGTTTTCCCATCAATGGAAACATATTGAAAATAAAACATGGATTCTTTATTAACACTTCCTTGACAACATCTTCACATCATGTACCTTTCCCTTGACCTGTGAAAATCATTTCAAAAACTTGGGATGAGCATAAAAAGCTCAGTAAGGGATATGAAAATATGAAAAGGAAACATGAGTACATGTATACATAAGAATCAATGAAATCATACTTTACTTATAAAACATAAGCACTCTAACATACCTCATCAAATCATGAATAAATCATAGAAATCATAAGACATAAAGGTTACCTTAGGCATTTATAACATTCTTACGTAGGGAGTAACCCTCTTGGTTACGTTTGGAATACCCATCACATTATATTCCCTAAATCTATTCGGAGAAACCTTAACATTTAACTCCTTCGCATTACCCAATGCATTGGAGAGCTATATCGGGCTCACCAACCCTTAGTTTATCATGGAACCACCCGTCTTCATAACAATTCCCAAGAACCATAACATAATCGTATCACATTAAACATGCACAAAGGAAACATAACATTTCCTCCTTTCAATCACAAGATATCAATACACCACATTTATATATAAAACATTATGAAAACCATTTTCAATACCAAAATAAAAGTTAATTGAAACATGGTATATATTTTTCACTTTAAAAAAAAGTTATGGCTTGTAGAGGAAGTCGAAACGCAAATAATGGTCATGGCGGCGGAGAAGTTGTTGTCGCCGCATACGTAGGACAAAAAAACATTCCTTTTGTCATTAAGTAAAAAACATCATATAAAAAATATTCCTTTTGAATAAGCATAATGGTCAAAGGGTTTTATACACCATAAAAAAGAACGTTCTGTATAAAACAAAATATGCCTCAATGAAACGAGATTGAGACAAAGTCCCTTACCTCAGGTCCGACTTAACTTGATCGTTCTCTAATATCCTGAATAATAAACTTGAGTTAATTTATAATTTATTAAGAACCTTTTTAAAGTTCATTATTCCTTTTATATCACTTATTACAATGATATGAACATTATGTAATCATTTAAGTTAATAACGGTCATTTTTTCGATATTTGGTACTTGAGTCAAAAGTGAACTTCTTATATTTACAAGTTGTTCACGTAGTCAAATATCCATTGTCTCAAGAATTTTATTCAAAATGTAGATTCCATATATGTCATATATCTCCAGTATATACATGCATTTATAATATTACATAATCATTTAGAGGTAAGAAATGAAATGCACCATTCATGGAGATGGTAAGCCGTACGTACGCATGAACACTACTTTCATTTCTATGTCATATTAATGGAATGAAAACTAAATGAGAGATATTTATATTTTAATTACAGAATTATATTCATCATTTAGATATAACATACACCATATATATCCATTATATATATGGATTATAATAGTACATTACATTTGGGGATAAGAAATGAAATGCACCGTTAACGGAGACGGTAAGCCGTACGTACGCATGAACGCTTCATTCATTTCTATATCATTATTTAATAGAAAGAAATAATAACTATATACAGGTATATTATAATTCCAGTATAATATTATATATAATATCATTAAATTTATCCTTTGTACGTACCACATATGGTATTAACGAATCAAATCACTTTGAGTGGGCAGTAGTCTGCACTTCCTAAAATGATGATATCGCTTTTACCCAAAATGGAAACCATAAAGGTATTCCATAAATGAAAAATAAATAAGCTTAAGTTAAACATAAAAATATTATATATCATATATAAATATAGTGACATCTTAATGTCCACCTTTGAAGGTGTTAGAAGAATATTGAACAATCATCGTTTCGTGAGCCAGAAATTCTCCAACCACTGAAACAGTATGTTCATTAAACATTAGATGTAGGTGTGTGTAAGTGTAGCTCGAATGATTCTTATAAAAACATCCTAGTATATTGAATATAATGGATTTTTTACAAAATAAATTCATAGAAAAAGTTTAGGGGGTTGGAGAAGCAAAATAAAACAAAAGAACACAAGTGAAGACATTACCTTAAAATCTTGTAACTCTCATTGATTTGAGCACAAAGGCTTCCTTAGGAAGAATTATGCCAAACCTGAGGCTTCTAGGATTAAGATAGGGATGTGGAGAGACAAAATGATCATGGTTTTGCCGAGCCAAAGCATTGAGAGGTGTGGGTAAGGAGGTATAGGTGGGGACCTTTTATAATAGGAGAGGAGGGGCACTCTTGGAAAGTTACAAAATGTTACTTTATTTTCAAATGCGTTTCGGATTTTAAAGGTCCCAAATTGTTGTATTTCGGGGATAATGTGATAAGGGTTTGATATATACTCATCCAATAGGTTTTTGACAAGTGTAGGTTTTAGATTTTACATTATCTTGTTGTTTTATTTAAATCGTTAAATAATAAGGTAATCGCTCCATCATCATAGTGTCATAATTAATTTAATTTATTTAATGACTAAAAATTATGAAAAAAATACTATGATGTATTAATGAGTTTTATCTTTCCAATGAATATTTATATTTTAAAATATCATCTATGTTGAAAACTTAAAAATGTTTTACTCAGGTGTTACATTCTTTGTTATATTTACTTTCTTTAAAAAAATAAAAAGATAAAAATTCACTTTCCCACAAACGTGATTCCATGGGGTCCCCAAGATTGGAACAAGACATCCCATGGTCGTCCATGAGACAACCAGTAGCATTAGGACACATGTTGGTGTCATTTTTTATTATTACGATATTATTTTATTATCCTTAACTACCCGATTACTCATTAATCAATATAATTAAAATAACTACTGTCGTTACTATTCATAATCTCCAAAAAAAGAGTCTTGTTACATAATTTGGACCTTATGATTCCAAATATGTAATCTATTTTACAAAATTCCAAACACAAAAATTTCAATAATTAATTTAAAAATAATTCTCGTTGTAAAAACAAATAGCTTGTTTTTCTTGAAACAATATCTATGAAAAGTTTGGCATTAGTTTATGCCCAATTACAAAGTGAAATTAATCCTAAAGACCACCATTGTATTAAATGGTAAAAATATATTAAAATTAGATTTTAAGACAAATTAAAAAGATAATCTAACCATATAATTAAATTAGATGAAAAAACAATTTTGATGTAAAATGCAGTATTTTTCACTATTCATAAAAAATGAACATTGTCAGAAAAATACCAAAAATTTATCCATTGTTAATTTAAATGTCCAAATAATAAATAATATGATTATTTTGAAAAAAGGGCTTATAAAAATGTCAAACTGTTGATTTAAAAAAATGGTTTTCCATCAAAAGGTAGTAAAACAATCTTTTAAAAATATTAGGGTATTTCATGCTTAAGATTGTATTTATTCTCATTTTAAGCCTCTAAAACACTATATAATTCATAAATAGACATAGAGAAAAATATCTATTATTAATTACTTACTTGGGATGTTACATCCTACCCCCTTTAGAAAATTGTGTCCCCGATATTTATTTACTTATCGAATAAGTGGGGGTATTTTTCCATCATAGCATTTTCAGATTCCCATGTTGCCTCTTCACTCATGTGGTTTCTCCACAAAACCTTTACTTGATTAATCACCTTATTTTGCAACACATGCTCCATGTGATCAAGAATTTGGACCGGTTCTTCCTCATAAGATAGATTCTCTTCCAGCTGAACTACCTCTGGACTCAAAACATGAGATGAATCTGGCATATACTTTCTCAACATCGAAACATGAAAAACATTGTGTACCTGAGATAAACTCGTGGGTAAAGCCACTCAGTAAGTAGCTGAACCAAATCTCTCCATAATTTCATATAGTCCAATGAACCTTGGACTCAGCTTCCCTTTCTTACCAAAACACATCACACTTTTCCATGGTGATACTTTGAGAAAAACATGATCACCTACCTCGAAAGATAGATCCTTCCTCCAGTTATCCGCATAACTCTTCTACCTGCTCTGAGCTATTATCATGTGTTTCCGAATCATCTGAACTTTTTCTACCACATCTTCTACCAATTATGGTCCCATAAGCTTCCTTTCACCCACTTCATCCCAAAAAGTTGGAGTTCGACACCACTTCCCATATAATTCCTCAAACGGTGCCATCTGTATACTGGAATGAAAACTGTTATTATATGAAAATTTAACCAAAGAAAGATGTTGGTCCCAACTTCACTGATAATCCATCGAACAACCATATATCATATATTCCAAAGCCTAAATTTTTCATTCTGACTGCCCATCTGATTGAGGATGAAAAGCTGTACTAAAATTTAATTCAGTACCCAAGGACTTCTGAAGGCCTTTCCAAAAGTTAAAAGTAAACCTGGGATCACAATCAGATACAATGGAGAGGGTAACTCCATGTAACCTGACTATATCATTAAGATACAAATGAAAAAGTTTATCTAAGGAAAAAGTATCTCGTATAGAAAGGAAATGAGTAGATTTAGTAAAGCGATCAACAATAACCCAGATTGCATTATTACCTCGAGGTGTCTTTGGCAATACCACAATGAAGTCCATGGACATATTATCCTATTTCCACTCTGGAACTGGTAAAGACTGAAGAATCCCTTTCGGTAACTGCCACTCTTCTTTAACCTATTGACATGTCAAACACTTCACTGTAAAATCAGCAATATCACTTTTCATTCCATCCCACCTGTAATACTCCCGCAGATCTCTGTACATCTTAGTACTGCCAGGATGAACTGAAAACAGTGAACTATGAGCTTCATATAACAACTCTCTCTTCATCTGTGAATCAGAAGGCACACACAATCTCTTCCCAAATCTCAAAACACAATCATTATCAATGTTGAATTCAAGCAACTTACCCTTCTAAACGAGCTCTACCTTTTTCTAAAACTCGTTGTCTTGCTTCTATGATTGCTTGATTCTGTCTAATAGAGAAGATTTCACTGATACCTAGAACAAAAAAGATGGAAATCTTGCAACAACAACTTTTGTGCCAAATTTCATCAAATCCTTAACCAAGGGATCACGTTCCAAACGCATTATTGTTAATGGAGGATTACTTTTTCGACTCAAAGCATCAACCACTTTTTTTGCTTTTCCTGTATGGTAATGAATCATACAATCATAATCCTTGATTAATTCTAGCCATCTCCTCTGTCTCATGTTCAATTATTTTTTGTGAATATATACTTTATACTTTTGTGAATGGTATATATTCCACACTTTATTCAATACAAAGGATTACTCAAAATTTTTAAAGAGAAAACAACATCAGCTAATTCCAAATCATGTGTAGGGTAATTTACCTCATGAGTTTTCAACTATCGTGAAGTATAAGCAATTACCTGATCATTCTGTATTAGGAAACAACCAAGTCCTTTTAATGAAGCATCACTATAGATAAAAAACTCACAATTCCTGGCAGGTAGTTCCAAAACTGGAGGATTCACCAATCTTCTTTTCAACTCCTGAAAACAATCATCACATTCTTTTTTCCAGATAAATGTAACACCCTTTTGAGTTAGCTTTGTCATTAGACTAGATAACCAGGAGAAATTTCTAAAAAACCTTCAGTAATAGCCTGCCAAACCAAGGAATCTATGAATCTCAGTTACATTTGTGGGTCTTGGACATTCTTCAACAACCATTGTTTTTTCAGGATCAATAGTTATCCCAACTTTAGAAACAATGCGACCAAGGAATGAAATTTGTTTCAACCAAAACACACACTTGATGAATTTTCCATACAATTTATTTTCCTTTAAAATTTTCAAAATAACCCTAAAATGTCTTTCATGCTCCTTTTTAATTTTAGAAAACACCAAAATATCATCAATAGAAACAACCAAAATTTTTCACCTGAGTCAACTGAGCCATCACTGAAACAAACTATTTAGTTCTGATCCTAACCATCTCAGGATACTGATTTAAAAGGTCATTTCCATCTGTATGCCTTCCCAGAAAAACTGTTTTGTTTCCTCTATGAAAAACCATTCTTAACAGAGAAATATCATACGCAAAGCAACATGGTAATAATTAAATGCTATATCATTTCAATTTGACTATAAATTTTTTTTGGATAATAATTTAATAGATTTCTGACTCCTAAAGTTATCTAAACCGACCTCTGATACCAACTGTAAGGCCCCATCCTTAAACCTTACATAATCTTGAGTTATTATAAGATTACACATTGAAGATCATTTCAGGATTGTAGTTTTAGATAATTAGATCATAAAACTTTCATTACATTCCACATTTAAACAAAGTGGTTAAATAAAAGATAGTATTCATTTTTTCCCATCAATGGAAACATATTTAAAATAAAACAGGGATTCTTTCTTGACACTTCCTTGACACTATCATCACATCATGTACCTTTCCCTTGACCTGTGAAAATCATTTCAAAAACTTGGGATGAGCATAAAAATATCAGTAAAGGATATGAAAATATGGAAAGGAAACATGAGTACATGTATACATAAGAATAAATGAAATCATACATTACTCATAAAACATAATCACTTTAACATACCTCATCAAATCATGAATAAATCATAGAAAGCATAAGACATAAAGGTAACTTGAGGCATTTATAACATTCTTACGTAGGGAGTAACCATCTTGGTTACGTTTGGAATACCCATCAAAGTATATTCCCTAAATATCTTTAGATAAACCTTAACGTTTAACTACTTCGTGTTACCCAATGCATTGGAGAGCTATATCAGGCTCACCCACCCATAGTTTATCACAGAACCACCCATCTTCATAACAATGCCAAAGAACCATAACATAATCGTATCGCATAAAACATGCATAAAGGAAACATAACATTTCCACCTTTCAATCACAAGATATCAATACAACACATTGATAATAAAACCTTATGAAAACCATTTTCAATACCAAAATAAAGGAAAATTAAAACATGGTATTTATTTTTCACTTTAAATTAAAGGTATGGCTTGTAGAGGATGTCAAAACTCCAATAATGGTCACGGCGGTTGAGAAGTCGTTGTCGCTGCATACGTAGGACAAAAAAACATTCCTTTTTTCGTTTAGTAAAATTCTTCATATAAAAAAGATTCTTTTTGAATAAGAATAAAATTCACCGTGGTTTATACACCGTATAAAATAATTTTGTGTATAAAACAAAATATGCCTCATTGAATGGAGATTGAGACGAAGTCCCTTACCTCGGGTCCGACTTGACTCGATCGTTCTCTAATCTCCTGAATAATAAACATGAGTTAATTTATACTTTCTTAAAAACCTTTTTACAGTTCATTTTTCCTTTCATATCACTTATTACCATGTTATGAACATTATTTAATCATTTAAGTTAATAACAGTCGTTTTGTCGATATTTGGTACTTGAGTCAAAAGTGAACTTCTTATATTTACAAGTTGTTCACGTAGTCAAATATCCATTATCTCAAGAATTTTATTCATGATGTAGATTCCATATATGTCATATATATCCAGTATATACATGCATTTATAATATTACATAATCATTTAGAGGTATGAAATGAAATTCACCGTTCATGGAGATGGTAAGCCGTACGTACACATGAACGCTACTTTGATTTCTATGTCATATTAATGGAATGAAAACTAAATGAGAGATATGTATATTTTAATTCCAGAATTATATTCATCATTTAGATGTATCATAATCCATATATATCCATTATATATATGTATTATAATAGTACATTACATTTGGGGATAAAAAATGAAATGCACCGTCAATGGAGACGGTAAGCCGTACGTACGCATGAATGCTACATTCATTTCTATATCATACTTTAATGGAAAGAAATAATAATTATATAAAGGTATATTATAATTCTAGTATAATATTATATATAATATCATTAACTTTATCCTTTGTACATACCACATATGGTATTAACGAATCAAATCATTTTGAGTGGGCGGTAGTCCACACTTCCTAAAATGATGATATCACTTTTACCCAAAATGGAAACCATAAAGGTATTCCATAAATGAAAAATAGAGAAGCTTAAGTAAAAAATAAACATATTATATATCATATATAAATATAGTGACATCTTAATGGCCACCTTTGAAGGTGTTAGAAGAATATTGAACAATCATCGTTTCGTGAGGCAGAAATTCACCATCCACAGAAACAGTATGTTCTTTAACCATTAGATGAAGGTGTGTGTAAGTGTCGCTCGAATTATTCTTATAAAAAATCCTAGTTTATTGAATATAATGGATTTTTTTTACAAAATAAATTAATAGAAAGAGTTTAGGGTGTTGGAGAAGAAAAATAAAACCAAAGAACACAAGTGAAGACATTACCTTAAAATCTTGTAACGCTCCTTGATTTGAGAACAAAGGCTTCCTTGGGAAGACTTATGCCAAACTTCAGGCTTCTATGACTAATATAGGGATGTGGAGAGACAAAATGAGTAGGGTTTGGCAAAGCCAAAGGCTTGAGAGGTGTGGTTAAAGAGGTAGAGGTGGGGACTTTTTAAAAGAGGAGAGGAGGGGCACTCATGGAAAGTTACAAAATGTTACTTTATTTTCGAATGAGTTTCGGATTTTAAAGGTCCCACATTGATGTATTTCTAGGATAATGTGATAAGGGTTCGATATATACTCATCCAATATTTTTTTGACATGTTTAGGTTCTAGATTTTAAATTATCGTGTTATTTTATTTAAATCGTTAAATAATGTGGTAATCGCTGCATCAACATGATGTCATAAATAATTTAATTTATTTAATGTCTAAAAATTATGAAAACAATACTATAATGTGTGAATGATTTTTATCTTTCCAATGAATATCTATAGTCCAAAATATCATCTATGTAGACAAAATTAATTTTTTTTTTACTCATGTGATACATTCTTTGTTATATTTACGTTCTTTAGAAAAATAAAAAGATAAAAAGTCACTTTCCCACAAAAGTGCTTCCATGGGGTCCCCAAGATTGGAAGAATGCATACCATGGTCGGACATGAGGCAAAAAGTATTATTAGGACAGATTTTGGTGTCATTTTTTGTTATTATGATATTATTTTATTATTCTTAACTACCCGATTACTCATTAATCAAGATAATTAAAGATAATTATCATCATTACTGTTCATAATGTCCAAACACAAAATAGTTTTGATTACATAATATGGAACTTTTGATTCCAAAAATGTAATCCATTTTACCAAATTACAAACATAGAAATTTCAATAATTAATTTAAAAATAATTCCCGTTGTCAAAACAAATAGCGGGTTTTTTTGAAACAATATCTATGAAAAGTTTGACATTAGTTTATGCCCAATTCCAAAGTGAACTTAATCCTAATGACCACCATTAGATTAAATGGTAATAATATATTCAAATTACACTTTAATACCAATTAAAAAGATAATATAACCATATAATTAAAATAGATATAAAAGTAGTTTTGATGTAAAATGCAGTATTTTTCACTATTCATAAAAAAAATGAACATTGTTAGAAAAATACCAAAAATTTATCCAAGGTAAATTTCAATGTCCCAATAATAAGGAATTTGTTTATTTTGAAAAATAGGGCTTATAAAATTGTCAAAAGTTATATTTAATAAAATGGTTTTCCATCAAAAGGTAGTAAAACAATCTTTTAAAAATATTAGTGTATTTCATGCTTAAGATTGGATTTATTATTATTTTAAGACTCTAAAACACTATCTAATTCATAAATAGACATAGATAAAAATATCTATTATTCATTACATAATAGATATGTTACATCTAGTCCCCTGGTAGTAGGAATTAGGGTTTCACGAGTTTATAAGTACCACACACCATGTGGGACCCCCAAATATCATGTGAATCAGTACTGGTAGCCAAGTGTGTACTCTAAGAGTATAGGGCCTGTGGAACAGTGTGGCACACAATGTGTACTGAAGTACATGAACTCATGAAATATTATATGGACACATCTAGGACTATGGGAAGGATTCCAAGTGGCACAGACACACCACATCATCCCTCTACAAAATTTTTTTGTCCAACACAAGCCGTGAGATATTTACCAGTAGGGGAACTAGTAGTTAGTAGAGTATGACCACAAGTCATGTTTGTCCCCATAAATTTCATGTACCCTTTCCTTTATTTTGAGGAAACTTCTACATGCCTTATATTCTTCATTTGAACTCCGATTTTGGAATGTGAGTAGCATATCTTTAGTTTTTTCACATAGAACATGATGGTAACCTTAGTGGTGGAATTTGAGTTGTGATGTGATATATTCTGGGAATGAAAATTATGTAGGTGATTATCAATGATAGGAGTCACCAATGAGGATCACACGAGGGATCCTAGTGTCACCCACCTATTGGGTATATCATGGGTCCTCTATCTATCCACCGAGTGGAACCCTCATGCTGGGTGGGGAATGGGTCTGTGATCAATTATTAGAGTGGAACCCTATAAAATGGATGTGCATGATTCCTCTACTAAATTCTAGAGTGGAATCCACCAGCTAGGTAGGGCATGGGTACTCTACCAATCTATCTGAGTAGGAACCAACAAGAGTGTCCGGGAATGGGTCTACGACTACTAGAGTAGAACCCTCTAGTTAGGGTGGGCATGTATCCACTACAAACCATTAGAGTTCCACCCTCCTACTGGGACAGGTTATGGTTATTCTAGATATCTATTTGAGTAGAACCATCCAGTTGGGCTGGGCATGGGTCCTCTACCAACTATCAAAGTGGAACCATAATTCTATGTTAGGGAATGTGACCTATATCTTTCTATTTAGCGGAAACCACCGATTATTACAGTGCATGGTACATCTATATAGATCTTGTTTCCCTTCTACTATGTGACATAGTATATATGTGTTTTCCGTCTTGAATGTTTCTACTATATAGTCGTTTTTGAGGTTGTGCATCGTTGATGGACCTCTTGGAACTGATGGCACTATTTTCTAGGTCTAGGATGTGAGATTGATATCTGATTTCTTCCTCATTAGGGTGTATTTAGTTTGAACGCACACACACACATACACACACATATTTATGTATATATGTATCCTTGTTATATTTTGTTACTCTCTTTCATTATCTTGAGATTTCAGTTTATTTCCTATCATGCCTCTTGATGCTACCCCTTGCTCCTTTAGGGAATCATACTAGGTATGTATATACTCAAAACTATAAGGGATTTTCCTACAAGTATCATGTCTTTTGAATATGATAGACATGTCTACCATGATTTGAGCGGAGCTTAGGGATACATGGTTTATTTTAGAATATATGGTGGTCGAGGCATGGACTTTTAGAGACAGACTATCATATAATTTTACTTGTCTTGTTCTTTAGGTTGGGACATCATACTAGTTAGGCATGAATTTTTACACTTTACTTTTCAGTTTATACTGTCATACTCTTGTATTCCTTAGTGGGTTTTATGCATGCTTATTAATATAGATATTGGATATTTTTATTTATTCATGTGCACTTATGTATGGGTATGGTCAAGTGTGTTCCTAGTGAAATATTATGAAAATGAATCCTATATAATTTATTCCCTTCAATGCTTGTCTCCCACCCCTGGCCTATGAAGAAACGATTTTGGTAGTTTCATATCATGCCATGTTGGTTAGATAAAGTTAATTCAATCTTCTAGAATATATTTTTTTAGATGTCACAGTTTGGATCACAAATTATGGAAGAATTATAGAACGATTAAGTTTTAGAAGAGGATGTAAAGTCTATAGTTTTGGTAGTTTTGTTAACAACATCCAAAATATGTATGTTCCGAAGAAGTGGGTAGTCTGGTTTAATATATGATATGATTAATGCGTATGAATAAATTAATTATTTCAAAATGATATATTGGATTATTGAGAGGATTTTTAAGTATAAATGGTTTATATTTATTGTTAATTAAGGATCATTAGTTGAGGAAGTTCATCTTCCAATGGAATTTACTGAGTGGAGGGACGGTTTCAGATATCTAATGGTGGTGCCATAGGTACAATCAATGAGACGAGTCTATAAATAGTTTAGTGGGATCACTTATTCAACATAATATGTAATAATGTCATAACAGCCTTTTTCTTCCATGACCATAAAAAATAGATGTGTTCTCCCATGGAGTTGGAAAAAACAATTTCCACATAAATCCATTTGTTTTTATGTGTAATAGTGCATTATTTTATTATTTTACTTTTGGGAATGATTCAAAATAACTACATGAGATAATGGATATTCAGTTTGAGACATGAAAATATAGATCCCTCATTTGAATATTGAAATTGGATAGTACATGTTTCATTATATCCTAATCATATAATATATATTATGTTCTAAAATGGAGTTTTAGGAAATTAAGATTAAATAAAACACCAAAACCATCAAGTTTCTTTTGAAATAAATTATTTTGAACTGGATGTTTTTTTACTTTTCATTACCATAATATATATAATCATATCCTATAATTATGTTTATTTTTTGTAACAATTATCTACTAATTTCCTTGGAATATTTGTTTCATAAATTAAAAATAGATGTTCCTTAACATAATGATATATACAAGATGAATAGAAATATTCATAAATAAAATGTCAAATTATCTAAATACATCAATATGATGACATAATTATGATATTTGAATATCATATGTTTGAGTTCCATAAGCACTGATACATTTTATCTTGAATTTCAAACTGATCGATTTCTAGGAAGGGAGTTCATAAGGACAAAGTTGATGAAGTTCCTAGGATAAATGAAATACCATTGAATGGGGGTGGGGGTGTGGAATTTGAAATATTTTTATATTATTTTACAAATTATATTATATAAATTCCTCTTTGACATTTTATTGTTCTGTTTTATTATTATTTTATCACAATCTCATCCAAATGTAATATTAATGAAAATAGAAAAGTCATAAAAGAATTTCAAATTGTTTGGCTACAATAAAGAAACATACCCATTTCTATGATAGTTTTTTTACCATGTAAAACATTACATCACTATCTAAATTTACATTAATTAAATGTTCTTCACAATAACACAAATAGTTTTGAAGATACTATCTACTTACCGGGGAATGTATCATCCACATAAAGAATATAAAAAGGAATTGTTTATAATTTATCCAGCAGTCTCTCAATAAGTTATTTTTATCTTCATTATAAATAATATTTTTAGTACTTTTCATAATTTCTATCATTAGAGGTGAATATATTCTTCTTCAGAATCATATATTTGACTACCGATGAAATATCTATAGAACATGAAGAACATCGAATTTTTATCTCAAAATTTTAGAATGATTGAATTATGCATGAGAGGACACACACACACACAAACAGGTTAATGTTTTTAAATATGGAAAAAATTAAATGAGACAATAAAGAATAGATTCTATTATCTAAATATAAATTATGATTTTGGAAACCACAATTTTTTATTTTCATTCAGTCAATCATTATTTGATAAAATATTTTTGAATCATTACACAATAAAAATATCCCAATTATTTATTTTTAATTTTTAACCTACCTTCCATTATGTTATTATTTTATATTCAATTTTTTGTGTGAATAATCATTTAATAATTGTCTATGTAATGTTTTCCTTGATTCAAGGAAATAATACGAACACTAGTCAAATGATCCATAAAATCACTCAATATTATATTGAGATAATGAATTTAAAATATAAAATTTCAAATTATCATTAATATAAATCCCTTATATTATTGTCTAATATAAAAAACTATTTCCTTTTATCACATATTGAAAAAAATATCTTGATATTTGAAGTTTGAATTTTGGCATAACATTTTCGCATTTGGGTGTCACTAGATATTTGGTTAACATGTGACCCTTTCATAATTACAAAATATGTTCTATGAAATATAATAAAAGTCCTAGAAACATCAATGAGATCCTACCTATTCCAACTTTTGGAAAACTGATGAATCATACATTTTGATGAAGAGTCATAGAAAATCAAAATTTCTAATGAAATATTACATAGTCTAAGAAAATATAAATGATTCTTTAGAAAACAGAATGATTTATTTAGTTTCTTCATGAGACCTAAAATTTATCCAATATTCAAATTAATTCAATTAGATAACTCTAAACCACTCATGTAATTTCAATTTTTTGGATCAATGAAGTGTCTAAAAAAATAACCACATTTCATATGAAAAATGTATAAATCTTAAAAATTTCATTAAAATCCTTAAATGAAAATGAATTTTCAATAAATATTTCTATATAATGAGACTTATGTTCATCTAAAAAAGGATTAAATATTTTTTTTACTTTTTCTATTAGTCTCAAATCTCTATTTTATTTTTAGTTATTAAATTTATACTCATATTTAATTTTATGAATAACAATAAAACTTATTTGAATCCTCACGAGAATATTTATACCAAATAGAAAAACAAAATTAGTTAATATAACATTCTATTTAATCATGATTGAAAATAGTGATAACATTATTTAATAGATTTATTGGGTTCTAAAATATTTCAATATTAAATTTTTAGATGATAACAACATACTCTGTAAAACAGAAAATTATATTTTTTCTCAAATTTAATTATTTTAACATTACAAAACTATATATATTACTATTTCTATGTGACTTCTATCACTTATAGATAAGAATTTTTTTCATGTCACTTTTATACACTCCCCATTAATCCAAAAAATCACTCATATTTATCTCATAATTTTGTAATAAAAATCAATCTTTATAGAGAAATAACATGGTACAAAAATTTATATAATTATTCTCCTCCTTTGAAAATAATATCAAATAATAGTGGTGGTAATTCCATTTTCCCACAAGTGATAGGTAATGGAATAACCATATTATTCATCCTTATAGTCCCAAATATATCCTTGTAAAATTATTCGGTCAGTATACCAGAAAATTTGAAATCTGGTGGGAATAATTTACAACATTATGTAGAAATTGGAAACTATATATTTGATGAATTGAAATAATATGTTAATATTCCTAGACAATGAGTTATTCAAATTATTTTGGAGAGATCTATTTCAATGGGATATTCTCATGAAATTTGAAATGTTTTTTCGATCATAAACCTCTAATATTTTTTTTATTTTGTCACAATCTTATCGGTACATGAACTAATTATATCCACATATTCTACCTATATGGTTATCGATGTATCCAAACTATACTTAATACTATGGATATTCATCAAACATCCTCTTATGAGAAAAAATACAAATAATGTTGACTTCCTATCACCATAGTCACCTACCAAGTCATCATCTGAAAATACACTGAAATCTAGGAACTTAGATCTCCAATATTTGATAAAATAACTCATAAATCCTTGGAAATTTTTATTAATTATTTTTTAATATATCAAACATGATAATTTTTAATGACATTTGAACCTTTCCCACAAGATCACATCATATAAAATATTTGGTCTCGATTGAGTGAGAGAGAGAGATCTTACAATAAAATCATATAAAATTGTTTTCATTCACTGTAACATCTGAGGTAAACAAATAATATGAAATTTTCATATTTATTAATATTTTTGAATAAAATATTAATATTACTTTAATTTTAATTCTATGTTTAATGGCGTACCCAATACGCAACAATGAGTTTCTTTGAAATCTTACATTGCACACTAATAATATAATAATATTATTTTAAATGGTAGTTAATTCTGAGCCATTGTAATGGAAGGAATGAAAAAAATAACTACCAAATGATTATATATTCTTGTCAAATATTTTTTCGTTTACCGAAATAAATGATAGAGGCTTAAAATGAAAATGAATCCACTTTTATACATAAATCATCAAATATTCTTTAAAAGGTCGACTAACCGCCTTTTGATGGGGAAACCTTTTTAAATATACTTTTAAAAAATTTATATGTTATATTTGACAAAATAAAATCCCTCTTTAGAATCTGGATATTGAAATTTACTATGTAATGTTTTGTTATTTTTTCGATAAAGATCATTTTTAGTGAAAATGTTGTATTTTAATTCAAAACCTTAGTTTAATCTAATTTATTAATTTTGATATATTATCTTTTTAATTGGGTTTAAATTTTAGTTAAAATAAATTTTTACCATTTAATATAATGTTGTTCATTGGAATAAATTTCACTTTTAAATTAGACATAAACATGTGTCAATATTTTGATAGATATTGTTTTTCTTAAAAACATGTTATTTGTTTTGACAATGGGAATTAATTATAAAAATAATTAATGAAACTTTGATGTTTTTAATTTGTTAAAATGGACATCATTTTTGAATTTGGAATATCAAATATAGCTTAGGGTGAGTTTTTGGTATTTTTCTGAAAAACATCAATTTTTGATGAATAGTGAAACCACTAAGTTGTAGTAAAAAAATGATTTTTCGTTGAAATGAAATTTTACCACCTCTGTGATTTGAATTTAAAAAAATCAAACATACATGGTTTTCATTATGATATAAAATTTGGTTCAATGAGATTAAAATAATTTTTTGGTGGATACTAACTTTTAAGTTTTATTAGTTGCAATTAATGGTAATTAGTGTAATTTAATGTAAATATAATGATATAATAATATGAAATTACCTTAAACTTGTCCTAAACTTATTTGCAATTTCATGGCTGACAAATACAATTAATGTGTCAACTTTTGGACCCAATGGAGCCACATGGGTATGAAAATGACAATAATAACTTTTTTTAAAGTGAAAATAAAAGTGTCACAAACATGTATTATTTTACTAAAACAATTTTAAAATGGGGTTATACAAGTAATATTTTTGACTATAAATATTCATTAGAAATATAAAACTAGTTCCTGCATCATGACGTTTTTTTTATAATTTATATAAATTAAATAAATAAATTTATTTATGACACCATAATGATGCAGTGATTAACTCATTAATGAACGATTTAAATAAAATTAAAAGATAAGGAAAAATATAAGACATAAACATGTCAAAAAACTATTTTATGGGTGTATTTCGATCATTTAACACCTTATCCATGAAATATATAATTTTGGGTCCTTTAATATACAAAAATCCTTTTATAAAAAAGTAACTTTTCAAGACTTTCCAAGAGTGCCCCACCTCCCTCTAATAAAAGGGCCCCAACTCTACCCCCTTACCCACACCTCTCAAGCCATTGGATCAGCCAAACTCTACTCATTTTATCTCTCCATATCATTATATTAATCCTAGAATCCTTACATTAGGCAGAAATATCTTCAATAAACCCTTTTGGTTCAACCCAAAGATAGTTACCCGATTTAAAGGTAATGTCCTCTCTTATGTTCTTTTGTTTTATTTTGCTTCTACAACACCCTAAACACATTTTATTCCATTATTTTGTAACAAAACTAGTATATTAAATATACTAGGATGTTTTTATGATAATTAGTTGAGCTACACTTACACACACATCCATCTAATGGTCAAAGAACATACTGAACTTGTGGATGGTGAATTACTGCCTCACGAAACGAGGATTATTCTATCTTCTCCTACCACCTCTCATGGTGGCCCTTATGATGGAAACATATTTATTTATGATATATATAAAATTTATTTCATCTATATTCTTCTTTATTTTTAATTTAAAACTTACCTTTATTATTTTCATGTTGTGCAATTGCGATAATTTCATTTGAGGAAGTGTGGACTACTGCCCCCTCAAGTGATGTGACTCGTTCATTCAATAAATGGAATGTATAAATATTGAAATTATTTAAATTATGTGACCTATATAACATATATATTATACTGTAATTATAATATATATATATATATATATCTTATTTAATTTTAATTCCATTAAATACGGAATAGAAATGAAAGTAGCGTTCATGTGTACGTACGATTTACTGTCTCCATGAACGGTGAATTTCATTTCTTACCTCTAAATGTTATGTAATATTATAAATGAAAGTATATAAGAGATATATATTAAATATATGATATCTATATAGTGAATATAATTCTGGATATAATGGATATTTTACCACATGAACAACATGTAATTATATGAAGTTTATTTTTGACACAAGTACCAATGATCGACAAAACGATCGTTATTAACTTAAATAATTACATAATTTTCATAACATGGTAATAAGTGATATAAAAAGAATAATGAACTTGAAAAATTTTCTTAATCAAGTATAAATTAACTCTAGTTTATTATTCAGGAATATAATGAAACGAACAAGACAAGTCGGACTTGAGGTAAGGGATCTTACCTCTCTCTTTCTTTTTAAGTACTCTCTTTTATGTCATTTTCTTTAAGCTCATTTTTCTTATGTCGGGGGATGTTCGTTTATATTAATACTATAGTAAATTTTATGTTCATATGAGGAGAGACCCTATTTGACCTCATCAATCCATTTTTATTGAATTTTTATGTGGCGCTGTTAGGCTGCCGAGTTTTCGTAATGGATTTTTCATCTCACTTTTATTCCCGTGAGATTCATGCTACATTTTCCACTATTTCTTTTTTGTGTGAGGTGTGTGCTGCCCATGATTGTATTCTTTGATTAATATAATTTAATTTATGGGTATTTACATCTTCATTGTATGAACCTTCTCTCATAGGGTGTATATTTCAAAAGTTACCCAAATCGGTAAGGTAACCTTTCACCCTCCTCTTTTTTAAAGACATCTTTTTGTTAGGTCCTTTAATTTACTTATTATTATTATGGGAAATGTTCATATATATCCTTATTGTTGTAAATGTTATTTCCATGTTATTAGATACCCTTTTTATCTCCCATCATCTCATTTTCCGAATTTAAAGTGACGTCGTTAGGCTGTCGAATTTCTGTAAGGGAACTTCTTAACCCAATTTCAATTCTTTGGGTTAAACCTCTACTTCTTAATTATGTCATGCCATGAATATGTGTGGATGTCCTATAATTGTTTTACACATAATATCCACTTATATTGGGTGTATTTATATTTTTCACACATAATTATGTAATTGATTTATCCTTAATCTAAGGATTCAATCTATGTAAGGGACTTCATCTCAATCTCCATTCGTTGAGGAATATTTTGTTTTATACACAACATACATTTATATAGTTTATAAAGCCCTTTGAATTTGACTTTTATTCATAATGAATATTTTTATATGATGTTTTTTACGAAATGACAAAAGGGAATGTTCTTGTCTTATATATGCGGCGACAATAACTTCTCCACCATCATGACCATTATTTGAGTTTCAGCTTCCTCTACAAGCCATAACATTTTTAAACTGAAAAATAAATACCATGTTTTAATTTTCTTTTATTTGGGTATTGAAAATGGTTTTATAATAATTTCATTATATCAATGTGTTGTATTGATATCTTGTGATTGAAATGTGGAAATGTTATGTTTCGTTTATGCATGTTTTATGTGGTACGATTATGTTATGGTTCTTGGGAATTGTTTATGAAGATGGGTGGTTCTGTGATAATGTAAGGGAGGGTGTGCCCATCATAGCTCTCTAATGCATTGGGCAACGTGATGGAGTTAAACTCTAAGGTTTCTCTGAAGAGATTTAGGGAATATACATTGATGGGTATTCTAAATGTAACCAACTGGGTTGATCCCTATGTAAGAATGTTATGAATGCCTCAACATACCTTTATGTCTTATGATCTCTATGAGTTAATCATAACTCTTATGATTTCATGAGGTTTGTTAAAGTGCTTATGTTTTAATAGTAAAGAATGATTTCCTTGATTTTTATGTATACATGGACTAATGTTTTCTTCCCGTATTTTAATATCCCTTAATGAGCTTTTTATGATCATCCCATGTTTTTGAAATGTTTTCCATAGGACTTAAAGATGAATAGGGTCAATGATGGGATCATGGAAAGACATGATATCTAAAACATGGAACTAGGCATTTTTTTAAGGGTTTTTGTTTTATGAAAAAAATGTAAACTGGGTAGAAGTGTCTACTTTGTAATCTTTTGAGATGTAATAGTTATGTCATAATTCTCTAAAACTCAAAACATAAAAACATCCTTAATGTGAATTATTCATTTAATTCATTATTATTTAATGTTTTAAAGCTGGTTCCTTATATTTGGTATCAGAGGGAGGCCTAAATAACATTAGGGGTTAGAATATTGTTAATGCATAAATGAAAAGTTGTGTATAACCACAATGGTTAGTACTTTAGATAGATTCATTGATATTTTTGAAAGTTGGAATGATTTTGTGATAACATTGATAAGTATATATTATTTTTTATCTTCCACATTAGTACATTACGATTTTGTTGACATACTCACACTGACATTTTTGGTTTTAGTATATGTATGGATCTAGTAGGAACTAAAGTGAAAATGGGTATGAAGGAAACTGTGGTTGTTCTCTAATCAAGAGACTGGATGAAATGGGGGATTCAAGGAGGAATCTCATTGTTGTTCTAAACCAACAATCAAGGAGTCATGATAAACAAATTGAACCTTTTTGAGTTCTCTAATACATCATGTAAGAGAGAACCAACTCGATGTGGAAGTTCATGTAATAATTATAATGGTAGCCATTAATTTTTATATGATCCTTAATTTTGAGGTAATTATGGGTTACTATATGATGGAAAATGAAAGTCATGAGATAAAATTGAGGCTAAATTATGTTATGGTTATTTTTGAAGATTTTATCTCTTTTTGAGGAATGTTATAAATTATATAGTTTTGGAAGAAGGACAACATGCAGACCATGTGACAACCCATCACGTCGGACGAAGTTTCGGGAATTGAACCCACAACCAAAGTGCCACTGGTATTTATCACCTACCACTGGACTACGTGAAGTCCATGGTCAGTATGACAAATTATTTTTAGTTAGATGATTTTATAAATCCAGAATAAGTTTATTTTGGGTTATCTAGGAAATTATTGACCTATCATGGAGGATATATGATTAGGTTAATTACTTTTAAATATGAGACTTTAAGAGCAACTGATGTTATTTGGAGATAAATGTTAATATTTACCTTGGAAGACTTTGTGATTAAATCCTTCAATGATTTGGGTTTCAATATTAGTTTGGTTTAATTTGAATAATTTTATGGAAAATTGTTTATCAAATTGACTTTTTTGAACTTTGGGTTTTGTTGGACAAATTTTGGAGAATAAGAATAGATTTTATTTTGATAAATGATTATCCTTTTTGGGTATTATCTGATCTTGTACTAACAATTTTTTATTTTGGATATGGTTTAAAGACATGTGAAATATATAGTTCATCTTTTTTGGGTTAACTGATTCTCTAAATGTTGATTATAGCGCTCTTAATTTGAAAAAGTCATCCTGAAATACTCATCTTTTAGAGTAAATATGATTTTGTGTTAAAAATATTGTAAAAGATGAAAGTCTACATGAAAATTAATTATGTTTCCTTATGTTTTATTTAAGAAAATAAATAAATTCTTCAATGAAAAGAAACAGAAAAAAACATTTTATGTTAAATTTTCTTATAGGGGAATCAAATACAATTTAACCCATCACATGTTTGTGATTTTCTAGTGGTTAAATTTCACCTAGACATGTTTTATATCACTCTCCATCAGAACATGATGGTTTTTTTGTCCTCCATATCCATGTTTTCATAGAATCATATTATCTGTTGTCTCGAGTGACCATTTTAATTATCTTTCTTTATTTTAAAGTGATATTTTTACAGACTCTTGTTCTGATGTTGGACTTTCAATGAAGCTTCAAAGCCCAATTTTAAAATTGTGAGGACACAATTCCCAAAAGGGGGGAAGGATGTAACATCCCAGGTAAATAATGAATATGAAATTTTCATATTTATTTATATTTGTGAATAAAATATTAATATTACTTTAAATGGAAAGATATGTTTAATGGCGTACCCAATACGCAACAATGAGTTTCTTTGAAATCTTACGTTGCACACTAATAATATAACAATATTATTTTAAATGGTAGTTAATGCCTAGCCATAGTAATGGCAGGACTGAAGAGAACTAACTACCAAATGATTATATATTCTTGTCAAATATGTTTTCATTTATCCAAATAAATGTTAGAGGCTTAAAATACAAATGAATCCAATTTTTAGCATAAATCTTCTAATATTCTTTAAAAGGTCGATTAACCGCCTTTTGATGGAGAAACCTTTTTAAATATACCTTTGAAAATTTTATATGTTATATTTGAGAAAATAAAATACTTTTTTAGAATCTGGACATCAAAATTTACTTTGTGTAAATTTTTGTTATTTTTCGGATAAAGATCATTTTTAGTGAAAATGTGGTATTTTAATTCAAACCTCCTTTTAATCTAATTTATTTATATGTATGGATTATCTTTATAATTTGGTATAAAGTGTAGTTAAAATATATTCTTTCCATTTAATCCAATGTTGGTCATTGGAATTAATTTCACTTTAAAATTGGACATAAACAAGTGTCAATCTTTTGATAGATATTGTTTCTTAAAAACACGTTACTTGTTTTGACAGCGGGAATTAATTTTAAAAATAATTAATTAAACTTTTATGTTTTTAATTTGGTAAAATGGACATAATATTTGAATTTTGATATATCAAATATAGCTTAAGGTGATTTATTGGTATTTTTCTAAAAATCATCAATTTTTGCTGAATAGTGAAACCACTAAGTGGTAGTTAAAAAAATTGATTTTTCATTCAAATGACATTTTACCACCTCTGTGATTGGAATTTCACAAATCTGACATACATGGCTTTCATTAGGATGTTAAATGTTGTTCAATGACATTAAAATAATGTTTTTATGTAAATAGTAACTTTTCGGTTTTGTTAATCGTGATTAAAGGTAATCAGTATAATTTAAGATAAATATAATGATATAATAATATGAAATTACCTTTAGACTTGTCCTACACTTATTTTATATGTCATGGACGATCAATAAAATTTATGGGTCAACTTGGGGACCCCATGGAGCCCCTTGGGTAAGAAAATGACATTAAAAACTTTTTATTTAAAGTAAAAAAATAAAAGTGTCAGAAACATGTACTATTTTACTCAAAAATATTTTACATGGGGTTATACAAGTCATATTTTTTACTACAAATATTAGTTATAAAGATAAAAATATTTCATACATCATGATATTTTTTTTATAATTTTTATACATTAAATAAATTTATTTATTTATGCCACCATGATGATGTAGTGATTACCTCATTAATGAATGATTTAAATAAAATGAGAAGTTAAGGTAAAATATAAGACATACACTTGTCAAAAACCTATTTTATGGGTTTATTTAAAACCCT
Organism: Viscum album; assembly: GCA_963277665.1. Classification (NCBI taxonomy): domain Eukaryota; kingdom Viridiplantae; phylum Streptophyta; class Magnoliopsida; order Santalales; family Viscaceae; genus Viscum; species Viscum album. Next base: position 460,604,214 of record OY728139.1, on the reverse strand, counting down.
TATCACCTTATATTTTAAATATATAATTGTGGGACCTTTAATATCCAAAAATCATTTTATAACAAAGTAACTTTTCATGACATTCCAAGAGTGCCCCTCCTCCCTCTTATAAAAGGCCCCCACCTCTACCCCCTTACCCAAAACACTCAAGCCATTATCTCTGCCAAACTCAGCTCCTTTTACCTCTACACATACCTCTCTTTATCCTAGAAGTCTTAACATAGACATACAGCTCTTCAAGAAACCCTTTTGGTTCAAACCAAAGAGAGTTACCCGATTTAAAGGTAATGTTCTCTATTATGTCCTTTTGTTTTATTTTGCTTCTCCGACTGCCTAAACTATTTTTATTCTATTATTTTGTAACAAAAACAGTATATTCAATATATTAGGATGTATTTATGAGAATAATTAATGCAACTGTTACACACACCTCTGTCTAATGGTTAATAAACATAGGGTTTCTGTGGATGGCGAATTACTGCCACACGAAATGATGATTGTTCTACCTTTTCCTACCACCTCTCATGGTGGCCATTATGATGGAACAATATTTATTTATGATATATATTATTTTTCATTACCCTATATGCTTCTGTATTTTACATTTAAAACATACCTTTATGCTTTGCATGTTGTGCAAGTGCGATAATTTCTTTTGAGGAAGTGTGGACTACCGTCCCCTTAAGTGATGTGACTCATTCATGCAATACATGGAATGTATAAAGAATGAAATTAATAAAATTATGTGACCTATATAAAATATATATTATACTGAATTATAATATATATATATCTCATTTAGTTTTATATCCATTAAATACGAAATAGTAATGAAAGTAGTGTTCATGCGTACGTACGGCTTACCGTCTCCATGAAGTGTGCATTTCATTTCTTACCTCTAAATGTAATGTAATATTATAAATGAAAGTATATAATGGATATATATAATATATATGATATCTACATTATGAATATAATTCTTCATATAATGTATATTTTACCACATGAAAAACTTGGACTTATAAGATGTTTATTTTTGGCTCAAGTACCAATGATCGACAAAACGACCGTTAGTAACTTAAATAAATACATAATGTTCATAACATTGTAATAAGTGATATAAAATGAATAATTTACTTTAAAAAGGTTTTTAAGCATGTAGAAATTAAGTTTAGTTTATTATTCACGAATATATAGAAACAAAAAAGACAAGCCATTCTTGAGGTAAGGGATCCATCCTACCTCTCTCTTTCTTTTTAAGTACTCTCTTTTATGTCATTTCCTTTAAGATCCTTTTTATTATGTCGAGGGATGTTATTTTATATTATTAATTCTTTAAATTTTATTCTCATTTGATTAGAGACCCTATTTTATCTCATCAATCAATTTTGTTTGATGTTTCATGTGGCGCTGTTAGGCTGCCGATTTTTCTTAAGGGATTTTTTATCTAACTTTTACTCCCATGAGATTCATGCTACATTTGAAACTATTTCCTTTTTGTGTGGTGTGTGTGCTGACCATGATTTTATTATTTGTTTAATATAATTTAATTTATGGGTATTTACCTCTTCATTATATGACCCTTCTCTCATGGGGTGTACATTTCAAAAGTTACCCAAATCGGTAAGGGGACCTTTCACCCTCCTCTTTTTAAAAGCCTTATTTTTGTTGGGTCTTTTAATTTCCAAATTCTTATGATGGGATATGTTCATATGTATCCTTATTGTTGTAAATTCTATTTCTAAGTGATTAGATAGACTTTTTATCTCTCATCATCTCATTTTCCAAATTTTAATGTGACGTTGTTAGGCTGTAGAATTTCTGTAACGGAACTTCTTAACCCAATTTCAATTCATTGGTTTAAACCTTTACTTCATGATTATTTCATGCCATGAATATGTGTGGATTTCCTCTGACTGTTTTACACTTAAAATCAACTTATTTTTGGTTTATTTATATTCGTCACACATAATTATATAATTGATTTATCTATAATCTAAGGATACCAACTTTGTAAGGGACTTCATCTCAATCTCCTTTTATTGAGGAATATTTTGTTTTATACACATCTTTATTTTATATGGTGTATAAACCCATTTGAAATTTAATTTTATTCATAATGAATATTTTTATACAAAGTGTTTTAATAAATGAAAAAATGGAATGTTTTTGTCTTACGTATGCAGCGACAACGACTTCTCCACCGTCGTGACCATTATTTGAGTTTCAGGTTCCTCTACAAGCCATAACTTTTTTTAAATAAAAAATAAATACCGTGTTTTAATTTTCTTTTATTTTGGTATTGAAAATGGTTTTGATAATGTTTTGATTATATCAATGTGTTGTATTAATATCTTGTGATTAAAATGTGGAAATATTATGTTTATTTTATGTATGTTTTATTTAATATGATTATGATATGGTTATTGGGAATTGTTTATGAAGATGGGTGGTTCTGTAATAAAGTAAGGGTGAATGAGCCCGTGATATATCTCCAATGCATTGGGTAATATGAAGGAGTTAAACTCTATGTTTTCTTGGAAGAGATTTAGGGAATATTCTTTGATGGGTATTCCAAATGTAACCAAGAGGGTTGCTCCCTATGTAAGAAAGTTATGAATTCCTCAAGTTACCTTTATGTCTTATGATCTCTATGAGTTATTAATAAATCTTATGATTTCATGGGGTATGTTAAGGTGCTTATGTTTTAAGAGTAAAGAATGATTTCTTTGATTTTTATGTATACATGGAATAATGTTTTCTTCCTGTATTTTTATATCCCTTACTGAGCTTTTTATAAACATCTCAAGTTTTTGAAATGTTTTCCACATGACTTAATGATAAATAGGGTCAACGATGGGATCATGGAAATACATGCTATCTAAAACATGGGACTAGACATGTTTCCTTTTATGAGTTTTTGTTTTATGATAAAATGGAAACTGAGTAGAAGTTTCTACATTGTAATCTTTTTAGATGTAATAGTTACGTCCTAATTCTATAAAAATATAAACCAGAAAAGATCCTCAATGTGAATTATTCATATAATTCATTATTATGTAATATTTTAAGTCTGGGTCCTTATATTCATACAGTCACCTTCAATATCCTATATATGATTTATCCCAATAATTATAGGTATCGAAAGACGCTAGAGTCTGTTATTTTAATCTACTTCAATAAAAACGTTGCATAATTTTATTGTGAATAAAAATTAGTATTATTTATGAAACATTTATAATCCTATAATGAATCTCAATTATTTTAGAATAAAAATATTAAAATGATTTTTTAATAATCTATCACATTAATTGCAAGAAATCTCTTGGTCACTTGAAAATAATTTATTGTCAACAAATACAATTTCACTGTTAGTTTCCACCTTTATTTATTTTATATAAACATTTGTTCCAACCATTCCCTTAGTGGAAATGATATATTTGAATATTCCATCAAACAATGAGTAGTAAGAACTAGGTGCATATTTTTTTTAAAAGAGGACTTTTTAAACAATGAAGTTCTTATTCAACACTTTCTAAAAATATTTATTCAAGATTCTAATATTGGACTTATTGTTTCTCTCAAATTAAGTTGTAAAATAATAGAAGTATTGATATATTAATTTTCCTATGAGATCAGTATCATATATAGTATTTTGTAAAAAATAAAACGAGTCACACACCAAACTATGGTCTTAAAGCCTAATGTAATGAACCCTAATGGTATACCCCCTAACTATATTGACACAAAAGCATATAATTGTTCCTGGAAACTACTATTTTGATTTTTTTAAAACATTTACTTTTTTTGACTATCATTTTTATATCTTATTCTTGGGATAAGATTCTATGTGGAATTCATCTCAATCCAAATTAGTTGTACTTTCATTAAACCAACCAATTAATTTTGAATAGTAGCCATAATATTGGAATGTGACTCAATTTAATATTTAAGAGTTATTTTTTATCATGAATTAATACCTATATTATATTAACTAGTGAATTTCAATATCAAATTATGTTTTATGCATCTGCATACTTCTTTAACTATTGATACTTGTATCTTTCAACTTTAGTATTATTTTCTTCAATATTGGTATGATAATTATCAATATCAACAACATCTGGCCTTGTTTTAATTGGGTCTATATAAAAACCCATTTTGAATATATATATCAATGAAAACACCTTCACTCTATAAAAATATCAAATATTAATCTATGAAATAATCATTCTTCTAATTTTCATAAAACATATATTCATTATTTCAATAACCCCATTCTACCATGAAGTGTAAGGATCACCGATTGGTAAATAATCCCATAATTAATAGGTTTTTATTTAAAAAATTTACATAAACTCCCTTCAATTATCATTTATTAATATATTTACATGAACCAAAAACAATCCCTTAAATTTTCATCTAAAAAAATTAAAAATAAGCACTATTTTTGATGTTTTCATTATAAAAAACACATTATTCATTCATTTAAGTTCATCAATGAATTTGATGAAATAAAAATAACCTATAATCGACATATTCATGACAGGTAAAAATATTGTATTGGATAAATTAAAGTAGGTGGGTTATTTGGATATATAATATTTTATGTCTTCCATGTATCATCTTCCCATTTTGATAATCCATATGATAAATCTCTTTATAATTTATTAATTGGTTTAGATCTTTCCAAAATATATATTTTGAATTTTTTTCAAATATTTTTGGTAATGATGTCCCTTATTTATGTTCATTTGTTTTATTCTTTCTCATTAATGTAGCAGAAATTTATAGAATCACTAATATGAAATAATTTTCAACTTATTATTTTCCTATGGTAATGATAATTCAATTATTTTTTATTTTATTGGTGAAGTTATTTATTTTTAATATAAATTCATTTCCTTTATTTTACATTAGACTCATACCCATCATGTTGTGTTTGAGGTAACTAGAATCAATAAATTTTCTGATTTCAACTTTTAATGTTAAATTTGAGTTGAAACAATTCCTTTGATCATCCAGGGTAATTCATTTCCATAATTAAAAAAACCACTATTATTTTCTTCAATAGTATTCATGATCTTGAAATATCCATATCAAGAGATGATAATACACAATAAATAATATATTTCATTCTAACCAAGATAGATTTGACTTCCGATTTAATTATAATTGACTTCTATTTCATGTTTATTTTTTGAATAATCTTATTTCCAACAAAATACTATGTTTTAGCTTGATGAATATCGATTAAATCCTCAAAAGAGTTACCATAAAATTAAAAAAATCCATACATATCTCAAAAATAAAAAAATCTACTTAGGATAGCTAAATAAGAATTATTTCTATTCACTAATTACATATACATATATTTCATCCTTCTATTCATTGGATAGTTTCCATAAATTATACAGTTATTCAACTCCATGGGTGAGACATAACATTTCATAAAACATTATTTTTATTCCAAAATACAATAAAAAACCAATAATATATTTTAAAACTAGTTCTTACATGAAACCATTGATACTTTTGTTAATTAAAAGATGTTTTCTTGGAACATTTGAAGCTATATTTTCCTTCCGCATTGGGGAACCTTTCATTATAGTGTTTTCCACAACATCTATTAATGTATGAGCACCATTATCAAATTTATTCTCAGCTCGGTCCTTCATGGAATTATCTTGTAACATGAAATATTAGATTAAATTGTTTTATTAATCTTTTAGGACACATTTATAGTTTTAACATAATTTTGGTTTCGAAACTATCAATACCTTATGTAGACATAGCCATTATTTCCTCAACATGATCATAATCAACTCAAATTTTTCTCGGGGAATTATGCTTCCTTAATATAAAAATTTACATTATACATTTCCTCAATATTATCCAATATTTTCATCGATTCTTTTATTTTCATAAAATTTATGAATACTTTAGTAATTATGGATGATATTACTACATTTCTAGATTTTCCATCAACTTCAAAAAATTTCAAATATCCAAATGTTGAGGGATAATATCTCACTTGAGGTGGATACCCCATTGTCACAATATCACTCACATAAAGGATTTATCAAAATAAATGTTGTAAAATTCTATTCTTTTAGCCATGATTGTTATTATCATTAATGATTAAAAAAATATACTATCTATAAAAAACACTACTTTATAATTATCCTTTAAAAATAATGAATTTCAGGGAGAATCTTTTTCACTTTGATATCACTTAATGGCTCAAAGTTAACTGATATACTACCATAAGGGAATTACTGGTATAAGATTATGTGATATCATTTAAATATTGTAAACATTGAACATTAAAGGTTGTGACACACTATTCTTTAATACCTTTATTATCAATATGCAAATGTATTGAAAAAAATCCACATTGGAATTTTATAAGGTTTTCATACAATATAGAAACCTAATCCAAGTTGTGTTCGATTTTTTACAATGACATATAATATATCATTTTAAAATTTTACATGATTATAAGTGTTATAAAATCACACATAATTGTTGGTCTTGTATTATCTACTTTCTATGATATGTATCATCAATGTCTTGAATATAATATAGTGTTTCTTATACTAGAACCACAATGCTCCCAAAATTTTATTTTAATCTTCAAAATAAAAATTATGTTTTTTAACTTTCATGATTCCACTACATATCAGTGTAAGAAATTTTTATTTTAAATTGCATAATTTAATTCTCCAATAAAATTATGAAAGGTGAAATTTCATAATTTTAATTATGTTTTTAATTATATAAATTCCCTCAATTTTCATTTAAATCTTTTGAATAAAAATATTTGGACATTTACTAATTTTTTTGTGACCAAAATTTATTTTGTTTAATTTGTGGATTTTTTTGATAAAATTAAATTTTGAATATGATGATGAATTACTTATGTTTTAATCAAACCAAAATTTGGATGAATAAAAATCATATATGAACTTACAAGATTCTTAAATGTTGTTTTTGATAGGGAATGTTATAATGTTGGACTGGAATATTGAGAAATATGACCCCCAAAGAATTTGAAATCATAACCCACTTAACACGACATGTCATTCAACCATGTTGAAGTGGGATTCCACACAAGACTTCAATCTGTTCAATATAACCCCTACAATGTGGGCATTGGCTTCTCTATCCTAAAAATATTTTTTTTTTATGTTTTAGATTTTATTCAAAGTATAGGGAAGACCATTGTATATCTCTCAAGGGGAACTGGATGTTCAAAATGTAAATTTTTAATATGTTTTAAATAATTTTAAAAGTAGAGGGATTTTTAAAGAGATTTAAAATAAAACTACTAAATTAAAAAACCTATGTTTTTAAAAAATTATTTTATTATCATTATTTATTTGAGAATGAGATCATTGATACTTTCCTAAACCTTTTTTACAATTCCTTTCTCGTATATGATTTTTATGTTTGGGTATAATTAATAGGTTATAGATTAACTAATATCTGTATTTCCTTTGAAGAATCTAAAATGAAGCTTTTAGAGATAAACCATGTTAAAAAAATATGTAGTCTTGTCATAGACTATATATATGTTGAAATAATTTAAAAATAACACCAAAATATAAAATTTCTCTTAATTATAATTATATTGTGTCATCCAATAATAAAAATACAAATCAAAAATATAAAACTTAATGACTAGTAGTAATTAAATATAATGTAACTAATTAAAATGAAAAAAAACATTAAAAAAGTAAACATTCAACTAAAATAATAATTAAAATCTAGAACATACAAAACAAAATAGTTGAAAATATGATTTAGAAATAATTCTCTATGTGTGTAGTACCCACTTAGTGATCACCCACCATTTTTCTCACCAACAAGAGGTGGAGAAGGATAAAATAGATCTTCATAAAACTTTCATCTACACATAAGTGGATAAAGAGATAAATAATCTCGATGAAAATTATATGAAACATAATTATCTAAAAAATTTATGGAATATACCCTAGTTAAATAGGAAGTTATGAACTTAATGTGATAATTTAGTTGCAATGATAGATAGTTATTTCTATAAAAAGATTCCACAATTCAACTTATGGATCATATTTGGAAAAGTAGATTGAATTATTTAGGCATTAAAAAATGTATGATTATTTTGAATATTTTATAAGTGTATATTAATATATTTATGTTGTCATTGGACTTATATAATGGGATATATTAATAAAATATATAGATGTACTCATGAATTAATTCAGTTTTTTTCCATGATATGTCACATTATTTGGTCCACCATGTGAAAATACAGGGCCTACGACAACTCTAAATATTTTTATTAAAAAATGTTAATGATGGAAATAATGAAATAAAACGTCCTTTTATGGGATGATATTTTTATATTTGATAATTAGTTCTCCTGTTTTCTTATTCCTCCATTGATTTTTCCATATTTTTCTTCAACTTCATATTGGGCTATGTGAATCACCTCCACCTATAAATTTATTATCATAAAAAGTGAACTTTCTTTTTTATAAATCATAAATATTAAATAAAAAAAATACATATTTTTAGTTTTATTATATATTTTTAATTTAAAATATAATAATAATTTAAAATAATTGTATAAGGGTGAATACAACACTGAATTGTTGTACCATCACCCCCACACCAGAAAATTTTCAATCCAAGGAAAGGATATTTTTTAAAAAATGTTGAATAAATAGATTCGCTAGTTTATTAATATTCACTATTTTTTGGGTATTCAATCCACAGTATCAATGTGATTAAATAAATAAACATACTAAGGAGTTAATTTCACTATTCATTGATTTGAGTATCATATAAATTATATGAGAACAAAATTCAAGGAGAAGAATGTTATTCTTATGTGTAAGGAAGTCCATTGAGTCAACCATATGAGAGAATCCTAATATTTTTAAGTAATAACCATTTCATGACACTCCTTTTACTTCCTATCAAGTAAACATAGGTCATGATTTATTTTTATGGCTTGAAAAATTATTTCTAAAAACCAATTTCTTCTAAATTTATAATATAATTTTAAAACCATCTTACATAATATTTCATGAAACAAAAAATATACTATCCTGAACTCAATTTCCAGATTTGTTTTACATTTCATCACTCACTTCTTTATTTATTTTAAATTATTTTTTTATTAGGGAATATGATATTTTAAAACCAATATATATGAATTGTTTATTTTAGTATAATAATTAAACTGATTAAACAATGAATAATCCTATGGAAAAATCATATTGGGATGCTAAATGAAATTAACCGAAAATATATTTACCTTTATATAATTATAAATTATTCTTATTTATTTTTAATTTTAAAATATTAGTGGATAATTAAGTAACATAATTAACCTACAAATTGACCTCACATAGGGTTTCAAAATCTCAATAGTTATATTGAGATATAATAAAAAATAAAATTATAAAACTAATAGTTTTACTAAAATAAAACATTGAAGTTAATTTCCTCCTCAAAATAAAAAATTAATGGTGAAATAAAGATTAATTAAATATTAAAACAACTTGAAATAGAAAATTTCCAAATGAATATTAAATAACTTCCATGATCATGAATTGATATGTTTATTGATTTATTTATTACTATTATTTCGAAAAATAAGAAAACACACAAAATAAACAAAAAACATCATTATAATCATGATACTTATTATTCATGTTTTTTTCTTAATATTTTATGATGATTAAATGAAATTTTTTAATAATAACTAATAAAATTTATTTATTTTTTTCATTTTTACTAAAATTTTGGGAACAAAATTTTCACAAGTGAACAAGTCCGGGTATAAAATGGTCATAGATGGATCCCATGAGTTACCCATAATTAATGATGTGAAGTTTGTACAACTAAAATTTTATTGTTTTCTAGTATTCCATTTTTTTAAAAAAAATTCTCATCACCTGAAAAATTAGAGTGAAAATGATGAATTTTTTTATTATTAATGAAAAATGGTTTGTGTTGGGTCATCTTGGAAGGATCAAACATGGGTATATTGGTACCTATGTAAATCCACGTCCATTTAATCCAAACCCATTTATGGATTTATATTTATCATTTTATTATTTTAATATTCCTGAAAATATCACACATTTATGATAAGTGGTGTATACGGAATGATCCGATATATATTTATTTAATTGAATCGAATTTGAATGAATGGGAATCCCATGGTTGGGGTTAGATTAAAACCCTTGATCAGTTTGATTCAATAGATTTCCTACAATATATATTGTACAATTTTTTTACCTCCCTTGTTATTATTCTTGGTATTATATTTTTCAAATACATAATTCATTAATAAATATATATATCATGTCATAAAATTTTTAAAAAATAATGAATCATGCTATAATAGGCAAGTGAGGATTCAAATCGATGACATGTTTCTTCCCATAATCAAGCTCAATCGTGGTCATAGGTTTCATTCCGAGTTTGTTTCATTTATTATATTTATATATCAAAATAATATTTTTCCACTTTTTTTACTAATATTTTTTATAGAATATATATATATATATATATATAATTATACATGTTTTAATATGTTTTTTATTATATAAATAATATATATATGAATATATTATAATTACACGACATGATGAAATCATGGAACACAATATATATTTATTAATTTATTTTATTAAAAAATATTATATATGTACAAATGATTTTTTATATGGGGGTTGTCTATTTTTTAGCCTCAATAATTGACCTAAATGTTTTTATTTGGTTGGGCTAAAATTAAAAATGAAATGAGTTCTCATCTCAATCTTGTTACAAATAACATATAATTTCAAGAAATCCATACTATTTATTTAATAAGTGAAGATAAATATAAATGAGAATATACTAATTTTTATTCTCTAGGGTGTTATCTTGGATTGAATGGATAATGAATGAAAAGTGGGGTTTATTGAACTCTTTTATATACCTAAGGTATTCTCTGTAAGAATAAGATTCAAATTTTACAAGGTGAGAAGAATCATTGATAAAAAATTGATCATAATTTTTTTAAAAAAATAGACATTCATTAAATTAATCAATTCATTCATAGATTCATCCAAACTTTTATTTCATTAAATTATTTTTAATGAAAAGTTAAAAAAATTTGAATAAAAAAATATAAAATATATGGAGAGAATAAGTGTTTTCAAGGGGCCACAATTGGAAAATGAACGTGCCACATTTGGAGATAATAGATGTTTGAGAATCACTTTATATATAAATAAAAAAACATATTTATAAAATTTTCAAAATTATTAAAACAATAAACTTTAGACTTATAATTATCATTAACAATGACAGAAATATAAGGTCATTATATCACGTGGTCTTAAATTATTTATGTTTTAGTGATTATTTATATCATACCAAAAACCATTGTTTATATCTCAAAGAGATTATAATAATTAACATGAAATTTTGTTTAGAATTTAATAAATAAAAACTAAAAGTGGAGGGCTTAAAAAAAAATTTTGGAAAAAAATAGTTTAAAAATTAGGATTTTTATTAGATTTATTGATTTTCATGATTTTTATTATAAGTATATCATTTCTAGGTTTTATTACTTTTATAAAGATCAGTTTTTTAATATATTAGATTTTGATATTGGTTTTGGTTAAAGGTTAACAATCATATTTATCACCCTCTACGACTCTAAAGCGATGAATATAAAAACTCATGAAATAAAAATAAAATTGTAATGTTTTAGGCTATATTCATGTTAAAATTACTTCAAGTGAATATTGAAATCTAACATAGATGAGAAAGAAAATGGTTCATGTGTTTTACATTAAGAACATCACCATCCACATAATAAAAATTTAATACTTAATGGTTTTAAATTTTTTTGATTTAAATGTTTCAAAATATTAAAATTTCATCATCATAAATCTTAAGAAATTATTAAAAACAAAAAAATATAGTAAATTAGTTGAAATGTATGTTTCATAACTCCATCAATAAGTGTATATTACCATATAATGAAAATTCAATATTTATGTCTCTGTCGAGTAAAGGTGGATAATTGAGTAAATCATCTTATTCATTTCATATATCCATTTGTGGGTTGGGATCCAAAAAACTACCCACATGTTTAAAGGTATGTTAAATATATCAAAAATGGAAGAACATTTCCATTTAGTGAAACATGAAATTGAGACACCCAGTATTCTAATTTTTTGGAAATGGGAGGTAGTGGGGTTTAACACAAATTTCAAGATAAAAATATAATCTCATATTTTGAAAAAAAATACTTATCGATACTTTAACCTAATTGAAGAGTTGTTGGAAGAAACCAATAATGAATTTATGTAAAAAATTTTGGTCATTTTATTTCTATAATTATACATACTAAAAAAATGACGATCTATAAATGAGGTTACCTAGCATGTCTGGACGAGGTTTGGATGGTAAGGCAAGTGGGTCTCGTAAGGTCTCCATTGAGAGCATCCATGATTCAGGAGCATCGAGTTGAAAGAATAAGTCTATCCCAATGGTTTCTGATATTTTTCCTAGGTCACAGTAGGAGGTTGGAGAGTCCTCTGGCTCATTGGTTAGTGAGGGTGCAGGGAAGGTTGCGGATGGGAAGGCTTTGATTGCAGTGGATGTGTTCTGCTCGGCTGAGCCGAATGAGTCGAGAGGGTTGGATCCATCAGATCCTCCTTTTCTGGCCTTGAGTAATAGGTTCGGTAGTCTGTCTGATGGTTTTATGGCTGAGGGTCTGGAGGAGGGGGGTATTCCAGGAGGGGATGATGAGGAGGAGGCTCCAGAGAGGCAACCGGTTTCTAGTGTTGAAATTGAATATGATTTGGTTGCGGAGGAGGCTAGGGTGGTTCAACATCTTGGAAACAAGGGGCAGAAACTCTTTGGTTTTTCAGTGGAGAATGACTACCTAGTGGCCAAGAAATCCTATTTGGTGAATAATGATAAGAGGTTGGATCTTCAGGTTGGTGGAGGTGTCAAGGAGGTGCATGCTGTGAATGTAGAGATTGTGTCTGAAGAAGGTGAACAACTTCCTTTTATGGAGAATAAAACCCTAGAATTGTGGAGTTGTGTTCTGGGTTTGGCGGAGAATGCCAGTAAAGTTAGGGATTTTTCTAGGGAAGTGAAGGAAAATTTGAGTGGCCCAGTTGGTCGTTCTTTCAGTGATGTTGTTCAGAGTGGGAATCAGAAACTAGCAACTGTTGAAGGACCTTTGTCTAGCACACCAAAGAGATGGCCAAGAAGAGATTAATCATATCTTCTGAGGCCTATGATGAATAGATCTACTTTTAAGAGGGATAGTGAGGTGACTATGGATTTTATGAAGGGTAGTGTGGTCAAGAGGACATCAACAAACAGCCCAATTCTGGATCAGCTCCGGAGTCGGGTTTAATGGGAAAGCTACTGGAGGTCACCAGAAAGGGAATCTACCACGGCTACCAAGGAAAATGAATCCAGCTTGGGATGTGGATATAAGTATGGTTTCTTTTGATGTTCAATCCTTTGGTGGTTGTGTCTTTTACATTTATCTTGTTTGATTTTTTCCTTGTATTTTTGGTTTCCAGAACCCCTCAAACCGGACTTTGAAAATCAAAAAACAAATGATTCGGCTTGTATCCCATATAGGGATTTAGAATCAACTTTTCCCACAATGTAAAATTAAAATAAAATATAGATTTCCATTATTAATAGTATTTTAAATTAAATAATTACACTAATTAATAAATTAAACTGATTATAGAACTTTAAATTAAAAACAAAAAAGTTTCATATAGTTGTTTAAGGGTGAAATATAATAATGAGTCATTGTGTTATCAAATCTTAATAGAAATACACTCACCTTAATTAAAATTTCCACAAATCCTAGTTTTTCTAACTTTTTCCATTACAAACATAATTGATAATTCCCCCGGTTTTAATATGAATATATATAGTTCATATTACTGATAAAAGTTGACTTGTAACTCTTTAGTGACATCAATAATGAAATAGGGCTTGTGCTCATCTTGCATCCTCAAGCCCCGATCGATCAAAACCACTGCTACCCAATTCTTGAGGATGTACAAAACTCATTCACATATTTTAAGGTGGAGAAATTTGGTTCCACATGGATAAATTGAAACATGAATCCATCCGTATTGAGGAATCACCAAAAGAACTATGGTTTCCTTCTTGAATCTGCATGAATAAGGTGCTGGAATAAATAATCAGGTCACCCAACTAACTATAGTGTGGCGTGGTGACATCAAAGACCATTCATCTCATCTATACATAAGTGAGACAAAATTATTTCCATCAAATCAGGTCCATGATCCTATATTACATAGGTAGACCTATTGCTCATAAAAATTTAAAGTTGAAACACATAAAAAAACTAAATTCACTAATTATGAAAAACATTATCATCTATTATATCACAATGAAATGAATGACATTACCTCCTAATTATTCACCAATATAAATGAAGCTTATATATATAGAGATTATCTACACCATTTTTTAATATTTTTTAAAATTATATTGGGAGGATGGGCATAACTAACATATAAAAATAGATGAGGGGTGATACAAGGAATATGACTTCCATCCCTTTATGATAGTACTTGGTTTTATGAATATTATTTTATATTTTTAATCATTTTCTGCTTTATGAAGTGAAATTATTTTGACTTTTTTTTTATTTTTTGAAAAATTCAATGTCTTATAACTATAATCTTTTAATTTTATAATAACGAAGTAATTTATTAAGGGTTTTAATTCTTTAAAGATGTCTATAGTTTCCAAAATACCCATTTATATTTATTAAGTTTTATTTAATTTTGAGGGTGAGTGTGGATGTTTTATGATTGGTGTGGTGATAATCTACCTTCCTGATTATTCTCTATATTTCAACCCAAATAGAAATAATTCATTCACACTATTTTGTCATATTTCTCATCATATATTATGGTATATGTGGGAAAAATCAATCAAGAAAACATTGTATTTTTCTGATATTTGTTGACATTTAAAATATAATGGAATATTCATCATATGAAAAAACGAAGGAGGTGATATACTATGTTTTTTGGAGATTCATAAAAGTTTTTAATATCATACAATCCAATTATATAATGAATATTATTGAATTTTATTGACTCAACTATTAATTAGAAAATAAAAATAGTATGGATAATAAAGCGAATTACTAACCAAACATGGGGTTCATCCCCTTTGTTTACTAACATGGTGTTTTTATAATTTAATTTAATTTTGAATCAAACATAAAAACACAAAAAATACATTTACCTCCCCTTTATTCTTTTGTAAATTTTAAAAACTCTATAAATATAGATAACTATGGAATTTATTAAGTGTAATTGGCTTAAATCCATGAATACAAACCTATCTAAACTCCTCTTTATAAGTATTTTTTAATTAATATTTTGACATACCCCCAAAAAAAATCAAACTTTTCAGTGTTGTTAGGGATCTAAGATGAGTATTTTCTATTTCTAAAAAATTTCAATTAGTTCTTGATTTAACTACATAGAAAGTTAAATTTTTATTCTTCAGAAATGAAGTATAAGGGAAAAATTAGATCAGTGTGATTTCTAAATAGTTCTAAATTTAATTTTTTTATTTATTGTTTTTTTATTTCCTTCCCTCATTTGTTTCTATAATTGTGAAAATAAAGAATTATTAGACCATTTATATATAACAGAACCTAATTTATAGGAAACATTATAATGAGTGGATGAGATTACATTAATTATTAGATACCAATACCTAAATGTTTAATTTAACCATTTAACATTTTTATAGGTACCCAGAGAAGAATTTCATTAGATATAAACAAAATACTACCCTTAGTACTCAAAAATGGTGGTTAGATGAATCCCACTACACAAACAAACCCATCCCAAATCAACTAAATATTTCCCTACACAATTAAAAGAAGGTGAAAAAATATTTAATAAGATTCAAGGGTTTTTCACTAACACTTTTCTCCTAGAACAACAACTCATGGAGTAATAGTGGCATATATAAAAGGTGAAGGAAATTATTATGATAATGAATGCCTCCATCCACATATTAAGAAAGGAAGGAATGCCTATAAATCCAATTCTATGTGGATTAGGTCCTATGATATTTTCATAAGAGTATATATATATAATATGTGGGGGAATTAATATAAAATCATTCATTCCAAAAAATATTAAAAAGATTCCCATTTCCCTATTAGAAAAACTCACACTTTAGTATAAAAATATAAAGAGTGTAAAACTTACATAAAAATCATTTTTAATTTAATAATATCAATCTAAAAATTCATCTAACTCTCTTAAAATGGACTTTTAGTTTGAGAACCACTTTTAATGGTTTTGGATGAGGATTTAACACAGTTAAGTGCAGTATGGTTTCAATTGATATTAGAAGATATATTTCCTACTTTCATTCACCCATTCCAAAAATAATATTTAGAAGAAAGAGAAATAAAAGTCTTATCATTAAAGGGATTACAAATTTTATTGGATTATCTTTTTTCAAAATATTCTTAATTAAAAAAGATTACTAACTCTATTAATTATGAAAAAGAAGAATTGACTAAAATATTAATTAATTTTAAAGTAAAAAAGAGCAATATACCATTGAATAAATGATACAATTGAGAATTGAATAATGGGAACCATAACAATATCCATTAAATCCTTATAAATATCCAAAATACTCAACACATGATGGAACAATTAATTTTATTGGGCTCACTACTAATATGATGTCCACTTGTTGACCCTGTGAAAAGGAAAATATAGTGGATCTTATTTTAAAAAATCCATACTCTTTCGAAACATGGATGAATATAGGTATATATAAGATACAAGTTGTGTAAATACAAGACATGTGAAGACTAAATCAATAATTTTATTTTCAATATTTCAGTTTTTATTTAATCAATATCATTTTGAATAAACTATAAATTTATATTTGTTTTACTAATATGAAATAAGATTGAAAAAATTTGAACAAGTACTTGGGAATAATTTATTTCTATATAAGGAGGTAACACATATTTTTATTAATTTAAATAATGAAATAAGAGAATCTAGGTTATATCCATCTATTCTATATAAGTGATTTCTATAAATAAATCAATTATTCTTTAAAAATTCATGATAATTTCTATGTTTTAAAGGTTAAAAATAAAACTATGATTCTTGGATGGGATTAATTATTGGGTGTTAATTTATAAATTCCTATTTGTTTTTTTATTTATTATTGAGACTATTTTTGAAAAAATAAAAAAAAAACTATTTTGGTTTTTAAAGATTGTAAAAAATAATTTTCATTTTTTGGGAGTTTTTAAAACATTAAAGGGGTTTATATAAAAAATATAAATAATTTATGAACTCTAAGTTGACTATGTGTTATTTTATATTACCATTACAGATGGAAAATATTAAATGGTTTATGATTTTTATTGGGTGTCATAAGCCTTTATTCATAATAATTTCAATGAATTTGATTAGAAAATTTATATTTATAAACCACTACATAATAATAATTATAATATTCTTTATCTTAAAAAGTATTCTAAACTAGTTTTAAATATTCTTTATACTAACCTTTCATTATTATAGAGTCTTATGATCATTTATAAAACAAATCAATTTCCTATTCCCTTTCAAATCCACAGTTTTAATGAGACACATTCAAATTGAATGAGGAAATTCAATCTTATATCCCTTCATCTGTCTTGATACCCACATTAAACATTGAACCTTGTTATTCCATTAGATAATGGTGATTATACATGTTGGTTTAATCAAAATTAAAATAACAATTATACCCTACCTAATATACTCTAATATAAATTTTCAACATTAATTCTTGTCTAAGTGTTTGGTAAATAGGATTCCATGTTTTTTCTCTAGGAATTATTATATTGTATAGTTATAATTATATGTGTGTGCCATAATTTTGGAAAATTTGAAATAGATAAATGGGAAATATTCATTTTCATAAATTTTATTCCAATTTTATCATCATAATTTCCAAAAAAAAATTATAAAAATGATGTAAATGAGATTGAATCGTTCCGAAAACTAAATCATTAACTCACAAACCTAATAAAAATAGAAATTAGTCATCACTACACCATTAAATTCATTATATTCTCATCTATCCTAGTAAAATGAGTTTGTAAAAAATAATATATAATATTTATGAATAATGATAATTTTATTTAATAGATACATTTTCAGGACTGATGATAAGGTAAAGTGATTTTTTCATAATCATATCATTTCAATGGAATTGAGTAAATATGTTCTTCATTGATTAACATGATTTATCATGTGTTTTATTTAATAAGTGAAGCTATTAACTTCTCATTTTATTTTATAATCACTAAACTAGTAAACAAAATCCACCAAAAAACCTTTTGAATCTCCCTTGATTGACTATATTATCATAAATAATAGTGTAAAAAAATGATAATTTCCATAATATAATGGTATAATTTTGAATTTAATTTATGAGATAACTATAGATAAATACATTCCTCTGATATTTGAGAAGCAATGAACATCATGTGCGAAAGGTCCTTAAATTCACATGAATTGATATTAAAGGTTTAGTTTCAAATGGAAAATCTAATTTCATTCCATTGGAATTAATCTAAAATATGCTTCATGATACTATATTAAGTTGAAATAATAAATAAAGTGTCTCCCACTTTTAATTAGGTGGTTTGGATTTTTTTGATGATGTATTTACATGTTCATTTATTTATTTTTCCAAAATTACTAAAATCAAACCAAAATTGAAAAATATTTTCTCAAATATATTTATTTTTTCAAGTAAATCACTCAAATTTTAGCCCAGAGTTGGATACAATTAGTTTGAGAAGTTTTTTTATCTAATTTATGTATTCATTGAATAATTATAAATATTTTAATTCCCGAGTTAAATATTTTTAATTTAAATTTTAATTTTTCATCTTCAAATGTAATTATAATCTATTGAGATTCAAAAAATAAAAATATAATTCATGATTTCTAATATACATTGAAAAAAGTAAGGATGAATTAGAAGAATATACGCACGGCTTGGGTTTCTTGTAATTATGATATTAAAATTAATTTTGTTAGGAATATATATAGACTATACAACTTTTTCTGAAATATATTTAGTGAAATATGCTTTTTTTTGTTTTTTATATTAATAATTAATTTGCATCATGATATGATAATTGAATATTGTTTGATATAAAAACAAATTATGGATTTTACCAAATAGAATGAACTAAATTGTTTATATTATTTATAAATTATTAAATTAAAATTTTATCACAAGTAGGTTATTTAAATAAACAAACTTATTGATTGGCGATAATTTTTAGTATTCTATATGAGGGGTATTTTTAAACAAAAATATTTGAATGAGTAATTATCTTTTATTTATAAGAATTACTAGTGTATTTAAATACTTGTAATTGTGAAACATGTTGCCTTCAATTTTTATTGGCTGCATGTTTTTTGGAATTTGAATTTTATTTTTATTAATACAGTACCTAAGAGAATCTTTTTTATAAAAAAATTTGATCTTATTACTAAAAAATGTTTTCATATATAGAATTATTGGATTTCCTAACGTTGAAATCATTTTAGGTTGTGTATAATCAAAAAATATATTCTAGGTGGGATTTTAATTGTGTTTTTGGATGTTCATTTTTATCAATTGTGTGTTGTAGAGTAATAATGAATAATTTTTATTAATTTCTTCACTGAATATATTGAGTCTAATTCAATTAAAACCCTATAGGTTACTCTATTTTAACACTTCATAATATTTTTTATGATATAAATAAATATTGTTTAATTTTTTATGTTTTTTAGAAAAAATAATTTGGAATGAAAATTTAATTTTTTATAATAATATTTTGGATAATTGAATTCATATATGAACTTTCAAGCTACCTAAAAGTTTGTTTACTATAAAATGGTTGTATATTAGAATGGAATACCAAAAATATGAGCCTTAACATTTTAGAAATATAAACCCACTTAACCAAATAGCTCATTTACACTATAATATATACTTACAATTGTACACCTTAAACACTATACTATGATCCCTAATATAATTCCACTCAAAAAAATATAATTCTCTAAAAATCTCAGATGGAATGAATATCTATGTCACAAAAATTTTAATGCTCTTACAAAAATTCTAATATTAAGCATCAAAGCCCCTATTTCCAATGAGAAATGAATTTCTC
The DNA here is from genome assembly GCA_963277665.1 of Viscum album. Lineage (NCBI taxonomy): Eukaryota > Viridiplantae > Streptophyta > Magnoliopsida > Santalales > Viscaceae > Viscum > Viscum album. Next base: position 460,583,918 of record OY728139.1, on the reverse strand, counting down.
ATCTTTAATGTAACCGATTAGAAACATGGAATAATGATAATATTGAATTCATGATTCTAAATCCAGTAAACTTTTTGTTACCACATTTACAATCTGGTATAATCCTACAACACAATATGGCCTCCACCATAGTTTAGTTCTACATTCAAACATTTCATCTTGAATCAAACATTGATGAAGATTCACTAAATATACAATGGAAACCTTCATAAAGATTATTGTTAATGGTCTTTGACCTAATTAATAAGTGACTTAATCATCTGTAGTGGATTGTAATGATTTCAATTCCTACTCTACCAACCCAATTGAATGTCAACTAGGCACATTTCCCTGGACTCCAGCACAATAACCACTCTAACTCAATCAGATAAATTTTTCGTAACTAAAAATTTAAAAACACATAAAAAACATTTATCATTATAATAAATATTTCTGTTCCACTGTAATGTGAAGAAGTGAAGCACATAAACACATTATTCTTCTCAAATTGGGATAGATCTAAATCATAGGGTGATTCTCTCAACCAACTATCCTTTATATTTCAAAAATAATTTTTTATTAAGTGGATCAGTTGGTATATAAAAAGGTTTTGGTGTGTGTGGTGTGAAATAACTCTCTATAGCAACATTGTTGGAAACTTCCTCACTCTTTGGGTTTACTTTTAATGTTTTATTATAATTTCATTACATGAAATGAAATTGATGTGTCTTTATATTCTTATTTTTGCTTTTAACCTCTTATTTGTTCTATTACAATGTTTTATAAACATCATGTTAATGGATTACTAACCTAATTGGATGAATTTCCAAGTAAGGTTTATAGTTATTAGAATCTTTATTATGATTTTTTTATTTTTATTTAATTATGATGGGTATCGAAGATGGTTCAAGAGTTTGTGTTGACCATATACCATCTCTAGAATAATTCATATTTCATTAAATACTCTTCAAATTAAATATCCATACATTATACTATTTATATTCAATATTATGGAATATAGTTTTAGGGGAATGTATTAAAAAAATGGAATTTGGTGGAGTTTAGTGACTTGTATAATACAGTGGTGTGTTTATCACACAAAAACAAGGAAGAAGTTTTATTATCTATACATATAATATTTCAAAAAAATTTGTAACCATATTAGAGGATGGTGATTCATGAATATTCATGATTTCACTATTAGTTAGATGATGAAACAATATATTGATAATGATGGATATTTTTTGTCAGGCCATGGGTAATCCCCATTTTCTTCTAAATTGGTTTTTTATTTCATTAATTTAATTTTGATTCATACACATACAAACATTCCATCCCATACATTACATTTTATACAATTTATAAAAATATAAAAATACAAATAATTAATGTAGTTACTGAGTGTTGTAGGATTAGATCAATGAGTAATAACATGTGTTAAATTCCATTTTTAAAAGAAGGAAATTTTAATATCTATTTTGACAATTACTCAATGAAAATCATTTCAAAACTCAACCGAACTTCATGTAATCTGACCTTCATTATAAAGCATATAGAATGATCAATCTAAGAATTTAATCAGGAACACACACAACCTAATGTTGTTCCATGTAAAAAAACAAGTCAAAATATTATAACTAATTGATTAATTTTCCTTGATAGAAACAATGAAAGAAGAAATACTACTTTTTTATTTCTCTTTCTCTTCCACTTTCTTTGATACAATAGTTTAGAAACATCACACGGTATGGGTTTCTCAATTCATGGATCTAAATCATCTTACTCTATTTATTAATTTTATTCTTCTATATTAATTGAGTTATTTGAATAATATATATATAAATATTTTTTGATAAATACTACTTTATTATAAAAAATATATACATAATTCCAACGTTCTGAAAATATCTCCATTATTGGTAGTAATAAGAACATTCAAAAATTTCAATTACAATTTCCAAAAATATTTCACTATGATATTATCATTAAATATTATAAAAAACTTACATTGAATCAGTGATTTTCCTATAACCTGAAACATTTGATGATTTGAATTCTATCACTACATCATCCCATTTTGTTGTCCCATGAAATTTAGTTATCTTATATCCCATTATAACTCATGGAAAAATTCATATGAAATTTATGAAAATTCTCACACATCACACCAATCATATATATTTTATTAATTTTATAAAACTGATGATTATTTTATTTCACTAAAAATTCAAAAAAAATTCTAGTGTCTTACATGGTCTTCCACTGTTTAAATGTTTTTCATAGTTACAAAAATTCCATGATTTTTACATTTTCTCCAACATTCCTATATATTTTCTAGGATGAGTCTTACAATATCTATAATTTTAATGTTTTATGATCTCTAGATATTAATATGATAATAATACACATATATTATTATACATCATAACTATTATATTTCTCATGATTAGTCATACAAACCAATTACTATTCCAAAATATAGAAATTTTTTACTCTTATACCCTTCAAAAGAGGAAAAAACATTTCATAGTAAAGATTTAAAAACTATTTTTAATTAATATATTAGAAATTTATACTCATCATTAATTATAATAAATATAAAAAAAATATTAAAATCATTGTAGTATATTTATTGAACAAGGAAATTCACCTGCCAATATGAAATTTTACAATTTTATGTGTAAATTGATATTCCAAAATATATGTGTGTCTGTGTATCACATTTATAATGATATCACTATTAATCATCATCATGAATTTCATACTTTTATGTATAAAAATCCTATGATGACATATTATAATTGAATGGTTGTATACATTCAGTGTATTATAAGAGTTAATACTTTATTTGAATTTTTAATAAGGGATTTTCCCTTTGAAGTTAATGGAAGAAGATATCCCTTCCCCTTTGAATGATATTCATTTATATAAAAAATATAATTTTATGGTTCCCAATGGAAAATTTTCTTACATAATATAAATAAAATACAATTTAAATACATATTTTGATGACGAATATATGCATATTCATTGATGGGATATCAATTGTAGTTGGGGTTTGGCTTAGTGGTAAGCACCCCATAATACTACATGGAAAATGGGGGTTCAAAACCCATGGGGCGCAGGTACTGTAGCAGACTGTAGCGGTACTGTAGCAGTGGCGGGACTGTTCATCAGCGGGTACTGTAGCGGCAGCAGGGCACTGTTGCGGCGGCGATACTGTGCGGTACTGTAGTAGCAGGTTACTATTCACAGAATGTGAATTGGCCTTAGAATTTGGGCCTATGGTCTATGTAATGGGCTACAAGCCCACTGGGCCTTCGGGCTATGTAATGGGTTTCCCTCTACCCAGTTAAAAGAGGACTTTGCTTTGATTTAATAATAAAAATGAGGCATCGGCCCCAACCTTTAAAAAAAATTGATGAGATATCAATTGAAAACTAGATTATAATACATAATAGTGACCTAGGGAGGTTCTCATTATGATGAGTATTCATTTAAACATGGGATTATTAGATGTGTTGCAATGTAACTCAATTAGTTTGTTGGTTGGACCAGTATCCATCAAGAAAAGATCATAGAGGATTGTGTGATAGGTATATCTAGACTATTAATCAATTACATTGAATATGAGTTCTATAATAATATTTTTCATTGTTACCATCTATCTAATGAGTATAAATCCTTCAGATTTTTAATTAGATCATTATTTATCTCAAAAAATATAATATTAATATTTTTAGGTGAAATGTGTAAATTATTTTTATATCATTTAACTAAATATATATTTATTTTAATAAATTATTTTTTAATATTCCAGGTAACAATAAAATAACAATAGTAATTTTATTGTAATTATTTATGTAATATGTGATATGTTTTTTATATTTTATGTCAACTAAGATAATAATAATTCTCTTAATATTTAAATTAAAGATGATATGTAATGTTTAATATGATTAAACTAAAAAATGAAATTTATCATTGTTTATTGAGGTTATCGTAACATATAAAACTAATATATACCATGGTGGTGACATATGAGAGATTCTCCTCCCAATTCCCCTCTAAAATTATAGAGAGATATTATGAGATAATTCTCCCATTTCTATCATGTTTTAGAGAGGTAAAATTAGTGATTCGTCATTGTAATCATGGATAATGATGCAAATCTCTAGACTCTCCCATGCTAGTTCCTAGGGAATCTAAAATGACCCTTACAGTTTTTATCGAATGTTTGGATACTAATTTATTGTTATTTACATGGATTATCTAATTCAATTACATCATAAAAATAAGTGATAATATTTAATTGATTTATATTAATATCATATTTGAGTTTATTATATTTTTAAATAATTTAAAATCATGTTTTTGTTACAACTGGAGGTCTTAAAACCCTAAGAGGGAGGAGGTGAAACACAATTTTCTAAATATTCTTCTTATCTCAATTTTTTATTTGAAGTTTACATTATTTTAGAAACAAATAGTATTAATTAGAACTAAATGAAAAAAAATAAAATAGTGTAAATAAATGAAATCTCAAGCACAAAAAAATTATTTGGAACACTGACAATGGGATATATCTATGGAACAAATATCAAGGATTTGTCTATGTGCGTAATATTAACTACTTCACTAGTTAAAAATTAAAATATCTATGATAAGTACATTGTACATTTATTTTATAATAAATATTAATATATTATAGTCAATTAATTCCTATATGAATACAATGTAATTAAATAGTGACACATTGTTCATTCTTAAAAATATACAAATTAATCGGATTCATCCCCTTATATGTTCATGTAAAATCTACCTTAAAATTTTCACCTTTTGGGACAATATATGCACCAAATATCCAATAGTTATAACCTTGATAACCATATAAATTAAACTCTATATATAAATATTCAAGTATTTCATGGAAAAATTATCTAAACCTATGTTACTTACAGATCAATGTAGGAAATAGGAGAATATGTCAATTCCAATGATTACTTCCTAGTTCCACCATTTATTCTCTATGTAAAAACATTTCTACATATGTATCCACATTTGATCTTTTTTTATAAATCCCATGATTTCACTTTATTCATATGAGTCCTCACAGATCATGTCTCCCATATATACAAGTAATTACAATAAGACAATATCTTAAGATAACATACAACAACCTAATGAAACTTCTTATACATTTGGTAAAGATGTAATTTGTATTTGATCTCATGTTATTATAGATGGATGAAGTAAAAAAGTTCAACAAATTTTTCTGAAAAATAAAAGTATCTAATGGATTTATTAATATTTATTCAACTTTATATTCTATACCAACAAACATAAATATCACAATTTCATGTTCTACCATTTAATTTATAAAGTGATAACATATCTTGATGTGTTTCATTCTAGAATACTATATCGACTTCTTTTTAAACATGATTTCATGAATTATATCATTATAAATAATCATAATTAATTAATAAACTTATCCAATACATTCCAACCACATATTCATTTACATCAATTTTTTACAATATTTGGTTATTGGAAAATAATTTTTTTGTATGGTGGTCAAAGATGTACATTAAATCTATTAACACATTCATCATAGAAACGTTTTTCCAATATTTAATTATACATATCATATTTTGAATATTATCTATTCCATTATTAGTTAAAATCAATTGAAATACAATTTATTTGTATCCACTATCTTTAAATACCAATCTATATTGAAATGAATGTACCAAAATATAATATCTAGGGTGGATACATGTCATTTCATTGGATGAATCATAAAAATTGTTTTCAAAAGTAGAATAAATTATATTTTTACACATTATCGTGACATAGTATTTGGTTCCAATAATCCTCCTACAAAATGATGAATCCACTAACTTTCTACCCTCCTGATTTCCAATCCTAGTTCAAATTTCTGTTAGAGTTGAAATAAGTTTTCAACCCTATATTCCAAAATTCTTTTATAGACCCCTTATATACTAGCACTATATGATATATTTCAACCCATTTTTTATTCCACTTACACCCCATTAAATTTGGTATATTATGTAATCATTTTCCTCTAAAATTTAGAGTGTATAGAATTAGATAAACATTCAACATAATCATTATACTTTCATCCCTTAATAAATGTCACCTACTATGCTAATAATATGAGTTTCTATATTTATTAATTTTTTAACAGATATTTTGGTCAAACCCATCATATTTTGATCACCACATTCTTAGATAAATTAACATAACTATATATAAAGTTTAGATTACATTATTTCTAATATATAAATCCATTTTCACCCTATAATTTTTTTTATCATATTCTATGACAAAAAAAAAATTTAACCTATTGTTTTATATAGACCAAAACTTTTAGAACTCCATTTAAGAATGATGTGTTCAAATCCATTTTATTGACCTTTAATATTCTCTATTTTACCACTTATGATAATAGTTTAATTATTTTTATCCTAATCAAAGTTATATAAATTCCCATGATGTAGAATCAATTGATCTTATGATACCTTTGTATACAATCCATTAATTTTTCTAGACCATTCATCCATGTTTATATTATATTTTTAAATACTAATTATATAAAAATCACCTTTTTAGGTTTTGGTATTCCCACATGTTCTTATGTTCAATTCATATGTTTTTTATCAAATAATTTATTCATAGTGTCAACACATTATTCTTCCTTACCCACCTCTTCAAAAGCAGTTTGTTCCACCTACTTGAGTAATAGAGTGTGTTAAACATTATTCATTCATTGGGTTTGAGTATGATCCAATTTATTACCAAATATTTCAATTATATCAACTTAAATTATTCACCTTCTTCCTTTATTCATATATTGACCTCCTTTAATACCATGTTCATATTCAAATTCCTCTTTAGTATCATTATCATTTAAAAATTATGAACCTCTCTTAAATTCTGATCACCACTTTATTAATACAAATAAATTTTTTAAAATATGAGATCTCTATAATTTTTCATTACTTCATATTGAAGAACATTGAACATTTTTGTTTCAAAAATCCATTTGTGACACTTTTTAAAACATTTATAATCAACACAATTTGATGTGTAGCACAAAAATATTTTTCATCTGCTACCTTTCCATTGATACCATAATTTACTTCTTTATTTTGTATGAATCGCATACTTCCAAAAGTTATTAAATTATTTAAATATTTTTTTTTGGATGTGTCAGACTCTATAAGATACCCTCTCTTATATATATAAATGGAATCATTGGTTTTATTGTGTACTTAATCACATTCGCTACATCCTTCACATCGTGGTGACAGATGATATAATCAATAAAAAATGTATTATACATGTTGTGAACCATGAAAATATGATTATCCATATATACAATCTTTTAAAGAGATATTATAAAAGAAACCTCATGATTTTTTCCAGTCATTCTCTTAATAATTTTACAGTTTAGTTAATTTTTTTTACATCCATTATAGAATAATAGATTCTTAATTGTTTTTAATGATTCATTATCTACTATACTCTATATTATTTTGATGTAATTTAATATAAATTTCATTGAAATCAAAAACAAAAGATATATTTTCATTTTGTATTCATAAATCAATGAAATGTTATAATTTTAACCTCTAGTATTGCGTTAACTAATTGGACCTTAGACAACATTATGGACTAGATATTGTAAATTTTATTCTCACTTCATCTTCTAGGGAAAGTGGGTTCTTAGAAAAATTTCCCTCAAACATAAATCATGTACTATTTCTATTATTCACTTCATGTTATGTACATCAACTATTAACATGCATTTTGAAATATTTTCTAATCCTGAAAGAGGGATGTGACCAAGCCTTCAATTCTATAAATAATATTCCTTATATTTAGTACGCCTATATGTGTTCTACATTCAATCCACCTAAGATAAAAAAAATTACTCTATTATTCCATGAGATAAGTTCTAGAATTTATATTGACATGAATTTTTTTTGATTTAATTTAATTCTAATATGATTTTACATAACTAACTCAAGCTCAATAAATTGTTTCATATTCCATCTATATAGATAACTTTTTCAAATCATTCCCATCAAGATGTGTTTTTTAACTAACTTTAGTCTTTACACCTCCATCACATCTAAATTGTACTATTTAATTTAATCTCCATTTTATTATATTTAGAATAAAAATTCATCCAATCATGTAGGATAAACATAAAATATCAATTAAAAAATTACACCTTTTTAATATCTTTCAAATCGATCTAAAATAGATTATCATTCCACTTTATCGTCAAAAATTTCTCATTACATGAAATACAAGGATGATTTGATATATAATTAAGGCTCTCATTATTATCATCATTAAATGAAAAAACCAAATTAATTTTATTAAAATGTGTTGAATGATTTTATCATATTATTTTTGTTATATTATTAACAATATGTCCATCTATGACTTCTATATAAATATTTATCACTACTTATATTTGTAAAATCTTTAGGTTTTTTACTTTATCATAAAAAATATAATAAATAACCATAAAATTTATTCCATCTCTGAGAATTTTGATATTTTTATAATATTTTTTTAATCATAGATATTTCTATTTTCATGTCAATATTTCCTATATCATAATTTGTTTTAATGAGGCCTAAGTATCAATAAAAATTCCACTTCATTGAATGAATGTTTTATTCTTTATTCCTATATGCCTATATTTTTAGTAACTATTTTATTCTTTATAAGCTCATGATTATTGATATCTTTCTTTAATATTCTATATTTCTTTTCTCTATTAACTTTTTATCTTATATTTTTATGTTTCTTCACCTAAGTCATGTATGATTCTACGCATATAATTGCGTCTTTGGGAATTCAAAAACACTTCAACACTTGTAGTTCAATATATTTATTTTTAATTTAATTATTAATATAAATACCTTCTAGATTACAATTTTATTTTAATAGTTTTTTATTTAATTCAGACTCAATCTCCATCCTCATAGAAAGAACCTACATCCCTTGTTATCTAATATTCATATTACTCATCAAAATTATCATTTTAATGTCATCAATGATCTAAGGGAACTATTCAATTAATAACATCTAGTTTACCATATCTCATGTTTTATATAATAATTTTCATTTTCATTAAATAATTTATCTATATGATTAATCAATAATTCATTATAATCATCAAAATTTGAGTACTATTTGAGAAACATTTAATCTTTGTGTTATTATTTTGTTAAAATACCAGTTTTATAATATGCTTGAAGTTCCTAATTAAAAATTAATATTAGAAATTTAATTTTTTTAATGATCAAATAAATCATTAGTAATGGAATATGATGGGGATTCATTATTGTTTTTTATCAATTCAAAACATTTCATAGTATTTAATCCTTTTTAATATATCAATTATAAAATGTTATTTAAAGCTAAAAATAAATTAAATATAGTTAAGAGCATCATGAAAATGTCTAAAATGGAAAAGTTATGTTTGTTAGTCTTATCTTTATTGAAATTTAGTGAATGTGTAAGTGGTTTTGGAAGCTTTTCTAGATAATTTTTGAGTTGTTAAGATAATATAGAGATGAGTGGATAAATTATTACATTCATTTGAGTAAGTGTTGAGTTATTGAGTAGGAACTATAAAAATGAAAATTCATTGATAAGAAAACATTAGTGTTTTTCCAAACCATGGAAAAAAGAATGTACCATCTATATTTCCTCTAAAAGCCATTCTAAAACATGATTCTAGTCAAAACTTACCACTAACAGCTACGTTCATAATGAAAAAAAATAATTTAAAACCCAAATTTTATTAAAAAATATATTTTCCTGATATTTAAGATGAGATATACTCATCCCAGACCACCCCAATAACCCATGTGTCATCTCAGATGGGTGGTGATCAGAACCCATCGACAGATGGATACATTAATTCTAAAAATAATACTTATAAGCTATTTGAAATCCGAGAACAACATGGAAAACTCCCCTCTGACAATTTTTCATGAAAACATATATGTACATTAAAATTATAGTGTTTGAATCAATTCTCTATTAATCTGAAGGGTATTCTCAATCCCCAAAGATTGGTGACAAGCACACTACAATAAAAATGTATAAAAAATGATTTTACAAAAAATATAAATAAATAAAAATAAAAAATCAAATCCAAACATGGAATAAAATAGGATATAATAAATTTAAATAATATTGGTAAAATAAAATATATAAAACACTAAATATTTATGATACTCCTAACTTTTAAAAGAAGAAACCCAACTATAATAATCCCCACATGAAAATTATGTAATTCCACACACAACTTTATTTGAGCTCAAACCCAATTAAATTATAATTTCCACCAACTAAGAAACCTTATAGGAGTCGTAGTCTTTCATAAATTGGTATTTATATGAATATTAATTATGTAACATAATTGTCTATGACATAATAAAATAAGAATAGTGAAATTTGATTCTTAGATACATAAAAAACTAGTTCATAAGAGATCTACCTCACCTCCCACTTAGATATTCATATTTATCACCATTATTAGGAATATCATACTTAATAAATTTATTCATAATAATGGTAAGGGTAAAAAAATAAAGGGTGAGCATAGATTCTTGATATGGGTAAATAGGGGAGATATCAATGATCACATAAACATAACATATTTGTAAGGGTATGTGAACCCAATTATTATAATATAAGCCATATCCTAAATATCATACATCATAATAACGAATCATGTCATAAATATTGTAAAATCATCAAACATAAATCATAAATATATCAAATAACATAATCTATGAGAGAATAATATTTCCCTTAGACAAGAGCTTGTTGAATGCACATATGCTTATAACTTTTTAAACATGTATAAAATGAATTTGGTTATGTCATTATGTTAAGTAAATGAAATCAGGACCTTGCAATATCATATAGAATAAAAATAGGTCAGTGATTAATATTAAATTCCTGAATGTTTGGTTGACACATAATATCATGGACAGAAAAATATGTCCCATGTAAAATATGATCAATATGAATGCCATGTCCTTGCATAAATTAATGTACATGAAATCCTAATACTGGAAAAAAACTTGTACATGAAAACAAAGTCCACAAAAAATGTTTTAATCATGAAATTAGGTTCACGCGTAACATATTTACCTCATTAGCTATCCACATTTACCAAATGCATTAGAGTTATTTAATGGAACCAACTATTATATGATAATAATTCAATCATATAAATTCCAAAATATCATAAATCATAATACTATAACATAATACATTGAAAAAAAGGTTTCATAGGAATTATATCATCAAAATCATAAACCCATAAAATAATGAATAAGTACTTTTTTATTGAATCATATCCCTTGTAATGGATAATTAACATCAGATTATATTAGTATAGATGGAAATATTATTTAAAGGACCAATTGAAAGTTTATTCAATAAAATATCGATTCTACTTTTAAATATCTTATACTTAAACATAACAATTTCCCAAAAATTATGTAATAAAATTCCCTTGACAAATACCTCTGAACAATTTAATGGAAAAACAAAATCATTGATTAATCATGGTGAAATTTACACTCTAACTATATATGATAAAATAAATCCTTTCTTTCACGCATTCATAGAAAAAGTAAAAAAGCTCTATATTTGAAAAAAGTCAAGTAGATTCCAATAAAACATTTTTTTTTAAAATTTCAAATATGGGTAAAACGTATTTTAAAAAATCACAGGAGAATATTTAAAACCTTATTTAAAACATCTTAATAAAAATTTTATATGGAATAAAAGTTATTTTCGACCAATGGGAGAGAAAAAGTCGATTTACCTTAACAAATATTTGGTATATTAGGTGCTAAAGATGAGTAAAAATAATTGAGAACATGTATTACAAAAAATAACCATTTGATAATATAATTCATGAGTTTTAAGGTTATATCATAATATTTTATCAATGAATAAATATTAATAAATAATCTCAATAAACATTGTGATTGTAACAAAAAACCATTACCACTTTAGTAACAATTGAATCGTAATCCCAAATAATGAGTAACATCAAATGAAAAATTAAGTATCATAAAAATGAGGAGTATAGTGATAGAAATTTCAAAGCTAAGTATATACACCTCATAAAATACATAGGTTCATAGCATGATATATGTCCCAATGATTATAGATGATAAACTCTTACATTGAGATCCACTTTATTCGAAGGAAGTTTAACCACCTATGTAATAAATTCAAATTTATTATAATTATATAACCAAAATAATTTATAATTTTATTAATTCATGTATATACATTATATCCATATTTAGAATCATTCGTAAAAAATAGAGATAAAAATGAATTATGTTGTTCATGTTGATTGTTGGCCCTATGTACGCATGAACATTGTATTCAATTTTTAATTGATGGGATAAAAGAAAGGAAAAAAAATTCACCACAAATGAATAATTATAATATCATATAAATAATATATATTTATTTTATATATCCTTATTTCCATCCATGTAAATTAGAAACAAAAAGTGAATCACATCACCTCATGGAGGTTGTAGTGTAGACATTCAAAAGAGTGACATTATCATTTTCAATAGATTAATAAGTAAGAAATAAATATGATATTATATATAAAAAGGAATAATTTTGTCAAAATTATCACATACAAACTGTCAGACCATCATAATACCAACCTATAAATAATGGTGATTAAATTCAATAGTATTGTTATTAGGATATGGTAAGCCATATGTATACACGAGTGATACATATAAATTATATTTAATGGTAAATAAGTGAATAGTGGTCATTTAATAATCCAAATAATATATAATTATATTTAGGGTGATGAATTTATGTTTTTATTATAGAGAAAATAGATTTATAGGAGGAAAATAAGGAAGTATAAAGAAAGTGATTGGTTAAGGCGGTTACCTATTTGCTAAAAGATCTCCTTCAGATCTCTACTTATGGATCATAGGGCTTGATTTTTGGGAGATAAAAACAATATAATGTGTATAAGGATGTATATATGTGATTGGTATAGTTTATAGTCATGATATAATAATCAATTTTCTGTGAATAATAGAAAGGATAAGTTCCCTTTTATTTTTGAGGATATGGTCACTCTTGGGATTTCTTAAAAGATATAAACATAATAATGTAAATAAATAGAAAAGAATACCAAAAAACAATACGGGTTTAAATAAAATTAGTGATTGTTTTTAAATACCATGAAATAATAAAGTTTTAATTTTTTTATGTGCTATTTTAAATCATATCTTTTTTGTTTAATACATTCGATAAAATACTTTAACATTAACTACCCTTATATATTTTTCACATTTAAACTGTAATAATTTTATATATAAGGCGAAAATGACTCGTAAATAGAAAAGGGATAAATTTTTCAACCATGTATAATAGAAATCGTACTCTTTCAATGTTTTTATATCTTCTAAATATTTTATAGAATATTAATGTTATAACATATCATTAATCCCACTTTTGACACTATTGATTTAGTTTATGTTAAAATACATAATGAATAAGTTGGAATTAAAATATAATACATCAATATATATATAATATGTTATATTAATATATTAAGTTCATGAAAATATATAAAGAAATCAAGTTATATAAATTATACTATATTTAAAATAAATTATTTTATTTTTCATTTATTTGAATAAATATTGTATGAGTGTTGCATAGCCATTTAAAGGAGTTATGTAATAATAAAAATATTGTAAATAAATTAATATCCATATTGTAATATTATTATGTAAAATATAGTAATTTATAATAATTAACAACTAACGTTTTCCAATGTTTTAATATGATAGGTATTTAAATATTCAAAATAAAATTTTGTATTTTTATTGTCTTTAAATATTATATTGTCCATTTTCAAGTATAAGATTCCATTTAAAAAATAAATTTCAAGACTAAGATGATAAGGGACTAATTAACTTCATCAATTATGATTTTAAATAAAAAATAATGTTATTATCAATTATTTTTTAACAAGATTAACCAGATTTACTCTTTACTAAGGAGATAGATGTTACAACAGTTTCTATTCATAATGTCTAAAAATGAAATGGTCCTATTTAAAAAATTTAATCCTACTGATTCAACATATGGAAACAGTGTTTTAATATTAATTTTTTATACTTTCTCAAAATTGTTATTAAAGTTATGCTTTCAAAATGCGATGAAACTCATTTTTTAGGAAAAATAAAATTTTTACATAAAACATGGTTCATTATTTGTCAAAATATATAAAAATTATTAAATTTAAATTAATTTTTTTATTTAATATGCAATATTTTTTTTATTATAATTCAAAAATATTGACTAATATAATTCATTTGGACAAAAATACATTTCGTAAATGAAAATAGTTAAACTGAAAGACAACTTTTTTTATTTTAAGAATATTTTTATTTAGATTTATAATTAATTTTTAACCAGTGAATTAAATTTATACATATGTGACCATATGTTTTTCATATTTAATTTTTTTGTATTCACACCAACCAATCAAATAGATATTCATTAACTATCACATAATAGAATTTTAGTTGTATATTATCATTTATATAAACTATGTGTTTTGTGTAACTCAAGCTATAAAAAATACAAAATTGTTCAAAGTGTGATATATTACAAATTTTTTGGGTGCTAAAACCAAATAAACATGAAATATATATATTTTTGTGAAAAAATAAAAATAGTTTAACACCCTTCAACCAAAAAACATCAAAAGTGAAGATATGCCATAGTGGTTTGAAAATAGGGATTTATAATTGGATTTCCATATTTTCATTAAATAAAACAAGTATCATTAATTAAAAAAACAAATATATACAAAAAACAAATATTTTATGAAATAAAACCACAATTTAATTTCCAAAAATCAATAAAATGATAAATTATATTAAAAAATATTTTTTAATATCACATTATATAAAATAAAATATAATTTAATCATTATCTAGATAATTATATTTTGGAAAATACTCACAAATAATCATCATGGAAACCAAATATGATAATGGGAAATTTTACATAACAAATTCATAATGGCTATTAGGAAATCAAATTTTATACACCATTATTCAATCAACTCACCAATTTACCCCAACATAAATGACTGATCATAACATATCCTAGCCTAACAGAGGGGGAAATTTATTTTGATT
Organism: Viscum album; assembly: GCA_963277665.1. Classification (NCBI taxonomy): domain Eukaryota; kingdom Viridiplantae; phylum Streptophyta; class Magnoliopsida; order Santalales; family Viscaceae; genus Viscum; species Viscum album. The sequence continues at coordinate 460,568,652 of OY728139.1, read as the reverse complement.
ACATAAAACCTACCTATGTACACTATCCCAAGAATAAAAATAAACTAGTGAACATGTATACCTAGGCATCCCAACTATAATCCCAGGTCATCCCATAACATTAAAATGTAGGGGAGAATTTAAAGGGAATATCGTAACATATATCATATCATATTATATAGTTATCAATTGAATCAAATTTATTTATCACAACTCTGAAAAGATGAATAGGAATAGTTCCATTTATCAACCATATCAATTCAATTCATTTCAATTCATCACCCTCAATAGTGAAATCTCATTTCATTATTTAATATCATTAATTATATATATTTCTCATAAAGGGGGAATCACCAACAAGATCTCAATTTTACAAAAATAAATTTAAAGATACAAATTGTCCTATATAAATTCCACTTGGAATTCCAAAACATTTAAAACATTTCAATTATATTTAAAAAAAATAAAAAAACATATATATTAAAGAATAAAGTTTTTCAATACATCAATTCAAAAGGTTCAATGAACCCAATAGTTATAAAACTATAATTTGTTCTTTATTTTAGAAATCATAATCATAAAAAACATTAGATATATATCAAAATAAATAAGGTCATTTAAATTTCTAGAAAAAGATTATAGTTCCTTGAACATAATTATCACATAAAATCATCGAAAAATTCTAGTTTATACTTTTTTCAAAAGATCACGAATTCATAAATCCCTGCTAAAACTAATAGATAAAAAAATCATTTAGAGAAATCAATTATCAATATAAAATAATAAGAAATTTTAGATTCAATTATGATGGGATATTATTTTGAAACTAACATTAGAATCTAAAAAAATCATGATCACTAAAATAAATCTTCAATATTAAGTGAGGAAATAAATGATGAATTATGAAATATATAACAAGAGGAAAAATAGAAATTTGGTATCAAGGATCAATAAAACAACCATGGATATCATATCGGGTAAAATATAATAAATTGAAGAAGAATAAGATGATCCATCACCAAAGAGGATAAATAGTGAATAATTGGGAACTACTGTGGTTAATGACACTTCTATCAAACTAGAAGAGGGATTATAGGACCAAAAATTTCATATTATGATATCCCAAAGTTGTAAGGGTTGATAATGGGTCTAGGGAGGAAGAATAAATTCATAAAATTGTAATTTAGATAAAATTACATTATATCCACAATGTTTTCACACATCCAATGTCACCATCAACTACATATTAGAGACCACTGAACTGTTACTAGCTACGTTAGATCCAATATTGACTTTAACCATCCCACCAGTTGGCTAGTGGACCTATCTAGCTATCTAATGGGCCTAATATAGCTATATCAACAACAACCATTTTCCACCATTATAACATACCTCGATTTGAACCCCCATATCATATTACTATCTTTAATACCAAAAACTCAATAAATATAAGGAAAATATATGTAGATAATAAGGGGCCAGAATTGGGTTGTTATAATTCCCACCGCCATTAATGTTTTTACCATAAAAATGATTGAAATAAATTGGTTGATCAATATTTCAGATAGAATAAAAACACAAGACACACAATAAAACCCAGAATATTAAGTGGATATCAACAACAAATACCCATAGAAAATAATTATATTGATTCTAAAAAACCAATGATGAGACTGATATCTATGATTAATAGTGAACTGGTTGTCATGAGGATAATAAAATATCAAAAAAAATAAGATTCACCAAGAAACTAGTATTTAATAGCTATACAAGAACCCTCAACAACATAATAAAAAGTAATAACCCATTAAACTATGATGCAACCTCAAATGCACCACACATGAAAAATTAATAATTTACTTTAAAAAATGACATGAATGGAGAACCATGTGAAGATACACCTACCCAATGCTTAGGAAAGAGGATAAAATATTCAATTTGTAAATTAATCTAGAAGAGACAGTCATCATCATGTGAAAATGTTTTCTATTTAAGGTGCACGTGAGGGTAATACATGGACATCATTCTCAAAATATTGGCTTTTTATAATTCCAATCAAAACATTATGTCATCATCAATAGTGCCTCATAGTCACCACATCACTTATCCATGATATACTATGTTCATCTAGAAAAAAATCACAAAAACAATATATGTCCCACATCAACTAGATATAATAGAAGAACAATAATCATCAAGGAATATGAATTACCAAAACAACAACCATACTATAGGGGATAGTTAAATGAGAACCCATAAATTAGAACACACATTTATCAGCTATAAATAACCCATGACAAACCAAATAATACCTCACACTCATCTTACACATGGAGGCAAACAAAAGTATTTATTTTTCTATATCTTAATGGGGAAAGCTTAATGTATAAGAGGAAATAAATCCCTAATCTGTGTTTTCTGTATCATAAAAAAAATATTCCACATAAAATAGAAAGGAACACATTACAATATAAGAAATTAAATATTGTTGATCACCCCACCATATTAAATCCCTATTATATTCAAATACCACAACACAAGTATTAAATATTGGGAAAAAATAACTAATAAATATGGAAATAAAAAAAACATTTTCTCACATCATCAAGATAAAATCCCAAAATGGAATGGAAAAAAAACATCTCCAGTGAGAAACCCGGGAAAAACGGAACAAAAATAATGATGTGAACAAGATCATAATGGTAAATGGATTACAGTAAGAAAAAATAAAATGAAATTATCTTTGGCCTCAAGATAAAAAAATTAGAAACTGAATCATCATCCATTAGTTGCCTCTCCTACATATCAAATTTCTTCACCCTGGGGCCTACAACTAGATCCCTATAATGTTGATGTTTTTTACACAATAATTCCATTATAATATGATGATTATTGACCATGTTGAGGTTTATATAAACCATATAATAATAGATAAAAATGAACTAATGTACCATATGTGCTATATGATTTCAGAGGTTTCTTACAAATACACATTATTTGAACGAAATTTTTCCACTGGTATAAAAAACATTATTCCAAGAGGAATATAATGGGAAGAAACATGACGTAATTTTCATGTTGTAAACCACATTTTCTAATTTGGTATGCTTTATTTTTTGCTTTTGGTATCTTGTTCTATCACATCCAATAATATGGAAAATCTTTAATGAATCTAGTGAAAATTTCATGTTTCATCAACCTTTAATATAATAATTAGAAATTTACCATATGTTTCATGGCTTACAGGAAACACAATGTCAAAAAACTATTTATAAAAGAATTTCTATAAACACTATGCCATTATGGATTCATCCATGGGTATATGAGGTGGATAATACACCATATCGATAAAACAAGCGGTGTACTTCAACACCGTATTATATCCTCTTTAGAGATTATAAAATTACATAGCCTTTAATAATATAAATGAATATAAGAAAGAAATTATGATTGAAAAAAACCATTAAATATACAAATTAATTGTCCATATGTAGATTATCTAAAGAAAAATACCTCTACAACTTCCAACCAAGAATCTCAAGCATGATTGGTGAAAACATATCCTTAATAGATTCTAGAAAAATCAATATGGGAAATTATATACATATTCCACTTTAGTGACATTACATAGTCAAGGGAATCCAATTATACATACAAGTAAAGAGTATTCAGTCTTTGGAAAACTTATACATAATCCTTACACCAGGGCATGAGAGAAAGAACATAGGGTCCTGACTTTGGAGATGACAGAACAATTTTCCTAAGAGAATATTTATCAACCCTAGTTTCCATTAAATCATAATGAGATGTATACAATAAAAATAAGTAAAAACACATCAAATAAATTGTTAAAATCTATGTCCCATTGGAAAAACAGAAAATAATAAATTTTCTTAAAAACCCATTTTAAAATGTTAATAATAAAACAATAAATAAATACAAATCACCAAACAAAAGACTTAAATTATTTATTAAATAAACATAACCTCTTTAAGGATAATGGTATTTAATGAAATTAATTTCTAAAATAATTTTAACATTTAAACTCACATTTATAATCACTTGAAAACATTGAATGAAAAATTCCATGTCATAATAATATTTTTAAAATTTTTTCTAAAAATTTCACACTTCAAAACATTAAAATGTTCTAGAAAAAATTCATTAACACCACATGATAGGGTTTAAATAAAAATAAATCTAAAGATGTTTTAAAAAATGTTTCGTTATTATCAATTCATCATATTATAGAAACTCTTAAAAAATAAAGTTACTTTCAATTTAACTATTTTTACATAATATTAATTAATTCCCAAAACATTCAACAATACAAGGCATTGATTTTTAAATATAACATAACAAACCAAGATTCCCAATAAATAATCTAAAATAATTTTAAAAAATCAATGTAAACGAAAAGAAATTGAATGGGAAAAAGACACCCTACTCTCACTATAAGAAAAAATTGAAATCCCAAGAAATTTAACCAAAATAAGGATTTAATGCATGGTTTGGTATACCATGCACCAATTATGTGAATTCCATTATATGTATATTTTTATAAACCATAAAAAAAATTTGTACCCTGTGGATTCCCTCTAAAACCCATAATAAAAAAATTTCATCTGAAATCATAAAATTAACTCTAATTTTTATAAAGAAACAATCAAATAAAAACCAAATATTTTTTAAAAAACATTCATTTATCAAGAATTAACAAGATTCACACTCATCCCGGACAGTTATGGTAACCCTTGTGTCTACTCAGAATGGTGGTCATCAATAACCCTTCAATTAACAACTACGTAAATTCTAAAAATCAATCCTCCAAATTACCATACATCCTATAAAAATTGAAATACCCCATTGATATAATTACTTACGAACCATGCTGAATTCCCTTTGTAAAATGTAATTATAATCAACCTACCATTATCCAAAATAGTCTTCCAGATCCCCTTGAGATGGAGACATTAAACTGGGAATTGATAAGAATAAGATGGAAATGATTTCACATAACATAAGAAATAAATAAAAAGTGGGAAGAAGATCTAAAAAAGACATAAACTGAGATATAAAATAGTAAAATAATAATGGTAAAACAATAATTAGGGAACAACATCTATGAATAATACAACATATAAAAATAGGAAGATACCAAATCCCCAATAAATCCCAATTAAAATGAAGAAATCCCAAACACACCTCCATTAAATCTCAAACCTAAGGAAATAATAATGTATGTTACGATGATAAAACATCTAAGTGTGTTATATATACTAGGGTGATCTAAATTCTATGTATTTCACCACCCATAGAAAAGAATAATAACACTTTGATTTATATTATGATAGACCATGGTAGTGATGGATCCTTACTCTAATATATAAGGAAAGTATAAAGGAAAACTATAGAATGAAGGTGGATTGTTACATTTGAAGAATTTCTTTGATCAACCACAATCTGTATCAAATGTTTAAAATTTAAATGAAAAACATTTTTTACGAGCAATAGATAAGGTTTCATTGGAATTAAGAAACATCCGTTATCATTATGAAATTATTTTAAATAGTAATAATTTAAAAAATAATAAGTGTTGTATTTTTTTTAGAAAAAAATTAAATATTAAAAATAAAGTCTCATAGAATGTTATAATGATGGTGGATGGGGGTTTTCACATGGTAAACATTAAATATAGATTCCCTTTACACACGAATGAAAATGAACCATATAGAAGTTGTTAAATTTCAATTAGATTATTTTTTTAAGTGTCTATTAGTTTAAAATTTCCAAAAACAAAATTATTGATATTTGGATTAAATTTTCAAAAATAATTCAATTAATTTTGACCCGTGAAAAAAGAATGTTCTAATCCAAAACTAGGAGACGTTATCGATTTAATGTATATGAAACATTTTGGGTAAAATATAATTCAATTGGAAATAATTTATTCTATTAAAATATAAAATACCTGGAAAATAAAATGATATTATGAGAGAGTTTATAAATAATAAAAATTCACTAGATGTTTTATCTTTTAAAAGAATCATAATTTGAAAATAAATTTGGAATTAAAACACTTATTACTAGATAATAATTTTTAATAAAACAACCTTTAAGATGGGTATTATATCAAATATCCGAAATTGAATTTTTAAAATGATACCGAAACCAATATTTCACATACTCAGAAGGGAATTCCCAAACCCAATGATCTAGATACTAGTACCCATTCTTTGAATAAAAACTATGGGGAACAATTTCACCCAACCTGAAACAAAAATATAGAACACACATAGACACATAAACATATAAGAGACAACAACGAAAGAAATATTTATACATAATAATAATAAAAAATTGTGGAAAGCCAAGTAAAACAATATAAAAATAATCCCCTAGTTTAATTACCACCACTAAGGACTACTAAAATAATAAAAAGAAACCAACTACTCTATGTGATATAATGGGAAAACCCATAACATCTCACCATCAGCATGACAAAACCAGCTAATAGAAAACCTTACCGCCTAACTATGGTGTGTTGTCTTTTCCTTAATCATAATACATACAAAGGTCTATAAATTACTAAATAAGTGTATAGATTTTGAGATAACAAGATCAGTAGGATTCTACAAAGTTTCTCCATAAAAGTTTTATGTAAAACAACACAAGTATGCTCATTTTATGAAAAAAATGGCATGATTAGTAATAAAGAAATTATATGAAAATAATGTTTAACATTTTCCCATATCAAATAATTCCAAAATAATGTGGCAATATACTTTATCCAAAATCAAGTAGGTATATAAAATACTAAATAAGATAAAAACAAAACCACAAGTAAATCACTCCAAGGAAGTCAACAAATTAATCTAATAGACTACTCATACGACAAAGAAAGTGACTTGTTCACAATATGTCCTTAGAACAGATGACTAAGGGGTAGAGAAACGGCCCATTAGTAAACATACTAACAATGATAAGAATGATCTAAGAACAACATGAATTTTTATCCAATAAAATCACTGGGATAATAGCCCTTAATGGTAACAAGGATGGTGAACCTAATCTAAAATTTCCATATATATTCCCATGGATTTCCATGTGCTGTATTTCATAAATAATTTCAATGATTTGAAAATAAAATAATTTAATAAAAACTAAGGAAATATAACACTATATCACAATTAGAAACACAGAAAATAATACCAATTTATTTATAAATATATTTGTAAAGATAAATGTAGGTAAATAGTTTTATCAACATAGGTTATAGATGGAACTACATACCTCAAACTCAGTGTACCACATACCCACAAAGGATACAACAATAAGAAGAATAATAAAATGACAAATGTGTCCCTAGAACCAATCTACACATCTTATGAATGATTTTTCACGACCCGACCCTACCTGGGCTCGAGCCGCAACTACCCCAAGCCCGCCTCCATAGGCCAAGGGCTGGCGACCAGCACCGAAGGCACAACAACTCGGGGAGGCCTTTTCCTAAGCACCTGTACACACACACACGCAGCATACTCAATGCAAAATTGCAGAGTAAAAGGAAAGATGAGTAAAGAAAAGGGGCAAATGCTATATAAATACCACAGATGTGCATCGACCTCTAAACAGTACAAGGTAAAGGCTGAAAAGAAAAGGGGGAAACACGCTCCCAACCAAAAAGTGCCACAACCTGGCAATAGGTAAACGAAAAGAAACAGCTGACGGGTCTGCCACCTGGAACCTGGCCACGACCACCGCACGCGGTCCAAGCTACAAAGCTCCTATGCTCCACTGATGTCACGCTCCACCTGTCTGTCGTCTGAAAGGGCACACCAAGTGCGGGCAAAGCCCAAGCATGGGTGAGTATAAAAACACTCAGTAGGATACACCGAAAGCTCGAGGGAGAAAAAAGGAGGCACCGAAGGGTGAGCAGTAGAGTGAATAGGGAAAGTAAAGGAGTACAATAAGGAGTGCAGTAAATAGTACAGCTCAACCCCACAAGAGAAAGGAAGTAGACTCGTCCAGGCACAATGAGCTGGAAATGGTGAGAAGATGAACTTCCCGTCGAGAATTCGCTACCTATAGAAGGAGAGTAGACTCATCCAACCACGAGAAGCTAGACGCGGAAAGCACAGGGCATACCCCGCACATCTTCGCCTCTCCTGGAGGGAGAGTAACCAGGCCCAAGAAGTGGGTACACAAACAAGGTATATACATATATGTATGCTCGAAATGAAGCCCGAACAAGCTCGTAAGGGGATCTCCGTCCCATAGCTCAGCCCAAGAATAGAGTAGCAAACAGTCCCAGACATAACCTCATCATCGATGCCCAGTATCCCACACATCTGCCCTGAACCGAAAGCCAAGGGGCTCAATCACATCACCTTGACACTATCTGCTTTGGGCGGCACTGACTCGCCCGCACGGTTTTAGATCGCGTCACAAGAACGCTTCTCGGTGGGGAAAGCGCCCCTCAAACCTGAGATTTCTAGGGAAATTCAAACAACACCTCGTCACTTCCCTACAGTCGAGAGGTCTCCTCAAAGTCAAAGCCGTCACAACACTGACCCGTATAACCAAGGGTCCCGCTCCGGTAATCACGGAGGAAAGCCTCAGACTTGCCTAGTCGAGAGGACTGGGTCTGGGATGCCAACCGGTGTCCCCACTGCCTAGCCCTACTAGAGGGTAATTCATAACTAGATATCGGGTGACCCACTGCCCAGCCCCGCTGAAGGGTAGACCCTAACACATCATCAGGCGACCCACTGCCCAGCCCTGCTGGAGGGTAAACCATAACACATCATCCGACGACCCACTGCCCAGCCCTGCTGGAGGGTAGACATTAATACATCCTCAGGCGACCCACTGCCCATCCCTACTGCATGGTAGACCTGGAATAAGTCGACAGGTGACCCACTGCCCAGCCGTGCTAGAGGGTAGATGTGGAACTAGATGACGGGCGACCCACTTCCCATCCCTACTGGAGGGTAGACCCTAAGAGGTCGTCGGGTAACCCACTGCCCAGTCTCTGATGGAAGGTATACCCTAAGAGCATCGGGTGACCCACTGCCCAGTATCTGCTGGAGGGTAGACCCTAGAAGTCAGCGATCAACCCACTGCCCAGCCCTGCTGGAGGGTAAGCCCAAGGAAGTCGATGAGTAACCCACTGCCCAGCCCCGCTGGAGGGTAAAACTCAGAACCTCTCTACCCATCTCTATAGGAGGGTACAACTCTGGCCAACCGAACACGGAGTGGGTGTCACGCAACCACCCAACTCCAGAACAACTCTCCCAAAAGAGGTGCAGCGTCTGCTCCAACACTGGGTGTCACTAGCACCGCAACCGGCCAATCCATCACGAGCACAACCAGGGGGAGACCACTCAACCCTACTGGTCAAACAAACGATCACAAAGCCAGGGGAAATAAACTCCACCTTGCTAGCCAAACAAACGAGCACAAAGGAATCCTCTACGCCGCGAGAGGTCCAAGTATGCAAAGCAGAACATGGCACGCACATGGGGCCCACATAACGTGTGGCCCCAAGTCAACCCCAACCAAACGAACACATGTTCTCAGGTACAAGACGCATGTACCTCCAAGCGCTCCTGTATACTTCCAGAGTATACACAGTCTCAGCCCAAGGGCCATCGTGCACACAGCACCCAACGTCAACGCGAAGGCGTGACATAACAACTCCAACCTGCCACCTCATCGGCTGAGGCACGGTGAACCACGTCTCATGAACCATTTATATCACTCTCCCAAGAGTGTGCAATCACACACCAAGGGTCCGCTACAAACAAGGTTGCGCAAACCACCGCTGGAGCACCTTCCATGCCTCCATATTTAACAATATCATGCAAGAGGCTCTGCACGACCAAACGGATCAGACCGTTGTAATCCTCGCAGAAAAACATGCGAGATCGACTACTTACTCGCCTCCAACGGATATCCGACAGAAAAGTCGCCAACACCGCCTCACGCCCGAATGACGTCCTGTGGTCCCGAGCCACGGCCCCGAAAACAGTCGGGCACATCGCGCCATTGTCATCCCCTCGGGAAAACACATCAAAAGCACTACTCACTTGAGTGCAATGGATATCCGGAGAAAAAGGTGTATCCCGACGCACCGCACACGAGTGGTGCCACGTGGAACCCGCACCTCGGTCTCGAAACTCAACGAACGGATCGCACCGTTGTCATCCTCTCGAAAAAGTACACGAAACGGACTACTTACTTGTCCAAAACGGTCACCGGGTGATAAAGCTAGAAAATCACCATCGACGCCCAAACAGCCCTCGTGGGCCCCGCACCATCGTGCCGAATTTGAGCGGGCGGATTGTACCATTGTAATCCTCTTGGAAAAACACCCAACATCGACTGCTCACACGCCCCGAACAGACGTCAGAGGAAAAAGTCGCCAAAAGCTGCAGGCAGCCCAAAAGACGGGCTGTGGGGCCCGTGCCTCAACATTAGCCTTAACGCCTGGAACCACACTGGAAACCTCCGCCTCAGTTCCAGGGTCACAACGCCACTGACAATGCTCAAAATGGGTGTTGGACGTGTTCGCGCCGTCCAAAACAAGAATCCCGGAAAAACACTCGTCCACTTAAGGACGCGTCGTGCCTCAGCGCCCCCTCGTTTCAGGAATTAAGAATTCCCTAAACCATCTCAAAAACTTCGTCTTGACGCAAGATCCGCGCTGCTACAGACGGCGCGCAAAACGGACGTCTGTAGCCCGAAATACGGGAATCCGAAATCGAAGGGGCAAAGCCCCTTGGGCCAGACCGGCCCAGTCTGACCGGTCCACCCTGCTTGGGCAGGCCTGCTGGACCGCGGCCCAGCCGCTGGGCCCGGTCTAGCCGAGCCGCGGGCCACCCCGCGGGATTTTCCACTAACCGGCCATGAGGTACGATCGCACATCCCACACAACTGCCCGCACTTTGCGGGTCGTAGTCGCGTCGCACGGGGCCGCCGCCTCGCGGCCCCTCTCGCTCTCGTCGGCTCCCTGCCGGCGCCACCGGCTGCCACCGCTCCCAGCACTGCGCCTCCTTCCGAAGTCGCGGCCGCCACGCCACCTTCCGAAGCCCCGGCCGCTGCGCCGCCTGCCCGGCTCGACCACCGAACCACCATGCCGCCTCCGCCTGGTGATCGCCGGACCACCACGCCGCCACGGCTGGACACCCGCCAGACCACCCTTCCGACCGCCGGAAACCGCAAAACCACCCCCAACTTCGCCGGGCCGCTGCGAACGCCTCGGAGCTCCGATTTCACAACCGCAGAGTGCGTCGGAAAGATAAGATCGAGCTCTACTAATCTATGGTCTTTTTTCGAGGATCGAGCGGCAATTAGATTGTATAAATCAGGCTTAAAGAATGCGGGAATTTAAAAATAGACAAAATAAAACTTCTACCTCGTGGGGCTTTGGCCGATGCTTCCCGCGCGATCTGCCACGCGCCGTTGCCTTTCCAGAGTTGGCTCGCCGGAGCTCACCTCGCCGGAGCTCGCCTCGCCGGAGGAGAAGGTGGGGAAGGAGGGTTTGAGGAAGAAGAAGAAGAAGAAGAAAGGGGGGTGTTTAAGTACAAATCACTTAAACGCCCGCCCGATAGCCCCGGACCCGAACTCCCGATGGGGTTGGGATTTAGACTCTCCTAGGATAAAGAACCACGCTATTAGTGCAACGGACGTCCTGAAATTTTATTACGAGACCCTGTTCAAAAGTTATTAAACTTAGCGCCCGAGGCCGCCAAATTACGAAAACGCCCCTGGGGCCATTTTTCACAGACGGCCCGCGCCCATGAAACATATACCCCTCCTAGGGTAAACGGAACGCTCCGAACTCAACGGTGCTCTCGGGATTCCGATCCGAGCCACCGTTTAAGAGATACTAGCGTTTCACCAATAAACGAATAAATTAATTAATTAATTTATCCGTTTAGCGTTCCGGGAGCGGGAGAGGGGTCCAAACATCCCGCACCGACAAGTTTTATGTCGTTCCTAGGGTAAAAACGTCATTCCAGACCCATCCATGCACTCGGATCCCTGATCCGGAACTCCGTTTCGATGTTATCTCGTTTATTTATCATTTCCAGTGTGAATGCACCGAACGTTTAATTTCGGCCACTCCGGGGCTCGGAATCGAACGACGTCTGAAGGCGCTGCTCTGGAATATCATCAAGAATATTACAAAGTCTTTTACATTAATAACTGGGTTCTTACATCATTCCCTCCTTCAAGATTTTCGTCCTCGAAAATCAAAACTAGGGAGCAACACAGGGTACGAAGCCCACACCTGGCTTCCCATACCCAGAAGAACCCACGCACAGCTCTGCGTCACCACACACAGACCAAAGGATTGATCCGTTCATGCTAGGTCAGCCCTTGCCAACGTCGTGGACCCTATCCAGACTTCGGGGTTAGGAAAAGGCGGTAGGGAACCTCTCCATCCCTCTGCACGATCTCAAACGGCCCGTAGGCTCTCGGGGGTAGCTCACCTCCCTGGTCAAGCCTCTACATCGCACGCTGTGACTGGAATCACCGCCCGCACCTGAAACAAGGCCCGATGATTCCATCCTTTAGAATATCCATATGGTGAAACACCCAAGTATATCTAGTCAAGCAAGATTCCACATTCGATGCTCTCTTACACACTCAAAAGGTGAAAGCGTCAACACCATCGACTAGAGAAAAAGGTCCCACGCCACTTTCCTTACCGACACAGGGTTACACCAGCCCTATTTCACCCTGGTAACAACTCAAACAATGAGAAGGGAGAAAATCCTTTCACACGCAAAGCCTAACAATTCTACTGTAAAAAGTAGAAGAGTCGTAAGGGGTACCTCACGCCATCCCATGCTCTGCAGGATCGTAGACATCCGAAGCTCGCGGCAACCCGTGGTCCCAACCGTCAGCTCTCGGAGCCTGACGTGGACCGCCTAGTGGTGATGGGAAGACCTCGTAACGTCGTCCCCCACTACCAGCTCCTCCCACTCCTCTGCTGGAACCACCTCTCTGGGTACTACTCCGATCACGGCGCTGCCTCTGCCGTGGTGGTGCGTCTGCTGCCGGCCCAAAACTCTCAGCAACTCGGGTCGGGCAGTCTTGTGCCAAGTGACCTCGCCCGTCACAAGCATAGCATCGGCGCTCTCTGGACTACCCCGGTGCCCTATAGTGCCACTATGGTGTACGACCACGGCCTGGGATCCACTCGCGGAAGGGAATCCTCGGCTGAGGCCCTTCGCCTTTTCGCCACAGTGGTATATGACCATGTTCCCTAAACCGGCAGTGGGAAGGCCACCTGCATCGAGACCCTGTCCTCCGGCGCCTGCTAGCTATGGCAGACATCCCGGATCCGTCGCGCCCACTGCCACTACCAACCGCAAAACATGACAGGAAGCCCTCTGTCACCAGTGCCTTCTCTAGCACCCCGACATAGTGGAAATGCCCAAGGGTACTATGACAGCACGAATCTCTCCGCAGAGACCCTGCTCAAACTTCTGTGCTCGGAGGTTGTCGTCATGGACCAAGTTCGGGTAAAAGCGTGCACGGTATGCAAAACTAGTCGCGTACTCGTCCACTATCATACCTCCCTGCTGAAACTGCAGGAGCTCCTGAATCCGAATGGAGAGCAAGCAGTAGGGGAAAAACTCCTCACAGAATAACAACTAAAAGTTGTCCACCGAAAATGACGACTCGTCAAGAAACTGAGTCACCAGACTCCACCAACGCCGAGCTGCTCCAAGAAAAAGGGTGGCTTCCAAAGCAACTCTCTGATCTGTCGGTGTCTGCACAAGCCTGAAAAGGAAAAGCACTACCTCGAGCTAAACCTCTGCTGCCTGAGGGTCTGTCTCACCACTGAACCTCAGCGGTCTCTATCGATGGAACTCATGGAGCACGCTCAACCTGCGCTCAAGCTCATCCTGCTCTGTAGAAACATTCTACTGCTCCACAGGTGGGGGTGCTGCTACCGGCCCACCCGGAGAAAGGGGCTCGCATGATGGGTCCTGGACTGTGGCCTCGTAGCTCATAGGGTGGTCATCACACACCCAAGCTGGTATCCTGGCTGGCTGTCCTCGCGGATACATCCTAAATATTATCAAGGAATTCCGCGGGAAGATGAGCATATGTGTATATACCACAACAACAACGATGGGGACCTGACTCAAGAAGGACAGTCAAAGACTCAGTTCTTATGTGATTCACAAACAACATTCCCTGCAACAAGTGTCTCAGCATGCCGAGTCGACAAGCGGTTTATCATGGTCCTGGTGAATGGATATGTCGGCCACCGCACCATCACTGGACTCCCTGGCCTAAGATCTGCTCTCGAGACACGTTAACACTGTTCCCCTATATCCCAACCAATTCCACTTTTAGGGACGTCCACACAACGTCCCAAGGAACGAACCACCTTTGATACCACTTTGTCATGACCCGACCCTACACAGGCTCGAGCTGCAACTACCCCAAGCCCGCCTCCATAGGCCAGGGGCTAGCGACCAGCGCCAAAGGCACAACAACTCGGGGAGGCCTTTTCCTAATCACATGTACACACGCACACGCAGCAAACTCAATGAAAAAGTGTAGAGTAAAAGGAAAGACGAGTAAAGAAAAGGGGAAAATTCTATATAAATACCACAGATGTGCATAGACCTCTAAACAGTACAAGGTACAAGTTGAAAAGAAAAGGGGCAAAACAGGCGCCCAACCAAAAAGTGCCACAACCTGGCATATAGGTAAACAAAAAGAAACAGCTGCTGGGTCTGCCACCTGGAACCCAGCCACAACCACCGCACGCGGTCCAAGTTACCAAGCTCCTACGCTCTACTAAAGTCACGCTCCACCTGTCCCTCGTCTGCAAGGTCACACCAAGTGCAGGAAAAGCCCAAGAAGGGGTGAGTAGAAAAATACTCAGTAGGATACCCTGAAGGCTCGAGGGATCAACAAAGGAGGTACCAGAGGGTGAGTAGTAGAGGGAACAAGGAAAGTAAAGGAGTACAACAAGGAGTGAATTATAGAGTACATCTCAACACAACAAGAGAAAGGAAGTAGACTCGTCCAGGCACAAGGAGCTGGAAACGGTGAGAATATGAACTTCCCGTCGAGTCATCGCTACCTATAGCAGGAGAGTAGACTCATCCAACCACGAGAAGCTAGACACGGAAAGCACGTGGCATACCCCGCGCGTCTTCGCCTCTCCCTGAGGGAGAGTAACCAGGCCCAAGAAGTGGGTACTCGAACAAGGTATATACATATATGTATGCTCGACAAGAAGCCCGAACAAGCTCGTAAGGGGATCTCTGTCCCGTAGCTCATCCCAAGAATAGAGTAGCCAACAATCCCAGAAATAACCACATCATCGATTCCCAGCATCCTGCATGTCTGCCATGAACCGCAAGCCAAGGGGCTCAATCACCGCACCTTGACATTATCCGCTTTGGGCGGCACTGACTCGCCCGCCCGGTTTTAGATCGCGTCACAAGAACGCGTCTCAGTGGGGAAAGCGCCCCCCGAACCTGAGAGTTCTAGGGAATGTCAAACAACACCTCATCACTTCCCTGCAGTCGAGAGGTCTCCTCAAAGTCAAAGCCTTCACAACACTGACCCATATAACCAAGGGTCCCGCTACAGTAATCACGGACGAAAGCCTCAGACTATCCTAGTCAAGAGGATTGAGTCTGGGATGCCAACCGGTGTCCCCACTACCCAGCCCTACTGGAGGGTAATTCATAACCAGATATCGGGTGACCCACTGCCCAGCCCCGCTGAAGGGTAGACCCTAACACATCATTTGGAGACCCACTGCCCAGCCCTGCTGGAGGGTAAACCATATTAAGATACTGGGTGACCCACTGCCCAGCCCTGCTGGAGGGTAAACCATAACACATCATCCGGGGACCCACTGCCCAGCCCTGTTGGAGGGTAGACCTTAATACATCATCAGGCGACCCACTGCCCAGCCCTGCTGGAGGGTAGACCTGGAATAAGTCGATAGGTGACCCACTGCCCAGCCGTGCTGGAGGGTAGACCTGGAACTAGATGACGGGCGACCCACTGCCCAGCCCTACTGGAGAGTAGACCCTAAGAGGTCATCCGGTGACCCACTGCCCAGTCTCTGCTGGAGGGTAGACCCTAAGAGCATCGGGTGACCCACTGCCCAGTCTCTGCTGGAGGGTAGACCCTAGAAGTCAGCGAGCAACCCACTGCCCAGCCCTGCTGGAGGGTAAGCCCGAGGAAGTCGATGAGTAACCCACTACCCAGCCCCGCTGGAGGGTAAAACTCAGAACCGCTCTGCCCATCTCTACAAGAGGGTACAACACTAGCCAACTGAACACGAAGTGGGTGTCGCACAACCACCCAACTCCAGAACAACTCTCCCAAAAGAGGTGCAGCGTCTGCTCCAGCACTGGGTGTCAGTAGCACCGCTACCGGCCAATCCATCACGAGCGAAACCAGGGGGAGACCACTCAACCCTGCTGGTCAAACAAATGAGCACAAAGCCAGGGGAAATAAACTCCACCTTGCTAGCCAAACAAACGAGCACAAAGGGATCCTCTACGCCGTGATAGGTCCAAGTATGCGAAGCAGAACACGGCACGCACGTGGGGCCCACATAATGTGTGGCCCCAAGTCAACCCCAACCAACCACACAAACGTTCTCAGGTACAAAACACACATACCTCCAAGCACTACCGTATACTCCCAGAGTATACACAGTCTCAGCCCAAGGGCCATCGTGCACACAGCACCCAACGTCAACGCGAAGGCGTGACATAACAACTCCAACTGCCACCTCATCGGCTGAGGCATGGCCAACCACATCTCATGAACCATTTATATCACTCTCCCAAGAGTGCGTGATCACACGCCAAGGGTCCGCTACAAACAAGGTTGGGCAAACCACCGCTGGAGCACCTTCCATGCTTCCACATTTAACAATATTGTGCAAAAGGCTTAACACGACCAAACGGATCACACCTTTGTAATCCTCACGAAAAAACACGCGAGATCGACTTCTTACTCGCCTCCAACGGATATCCGACTGAAAAGTCTCCAACACCGCCTCACGCCCGAATGACGTCCCGTGGTCCCGAGCCTTGGCCCCGAAAACAGTCGGGCGCATCGCGCCATTGCGATCCCCTCGGGAAAACATGTCAAAAGCAGTACTCACATGAGTGCAACGGATATCCGGAGAAAAAGGTGCATCCCGGTGCACCGCACACGAGCGGTTCCACGTGGGACCTGCATCCCTGTCCCGAAACTCAATGAACGGATTACACCGTTGCGATCCTCTTGAAAAAGTACACGAAATGGAGTACTTACTTGTCCAAAATGGTCGTCGGGTGATAAAGCTGGAAAATCACCGTTGACGCCCAAACAGCCCTCATGGGCCCTACACCATCATGCCGAATTTGAGCGGGCAGATTGCACCATTGCAATCCCCTTGGAAAAACACCCAACATCGACTGCTCGCACGCCCCGAACGGACGTCTATGGAAAAGGTCGCTAAAAGCTACACGCAGCTCAAAAGACGGGCCGTGGGGCCCGCGCCTCAACTTTAGCCTCAACGCCTTGAACCACACTGGAAACCTCCGCCTCAGTGCCAGGGTCACAATGCCAATAATGGTTCTCAAAACGGATGTGGGACGCGTTCGCGCCGTCCAAAACAAGAATCCCGGAAAAACGCTCGTCCACTTAAGGACGCGTCGTGCCTTAGCGGCCCCTCGTTTCGGGAATTAGAAATTAGCTAAACCATCTAAAAAACTTTTTCTTGACGCAAGCTCCGCGCTGCCACAGACGGCGTGCAAAACGGACGTCCGTAGCCCGAAATACGGGCGTCCGAAATGGAAGGGTCAAAGCCCCTTGGGCCAAACCGGCCCGGTCCGACCGGTCCGCCCTGCTTGGGCCGGCCCGCTAGACCGCGGCCCAGCCGCTGGGCCCGGTCCAGCCGCGCTGCGGGCAGCCGCTCCGCGGCCCGCTCCCCTTCACACCCGCGAGCCCGCCGCGCGAGATTTGCCACCGACTGGACACGAGGGCCGGTCTCACATCCCACACAACGACCCTCACTTTGCGGGTCGTTGTCGCGCCGCACGGGGCCGCCGCCTCGCGGCCCCTCTTGCTCTCGCCGGCGCCCTGCCGGCGCCACCGGCTGCCGCCGCTCCCAGCCCCGCGCCGCCTTCCGAAGCCGCGTCCGCAGCGACGCCTTCCGAAGCCACGGCCGTCGCGCCGCCTTCCAGGCTCGCCCGCCGAACCACCGTGCTGCCTCCGCCTGGTGATCGCCGGACCACCGCACTGTCACCGCTGGACACCCGCCGGACCAACCTGCCGATCGCCGGAAACCGCAAACCACCCCCAACATCGCCGGGCCACTGCGAACGCCTCAGAGCTCCGATTTCACAACCGAAAGGTGCGTCGGAAAGCTTAGATCGAGCTCTACTAATCTATGGGATTTGTTCGAGGATCGGGCGGTAATTCGATGGGATAAATCGGGCTTAAAGAATGTGGGAATTTAAAAACAGACAAAATAAAACTCCTACCTCGCAGGGCTTTGCCCGATGCTTCCCGCACGATCCGCCCCGCGCCGTTTCCTCGCCGGAGTTGGCTCGCCAGAGCTCACCTCGCCGGAGGAGAAGGAGGGGAAGGAGGGTTTGAGGAAGAAGAAGAAGAAGAAGAAAGGGGGGTGTTTAAGTACAAATCACTTAAACGCCCGCCCAACAGCCCCGAACCCGAACTCTTGACGGGGTCGGGATTTAGCCTCCCCTAGGCTAAGAACCACGCTCTGAGCACAATGACGGGCTCAAAATTTTATTCCGAGACCCCATTCAAAAGTTATTAAAATTAGCGCCCGAGGCTTCCAAATTACGAAAATTCCCCTGGGGCCATTTTTCACAGACGGCCCACGCCCGTGAAACTTATACCCCTCCTAGGGTAAACGACACGCTTCGAACTCAACGGTGCTCTCGATTTTCCGATCCGAACCACTATTTAATAGATTCTAGCTTTTCGCCAATAAATGAATAAATTAATTAAATAATTTATCCGTTTAGCGTTTCGGGAGCGGGCGAGGGGTCCAAATATCCCGCGCCGACAAGTTTTATGTCGTTCCTAGGGTAAAAACTCCATTCCGGACCCATCCGTACACTCGGATCCATGATCCGGAACTCCGTTTTGGAGTTATCTCGTTTATTTTTCATTTCCAGTGTGATCGCACCGAAAGTTTAATTCCGGCCACTCCAGGGCTCGGAATCGAACGCCGTCTGAAGGCACTTCTCTAGAATATCATCAAGAATATTCCGAAGTCTTTTACAGAAAAAATTGGTTCTTACATCATTCCCTCCATCATGCTTTTCTTCCTCGAAAAGCAAAACTAGGGAGCAACACAGGGTACAAAGCCCACACCTGACTTCCCATACCCAGAAGAACCCACGCACAGCTCTGCGTCACCGCACACGGACCAAAGGATTGATCCGTTTACGCTAGGTCGGCCCTTGCCGACATCATGGACCCAGTCCAGACTTCGGGGTTAGGGCAAGGCGGTAGGGAACCTATCCATCCCTCTGCACGATCTCAAACGGCCCAAAGGCTCTCGAGGGTAGCTCACCTCCCCGGTCAAGCCTCTACGTCGCACGCCGTGAATGGAATCACCGCCCGCACCTGAAACAAGGCCCAGTGATTCCATCCTTTAGAATATCCATATGGTGAAACACCCAAGGGTATCTAGTCACGCAAGATTCCACAGTCGATGCTCTCTTACACGCTCAAAAGGCGAAAGAGTCAACACCATCGACTAGAGAAAAAGGTCCCACGCCACTTTCCTTACCAACACAGGGTTACACCCGACGCCCTACGTTACCCTGGTAACACCTCAAACAAGGAGCAGGGAGAAAATCCTTTCACACGCAGAGCCTAACAATTCTGCTGCAAAAAGTAGAAGAGTCTCAAGGGGTACCTCTCACCATCCCATGCTCTGCAGGATCGTAGACATCTGAAGCTCGCGGCTACCCGTGGTCCCAACCGTCAGCTCCCGGAGCCATACGTGGACCGCCTAGTGGTGACGGGAAGACCTTGTAACGTCGTCCCCCACTACCAGATCCTACCACTCCTCTGCTGGCACCACCTCTCTGGGTACTACTCTGATCACGGCGCTGCCTCTGCCGTGGTGGTGCGTATTCTTTCTGCCCAAAACTCTCAGCAACTCGGGTCGGGCAGTCTTGCGCAAGGTGACCTCGCTCGTCACAAGCGTAGCACCGACGCTCTCTAGACTGCCCTGGTGCCCTCTAGTGCCACTGTGGTGTACGACCACAGCCCGTGATCCACTCACGGAAGGGCATCCTCGGCTGAGGCCCTGTGCCTTTTCGCCACAGTGGTATAAGACCACGTCCCCTAAACCGGCAGTGGGAAGGCCACCTGCATCGAGACCCTGTCCTCCGGTGCCTGCTAGTTATGGCAGACGTCCCGGCTCCATCGCGTCCACTGCCACTACCAACCCCAAAACATAACAGGAAGCCCTCTGTCACCAGTGTCTGCTCTAGCACCCCGGCATAGTTTAAATTCCCAAGGGTACTATGACATCACAAATATCTCAGTGGAGACCCTGCTCAAACTTCCGCGCTCGGAGGTTGTCGTCATGGACCAAGTCCGGGTAATATCGTGCACGGTCTGCAAAACTAGCCGCATACTCAGCCACTGTCATCCCTCCCTGCTGAAACTGCAGGAGCTCCTGAATCCGAACATAGCGCAAGAACGAGGGGAAAAACTCCTCACGGAACAACAAATAAAAGTTGTCCACCGAAAACGACGACTCGTCAAGAAACTGAGTCACCAGACTCCACCAACGCCAAGCTGCTCCACGAAAAAGGGTGGCTACCAAAGCCACTCTCTGATCTGTCGGTGTCTGCACAAGCCTGAAAAGGCAAAGCACTGCCTCGAGCCAAACCTATGCTGCATGAGGTTCTGTCTCACCACTGAACCTCAGCAGTCTCTGCCACTGGAACTCACAGAGCGCGCTCAACCTGTGCTCAAGCTCAGCCTGCTCTGCTGAAACTGTCTGCTGCTCCACAGGTGGGGGTGCTGCTACCGGCCCACCTAGAGAAAGGGGCTCGCATGATGGGTCCTTGACTATAGCCTCATAGCTGATAGGTTCATCGTCACACACCCAAGCTGGTATCCTAGATGGCTGTCCTCGCGGATACATCCTGAATATTTTCAAGGGGTGTCGCGGATAGATGAGCATATGTGTATATACCACAACAACAACGATGGGGAGATGACTCAAGAAGGACAGTCAAAGACTCAGTCTTATGTGATGCACAAACAACTTTCCCTGCAACAAGTTTCTCGGTATGTCGAGTCGACAAGCAGGTTATCAAGGTCCTGGTGAATAGATATGTCGGCCGCCGCACCATCACTGGACTCCCTGGCCTGAGAGCTGCTCTTGAGACACATAAACACTGTTGCCCTATATCCCAACCAATTCCTCTTTTACGGACATCCACACAACGTCCCAAGTAACGAACCACCTTTGATACCACTTTTTCATGACCCGACCCTACCCGGGCTCGAGTCGCAGCTACCCCATGCCCGCCTCTATAGGCCAGGGGCTGGAGACCAGTGCCGAAGGCACAACAACTCGGGGAGGCCTTTTCTTAAGCACCTATACACACGCACATGCATCAAACTCAATGAAAAAGTGCAGAGTAAAAGGAAAGGCGAGTAAAGAAAAGGGGACAAGGCTATATAAATACCACAGATGTGCATCGACCTCTAAACAGTACAAGGTAAAAGATGAAAAGAAAAGGGGCAAAACACGCGCCCAACCAAAAAGTGCCACAACCTGGAAACAGGTAAACGAAAAGAAACAGATGTCAGGTCAGCCACCTGGAACCCGGCCATGACCACCGCACACGGTCCAAGCTACCAAGCTCCTATGCTCCACTGAAGTAACGCTCCACCTTTCCGTCGTCTGCAAGGGCACACCAAGTGCGGTCAAAGCCCACGCAGGGGTGAGTATAAAAATACTCAGTGGGATACCCCGAAGGCTTGAGGGAGCATCAAAGGAGGTACCAGAGGGTGAGTAGTAGAGAGGACATGGAATGTAAAGGAGTACAACAAGGAGTTCAGTATATAGTACAGCTCGACCCAACAAGAGAAAGGAAGTAGACTCGTCCAGGCACAAGGAGCTGGAAACGTTGAGAATATAAACTTCCCGTCGATTCTTCGCTACCTATAGCAATAGAGTGACTCATCCAACCACGAGAAGCTAGACACGGAAAGCACGTGGCATACCCCGCGCGTCTTCGCCTCTCCTGGAGGGAGAGTAACCAGGCCCAAGAAGTGGGTACTCGAACAAGGTATATACATATATGTATGCTCGACAAGAAGCCCGAACAAGCTCGTAAGGGGATCTCCATCTCGTAGCTCAGCCCAAGAATAGAGTAGCCAACAGTCCCAGACATAACCTCATCATCGATTCCCAGCATCCCGCATGTCTGCCCTGAACCGCAAGCCAAGGGGCTCAATCACCGCACCTTGACACTATCCGCTTTGGGCGGCACTGACTCGCCCACACGGTTTTAGATCGCGTCACAAGAATGCATCTCGGTGGGGAAAGCTCCCCTCGAACCTGAGAGTTCTAGGGAATATCAATCAACACCTCGTCGCTTCCCTGCAGTCGAGAGGTCTCCTCAAAGTCAAAGCCATCACAACACTAACCCGTATAACCAAGGGTCCTGCTCCGGTAATCACGGAGGAAAGCCTCAAACTAGCCTAGTCGAGAGGACTGAGTCTGGGATGCCAACCGGTGTCCCCACTACCCAGCCCTACTGGAGGGTAATTCATAACCAGATATCGGGTGACCCACTGCCCAGCCCCGCTGAAGGGTAGACCCTAACACATCATTAGGCCACCCACTGCCTAGCCCTGCTAGAGGGTAAACCATATTAAGATACTTGGTGACCCACTGCCCAGCCCTGCTGGAGGGTAAACCATAACACATCATCCGGCGACCCACTGCCCAGCCCTGCTGGAGGGTAGACCAAAATACATCATCAGGAGAACCACTGCCCAGCCCTGCTGGAGGGTAGACCTGGAATAAGTCGAGAGGTGACCCACTGCCCAGCCGTGCTGGAGGGTAGACCTGGAACTAGATGATGGGCGACCCACTGCCCAGCCCTGCTGGAGGGTAGACCCTAAGAGGTCGTCCGGTGACCCACTGCCCAGTCACTGCTAGAGGGTAGACCCTAAGAGCATCGGGTGACCCACTGCCCAGTCTCTGCTGGAGGGTAGACCCTAGATGTCAGCAAGCAACCCACTGCCCAGACCTGCTGGAGGGTAAGCCTGAGGAAGTCGATGAGTAACCCACTGCCCAGCCCCACTGGAGGGTAAAACTCAGAACCGCTCTGCCCATCTCTACAGGAGGGTACAACACTATCCAACTGAACACGAAGTGGGTGTCGCACAACCACCCAACTCCAAAAAAACTCTCCCAAAAGAGGTGCAGCGTCTGCTCCAACATTGGGTGTCACTAGCACTGCTACAGGCCAATCCATCACGAGCGAAACCAGGGGGAGACCACTCAACCATGCTGGTCAAAAAAACGAGCACAAAGCCAGGGGAAATAAACTCCACCTTGCTAGACAAACAAACGAGCACAAAGGGATCCTCTACTCCGTGATAGGTCCAAGAATGCGAAGCAGAACACGACACGCACGTGGGGCCCACATAACATGTGGCCCCAAGTCAACCCCAACCAACCGCACAAACGTTATCATGTACAAAACACACGTACCTCCAAGCGCTCCCGTATACTCCCAGAGTATACACAGTCTCAGCCCAAGGGCCATCGTGCACACATCACCCAACGTCAACGCGAAGGCGTGACATAACAACTCCAACCTTCCACCTCATCGGCTGAGGCACGCCCAACCACATCTCATGAACCATTTATATCACTCTCCCAAGAGTGCGTGATCACACGCCAAGGGTCCGCTACAAACAAGGTAGGGCAAACCACCGCTGGAGCACCTTCCATGCTTCCACATTTAACAATTTCGCGCAAGAGGCTCCACATGACCAAACGGATCACACCGTTATAATCCTCGCGAAAAAACACGCGAGATCGACTACTTACTCGCCTCCAACAGATATCCGACAGAAAAGTTGCAAACACCTTCTCACGCCCGAATGACGTCCCGTGGTCCCAAGCCTCGGCCCCGAAAACAGTCGGGTGCATTACGCCATTGCGACCCCCTTGGGAAAACATGTCAAAAGCACTACTCACTTGAGAGCAACGGATATCCGGAGAAAAAGTTGCATCCCGGCGCACCGCACACAAGCGGTGCCACATGGGACCTGCATCCCGGTCTCGAAACTCAACGAACAGATCACACCGTTGCGATCCTCTCGAAAAAGTACACGAAATGGACTACTTACTTGTCCAAAACGGTCACCGGGTGATAAAACTGGAAAATCACCGTCGACGCCCAAACATCCCTCGTGGTCCCTGCACCATCATGCCGAATTTGAGTGGGAGGATTGCACCATTGCAATCCTCTCAGAAAAACACCCAACATCGACTGCTCGCACGCTCTGAATGGACGTCTGAGGAAACAATTCGCTAAAAGCTGCACGCAGCTCAAAAGACGGGCCGTGGGGCCCGCACCTCAACTCCAGCCTCAACGCCTAGAACCACACTGGAAACTTCCGCCTCAGTGCCAGGGTCACAACGCCACTGACGGTGCTCAAAACGGATGTCAGACGCGTCCACAACGTCCAAAACAAGAATCCCGGAAAAACGCTCGTCCACTTAAGGACGCGCCGCACCTCAGCGGCCCCTCGTTTCGGGAATAAGAAATTCCCAAAACCATCTCAAAAACACTGTCTTGACGCAAGCTCCGCGCTGCCAGAGACAGCGCGCAAAACGGACGTCCGTAGCCCAAAATACGGGCGTCCAAAGTCTGAGGGGCAAAGCCCCTTGGCCCGGACCGGCCCGGTCCGGCCGGTCCACCCTGCTTGGGCCGGCCCGCTGGACCGCGGCCCAGCCGCTGGGCCCGGTCCAGCCGAGTCGCGGGCCGCCGCTCCGCGGCCCGCTCCCCTTCACACCAGCGCGACCGCCGCGCGGGATTTGCCACCGACTGGCCATGAGGGCCAGTCTCACATCCCACACAACGACCCGCACTTTGCGGGTCGTTGTCGCGCCGCACGGGGCCGCCGCCTCACAGCCCCTCTCGCTCTCGCCGGCGCCCTGCTGGCGCCACCGGCTGCGGCCGCTCCCAGAACCGCATAGCCTTCTAATGCCACGGCCGCCGCGCCGCCTTCCGAAGCCACGGCCGCCGCGCCTCCTGCCCGGCTCGCCCGCCGATCCACCGTGCCGCCTCCGCCTGGTGATCGCCGGACCACCGCGCTGTCACCGCTGGACACCCGCCAGACCACCCTGCCGACCGCCGGAAACCGCAAAACTACCCCCAACTTCGTCGGGCCACTGCGAACGCCTCGGAGCTCCGATTTCACAACCGAAAGGTGCGTCAGAAAGCTCAGATCGAGATCTACTAATCTATGGGATTTGTTCGAGGATCAAGCGGCAATTCGATGGTATAAATCGAGATTAAATAATGTGGGAATTTAAAAACAGACAAAATAAAACTCCTACCTCGTGGGGCTTTGCCCGATTCTCCCCAAGCGATCCGCCCCGCGCCGTTGCCTTGCCGGAGTTGGCTTGCCGGAGCTCGCCTCACCGGAGTTCGCCTCGCCGGAGGAGAAGGAGGAGAAGGCAGGTTTGAGGAAGAAGAAGAAGAAGAAGAAAAGGGGGGGGGTGTTTAAGTACAAATCACTAAAACGCCCGCCCGACAGCCCCGTACCCGAACTCCCGACGGGGTCGGGATTTAGCCTCCCCTAGGCTAAGAGCCACGCTCTGAGCACAACGACGGTCTCAAAATTTTATTCTGAGACCCCATTCAAAAGTTATTAAACTTAGCGCCAGAGGCCGCCAAATTACAAAAACGCCCCTGGGGCCGTTTTTCACAGACGGCCCGCGCCCGCGAAACTTATACCCCTCCTAGGGTAAACGGCACGCTACAAACTCAACGGTGATCTCATTTTTCCGATCCGAACCACCGTTTAAGAGATACTATCGTTTCACCAATAAATGAATAAATTAGTTAATTAATTTATCCGTTTAGCGTTCCGGGAGCGGGCGAGGAGTCCAAACATCCCGCGCCGACAAGTTTTATGTTGTTCCTAGGGTAAAAACCCCATTCTAGACCCATCCATACACTCGGATCCCTGATCCGGAACTCCGTTTAGGAGTTATCTCGTTTATTTATCATTTCTAGTGTGAACGCACCGAAAGTTTAATTCCGGCCACTCCGGGGCTCGGAATCGAACGCCGTCTGAAGGCGCTGCTCTGGAATATCATAAAGAATATTCCAAAGTCTTTTACTACAAAAACTGGGTTCTTACATGATTTAATTTAATAAAAGGGTTGGTAGAGAATAGGAAACAACACATACCTCAAGAAGCCAAACCCATTGCACCACAAAAAACAAAGGAAATTGCCCTCAGAATGAGATAGAAACATGAAAAAGTAGTTGAATAAGATGAAATATCACTATAGATAAATGAATTTGAAAACTCAATGCAATGAATCTACAATGATCTAGTAAATGTAGTAACAAAAAGGCATACTGACCTAGAGAGATGAGAACCAACCGTTACGATAACCCAACACCGAACAGATCAATACTAAACTAATGGAGACTCCCAAAATCATCAGAGTAGTGTTTTTAGTCAGGTGTCAAAATATCTATGGATGAATGAAATGAAAAATAATTTTTATGCCACCCCAAATAGTTATTATTGGGAATTTAAATATCTTGTAACCACGTTACACATCTTGTAATACACTACAATCACATATGCCAAAAAACCTTCACTTTTTTAATTAAAACCAATCATTTATCATTACACATTTCATAACTCTTTTATACAGTGTTTAATCTTTTCACACTATGTATACATTTCATGGATTGTGTCTGGAGATCAAATACACATCATAAACTACTATACATATTGTGTGACCTCCCAACATACAACAAAATTCTTCAAAACCAACTTGGGTGTCTTCCAAACTCAGGGAGAACCCCTTGAGGATATTAATGCAGTTATACATAGATTCCATTAATTGAAAAAAAACAACCATTCCCAAAAATTTATTATTTTTTCTAATAAAATTTTCTACGTCATTGGGAGACAAAATACACACTCAATTAAAGAGGAAAATAAAGAAAGGTAATGGAATTACCTGATTGTTGGTAATATGATGTTTCAGACATCTCACTATAATACCATCAATCCATAAAAAGTCATGTGGAAGAAAGAATTCTGATAAAGACGTGAGGCCACTGCTCCATCATCAAAAAATTTGCTCCCATGCCTCGTGGGAAACTGATCTGTGACAACATAAGAGTCATATCCAAAATAATTTACTTCCCACATAGGAATTTCAATTCAGATTCAATGATATTAACTTTATTTTCTAAAACAATAACATATATATCCATCTCAATATTCTACCAACTCATAATGTGAAAGTGATTAGGTTGATATATCCTATGATGTGATACATAGAAAATGTTATGAATGATAATAAACTAAGATTAAAATGAAAAATTATAAGTTACCTTCCCAGGTCTCTCCATGAATTAAAATGGCCCATAATATCTCGGAAGAAACATCCCTTAATTTCCTAGTTAGTGGTTACCCAAAATTTGAGAAAATTTCACAAAAACCCAGTCACCATTTGAAAACACAATTGGAAAATTTTGTTAATCTGTATAATATTACTCTTAACAATATTCTATAAACTAACACCAATGTAAATATTGAATCATTATAGATTCCTACAAATCCATATTCAATACAACCAAAGAAGCTTCTCCCATATTTTCCCAACAAAGATACAACCCTGAATAATGATATTAGAAATCATCAAAAGCATCCACTCTGATTGTGACATGTAATTTATCTATATAAAAATTCAACTAGTCCCAATTGTCATTCCTAAGATCCACCAAAATCTAGAAACAATCATGAAGAATATTATCATGAATTTGAAAAAAAATTGCTTTATTTGAACGTTTTTAATTGGATGATAATTTTTTACTCCATATGAACTGAGCCCCCATCACCTCTAGGGGACTTCTCTAGAACCCTGATGTAAACTTGTTATCCTTGTCAGAGACAAAATAATAAGGAACCCTATGTACCCTCACCACTTCATACACATACTGCTTATCTAGATCATTAAAATTTGTTATATCCCAGGTTATAATGAAATGAGTTGACTTTTTCAACTGATCAATGACCCCTAGATATAATTTCATCCCTGTAGAGTCCATAGTAATATGAAAAACATTCAATGGATGCTTCATCACAGTATCAGGCATCCACCAAAAGTGTTAGGAGAAAACTAGAAGGTTGAAAATGCCCTGCCTTTAGATATTGGCAAGTGTAATAGTGGGACACAAATTTAGAAATGTCAAGATTCATACCTGGACACTGAAATCACCATATCATATCATAATACATAATCATAGTGTTAGAATTTACATACTATGAATAACTTTGAAAATTATGAAAATATGAGATCCTCATAGATGCTGGAATTAAAATATACTCCATAAATATGAGAACGCCATCTAAAGAGGTTGACTGACAAGAAATGGTCTCCCAATAATATAGGGAATGAAAAATTCCTATGAAATATACATCTTGTAGCTGATTTCATATAATAAACTCAAGGAGATATAATGACAATCAAACTAGTCTGAACTATACTAGAAAAATTATCCTACAAAGAAGATGAAAATGATAAAAATCCCCATAAGGTCCCACTCTTCCTTTGATTCTAGAATAGCTTACAATGTCACCTTCTTTCTAATAGAGTCTAAAAATGAAATTACCCTTCATCAGGGTGTAGGTGACATCTAATTCAATTTTATGGGGGTATTCCACCCACTTCCGATGTCTAATATTCCTTTATCTAATAGAAGATACAACTAAAAAAATATTATTAGAAAATACTATGAACTTTTCACAAAAAATATAATTCCACGAACCCTTAAGGACTTACGTAACTATGAAGAGCTCTAAATCATGATTGGGAAAAAATTTCTCCTGTGGTCATTGTGGAAGAGATCCATAAGCCACCACAAGATCGTCTTCCATAAGTGAAAATTCCAAACCAGATCCCAAAGCATCGCATAAGGCCACATATCCTTAATGGGATTTTGTAAGATCAAATTAGAAGCTAATGTTCCAATTCATTTCAACTTTTTAAATGACGATTGAAACTTTTAATCATATGCGGTCTTCATCCGCTTTCTTATAGGATAATTCAAAGGTGATGCAATCTTTTATAAATCCATTACATACAATCTATAATATCTAGAAAGAACAAGGAATTTATTAATATCAAATAAATTGTGTGTCACATTTCAGGAAAAAACAACCTTTACCTTATAAATAACAACTGATAATCAATGTTCATAAAACCGATAAACCACTAATTTCACTTTTATAATCGAAAATATTCATTTCAAAAGATTTTCATAAATACAGTTATTTATAAGAATTTCCAAAATGTATCTAATATGGATTTCATTATCATGCTCATATCTCGAGTAAACAAAAAATATCATCTATGAAAACTACCAAAAAAGAGTTTAGATACTAATGGAATATCTGATTCATCAAACCCATGAAAATATTAGAAGGTTTAGTCAGACCAATTGACATCAAATGACATTTATTGTGTCCATCACTACATCTGAAATGTATCCTTGATATATCACACTCATGAATTATGATATTATGGTATCCCAAATGAAGATAAATCATTAACAACCATTATTTCCCCTTTAATTGATCAAAAACATCAACCACATGGGGCAAAGGATAAATTTTCATAACTATTACCATGTTCAACATTTGATATCCATGCATGACCAGAGTGAACTGTATTCATTTTAATCAAATAGAACCTAGGATACCCAAAGAGAAACACCAGGGTGAAAAATACATTTTCACTAGGTTTTCCAACTGAATCTTGATCTCTTTCAACTCTTCCAATTCCATGTGTTAAGAAGGTATCAATAATCATAGCATTATTAACACTATATCAACCATAAACTCTATATATCTTACTAGAGGAAACCTAGAGAAGTCATCAAGGAACCAGTTAGGAAAGTCCCAAATAATGGAGGGAATATTGTAAACAAAAAAACATCATCGAGATCAAGTATTACTACATAAAAAAACACTTGATCTCTAGGTGGGAAGGTCTTACACTATCATACCACATATCTAACTCCCTCGAAATACCCATTAAGTCTCATTGACTTCAAGAAATAATACACACATTTGATATCTATCCTATTTATATCAATGAGAATAAATCTTATTTCTTTAGATGATGACATTGAACTGATCCAGGCCATGAATAAGAAAATCACATACTAGCTCCATTTTAGTGACAGATACATAGAAGGACACAAAAAACATTTCTATTTACCCTTCCCAATAGGTGTTTCTAACACTATAAAAATTACATGAGTTCCATTTTAAGTTTAATCATATAAAAAATGATCAGATATTAATGAATAATAAGAAATTTTATTAAATAATTTTTTTGAAATTTTGGTTTAAATAAAGATAAAACATATCTCTATTGGCATACCATCGTCTACCTCCATCGGTAAATCGTATACTAAGTGAACATTATTTTCACTAAAGGAATGTCAATGGAGCCTTATGGTATTTTAAGAATCTGTCTGTACCATTGCAGCCTTTGAAGCAGATAATTCATAACTTATGAGTCGAAATAAAATATCTAACAGAAGTGTTGCAGATGAACATAACGCCAATAGATGTTACACATATTATCTTGTTATAGACAAGAAAAATAGATGTTTCTAATATTTCTACACTAATAGAACATTATAGGCACACAACTAAGTGTAACCGGCACTATTAAAGATGCTTTCTCTCTAGAACCACCTCTAGTTATCCAGTGGTGATCCTCATGCTTCATATTTTCCCTACA
Source organism: Viscum album (assembly GCA_963277665.1). NCBI lineage: Eukaryota > Viridiplantae > Streptophyta > Magnoliopsida > Santalales > Viscaceae > Viscum > Viscum album. Next base: position 460,537,571 of record OY728139.1, on the reverse strand, counting down.
GTGCCACTAAAGATTTAATTAGGTGTAAGAGACAAGGAAGAATATCCCCCAATGACTTCCATATTAATATTTTACAATTTATCCCTATCTACTATCTCTTTGTAGGTAGAAATCATAAATTTAAATTCCTATGATCAGATGTCTGGTTGATAACCCTAAAGGTACTTATAAGCCTTCTAAAGGTCATTATTCACAACATAGGGTGTACAATGAATCATTTATTCAAACCGATTAGAGTATTCCAACACCACACACTCTCCCTTCTATGAATAAATGAACTATAGATACTTCTCTATCATCATTGTTTATGAAAAAACACTAATGGAATAATAGTGTCCTGAAACCCTTGAAGTCCAAAATCGTATGCTTATCAGCCTATACCATGGAATTCCATCAATGTTTTCATGGAAACTGAAGTCATAACACTAATCACTTAAACAATATATTGTCAATTATTTCCATGAAAAATAAGATCTTATCAATATTGTACAACCAGTCCTCTTCCTCTTTTGTTTCATTCACACACTTAAAGGATAAGGTCTTCTTATGAAATAACTCTCATGGTCGATACCTTTCTCCATAGGTCCTATATATACCTCACAAATGTGTTCTAAACTTGTGGAAATTAATTTTCAATAGAATGAACCACTCACATGATATCTTTGATAATTTTTTAATATATGATATAATTCTATTGTGAACCATTTTCTGCACCCTACTGAAGAACTCTTAAAATTTGTCTTGGAGGTATACTACTAAATACCCAAACAAAAGAATTGATCAAATAATAGAACAATCTTAGTTTAAACAAGAAAAACTATTTAAAAAACAAAAATTACAACAATAAATTAATATAAGAGACAGACATCCGAACATCCCATGGTAAAGTGAGTATCCACAAGGTTTGAGATAGCCATGCACTCACAATAAGATACCTCTTATGTCAAAATAAAACTATCTATGGTATAAAAGAATTCATAAGACAATGACCCATGAGGATATACCACCATTGATAAAAAAATGTTTCTAACTAACCAAAATACTTTCTTAAATTGGTACCTAAACTGGTACTCCACATACCCAAAGAGAATTCTTGATCCCTATGTTCTGGAAACTAGAACCGAAGCATCAAACAATAGCTAGAGGGAATGATTTTTTCTAACCAGAAGTGGAAACTAGGAACATAGACACAAAAACATGTAAATATATATAAAAGAACAAAAGTGGAAGAAATATATATTCCATAACAAACCAAAACAATTAAAATAAAAAAAAATTATAGAATAATATCTATGTGAATGTACAACCTCAAAGTAATTCTAAAATAGGAAAAAGAACACCATAAATCTATGCGATAACATGGGAAAACCCCCACCATCTCACTATCTAGCAACCAAATACAAATTAACATAAAACCTCGCTAACTCACTACAATGCTTTATCTTTTCATGCATCAATGGAAATAAAAAAATATACACACCCCCAATTAAATGCTCATGGTGTGATCTAACATGATCATCTGGACCCCACCTAGGATCTCTATAACAAGTATATGTATAAAAAATCTAGTATCCTCATTTTAAATAAAATATGGTATGAAAATTAGTAAAATAGTTTTATCTAAATCATGGTAAAAAATTTCCATTTCTCAACAATTCCAATACATGGTATGTATATCGATTTTCCAATGTAAATCATGCACATCAAGGACTAAATCATTAAAAAACAAAAACATAAGTAAATAATATCAAGGAACTCATCATGTGAGGACATGAGACTAATCATACCACAATAAATGACTTGTGGCTATCATGTCCTAGAAAACATGCCTATGGAGAATAGAAACAACCCATGAGTGATCCTCCAAAAAATGATAGTCATTTCTCTTGAAATACAACTTTTTGGAGTAGAGGAACACCCATTGGGTAAATACCCCAATGGTAACATGGATGATGTCCCTAAGCTAAACCATCCACCAATGTAACAAAGGATTACCATGTACTGTATTTCAAAAATCATTTCGTTTCTTTTAAAATAACCCATTTTTATTTAACTAAAACTAGTCAAAAATCACCCTTTATCACCAATCCATTTACACAAACAAAACAAACATGCTAATTTATTTTAAATCAATTTAAATGGAGTACTAGAGAAAAATAGTTCATCAATACAGGCTGTAGATGGAACCACCTGCCTAAAAATCATGTCCGAACAATCCCACATAGGATCCAAAAAATGAAGTGTGAATCAAAAACAATGGAGTCCATAAAAACCATATACACATATTATATGAAATTATACTCAATAAAGGGGATGTAAGAGAAGTGGAAATGACACATACCTATAGAATTCACACCCTCTACACTACATCCATCAAAGGAAATAACCCCTCAAATGAGATCACACCATGAATCTGAAAGATGAAAAAGAGGAAAAATCACCAAGAATCATTGAATACGATGAAACAATGCAAGTTTTCTACTAAAATAAAGGAAATTAAGAAGACGAAACCCTACTCACCTGGAGTTACAAGAACTAACCACTTCAGTGACCCAACACCAAACGGTTCTATCCATAAGGAATAGAGACTCCCAATATTGAAGGAGTAGGGTTCTAGATAATTATTTAAAAGAGTTGTGAAAGAATATAATGGTAAATGTTTTTTAAAGAAACATAAAATTTTCTTCTAAGGAATTTAGATGTAATGTAATCCAGTTAAACATCGTGTAATCCACGTTGATCACATACATAGAAAAAGCCACCAACTTTTTATTTAAGAACTATACATTATCATTAAACATTTTTTAACCACTCTACATGGTGTTCAATCCTTTAATTCTATGTAACAATTTCATATCTTGTTTATGGTGATCATACAAATTTTTTTAACAAATTAACATGTCGTGTAACTGTACAACGTAGATTAGAAAACTCCAGAACCATCTTAGGAGTCCTCCAAAATCAAGGAGAACAACAAAGTAAATTACAAATTTTATACCCAGATTTAATTAATTAAAACAAAAATCAAACCATATTCTTTAATTCATTATTTTTATTGAATTTTCTTTATCATTGATAGTCACATGATACACCCAATTAAATAGGAACACATACATTGTAATGGAATTAACTAATTGTTGGTATAGACATGTTACATGTATATTTTTAGTAAACATCATTTTTAATTAAGTATCTGTTAAATCCCTTAACAACACATGAATATAGTAAAATAAAAACATTAGTTAGTAATTAGTCAATATTAAAGGTATCATGGTCCACATCGTGTAATAATTCTCTATAAATTTAATATGAGACAAATAACCACTTACCATTATTCCTAATTAGTCGAATGAGATCTAAGATCCTATATTAAAGGCATAAATATCGTAATGAAACATTTTATAACTATATTCATACACACCCCCTCTCATAAACTAAATTTATTATCATTTATTATGAATGGATTTGTTAGTTGTTGATTATTTTTAACATTAGTTGTTAGAACCTTCAGTTGTTTATTTTGTACCAACATCATCATGATAGGATAAATTATAACTAACTGGGTTCAAGTGCAACATTCCTTGATCATTAAAGATATAATTATCATTTTTCATCGATTTTTTATATCCCATTTTCATTTGATGAAATACAAGACTATGGATTGGGAGAATTGAAATCCAGATGCAGTAGTTTTTAATGAGTTTAACTATCAAAACATGATATATTGGTCAAATTTTTGAATGATAATATATTCAGAATAATTAAACATCATAAATATGTTATTATTATATGGAATTTACATTATTTTAAATTCCATAATTATTTGTGAAAAAATTTGTATAGCATCATTCACAAACACAGTCAAATTTACAAGAATGGTAATATGAAATAATGAATAAGTTTGTTAACGTATTTAGAAAACGATAATTTGAAATATATAAATATTGAATAAAAATTATATATCCTCATTAAATCTATTATAGTAACAATCATTGATGGGTGGTGATGAAAAATAAAATTCACCACTCGTAGAGGTAGTAATCTACACACACACATGAAAGGCGATTTCATTTTTCATTAGGGATGCGATAAATGAATAGATATGGATAATAAACATACTATAATAGAATTTTATAATATAAATGATACTAATTTAATTAAATTATTGTGTACTGAATATATTTGAATGAATTTACTAAAGAATAAAAACTATTTAGTTTATAATACTCGTGTTAGGGAATTTCATTTTACTAGGAATTTTCCCTTGAATAGAAGGTATTATACTAAAAAATGGTGGAAAAAAGATTTTGGAATGGGGAGATGGTTCATGTAGTATTAATTTGGAGAAGTTTCAATAAAATATTATCAGGATATGTGAGACTTGATGTGTCAAAGGTTTTACACATATATAAGTGATGGGAAGGGTAGTTTTGGATGCAATGGGAACATTTTAAATAATGTAATGTTACTATTATAATTTCAATATTTTTGAAATATATAAAAGTGAAGTTTATGTGTTTCTGGGTATAAATTATCCCCATAAACTCATTTTTAGACAACCTATAGTGTTTCATGCCTTTTATTTTATGTTTTAAGCCTTATCAAAAATTTACTTCTACCTTAGAGAATAATTTCTAACAATAGTAGTTAATATTAATTAAAAAAGTTCATATTTAAATTTTTAAATAATTTTTACATTATAATTCAAAATTTATGAAAACAATTCCAATTTTATTTAATGTTTCAAATTGTTAATTTTAAAAAAAATTCACATGCTGTGTAAAAATAGATATCTAAGAAAATTATGTTATTATATTTAATAATTTATGTATAATATAAGATAATGATATAAACTTATTTTTCTGTAATAAATTTGTTTAATATAAAACCAATTAAATGGAAATTTCATTAAAATCAATAAAAAACCAATTTCAATGCAAAAATACTTAATTTTATGAAAAGACCAAATACAGTCTTTATTAACGTAACATTTTAATTTTATTTTAAATGTTTTGGCTACACGATTTAAAATTTAACACAATCATTTAAACTGCATAATTTTATCACATAATTAAATATTCTATTACATAAATGCATTTTTCATCTTTTTTGATACACTTTTGTAATTATAAATTCCATAAAATTATATTTTTTTTGCAAAAATATTAATTTTGGACTACTAATCATCCTTTTGAGAAAGAAAATAAAAAACTCATTCAATAACTATTTTAAAATAATAAATCAAAAAAATTATGTTTTTTATCTATTTAATATTCTTTAATTTATAAAATCATATTATAAAATTAAAAAATACAAATAAAAATGATTTCTTTGGAAAAAAAAGTTTTTAAAAATAAATTATTCTTAATAATATTTCATATCAATTTAAAATTAATGAGAAGTATATATATTTGTTAATTTATAATAATATATTAAAATTGTTCAATTTTTATTATTAGGAAAAATATAAAATTATAAAAAAATGGTTCCATGAAAAAAAATATTACATTTATTCTAAATATACTTTACATTATATTTTTTTATAACATATATTTTATTTTTTATAACTCCATTGATATGAATCTATTTATTCATATTTTATAATATCATATTCTAATAATAAAAATAGTAACATAAATTGTATACCCACATATATATATATAGACACACACACACACACACATTTATAATAGTTTAACATCATACTCTAATTCCATTATGAGAAATGTTATTTAAAATTTACTACTTATCAACACATGGATTCAATATACCTATTATAATAAAGACGAATGACTATATATCCAATGACAATGTTTATAATGACTATATTTGATTCCAATATACATATAATTGTAAATTCATACCATCATTCAACTATCATTTTTAAAGGAATAATTCATATTTCATGTAATGGATTTGAATAGTGTTTTCTCATTTCCTGTGATTTTCCTTGTTATTGGTTTTTCATGGATATTGGTTATCCTTAATGTTTAAGATAATTCAAGGGATTTATTATTTTTGATGATTTTATTATTTTATATCTATTTTTCCCTATTGATTTATGAATATTTAACATATATATTTTAACCATGTTCCATAATAATCGGTGGCATGAAATACTTATTTATTGGTGATTTTTTTGTAATATTCTACTTATTAATGAATAATGTGTTAGATAGAAAAGTATATTTGAGTGGAAAAACACAAGAAGGGGGGTTAATTGTAAATTTAGAACTTTTGTTTTTTCCCTTAAAATAATTTTTTTAAAAGAATTTAAACAAATTTAATTCAAAAACCTCTTCAATTTTAAAATAATAATCAGACTGGCCCTTGGATCCGATTAAAAGGATATTATAATTAGATTGATTCTGATATTATTGTAAAGACCATGTCACCTAATAGATGATTCAACATTATAACATAATGAATCGTAATCACAGTATGTGATAATTGTAATCACTAAAATCGTATTCACAGTGTAATAAAGAAAACATCATAATCAAGGTAATTATGATATACTAAATAGAATAATTAATATGAAAAATAATTCTCCTAATATTAAAAATTACAGCAGAATATAAAAGACTTGTATATAAAAAGTTATTATAGTTTAACTAAAATCTTTTATCCCAAGGAAAAGGGTATCCCACAACTGTGGATAAAGGTCTCTTTATTTATACTATTATAAAGTCTATCTAAACCACACTAGAATACAGCCTTGATATGATGATTGAATTTGGTATGGCAGCTGATCCCCAGCAACCCCTGATCAAGAAGGTGATTATTTCATCTATCTCCCTATCCTCAGAAGCCCATGATAAGGAAAATTATCAGATCCTATATCTTTATATCCCAGGAAGCCCTCAATCGTAGTCACAACAATCAGCGTCATAGAATGCAAAAAAACGTTACAAGTGTATGGAAAAATTATTTCACAAATTGTAACCTTCATATCCTTCATATGTATAAAATTTAGAAGAGTTCTCACACAGTATCGATCAACTCTTTTTGTGTCTATAAAATGACAAAGTATTTATAGGCATTCATCACAACATCCACTATGATATCCAATAGTCATATTTTATATGGAATTCATGGAGGGATCAGGACATCTGGCACAACAACTGTCATATTATAACTAAAATCATTATATCATTTTGGTTAATACTTATTGAAATGTATAAAATTAAAATAAAATAGTTTTTTTTGGATTTGAATGTAATATAGAGGTCAATCTGATGGATTTTTAAATCTGAAGGATTTTTATTTCTAATAGATTTACATGTTATAAAAAATTTCTTGAATGAGTGTGAATATGATGGTATTGATTCTAATGTCAAATCCAATTAAAATTTATTTCAATAAGAACAAAAAAAAAAGACATTAAAAATAATTTTTTAAGGTGAATCCAATAATATTCATATTCATTCTCTTTATGATAATTGAAATTTTAATTCATGAAGGCATAAAAACTATTTTTTGTTTAGTAAAAGAATATGTATTATATATAAAATTGTAAAAATACATTGGATAAAATAGTATTTGGATATTTTATTATTATGAATGAATTTTTTATTTAATAAATAAAGTGAATAGAAAATTCAAAAAGAAACTTTGAATCAACAATCTATCCCTTTCTGGAAACTATAAACGACATGATCTAAAATAAAATGTTTATGAAAAATTTATGTCAAATTTGTTTTACAAAACTACTTTGGTAATAAACATTTACTTAGCTTCCACTAAGTTTATAACTCTTATGAATAATAGATTGAATATGAATTAGTCCAACTTAGTATAAAGTCTTCTTAAATTAATTTATTCTATTCCATTGTAAGTGATTCTCTCTTACTATTGGATTTAAAAAAGTCACCCCTATATATAGCATTATCCCCTCATAACATTATTCCCCTTTGTCTAAAACAAAAACCTCTTTGTGATTTTCAAAAAGTAATGGGAATATACATTGAGGATATATAAATGGGTTAAAGAAACAATATATATAAATAAATTTTAGGTACTTATTCATCCAAAATTAATTTAAAGAACATCTATCCAAGAAATAATGAAATAAATTCAATCAAAAATAAATTCGGATGAAAATGTTTTGAATCGAATTTTAAAAAATAATTATAATAAGAAAATAGTTTTATGAAGGTAAGTATTTGTTTAGTGGAATCAAATATTTGAAAATTTCTCCCAATTTCATCAAATACTTTCTGTCTTAATAAAATATTGTTAAAATATCTTCTTGATACGTGTTTCTAGCTACTATATCCATTCCTCTTAAATTCACAATCATTAATTTTTTTTATTATTTTCTCCATCTTAAAACAGAATTTTTTTTTCCAAAAAATTAATATGAAATTTTTTTATTTGATTTAATCTGAGTAAATTTCTCAAAAATTCAACAAGGAATAGATTTCATATTTTTAAACACAGACTCCTGAAATATCTATGATAAATATGATAATTTTTGGAAGTTTGTAATAACTTTATTCCACTTCACATATAAACATTTGAAGGTATCAAGAATATTTACTTTTTATGAAATATACCTAGGAAAATTGTGGAATGAATTTTTTGTTTCATCCAAAGATTTATTAATTTTTTACAAAAATTATAATCATTTATCTTAAAGACTTCATCAAATCTGTGAGACCATTTGAAAATTCTGTTGCAACTCTTTTTTTGAGATTCATCATTTTCTATTAATTCAATGAAATATGCTTCCACTCATATCAACCATTCTATGAATGATTTTATTGAATTCAAGTCATTATATTGGGTTTCCATCATTAATTCAGATTTTGTTTCAATTCTATGAAATCAAAGAAACATCTTCTCCATTATGGTTAATGTATGGAAAATATAATCAACTCCTTATATATTGATTGTGTTCGAGGAACCAAAATCTGAAATTAATCTTATTCTTGTTTATCTAATTTATTATTTTATTATATTACTTTTCTTTTTCTTTGGACAAAATAACTATAATTTATGTATCCATTTATTTTTTTATATTTTTAGATTCCTTCAAAAATATTCTTCTTACTGTATTCATCCTTTCGATTCATATCATCCTTCTTGGATGAAAAACCCATTTCATAAAAAAGAGGAGATTTTTCCCCTAGAATTTGGTCTTCTAAAAATGATTTTTGGAGGTAAATAATATATTTTATGATACTGGAGAAGTTATTATAGGGATTTTTTTAGAACTATTTTATTTTTTATTTTCATCAGAGTTTTGGATTTCTTAACTACCCACACTTTCTTATTCTTATTCTTATTCTTATTATTATTCTTCTATTTCTCTACCTCCTCCTCCCTCTTCTTCATAAAATTATATCTATTTGAATACAGTGTCTTATTATTCAATTCCTTCAAAAGATTTCCCCAAAATTTGACTATTTTTAGGTTCTGACCTTAATTCATCCTTCCCACCTGAATAAATTCATAAGAAACAATGATTTTTTCCATTATCTTTTTCATAAGTAAAAAATTTCATTGACTATGAATGTTTTCCTTAATACAATACTGACATCGGTGTTGGTAAAATATCTTTGGACAAATCAAATTTTATACACATTAAAAAACCTAACACAAATCATTGCATCTTTGATCTTATTTATTTGATTATATTGTTTTTCTTGTTTATCCTTGGCTTATTTACTAAAAATTTTAATAGAAAATGCTTCTGTAGGGTCAATATTTATCAAGTGGTCTTTTAATTTTCCTTACTCTTATCTTTTCATCCATTAATCCATGACTTCCTTTGGATAATTATTTTTTTTAATTTATTTGTTAGTATCAATGGAGTTATATTTTTATTTCTTATTATCATATTTCTCAATTATTTTGGTTGAGGAATGTTCTTCCTCCAATGCAGATACCTAACTATTCCTTAAAAACAATATTTAATTTGAATCATAAAAAAGTTTCATCTTTCAGATAGTATCCTCATTAATAAAAATAATATTTTCATTAACCGGATAAAATTTGATAGCAATGTGGAAATTCCAAAGACTATTTTCAATCATTTTTCTAATAAAACGATGAAACATAATGATTTTATATTTTAGTGACTTCTTCTTGATATTCTTGATAGTAGATAAAATAAATCTCACAATATTTTTCTTTCTTATATTAAAAAGATAATCTAAAAAACATATGAGTCTTTAAGAGTATCTCTATCCCTAATCATTATGATAATAAGACCTTTAATCCATGTTTCTAGAAGTCTATGACTAGGGATATGATGTGTGAGTTTCTATTATTTCTTATTTCTTTAAAGAATGACTTTTCAAGTATTTCTTTCACAAAGGAACCATTTAAATTTTGTAACTTATGAGAAGGGAATAGTACATCTATCTCATCGGATACACTAAGAAGACTTACAGCCTCTTTCAGAGTCATCTCATAAGACATAATATATCCAGAATTAAATCATTTATTTTCCATTTTATTTTTAGAAATTAATCGTTTTATAAAAATCATGCACAATATCTAAATAAAAAAATCAATGTTGAGATATGTCTATTCATTGAAAAGTGGTTCCCATTCTTATAATTGAATCATTCTTTTTAAATATGAATCATATTTTTCATATAATGATATTGAGACTAACTTTTCTACTAAGACAACCCATTTACAGTTATCTTGAGTTTCACCCATTGTATTAGGGATTGAAATGAAATAAGTAGACATAAATAAACCAGAGTAATTGTTTAAAAGGTGAAATCACTTTACAGATAAAATCCTATGGATAACAAATATGGGACTGTGGGTGGTCCCCTATTTATAGGCCAATTTGAGAAAATAATGGACTTCCAAAATTAATCTAATGGATGAAAAATAATATTATTAATTTTATAGTTGATATTGAAGTATAATAATGTATTTATTAAAATATTATCTCCTGAGTTATATAAAACACTTATCATGTTTGGGTAAATATTGTTAAGAAACTGAAATAATTTTGAAATAAAAACATTCATTATAACAAAAATTAATAATGAAACTAATGAAACAATGTTAATGATTAAAAGATATATCAGTACCATTTAGAGTAGAGTCTTTGATATGATAAATAGTTATTCTTAGTTTAATTTTTTTGAAATCCTATGAAATGTTTAAAAAATATGAATATAAGAATCTTTTTCATTCGGAAAAGTAAAAAAACTTCAATCCAATTAATATATCAAATAAAATTATTTTTATGAATACAATTTGGAATATGAATCTTATTGTGCTTCTTAATCCTATTGTTTTTCTGAATTCAATAAGATAAAAAATTATGATTTTTTTTGTTGAAATTTTTAAATCATAAAATTTTCAAATTTGATTTTAAAACAAATTTTGGTTATTTTTAATAAAATTCATGAAAATGTACTCCCCCTTAGATAAAGGAGTATCATAATGTAAGGAGATTTTTTAAATAAGACATAGATATGAATTATTAAATTATAGTTATTATTCATAACCTCTGTTTAATATATTCAAATCTATTGGAAGGTAATGGTTTTTAAAAAAATCATCAAATTATTCTTGCATTATAATGAATTTTAAAATGATATCTTCGTTTAGTATGTGATCTATAAGATAGTGATTCCTAATATTTATGTGTTTTTATCAAGAGTTTTGTGCATGGTTTTTAATTAAAAAAGGTCACTAGTGTTGCCACATAGTATTTTTTATTAAAACTGATTATATAATTAGTGAGTGTGTGTTGTATCCACAACAGTCGAACACAACAACTTCTAGATGCCACACCTGTATTCTAGCTTGGTTTCTTGCATCCCATTAGGTCTACCAAATCAAGGTAAAGATGACGCTCCATGCCTTACTCTCCATGATGTCCAGATATACTCCTTACAACTAGTGGAAATAGCCTCATGCATAGAATTTCCATCACACATTAGACTTGGAATACGATTCATAACACCCCACATGTCTCTCTCCCAATCAGTCTTGAAGAAAAATTACAAAAATAGATTCATCCCATAAGACGTCACAATAGTAGCATTTCGACACCAAATTGATACCCTTCCTTTGAATGTTGTCATCAGTTGGAATAGCCTATTTTTGTAACCTACAAACAAGATAACTCATTTTCAAGGGACCTCACTGCACCATAACATTGCAACCCAATCATCATGAGAGTTTCCCACAAGAATCATTAATCTAATGTCGCACCCCAAAATTATACCTGAACAAGATCTGGTAAAAAACATATATCCTTGTCATCATTGATAATAATACGGTCAAAAACCTCCTTCTGATCATTTTTAAGGATTTCCCCCATCATACTTGTATACTTGCTAGCCTCCTTAAAGGACATCTCTGATACTGGACAGCCAGGGAGAAATAACATCTCACTAGCCCAATTATCTCTCCATAAATTAATATTTCCACAACTCAAAATCCATCTCGTTGAATACTGGAGGTCACCCAAATGCAGAACGATACACTGAGAATGATTTGATACAATTCTCCTTCAACTTATCCAATCTTACGAGTGCTCACCATATCTGTTTTTGATTAAGGAAGCCCATAAAGAATCCCCTACCAAAATTTCCCATTTAAGCCAGGCTTTCATGGATCACATGACCTCTGACATATCTTGATGCTCACACTGCCCTCCTCAATCGGTTTTCCATGAGGTTACAGGATTCTCAATGGAATCAGTCAGCATGGTTCACATCCCAATGGAAGCTTTCCATAAACCTATCCATCACGAAAATAGATCCCTTGGAAGATTGATTATCGAAATACTATGAATGATAATTGAGTAAAAAACAGAATTGATAAGAGTGATTGAACCACCAAAATGAGAATTTTTTTCCCATCTAGAAAATTTATCCATAGTGCCATTGTAACACCCTGAGATTTTATGAAAAATATTCTTTTTAATTAATGTCTTGTGTTGTACGCTACACCAAAAGAAGCTTTCACAACACGCATCCTTGACTTTCCTTCCATTACCTGCAATCGCGGCCTTCCACGATAGCGTGTGTTGTACGAAACACCAAGTTTCGCTAAACAACGATATGCTATTAAGATATTATTAAAACTAGCCGTTATGAATAGTAATAACCATCTTTTAAAATTTTAGAAATTTTATCTCTCAAAATGGACTTCATTTTTGGATTCGGAGTATCGAATTTAGCCTAAGGTGAAATTTTGGTACTTTTCGGATAACTTTCATATTCTGATGAATAGTGAAAATTACTAAATTATAATTAAAAACAACTTTTTTAATCGAAATAATTAATAGTGATAAATCATTAATTTGAGTGGTTGTAAAGTATATTTAGAATATATTTTTACAATTTAATACAATGTTGGTCATCGGATGTAATTTCACATTTAAACCAGTTATAAACAAGTGTCAATCTTTTGATAGTTATTATCTCTTAAAAACACGCTATTTGTTGTAACAGCGGAAATTAATTATAAAATTAATTAATGCAACTTATATGTTTGGAATTTTGTAAAATAGAAATCATTTTTGAATTCGGAATATCAATTATAGCCTAGGGTGAAATTTTGGTACTTTTCTGAAAACTTTCAATTTTTGATGAATAGTGAAACCACTAAGTGGTAGGTTAAAAAGTGAATTTTGCATAAAACTTAATTTTACCGCTTCTGTGAATGGAATTTCGAAAATCCGAGAGACACGGTTAATATCAAGGACTAAAATGTGGTTCAATGAGATGAAAATAATTTTTTGGTGAATAGTAACTTTTTATTTTTTTTACCACGGTTAATAGTAAATAGGGTAACTAAGGGTAAATATGATATTAATATTACCCTAACACATGTCATAATTCTCTTGGACAAGTGTAATTCGACCAAAAACAAACTTAGGAATAAAATATGACCATTTAGGCCCACTTGGATTAGATTAGGACATTTATTATTAATTTATTTAAAGAAGGGTTAAAATAGTTAAAATCAAAGTTTAATAAGTAAATCATTTTTAATATGGGGTTATACATAAGATAAATTCGACTATAAATATTCATTAGAAAGATAAAAAGCTTTCCTACATGATGGTATTTTATTTGTAATTTTTAGACATCAAATAATATAATTTATTTATGACACAAAGATGATGCAGTAATTATCTTATTAATGAAATATTGACATAATTGGTAATATAAATACCAAAATAAATGTAATTTAAGACTTTTTATAAATTCCACTAATTTTCTAGGTTACTATGATATATAAATGTTGATTTAATCAACTTTGTTTGAACATTTAATTCTGTTATGACTTTCACAAAAATCATATATCAAATAGTGTCAAAATTGACACAAAATAGTTGTTAAATAAAATATTATATTATTAATTGTTATTTTATTCCTAAAAATCTAAGGTTCGGCCACATGACTTAGATAAGGATATATGTATTACTAATATACAATTTGGGGTTCTTTTGGCATGTTATTGTAAGTTTATTAACCATATAGTGAAAGAAAACAAAAAGACACGGTAAAAGTTAAATTATTTAACTTAGAGTTAAATCTAACTGATAAGGTTAAAATAATACCCTAAACTTGTCTAAATCCTATTGGTTGATAGGATTTCGACCCATCCCCACTTTAGCTTCGAAATAAGACCCTTTGGAACCATTATAAACCGATTTTGACTTTAATATAAAATAATATTTTGAGAAATTCCTAAGGTGCCCCTCTCCTCCCCTATAAAAGGACACCTCCTCCCCCTCCTCCTCGCACCAATTTGAGCACTCAAGCTCAGCCAACCCCTTCCAAAATCTCTTCTCCACTTCCCTAGAAACATCCTAGAGGTTCTGGTCTTCCTCAAAGACCAATTCTAGTGCCCTAAGAGGAGGTCTCAAAGAGGCACTTCAAAGAAGAGGTAATTACCGTTACCAATTCTTTCATCTTTATTTCTTCTTCAACTTCTTCTTCTTAGATTGTTTCATTATGAAGTAATAACATCAGTATCACTCATATACTGATATGTTATTATAAGTATGAAACAACCCTATTTCACCATCTATACATCCTACGGAAAAAGAAATCACCGCGCGTGCGTACGTACGGAATACCGTCTCCACGCCGTGGTGTAATCTATTTTCCACCACCACCTTACATGGATGGGTATAATGGTGTAAAGAATAACTATACATAGTTATTACATCATCATATTGATTCTGATATATTGTATAATCCCCTCCAATTCAGTTCAATATTTATAGAAATGATATCATCGCTCGTGCGTACGTACGGAATACCGTCTCCACGACGCGATGAGATTCATTCTCCATGTTAACCATTTAAGAATGATTATAATGTATATATAAGAAATAATAATGAAATATATGAAATTATAAAGCTACTGGATTTATGTATATTTATACATATGTATGTCATCTACTTACATCCATTTCAAGACAATAAGGAAAGGAAAACAGCGTTCATGCGTACGTACGGACTACCGTCTCCATGAACGGTGTTTTTCATTTTATTAATCTATCTATTATATATATATATATACTGAATATATATGATATATAAATCATATTTTATATTCTGGAAGTAAGTAAATAATGATATAAGTAATAGTGATGTCAAGAACAACAAGTCAAAACACCTAAGATAAATGAAACGATTTTACCCAAAACGCTTCTTTAACATGGAATTTACAAAAGAACGGGTAATATAATGTCATAAGTGAACCATATATGATATCATAACAATGAATATGATTCTGGAATAAGTCAATAACATGATTTAAATCATTATACAGGAGGTTTGGACACTTACAAAGCAAGTCTGACATAAGGTAAGGGAAATATCACAATCTCATTTTTATCCGAGATTGTTTATACTTTAGTATTTAATGGGGTGCATTTTATCATCCACATCCATATTTACACAATATTTAATATTATTTCCATCCACCTACAATTGTTTAAATCCAATTTTACCCTTCTGTGAGTTTTTAGTAAAAGATGTGAAAGGAATCTTTTGTCGTTTTTCGTACGAGGTACTTTTTTGACTTTTCCCACAAAAGTACGAAGAATGATTTTTTTAACTTATACGGCACGAACGGATTTATACTGTTTTATAAAGCCTTATTTTCATGAAGCTTCCTCTAAAAGATTTCATGACTATTTTCAATAAAATCTCTTTCTTTTAAAATTGCATGATGTTTTGTGAAAAGAAATTGATTTTGAAGAAGAAAGGATATTTTCCTCAAGAATTCAATTCAAGTGTTTTATCAAAATTATTTTCCATATAAGATAATAAAGGGTTCTGTTTCTATCCATATTTTTACATTGATTTGACTATGTTGTGATGGAATTATGTTTATGAATTCCTTTATCTTATATGAATGGTTTTATGATGTCATGTTGTTTAAAAATCCCATTTTTATTACATGGGTTATGAAATGATGTATGATTTATGATTTTGTGGCACACATAAGAATGGTATCATTATGAGATGGTTGGGACCTATATCTCCCTCCAATGCATTGGGTAAAGATTTTATATCTCATGAGATAGACATGGATGGAATGGTAGGTTATACCGGTTCAGTGAAACAGGACTGAAACGAGGATTACTCGATTCAGAAAGGGACTTTGTCCACTAAGATAGTCTTGGCAATGAGTCTTGACTAACAAGAAATGATTATCTATGATTATGTGTGTATGGCACAATGAGTAATGTTTTAAGTTATTATTTCATTTTCACTTCTATGATTTATCCCATGTTATGATATTATGAGCTCTTTTGCAGGTTAAGATTTCCAAAAGCTATGTTCTTATGTATATGATGTGATTGATATTTCTTTTGTTTACCCTTACTGAGCATTTGAGCTCACCCTTTTATGTTTTCTTTTCCCCAGGATATAAAGAAAGGTTCTAGGTAAAAAAAAGGAAGATCTTTATGGGAGATGTTGAAGATCTTTCACCAGGATTAGAAGATTACGTTCCGAGTTTCCAAAGACACTAAACTATTACGATCCTTGCGTGTGTGTTTTTGTTATGTACTAAGTATTCCTCAAAAGTAATGTAATGTCCATGTACGATAAGATACAGGTCTCTACAGTTGGTATCAGAGGAAAGGTTTAGTCAACCTTTGGAAACTAGGATGCGAAAACGTTAGTGAGATCCCTAGAGATATTTCTAAGGTATGTCTAGGGATGCCCCTAAGGATAAGTATACGTATAGGATATAGTTCTAGAACTATGGTAACGATATTAGATTAAACCAAAGATGATAGATATTTAAGTTACTCCCCCTTTATTATGATTTTTGCATCTAACACTATTCTGTTTGGGTTTTAGAAAATGGCTGGAAACAAGATGATTCACAATAATGAAGGATATGATGGACAATGGAATGATATTCTTCATGAGTAACCAAATGAAATGGGATTTGGATGTCCAAACATCATTATTATGCCGAATCAGAAATCTCACAACATGATCAATAAAGTAAAATTTGGTAAGTTTCCTGACTCGATTAATAAGAGAAAGATGGAGTTCCATGATGATCATAGAGGAAAGAAAGTTCAATTTCCCCTATGTAAATCATGTGGGAAGAGGCATCAAGGAGAATGTTTCAAGGGAACTGGAAGATGCTTTGGGTGTGGAAAAGAAGGACACAAAGCAAGTAAGTGCAAAGGAAAAGGGTCGGTTAACACCATGGATGAGGATAATGGTATTGCTACGACATCAAAAATGGTTAAGTGTTTTAAATGTGGAATGTATGGGCATTATGCAAACAAATGCCCTAAGGGAAAGACTCATGAAGAGAATCAGTATGGTCATATGGGTAGTATTTATGTGGATGATGATGAAGAGACTAAAAATGATATGTGAGATGAAAGAATTTTTGAAGCTCGGTCAATGGTTTGAGAATGTAGTGGAATGATTACATGTTTATCATGTGTAATTTTGGAATAAAGAGACATCTATGGATTGTTACACTGTTGTCTTTCCTTGTGTTTTGAAAGTGTATGATTAATGTTACCAGTATCCATGAAAGGTTATTCAGATATTTTTGGAATATAGATTATATGCGCATAATGAAGGGATAAGGAGAAAATTAAATGTTTGATAGTATTCATGAGCTCATGATTGATATAAGGACTAAGTGATATCATGGTTTGAGTATATAGAATTTTGAGGATTTTGGTATGTGGAAAGTGTTAACTTTTAACTGCACTCATGTTTTCACTAAGGTATTCAAGAGAATACACGATTAAGGACTTTGAATGTTTGGAATGTGACCAACAAGACATATCTTATGATATGTGGGGATCAACGACAGTATTAAATCTCTGGTAATCATTGTCACTATATTATGAGAGTCGACTGCAGTATTATGTATAAGCCTAAAGATTAGACTGGATTATGTTGGACATAAGTTAGTATTGTTTAAGGATAGAAGATTTTTGATATTATTGATGGGATGTTATAGTAACGTAGTTTTAGAAAAAGGGACAACCTGCAGGACGGGCGACAACCCATCGCTTCGGACAAAGCTGTAGGAATCGAACCCACAACCGAAGTGCGACTGGCCTTTATCGCCTACCACTGACCTACAGGAAGTCTTTGTTTAGTAGAAACTAGTGGTATTATATTAAGCAGTTTGATATATGATGTATAAGCCCATTTTAGGAACCATATGTGATTAATCTCACTATAGATCGACTTATTTATATAATTTTTTCTAACCTTTTGTTTGAGACAGATGGAATGACCTGTCATTCTATCACATGATCTGTTAACACTTCAAGAATAACAAATTCAACTTCATTTATTTAAGAGATGAAGTGGAAATTGTTAAAGGCACGAACAACAGCGAGATTGTACCAAATTAAAGTAAGTATTTATTCTAATTCAAATTCTTTAACTTTAGGGAAATGATCTTGAAAACCAAAAATGTTGTCCTAGTGATCTTATACCTGATGAATCAGATGGTACCTTATATCATCACAAATCTATGGATTTGTGATTACTGGATTTTCCATAGCCATGTTCTCTACCACTCTCCATCAGAACATGATGGTTAGATTTCTCTTCCATATCCATATTTTCACCTATGTGGAAACCCAGTGATTAGTTTATTTCGGTAATCGTTACATTTCATACTTTAGTTTTTAAAGCCAAGTTTTGGTATTCCCTTTTACGATGTGGGTTTCTATTAAAGAAACTTTCGAATAGTAAACCATTTATAACCCCGACGAATTTCGAGGGCGAAATTCATTTTAAGGGGGGTAGATTGTAACACCCTGAGATTTTATGAAAAATATTCTTTTTAATTAATGTCTTGTGTTGTACGCTACACCAAAAGAAGCTTTCACAACACGCATCCTTGACTTTCCTTCCATTACACTCAATCGCAACCTTCCACGATAGCGTGTGTTGTACGAAACACCAAGTTTCGCTAAACAACGATATGCTATTAAGATATTATTAAAACTAGCCGTTATGAATAGTAATAACCATCTTTTAAAATTTTAGAAATTTTATCTCTCAAAATGGACTTCATTTTTGGATTCGGAGTATCGAATTTAGCCTAAGGTGAAATTTTGTTACTTTTCGGATAACTTTCATATTCTGATGAATAGTGAAAATTACTAAATTATAATTAAAAACAACTTTTTTAATCGAAATAATTAATAGTGAAAAATCATTAATTTGAGTGGTTGTAAAGTATATTTAGAATATATTTTTACAATTTAATACAATGTTGGTCATTGGATGTAATTTCACATTTAAACCAGTTATAAACAAGTGTCAATCGTTTGATAGTTATTATCTCTTAAAAACACGCTATTTGTTGTAACAGCGGAAATTAATTATAAAATTAATTAATGCAACTTATATGTTTGGAATTTTGTAAAATAGAAATCATTTTTGAATTCGGAATATCAATTATAGCCTAGGGTGAAATTTTGGTACTTTTCTGAAAACTTTCAATTTTTGATGAATAGTGAAACCACTAAGTGGTAGGTTAAAAACTGAATTTTGCATAAAACTTAATTTTACCGCTTCTGTGAATGGAATTTCGAAAATCCGAGAGACACGGTTAATATCAAGGACTAAAATGTGGTTCAATGAGATGAAAATAATTTTTTGGTGAATAGTAACTTTTTATTTTTTTTACCACGGTTAATAGTAAATAGGGTAACTAAGGGTAAATATGATATTAATATTACCCTAACACATGTCCTAATTCTATTGGACAAGTGTAATGCGACCAAAAACAAACTTAGGAATAAAATATGACCATTTAGGCCCACTTGGATTAGATTAGGACATTTATTATTAATTTATTTAAAGAAGGGTTAAAATAGTTAAAATAAAAGTTTAATATGTAAATCATTTTTAATATGGGGTTATACATAAGATAAATTCGACTATAAATATTCATTAGAAAGCTAAAACGATTTCCTACATGAGGGTATTTTATTTGTAATTTTTAGACATCAAATAATATAATTTATTTATGACACAAAGATGATGCAGTAATTATCTTATTAATGAAATATTGACATAATTGATAATATAAATACCAAAATAAATGTAATTTAAGACTTTTTATAAATTACACTAATTTTCTAGGTTACTATGATATATTAATGTTGATTTAATCAACTTGGTTCGAACATTTAATTCTGTTATGACTTTCACAAAAATCATATATCAAATAGTGTCAAAATTGACACAAAATAGTTGTTAAATCAAATATTATATTATTAATTGTTATTTTATTCCTAAAAATCTAAGGTTCGGCCAAATGACTTAGATAAGGATATATGTATTAATAATATACAATTTGGGGTTCGTTTGGCATGTTATAGTAAGTTTATTAACCATATAGTGAAAGAAAACAAAAAGACACGGTAAAAGTTAAATTATTTAACTTAGAGTTAAATCTAATTGATAAGGTTAAAATAATACCCTAAACTTGTCTAAATCCTATTGGTTGATAGTATTTCGACCCATCCCCACTTTATCTTCGAAATAAGAACCTTTTTAACCATTGTAAACCGATTTTGACTTTAATATAAAATAATATTTTGAGATATTCCTAAGGTGCCCCTCTCCTCCCCTATAAAAGGACACCTCCTCCCCCTCCTCCTCACACCAATTTGAGCACTCAAGCTCGGCCAACCCCTGCCAAAATCTCTTCTCCACTTCCCTAGAAACATCCTAGAGGTTATGGTCTTCCTCAAAGACCAATTCTAGTGCCCTAAGAGGAGGTCTCAAAGAGGCACTTCAAAGAAGAGGTAATTACCGTTACCAATTGTTTCATCTTTATTTCTTCTTCCACTTCTTCTTATTAGGTTGTTTCATTATGAAGTAATAACATCAGTATCACTCATATACTGATATGTTATTATAATTATGAAACAACCCTATTTCACCATCTATCCATCCTACGGAAAAAGAAATCACTGCGCGTGCGTACGTACGGAATACCGTCTCCACGCCGTGGTGTAATCTATTTTCCACCACCACCTTACATGGATGGGTATAATGGTGTAAAGAATAACTATACATAGTTATTACAACATCATATTGATTCTGATATATTGTATAATCCCCTCCAATTCAGTTCAATATTTATAGAAATGATATCATCGCTCGTGCGTACGTACAGAATACCGTCCCCACGACGCGATGAGATTCATTCTCCATGTTAACCATTTAAGAATGATTATAATTTATATATAAGAAATAATAATGAAATATATGACATTATAAAGCTACTGGATTTATGTATATATATACATATGTATGTCATCTGCTTACTTCCATTTCAAGACAATAAGGAAAGGAAAACAGCGTTCATGCGTACGTACGGACTACCGTCTCCATGAACGGTGTTTTTCATTTTATTAATCTATCTATTATATATATATATACTGAATATATATGATATATAAATCATATTTTATATTCTGTAAGTAAGTAAATTATGATATAAGTAATAGTGATGTCAAGAACAACAAGTCAAAACACATAAGATAAATGAAACGATTTTACCCAAAACGCTTCTTTAACATGGAATTTACAAAAGAACGGGTAATATAATGTCATAAGTGAACCATATATGATATCATAAAAATTAATATAATTCTGGAATAAGTCAATAACATTATTTAAATCATTATACAGGAGGTTTGGACACTTACAAAGCAAGTCGGACATAAGGTAAGGGAAATATCACAATCTCATTTTTATCCGAGATTGTTTATACTTTAGTATTTACTGGGGTGTATTTTATCATCCACATCCATATTTACTCAATATTTAATATTATTTCCATCCACCTACAATTGTTTAAATCCAATTTTACCCTTCTGTGAGTTTTTAGTAAAAGATGTGAAAGGAATCTTTTGCCGTTTTTCATACGAGGTACTTTTTTGACTTTTCCGACAAAAGTACGAAGAATGTTTTTTTTAACTTATACGGCACGAACGGATTTAGACTGTTTTATAAAGCCTTATTTTCATGAAGCTTCCTCTAAAAGATTTCATGAATATTTTCAATAAAATCTCTTTCTTTTAAAATTGCATGATGTTTTGTGAAAAGAAATTGATTTTGAAGAAGAAAGGATATTTTCCTCAAGAATTCAATTCAAGTGTTTTATCAAAATTATTTTCCATATAAGATAATAAAGGGTTCTGTTTCTATCCATATTTTTACATTGATTTGACTATGTTGTGATGGAATTATGTTTATGAATTCCTTTATCTTATATGAATGGTTTTATGATGTCATGTTGTTTAAAAATCCCATTTTTATTACATGGGTTATGAAATTATGTATGATTTATGATTTTGTGGCACACATAAGAATGGTATCATTATGAGATGGGTGGGACCTATATCTCCCTCCAATGCATTGGGTAAAGATTTTATATCTCATGAGATAGACATGGCTGGAATGGTAGGTTATACTGGTTCAGTGAAACAGGACTGAAACGAGGATTACTCGATTCAGAAAGGGACTTTGTCCACTAAGATAGTCTTGGCAATGAGTCTTGACTAACAAGAAATGATTCTCTATGATTATGTGTGTATGCCACAATGAGTAATGTTTTAAGTTATGATTTCATTTTCACTTCTATGATTTATCCCATGTTATGATATTATGAGCTCTTTTGCAGGTTAAGATTTCCAAAAGCTATGTTCTTATGTATATGATGTGATTGATATTTCTTTTGTTTACCCTTACTGAGCATTTGAGCTCACCCTTTTATGTTTTCTTTTCCCCAGGATATAAAGAATGGTTCTAGGTAAAAAAAAGGAAGATCTTTATGGGAGATGTTGAAGATCTTTCACCAGGATTAGAAGATTACATTCCGAGTTTCCAAAGACACTAAACTATTACGATCCTTGTGTGTGTGTTTTTGTTATGTACTAAGTATTCCGCAAAAGTAATGTAATTCCCATGTACGATAAGATACGGGTCTCTACAGCCATTGAAATACTCATTTTTTTCCTTCCATTCGAAACATGTGTAGCATGATAGATCATAGGAAACCAATTTCTCTGGATACCCTGGACCACTTGTATACCTCTTCCAAGCATACCCGAGAACTTCTGGGATATGAAAACATTACTTCTCCTCATGCTAATAACATTACCAATCAAGGCCGTATAGGTTGATATGATCGTTATAAAGACTCTAATAGACCTATGGATGGAATTAATAAAATAAATGGTATTGTCTACAAACAGTAGGTGAGTGATGATGCCCCCCCCCATCCATGTTATAAGAGTGTCAGATCATACCAACCTCTATAAATTTGAAAATTTTTTGAGAAAAAGAATCCTTATATTGAATGAAGAGCAAAGGGGATAGTGGATCCCCCTTATAGAGATCATGTGTGCCTTTGAAGAAACCAAAACTCTTCCCCAATAGGGAAATTAAAATCCACGAAGAGAAATATATCCTAAAATAAAGGTCACAAAACCATTCATTGAAACCTATCCTCTTTGTGTCCCTATTGATGAAACTCCATTCCAACTAATCATACGCCTTATTCATGTCAATTTGGATAATCAAATTGGAACCCACCGCTGACTTGTTGATATCATCTACCAACACTTTAAAAATTCTGATCACACCCTGAATATGGTGGCCTTTCATAATCCCCAATTACTCATTAGATACAAAATGAGGAATTATAAAATTGAGTCTTCGGGAAATGATAGAATAAACAATTTTATAGGAAACAATGCAAAAACATATAGGTCTGTACTGTAATATACTAGAAGAATCATTAACCTTGGGGATCAACACCAAATGGGTTGCGTAAACACTTATATTGAGGGAGCCACATCTTATGTAATCGCATAATTCTTCAATAAACAGAGCTATAATAAAATCCCTTATAGACATGTAAAAGGTCCCCAGGAAACCATCAGGATCTAGGGAACTTCCTGGATTCATACTAAAAATGGTGGATTTAATTTCATCCTCCCTAGGCATGTCTAATAGGGCTTTATTATCTACATTTTCCAAATTACATGGAATACAAGCCCAGAAGCTTTCTTCATCATCATAACTAATTTAACCAAACTGACCCCGCAAACCAAAACCTGCCAAGATCTCCATGAAATGATCTAAATCCAAGTTCCAAGTGACATTCACGTATAAGGGGAAAGAGCCATCCACCAACTTAAGTTTGACCCTCCATTTGAATAGTTTTTTCCTTCAAATAGGCTAGGAAAAAGGTCGTATTCTGGTCACCCTCCTTCTACTAAGCCTTGTATATAGTTCTGCAAGACTTATCAATTTCAAAAACATTATTAGCCATCAGGGACCATTTTTCATAGAGAGAAACAAGTTTCTCATATTTCCAAATCTCTTGTAGCTCCTCCTCTAACTTGCAAATAGATTCTGATAAGGATTCCATCTCATAATACTCTGTAGGGTTGTCCTTAAACCAAGTTATAATGTCCCTCATGAGATGAAAGAGATGCCTAGGAAGACCAACCCATTCTCCCTTCACCTCTTCGTATCCCCATGAAGACATAACCATCTCCATGAAACCCTCCACCCGACGCCTGTTTCTTGAGTAAAAGTGGGAGAGCATGTCTGATCCCCCTTCCTCTGGTCCCCAAACAACAAAGCATGATCAAACAGACATCGAGTCTGTTGTGAGACTGAGGCCCGTGGAAAATATTCCAAACCATGATGGTTTGATAGGCACCTGTCCATATGATTCCAAATACGGTTGGTGCCCCTTCGATTATGACACTAGGTAAACTTACTCCCATGGAACCTCACGTTAAGCCGACCTGACAAAGAGAGGAAGTCTCTGAATTCCTTCATGCAACTTTTGAAGACACCGAAACCACAAATCTTCTCAATCATGCCCATGATTAAGTTGAAATAACCACCAACATACCATGGAGAAACCCAAATGGTGCTATAGCACCCTAATACCCTGAGGGTCACCACTTCCATAAACAAAAGAGAAAAAATACAATCTCATTCCCAAAAGAGATCCAGGTAGAGATAAATTGTGACATAGTGACCAAAAAAAGAAACCTTAAAAGGCCTCTTCCTACATAGAAATATATGCATATTATCTGGGAAAACATGAAAAAAAAATTATTGCAACCCATCCTCTTATCAAAACCAATGATCTTAACAGGATCTTGTTTTGGTTCCAATATGGCCACCACCAAGGCTTTGTATTTTCTATACTCTACAAAAATGGAAACACCATTAGCCTATTCCCCCACACCCCTTGCATTCTAGATGGTTTTAGAAAACCTTAAAAGAGACGATGAATGGCTCATCCACTGCAAAACACAAAATCGATGGTGAACCAGCCTTTATCAAATTCATGGATCTTGAATGAGTCACTTGACCTACGGAACCCGAAGGAAAACACATCTTAACTAGTATGCCAAACTTCATTCCTGAAACACACACTGAATCTGACAACACTGAGAACCAAATTGACCATAATAAAGGTGGAGAACCACTCTCTTCCTATAAGAGATAAACTATGATCATTATCTGAGGCCATTCCCTTGAAGAACGAATTTTTATTAACACACCCTATGAAAGGGTCTTCTCTGAGACTTGGACTTCCTCTCTAACTGAACATCGGTAGCACAAAGAGGGGAAATCAGAATGGGATTATGAGACCTTAGAAATGAAAACTGAAAGCCCAGTGCCAGAGGGAAGAGGACCCAAGAAACCAAAGGAAAATTACACGCAAGCCTCATGCATGGGATCCAAAAGAAAAAAAACATGATGGAGAACCGCTGCCATTTGTAGACGCCTCCCACTGTATACCCTGCAATTCCGACTGTTGCAAGAAAAACCAATTCAGAAATGGTATGATTTTTGAAAATAAATATCTGAAACAACCATAGAAACTTTTTCGGGTGATTGATAAACCAAAATTTAATATGAACCTCCTGCCACTGAGTCATCTTCAACCTCCGCATGGAGGATGGAAGGCATGAGAAAAGCCAGAATAGAACCTGAATCTCCATACAAGGAGGTGTCTTCAACCTCTGGATCTATAATCGAGGACCAACGATCCTTAACCAAATTCACCACAACCGCCTCCTCCTCTAGGAAAGTAACTCTCCAATAGAATGAGGGGAAATCCAAAGTAGTACGGGGTACCAGACTCTGAGAAGACATGGGACTCGCCAGTCTCCTACTAAAACACACAATGTGACCTTGAAGAACACATCCCCCAAAGAAATGGGGTGACGCTTGAAACACCCGCCGCTTCTACCACCTAGAGCCATTATCAGATCACATAAAAAATGGGACAGAAACTACTTTGACAAATCCAACACCAAAAAGATCCTTATACAAGACAATTCTAGAAGGCACAATGATCTGTCATCGGCACATTGAAATGAGCCCCACAAATAACCCACCGCATGAAGGATAGATGGATTTAAAAGTGGAAATGGATGGATCAGATGCTTAATCCAAACAGCCTCCATACTTGATTCTCTATCGAAAATATATTACTACGGTCACCTCGAAACCATGAACCTCCACGAACCATGCCTTCTATCTTCCCTTGCCCAAGGGTTCACAAATATTCCCTACATGAGAACTGGATGCAAAAACATGAATCTTTGAACTCTGACACTGCCACTGGGAGCTGTAGGTCCCAAGAATCCAAATAACCTTGAAGAAACCTAGAGAAGGCTTTTCAAGACCAAGCCGACCCACTAGAAAAACTCTGAAAAAGATGTCGCTTCCTTCTCCCCTACAAACCGGTCTACAACTAGGGATTCCCCCTACAGAATCGAAGACTGCTTCTCTAGTCAGATCGACCAAATGCAAGGGAGACTAGTGTTGATAAAAGATACTTAATTTCTGGCAATTAACACCTTGAAAATAGTTCAATAAATGAACAGCCTCACCCCCTAAAGTAGAGAAGATCCCAAATCTGAAATAGGATCCTTGGAAGACTATTGAGTAACATTGTTGAGCCCACTAGAGGAGAAACATAAACCACAGTAGCCGCACCGAGAATAGGAGCATAAGCTATATATTTTTTCTCAGTAAGAATCAATTCATGTAATAATGATTCATAAGTATTTCTCAAAATAATTTAATATTCATTATATTTTACAAACACACACCCAAAAATGGTATTAGTTTAGTTTCTTTGGAAACATTGAATTCATTCCTCTAACATGTGAAATATCTTCAATATCCACCATAAATAAATTTTTAATTAGAACTCATATTAAAAATAAATTCTCTATATCATGTGGAAAAGAAAACATATAAAAAGGGTGACCACAGATGCTTAGGAAGGGTAAATGAAGAAAATACCAAATAGAACATGAACATAAGAATGAAAAAACATGAACATCACCTTTGAAAATCATACAGCATATGACATTAATCAAAATCATTAGTCATGAAATAAATATTGTAAGTTCATAATGTATAAATCATAATGGAACTCGAGCCATGAGAAAATATAATTGACATAAAACATGGATTTTTGGAAAATACACACAAGCATAGAAAATTATTTCCATATTATCCATGGCTCATTACATGACAATGATAGTGGATACATTCCTTTACTAAATTGAGTTCACTTTTTGTTCTAGCCCTATATTACTAAACCAGATTTTTTTCCCATTCTAGCACTATATTACTGAATTAGATTTTCTTTTCGTTCCAATAATGTCTATCTCATGAGATATAAATATTTACCCAATGCATTAGAGAGATATATATGTCTTACCAAACTCATAATTAATTCATTCTTACGTGTTCTATAATAACATAAATAAATCATTATATCATAACCCAAAGAATAAAATGTTTTTCTTAAACATCATTCTAATATAATCTATATAAAACAAATCGATTTAATAAATATAATTTAATAATAAACAAAATTAATCCATCGTAATAATAGGGAAAGAAACATAACCCTATTTGAATAATGTCATCATAAATGGAAAATATTTTTTTATAAAACACTTGAAATTAATGCTGGTAGAAAATATCTCTTATTTTTTAAAAACATTTTCTTTTCTCAAAACTCCAAGTAATTTTAAATGAAAAGAATTTCATTGAAAATAAACATGAAATCATTTAATGGAATCCTAATGGAAATAAATTGTTATGAAAATGTAAATAATTAATCATGTAGTATAAGTTAAAATAAAATATTATTCTTGTACATTTTTTAAAAAGTTGAAAAATACTTTATAACGAAAATAACAAAGGATTACTTTCATTCCCTTTAATAAAAATTAACTAATGGGTAAAATTTAATTTGTATAATTTTATATGTATAGAAAAAATATTTTGAAATACATATTTAGGAATCATGGATGTGGATGTCAAATATACCCTAGTAAATACTTACATATAAACAATCACGAATAATAATGAGATTACAAAATTATTTTTTACCAATTTATAATCAGTTGAATAGTATGACTCATAAAATAAAGAAAACCATATGCATATTTAAATATCATAATCTTCATAATAAGAATCATAAAAACATCCATGGGCAACATAAACATCACTCAAAAGAAATATGTGTTGTATAAGTCATATGTCCTACTAAAATAAAAATGAAACAAAATAAACCCAAAATTTATATCTGATATCTTTTGATTGTATCTGAACCCCCTATATAAAAATTTAATTTATTTATTACAGAATCATAGTTATTTTTATAATATCATATATGATCATATTATCATCATTCTTTCAGTATCATTTAATTGTTACTCATTATTCAGGTATTTACTACTTTATGTTCTTATATATGTTTTGTAAAATAAGGTCCATTTATCCTTATTAGGTAATATTTATATCATTAAAAATTATATTACATTCATTTGTATATTAATTATTTGATGGATATCATAAAGAATGAATAACATCGCATCCTGGAGAGGTAGGTCGTTCGTATGCATGAGCGGTGATATCATTCCGATTACTATCAAATGGTATGGAATTGGATGATAAATATGTTGTTATAGAATCCATATCATATTATAATAATAATATATAGTTATTATTTCCATCATTATATCAATCCATGTAATGTAGTGGTGAAAACAATATGACACCCCAGCGTGGAGATGGTAATCCATATGTACACATGTGTGGTGCTTTTGTTTTTCATAGGATGGATAAAAGGTTGAATATGGATGTTCCAAAATTATAATAATATATCAATAGATAATTGATTTTGGAGTTCTTAATTTATAATGGAATCAACTCCTGATGTGTAAGTAGGAACATAAAGATGTTTGAATGAATCAGTAGAAGAGATTACATATCCTTCGACGCGGTCCCTCTAGATCTCCTCTTAATGGCTCTAGATTTGGTCTTTTGAGAAGACCAAATTCTCTAGAATATAAATAGGGAAGTTTAGAAGATAAATGGGTAGTGGATGAAAATTTTTTAATGCTCAATGTGAAGTGAAGAGGTGAAGGATTAGGTTCCCTTTTATAATTGAGGGGAGGGACTCTTTTGGGATCCCGAAAAATATTAATTTATAATAAACTCAAACAGCATAAAAACCATAAAAATATATTTATTTTCAATATTAGATGAGATAATGTTTTAATATCTTGAAACAATAAATTTTATATAATTGTTTCTGTCAATTTAAACAATATCATTTTAATTAAAAATTAGTCAATCTATTTAATTTCAATTGTGGTAACAAATATTTCAATATTGAATGGGTGACATATTCAATTATTTGATGTAAAATAGATAATAAATGAACCATCATGAATATTTTTTGAAATATAATAATTATTTTATATTTTTAAATATTAATTTTTGATTTTTAAATAATTTAATAATACATAATTTTTTAGACAATCAATAGTGTCAATTTTGGAACTATTCCATTTATTTATTATTTAAAATATAAAAAATAGATTTTATCCAAGAAAAGAAAATTTATTATATCACTAATGGGCCAGAGTTATTAATATAATTAATTGGACATGTCAATTAGCTCAAATTATATTAATGTTAATATGTATAATAACATTAATTTGATATTAACATTATTAAAATAATTACTACATCTGTATTTTATAATTATTTAATATATGTATTATTTGAATAAAAATAATAAATAAAATACTATGATGATGATATATCATTTATATATTATGGAAATATTTATAGACGAATATATCTTCTGTAAAATTGTACATTACAATTTCATTATGTATTAAAAAATGAATGCGACAATTTTAACATGATTTTAAATATAATAATATATGTTTCATAATATATTATATTTGGATACATATGGTGAATAACTTTACCCTTGGATGATTATGGTTAAGTAATAACTGACTAGTAAGATTTGGTCACATTTTGGGGTCTTTATGTCTTTATTAACATTTTAACAAAAATTATTTAATTGATTTTTAGTCAATTAAATAATTTCTGCATCATCAATATATTAAGTTTTAAATTAATTATTTATTTCTTAATAATTAAAAATAAATTATCATGATCAAGAGAAAAAAATTATTTTTCAATTTGTTATTTACAATTCAATTTATATTATGCATAATTTTATATTAAAAATTATTTAGTTATTAAAATTTTAGTAAGAAATATTTAACTTTTACTAAAATAAAATATATAAAATGTCATAATATCATCCATGTGGCTTCCAAAGTATATAGTTTCCAATCAAGGGCGGTTTTGGTATAATATAGCTCAACAAATGAAATTAGGACAAGTGTTATGGTATTTTTATTATATTATATTTCCCCTTAATTAACATATATACTTTTTTACCATAATAATAAAAATTTCTGACGTTACTATTCATAATGACCAAAAATAAAATAATGAATTTTACATAATTTGGGAATAATGATTCCCAATATGGAATCCATATTAAAAAACTCCAAACAAATAATTTTCAGTAATTAATTTAAAATTAATACTTTTGTCAGAATGAAAAATGGTTTTTTAATTTAAAATATTGCCAAATATTGAAAAAATTTACATAAAATTTTATGGGAAAATATATTCCAATGACCAAAATTATATTAAATGATAAAAATATATTATATTTATACTTTAAAATAATTCAATAATATAATTTATCCACACAAATTATTTTGATGAAAAAATTGGTTATCAATTAATATTTAGTATATTTTTATTATTCATCAAAAAATAAAACTTATTAGAAATATAAAAGAAATCTATTCAAGGAATATTTTTATATAGTGATTCTGAATAATAATTTTATTTTTCTTGATATAATATATAAAAGTTTCATAAAATAAATTTTAAATGGCTTCACCATCAAAAGGAGACAAAATTTTAGTTTTAGGAAAATAATTATTTTACTAAAAAAATGAATTTGTTCTTATACCATCTCTATAAAACATATAAGATGAATTTTAAAATTTATATTTAATATATTATATATATATATTTAAATAATAAAATCATGCAAGAATGATTTTAATATTTTATAAACTCACTAAATTTTATTTAAAAAGTTTTATTGAAATCATTTTCTTTTATAAAAAAGGTGTTATTTTAATTTATAATTAATTCTCCACCAAATAATTAAGCATTTTTTCATAATTCAGTTATTACAATCAATATATGCCATTATATTTACTAGGTTATAAGGTAACATAATAATATTTCATTGTTCTCTTATACTCTATCTTCTGTGAAATGAAATCTTTTAAAAGAACTCGAAATTGTGCATATAACAAACCAAACATAGTGTTGTGTATACTGTAATCTAAGAGGGTGTTGTGTAGAGTGAAGTCTTATCATGGGGTAGCGAACAACATAAGACATCAATTAAATTAAAATAAATCCATCTCATAAAAATATCGGGATGTTACATCCACCTCCTTTAAATCCTATTGGAATAAAATACACCACATATTTATTCATCTGGACTACCACATATATAAGGAGACATGTTTATTTTTTATTCACCACTTAACATTGATTCATTTCAAATTTTCAACACAACCACCACAAATGGATCTATTTTAGGCATGTATATGGACTAAAATATCCACAATGTGATTCGAGTCATTTTCATCCCAAATTTTTACAAAACATTATAAAAGTTTAGATAATTATTACAATTTGATATCAATGAAATGATTAACAATTTGGATATAAAGGATCCATAATAAAAGTATATGGACCATGGCCTAAAAACTAAAAGATGCATGAAAAAAATATTTATAACCTAGAATAGTTATTTTAATAAATTATTTTTCATAAATAAGTGATAATATGTTATATGTGGTGACCCTAATTTTTATCACATGACTATAAATCATTTTAACGTTAAAAACATAATAGATTTATAATTCTAGGATCAAGATGTATAGTTTCTTGTAAAAATCAGTGTTATACAAAAATTATACCTAATAAAAAATCAACGTTATTTAATTTCTTCATCTCAATATTCTTAGTGGACCTCACATTCTCCTTAGTGTAATAAATCACATGAGGATATACACTAATGAAATGGATGAGCTAAAATCCCAATAAAAGGCTGAAAAAAGGACATGAATCAATATATCATGGATGAGTGTAATAATAATAATCATTATTATATAAGCATAGTATTATCATGAAAATCATGAGGTAAATAATGGAAAATGGCGTGGAATGTGGAAATGCGTAAAATAAAACATCATGTCTTAGTGGTTAGATACCACACATAGTTGTGAATAAAGCTAGCATCATATTAATGCATAACATATGTGCATAATCATCACATCATCATAGAAAAAAATATAGAATCATGTTCATGAATAATACACATTATATCATTATATATATGACATTACCTAATGCATACAAGGGATATAAATTTCTGATCCCACCTGTCACATAAAAATATTGCATAATCATGGATTCCACATAGAACATATAACAACCATAGTCGCAAAATTATACTTGAAAAGGAATTAGTTTCATAATAACTATATAAATAATTAATTTGTGAATAAACATTGGGGTTAAAAAATTAAAAATGGGTAAACAATACCTGTGTTAAGGTTCATAAATATTGAGTGAATAGAATATAATCTCTAGAATAGTTAAGGTGTTTTTTGGAATGAATAGTTCTAATGGAAAAATCATTATATTTTTTAACTGAAGATCTCTATCACTTCAGGCTTCTATGGGGTTTCTCCAGCACTGACTAGACCCGTAATTCCTTCCCCTCATAAGGGGGGGGGGGGGGTAGGGGAGGGTTCAACTTTCATTCTTCCACTCTTTGATGATCCTTCCAATTTTTATTTTCATTTTACGAACTCGGGGTCCACCCCACCTTCCCAAGAATCGTGTTTACCCTAAGGTTCTAGGTTTTTCTATTGGAGGTTTGTTTCTCCCGATTTACCATACATAATTGTTAGAAGCTCCATCCATGAAAAATATCACTTTAGTTTCCCACTTTGGTCACTAGTGGACTTCTATTGAAGTGGTTGAAAGGCTTATCAACAATCCATCGGGTCTCATTCATCGAGTTGTGGTTCTCTTTCTCAATTCTCGACAAATGATGATTCCCCTATCTTGTAAAGAAGACATGGATCTTTCTTGGTCCAGTTAATCATGCTCCATAAACCAGTTTCGTTTTATCTTCATTATAATTTCCTTTTTGTCTACACGTCAATCATGATCCTAAGACCTCCATAATTTGGACCCTCATTCCAATTTTTCATCTCGTTTTCCAAAATACTTCAATTTTTCAGATGATTGGAAATCCTGTTGGATGCTTCCTGATTATGGATAGCATATCCCATGAGGTTTTCCATCCCATTGAACCCAAGATATGTGTTGAGGTTGATATATAAAAACAACCTTGATACATCTTGTGAATCTTGATTTACGGAGAGTACAAATATAAGCAACTAATTATCTATATGTAATGGACCCACTATTACCTATATTTCTTCCACCAAGGTCATTTAGCTCAAAGATGTTGTCATGAGAGAGTAGCAATGCTTTAATTGCATTTTTGGAGTGAGGATTTATAGAATCAGAAAGGGAATTTAAAAGGAATTTGTATGGTGGTTATAGAGAGTAATAAATTATTTAATGTCAATCCTTCTACTTATATGGAAGCTATGATTCATTTTCTCCTATTTTCTCTGAGACTATAAGGCAATTCAACTGAGTCAAGACTCGAATGGTCGATGGAGTTTATACCTATGGATGGCCAGAGTTTTTTTTATGGTAATGATAGAGTAAATTAGGGAATTTCTAGTTTTCACAATTCGAAGATGCACATGGGCCAATCTAGTAAGAAACTCAAGGGAATATACACTAGTGATAACAAAAATAGATTTACTTTGTTGGGTGATGGACAACTAATTCCGTTTAAAGGAGGGAATTGTGAGGATGTAAGAAATGAAGGGTTTATTTCTTAGGGAGGGAACAAGGATGTATTTTAATATTATATGGATACCAATATGGGTAAATGTTATTTTTAGTGTATGGAAGTGGAAGAAGATTAAGTTTATATAAGTTCTTATAATAATAAGAGAAATATAACCATTATAAATTTAGAGATCATCACCAAACATGTAAGGATGATGAATGCTCAAAAAGACTACTCTAATTTACCCTACCACTATTTACCAGATCGTTTTATAAAGTATATCTCTTGAAAAAGAAATCACTTGATAATA
Source organism: Viscum album (assembly GCA_963277665.1). Lineage (NCBI taxonomy): Eukaryota > Viridiplantae > Streptophyta > Magnoliopsida > Santalales > Viscaceae > Viscum > Viscum album. The sequence goes on along the minus strand of OY728139.1, from coordinate 460,502,359 downwards.
TAAAGACAGTTGTGAAAAGTGGAATAAAAAAAGACCAGTCTTCACAATAAGAGGAGAAATATTCTCCTAGTGAAGATGCTATTGGATCTCAGCCTAACAAAAAAACATTCCTGATCAGAAGATAAAGCCTATGCTTTCTCCAAATTCAATTTATCCTGAGAGATAATATTTATATTTTCTTTCTCCTTTTTCTATGCAATTTGGTTCAATGTATATAGAGACAAAAATCAAACGATCTGACACAAATACGCTTATAATGCCCTCAGAGGTTCTAGGTCAGCCTAATAATATGATAAAGGGACCAATAAAGTCTAGGACCTAAGCCTCTTCTCCTTCACCACACATTTACATGATCAAATGAAGAAGGATCTTATTACACATGATCTGGCATAAAAAGACTGACAGCCCCCCCAGTTTAGTTGCAAAATTTTTTTTTTTTGTAGTAAAACGAATCAGAGGATGTGTAGATCCATTCATTTCATATTCTTCTTTTGTTTTATAGATTCCTTTTCTTTTTATAGTTATTTTAGTTTGGTTTCATATTTCCTTGATTATTTTCTGTACAGTTCGTAGTCCTCCACAAAGTGGTTTCTTCTTGAAAATCATAAATACGAAAAAAACTTATACTTATAAAAAAATCATGATGGAAAAAGGTATATACTTGAATAGAATTGAGAGGAAGAATAAAATTATACTTAAGGATCATTAAAGGAACATCCACACTGAAAATTTTGGATAAAATAGATAAAAACCAAAGAAATGGAGATTGGTTCGAGAATCCCCTTACCTATATTCCAACTATATGTCTTCACTTTTCCCCTCTTGAATAATAAACGTATTTTTATTAAAACAGAGACACATAAGTGAATTATTGTATTTTATTCAACTCTTTATCAATTAAAATCATTTAATTGTATTTCTTAATTTCTATTGATGAAATTAAAGCGTTTTGATATCTTATTTTTGATAAATATTTCCCATTTCTTTTTTTATTTGAATAATTTCTAAATATTATTATTCACATAATTACATGATTATTTATTTTATATTCATTAGGATATCCAAAAATGACGATGGTTATATGTGTGGACATGGAATTTTTTCTGTAGGAGGCTAATCTACCTTTGACGGAACATTGTTTGGAGAGAGGGAAACAGAAGTTTAAAATTTATATATACATATATATATTAGTATGATAATTATAATAGGTTAAAAACAAAAATATAATGTTAAACTACTACCTAATTAACTTTTTTATGGTTTATTAAGAATTTTTTGGTGGGAAAAAAATAAAGAGAATAGAATGATGAAATAAAAAAGAGACAGAAGTGGATCAAAACTAACATAATAATTCTTGTAGCTTCTCTTGTATGACATATAACTCCATTGTTATTGGAGATTTATTTCACTATAATGTCCCTAAAGATTGTATAGAGATTGATAGGGAGAATTTTGGTAGATTATGGGCTTTGGAATATAATGGAGAAGTGGTTTTCCTGGGGGAGGGAGACGAGTTCTTTATACAAGAGGTGATGAGTATTTTTAAAGTAAAATATTGTATCAAATAATATATCGAAGATAAAACTTATAATAGTAAATTTTTGACATTAAAAATCATATTTTAACAAATTATAATTAGTATAATACTTTGAATATCCATTATAATATAAATTCATTTGTTTATTGAAAAGGAGTGTAGAAAAAAGAAAAAGGATTATTTCACCGAATAAATGTTGAATTTTTTCGGAATGTTTTTTTATGTTTGTAAATTAAGTATATAATATTTTAATAAATAATTTATGAAATAAAATATATAATTGAGTAATTACTATTTATAAAATTTATTATTTCATTATTACATCATGAATGATGTAATTTACGATACATAAGTTATGTGGAAAACTATATTCTTACTATTCACTTGAATAATGAAGTAATTCATAAAATTACTAAAAAATAAACCTTGAATAATTTTGATGTGATGATTTAAAAACATTATATTAATTTCATAAAAAATAATTATAAAATGGGTCATTTAAAAATTTATTATAAAGACAATTATTTTAAAAATATACTGTAAAATACAGTTTAATAAAAATGCTCTTATATTTTCTTGGAGTTTTTATCATGATATTTACTTTTTGGAATTATAATATTTTTATTTACATAAATTAATCATGATACATAAAATTCATATAATTTTTTTTTATTTTTAGTTAAAATTACTATTCCAACATCCTTGTTATTATTCTTGTAACACCACAAGATTTTGTTAATAATGTTTTTCATATTAATTAATCTTTTTTATATTTTTCATTTCATGTGACACTAGAAGTTGTTCTTTATATACATATATATATATTAAAAAAAGTTAAATATTCTTTTCATATAGAAATGACTTTGATTTCACTATAATAAATATTTTTTGGGCTTGCACTGCACGTAATACCAACTTAGCTTTCACTACCCACAACACCAACATGGTGTACTTTAAACGCAACCCATATGTTTCTATGAAAGGTAATTTTAGTGTTATAATTATATAAATCTGATAATTATAACCTATAATTTTAAAATAGTTTTATTAATAGTAATAAATAATTTTCAAATATTATATATATATATATTACATATATAAAACATATATTTTAATGATATATATGATTTTTTGTAAAGTACAGACATGTTTAAAAATAAAATTTTATCGAATGAACCACATTTAATAATAAAATTAATTTTAAATACATTAATAAATTCAGTCATATAAAATATGATTCATTTTTAATTGATAATTTCAAATGCATCTTAGGGTAAATTTTTATGATTTTTCTCATAAATATTATTTTTGGATGAATAGTGAAAAATATAGCTTTTTAAACAAAAACTGCCTCTTTGTTAAAATATTTAATAATATTAAATTATATTTTAATTTCATTTTATAGTCAAATTAGAACAATTATACATATATTAATACAATATATGTCATTTGAATCAATTTAATTTGTAAATTGAATATAAAAACATAATATACATTTGAACTTCTTTCTATTTTAAAATCATATAATTTTATCTCGTATGTGGGATTAACCATAATTTTTTTTTCTTCTATGAATTTAATTTCAAAAAACCAAATACACACCATTTAATCAGTATAATATTTAAATTCTAATTACATTATGTTCATTTATGACAAAAATTATTAGTAAAAGTGAGTAAAACTTATCACATCGATTAAGGTAAAATTAAGTTTAATTAGGGACTAAAACATAATCTTCGGAGTCCAAATAACCAATCAACATGCCTAAAACCAATGTTTTATACATATATGGTAAATTATCCTTAAAAAACTTATTTATATTGGTTTTTATAACTTTTTTTGGTAATATCACGTGCAAACATAATTTTGTTTTTCAGAAATTCCATGTGAGTCATTTTGATTCCCTATAAAATGCCACCACCCATCCCATATCACCAAAACTCTAAAAATGATTAGTTTCAGCCAATATATACCAAATAAAGATACCAAAAATCATCTCTTAATCTTTGATTCCTTCCCTTGGGAATAAGGAAATCCATGGAATCCTTTTGGTACAAAGAAAAAGTAGTTACCCGAATATGAGGTAACATCTACTCTTTAATACTTCCCTTTTATTTTCCTTATTCACACCTCCACCCCCTTTATTAAACGATTATATAAAAAATTGTCCTATATATACTTTTATTTTTTTATTCTAATTGTTTTACCTAAAATATTAGACACCTCCAAATACTGGGTAACAAACTTACTATTTATCTGTACGGTGAACCAATGTCTCACTAAACGACGATTGTTTAATTTCCCATGATGAATCTCATAGTTGTAATTATGTTTGAAAAACTATTTATATATTTTATATGTTCTTTTTATGATTTATTTATTCTTTTTTATTCCTTTAAAAAAATACATCTTTGTACTATCAGTTTGGTGTTAATATGATAATTTCATTTCAGGAAGTGTGTACTACCACCCCTCAAAGAAATATGATTCATTCATACACTACATGGACTGTATTAAGTATGGTTTTAGTGAATATATATGATATATATGATATCATAAATCTACTATAACAATTATATATATATATATATATGTATATACACATATGTATATATATATGTTATTTATTTTCTTTCTTTCAACAGGGCTATTAAACCGAAATAACGTTCATGCATACGTACGACCTACTATCCTAATGAATGTTGTAAAAATTTTCTAACAATATATATTCTATGGATTATTATAAAAACTAAATACTGAATATATATAATATTTATATCTTGGTTTACATTATTGAATCATGAAATAAGTATATGGAAAAAAATATAAAAAATTAAGACACATACGAATAACAAAGATAATGTTACACACTGTTAAACCATAACATATGATAGTTGAGAGGCATAAAATATAAAGTTATTTAAAAAATTATATGTTATTAGATATATATATATGGTTTTATATAATATTTAAAATAAATTTATATTGATTATACATGTGGTTTTAGCGAGTACTATTAGAGTTAAGACACAATGTAATGGGATTTCATCTTAAATTTTTTCATGAGATCATTCTATTATCTCCACTCATTACATATTTGTGGTGTATGTACAGAAAATGATTTTACTCTATGTATAATATAAATAAACTTATATTTATTCACATATCCATTTTTTTATCGTTGTTTCACTGAGTATAAGTTTAAAATGTTTCCAAGTCAGTAAAATAGTTTTGTCTCAATTTTCTTTCTTTGAGACTCTTGTTTTGTTATGCACCTATATTAGTGTTTAGGTGTATATACTTATTTTTAAATAATATATAAAAAATATTAAAATTTAAATTATATTTTATGCTTCATTCAATTTTATTTTCATTCATAGAGAGTATGATCCCAAGTTACCAAGTAATAAGTGTTTATGGAAACAATCTCATCGCTTCTAAAGGCTGTTTAGGATTATGATTACTTTTATGAAATATTATGACCCATCTCTCATGAAATTAAAGAATTTTATTACCTTATGGTTATTCATTCTATATTTATGTATTCATACCATATTTATACTCTTTTTTCAAAAAGAAAGTTTGGATCAGGTTTTTCGTAAATCTCAACATTACCCACTCTTCTTTTGGAAATATATGTTTTCTAAAAACAGTTACCAAAATATTGTATGATTATATTATAACAATTAAAGATATTTTCCCCCTTTTTATATTTTCTAAAATAATAAAATTAATCTTCTTCTCACTTTACAAACAAATCCGTTTTTAAAAATATTTATCGTGCAAAAGGAATTTCCTTTTTTAAATCATACAAAATTTACGGATTTACCCACATTTATGTCATTAAAATTTCGTTTTCACTTTTAAAAGGATATTTTTTAATAATTGTTTTGTTAAAGTAATTCTAAAATCCTTGGTTTTCAAATATTTTTCAATATTTCTTTATTATTTTTCATAGTATTTTCAATGAAATTGATTTCAAAATGTTTTCATGATTTCTTTTATGTTTTAGAAGACTTCTCAAAAAATGTTTATAAAGTGTTAGGATGCTTATTTTAAATATTTTCAGGGAAAAACATTTTTGAAATGATTTGATGTTTTAATTATATGTTTTTAAGATATTTTATAATAAATTTATTTTCAAATAGTTTTATTTATTTATAATCCTTTTACAAAGAAGATTAGATATTTTCCTCAAGAAACAGTATTGAAGTATATTTCAAAATTATTTTCCATCTATGATGAAATCATTTGATGTTAATCATGACCATAAAAAATGATATAAAGGTCTCATTCATATTATTTCAAATAATGGATAATTCTTAATTACATGGTCCTTAAGAAAAATTTTTCTCTTTCACAAGTTATATATTTATGAATTCTATTTCTCTTTTGTAGGTTATATGTTAATAAAATTCATTTTTCTTTATCTAGTTATTGTTTTGAAGAAAATATTATGAATGTATAATCTCTTTCAAATTTTTATGATATTATTTAATTTTTGTTATACCCATTTCATTTCATGGGTTATGAAATGATTTTGTATGATTTTGTTGAACATATATGTATGATTTCATTATAATATGAGTGTGACTTATATATGATGAGACAGAAATAGATATAATTAAAAAAGAAATATGTTTATTATTATAGTAGTAGAATAAGAAAGGAAATAAATTCCATATTATAGGTTAAGAGTGAAGATTGAATCTAGTTCCATAATATAGGGCTGCAATGAGGAGTGAAACTAGTTCAGTAATACCAGGATGGAATGGGGAGTGAACCCAGTTTAGTAAAGGACTTTTTCCATCAATATGAAATTTTCAGTGATGCGTTGAGTACTACAGAAATTATATTAAATTATTATGTATTTTTCATGATTACATGTTTTGTTACTATGTTATTATATCATGGATTATGTTCTTTATTTCCTTATGACTCAAGTCTCATGAAATTCCAATCATCATTACGATATCTAATATATAGGGTATGATGTTAAAATGTTATTCAAAATTTCCATTACATTTTTTTCATGTTATGCCTATAAATTTACTTTATTTACCTTACTATGTATTTGAGATTACTTCCTTTCTTATGTTTCCATTCCCCAGGTTATGAAGAATTTTTTAGGTAGATGTATTAAAGGTGGATATATTTTTGAGACATTTTTATGATCATTCACCGGGTTGGAAGAATTGTTTTTATATGTTTCCTGAGACATTAAAATATTATGGTACTCATGCATGTATTTTTTTATCTATTGAATATTTATCTAAAACGATGTAATATCCATGTATGTAGAGCATGTGTCACTATAGTTGGTATCAAAGGATTTGTTTAGTCAAATTTTAGAAACTATAATTGGAAAACATTAATTAGATCCCTAGTTATATTTCTAGGGATATGTCTAGGGATTCCTCTATGGATATTTATAAGTATGATTTAATGTTTAGGAAAATGTCTTGGAATTTTGGTAAATGGTCGAGTGGGTGGTTTCCTACAAATACATCCCTATCTAGATAATAAATGTGGATGTGGATCAAGCATAAATGTACCTAGGGGTAACAACTCTGACAAGATTATCTGAGCCTAACTCATTGTAATTTGGTACATGATGACAGGTCTTCCTTCAGACTTGATTTGACACTCCTATGGGATATTTATAGGAATTCATAAACTCTTCATCAACTATTACAAAGGATTTAAATATAAGGTGGATTTTAATAACCTAGGATGAACCTAGGGTGTTATAAATTAAGGAATGTGTCATGATTTAGACATCATATAATTAATTATTTTCCTTGTTATATGGTTTTCTATTATGGTAAGTAATAATCACACTATGCTTATGGTTTTAGTCAATTATGGGAAATAGAAGGAAATGGATTAACATTGAATATGATGTAAAACTTTTTGATGAAAAGTCAAGTGGGATGATGACTGGGGAAATATATTTTGTGATCATGCGTAATTAGTTTTAACATAATATGATTAACAATGTATAACGTAACCAAATCTTGGACTCACAAAGGAAGATAAATAATGAGTTTGTTAGGAGATTGGGTAATGGGGACCATGAAGGAAAGAAGATTCAGTTTCCTTTGTGTCAAAAATTTAGAAAGAATCACCAATTTGAATGTCATAGAGCAATAAGAAAATGTTAGGACTGTTGAAAACAAGAAAAATATGTAGGTGGCTACAAAAGAAAAACTGAAGAGTTCAGTTAATGAAATATAAGATAATGTTATCCTCCTCAAGATATCATCCAAGGGTAAGTGTTTTTTGTGTGGATTAAATACTCATTATACAACCCAAGGTCCCATGATAAAATATCGTAAAGGAAAATAAAAATGTGGTGTGAGTAATTATTACATTACTGATGATGAGAGACTATAGATAAAATTTGAAAGGAAAGATGTATTGTGTAATAAGGTGAGGTATCCTTGTTAATGGAATAAGGATGACGTAGAATAATAATTTTTTATGTGTTTGGAATAAAAAATTTATGTTATATGAATGTTGAAATATTTAAGGATTGTTATACTTATATTTTTTTATCATTATTTAAAAGTTAACATTTAACATTCCCCTTGGAGTGGGGAAGTGATTTAATAGAAAGGTGATGTTTTGAATATCGGAAGGTAACTATTAATATCTTATTTATATTAAGACAATTATATTATGAATAATTAAATTGGTTAGTGTTGATTTCCTTTGAACTAATAAAGTGCATGTACAAACTAGTCCACTCTATAATGGATGAAGTTTACAACTTCTTGGAATTATGGAATATATCCTATAATATATGGAATAAGGAAGCATACATTTGTTTTTAAAAATTATTTATGGTGATTCAGGTTGAATGCAAGTTCTAAAAGAATATACTATGATGGTTTTCACATGATTGGAATGTGACAACCAAGATATAATCTGTGATATATGGGGGATCAATGTTAAACTATTTTCATGAAATTTTTTTATGGTATTGGAATTTATATTGTTTTATGTTAAAAGGTTATCTATTCATGAAATGTTTAAGATAAAATTTGGAGGAAGTATTTATGTGTTTATATTGTATTGAAAACATTAGTTAAAAGGAAATTTAGTGAATAACCTTATTTCAAGGATGTCCATCATATTTTGGAAATTATATTAGTATGGTTTTATAAAAGGACACCACATATGTCAGGTTATAAATAATATTTTTCAAAAAGGTCATAGGTCATGAACCCAAGAACGAAGGATGATAATGGTTTCATGCCAACAACTAGACAACATAATGTCCTGGTTAATGTATAATTATTTTTGAGGAATAATTATTTATGATGAAATACTTGTCCTACATTATATGTTTTGATATTAATTTTTTAGCCACTTTCATTATTAAGATTATTTATATTTAAATAGTTATAAATTTCATAATTTTTATGAGCCATTAGATATGTTAAATGTGTATTTTAGAACATAAAGAATAAAGGACAATTTCGGGGAATCCATTACATGATGTGATGGATGAATTAGAAATTGATTGAAGCGCAAATAATGATTGAAATTTTGTTTATATAAATACGTCCAGAATGTATATTTGCCTATATGCTTGGTCAATAATATTGTTAATAAACATTAGGATAATGATCAAAATAAAATGTGTTTTCATAATACATTAATTTTGTTGAACCAATGGCCTTTTAAATTTTCATTGATTTAGGAATTTTAGGTCCTCATCTTTTCGTTGATCATTATTTTGTTTTTGATTGATGACCTCAATAACTCCCAATAAATATTTGTGCCTTTCCTCCGTGTCTAATATTCACACCCAACCTATACTCTTTTATATGGAAACCCAATTATATATTACTTTGGGTAACCGTTATCGAGTAAAATTTCCCTTTTGGAATAATTTTTAGTATTATAGATTACTATGCATGTTTCTATGAATGAAACTTTCGAGTTTTAAACATTTGACACCCCAAATTAATTTCAAGGGATACATCCATTTTAAGGGGGGTAAAATGTAACACCCTGAGATTTTGATAATTAATTTATCTTTTTGATATTTTTAATTTCATGTGACATTAGAAAAAAATATATATATATATATATATATATATTAAACACATATTCAAACATTACTTTCACACGAAACAAAATTTCCTTACGCTACATGAAATAGTGACTTGGTTTTTTCAACATGATATATCATAATCGATTGTGTTACCCATAACATCGACTTGGAATATGTTATGTGCAACACATATGTTTCTATAAAACATCATTTTATTGTTATGATTATTTAAATGAGGTAACTATAATGTATCCATATAACCTAGTTATATTAAATGTAATAAATATTTTCCAAATATTATTTAGAATCGTTTATATAGATAAAACATATTGGTAATGAATGATATGATTTTTGGAAAAGTCTTTTTATGTTTAAAAATACTTCTTTCTTGAATGAACAGATTTTAATAATAAAATTAATTTTAGACACATTAAAAATTTAAATGGTTAAAAAAGAATTGATTTTTGAATTTATAATGTCTTAATTACCTTAGGAATAATTTTTTGATTTTTATGAAAATATTCATTTTTTATGAATAGTAAACAATACTTTTTAGTTAAAAATTGCCTATTAATTTAAATAATTATTAATATTAAATTATTTTTTATATTAATTTTAATGAAAAATTAGATTAATTATAAATTTATTAAAAAAAATAGGTTTATTAGAATCAATTTCAATTTTAAATCGAATATAAAAACATAATAAACACTTGAACTTTTTTCTACTTTTAGAAATCAGTAATTTCATCTCATCTGGAGGATTAACATTAATATAAATTTTTATACATTATGAATTCAATTTACAAAAACCAAAATAAAAATAGTAATCAGTGTAACATTTTTTGTCTAATTAGATCTCTTTTATTTTTGACCAAAATGATTAGTATAAGTGATTAAAATTTATCATAGTGATTAAGGTCAAATTAAGCATAATTAGTGACTAAACCAAAATATTAGGTGCCCAAATGACCTATAAACTTATCCAAAACCTATTTTATGGAAATATGTATTGAAAAAACTTCAATTAATGATCTATTTTTGTTTTTTATGAAATTTTGGGTGTAAGAGATTGTGTACACCAAACTTCTTTTTAAACATTCCAAGGGAGTCCTTTCCATTCCCTTCAAAAGGCCACCACCTCTCCCACATCCTCAGACCTCTAAAACATCTTAGGTTATTCCAATAATTGTCAAAAAAACTTAAAAAATAAATAATTTCTTCCTATAAGGATTACCATATGAAGAAGAAAATCTTAGGAGTCCTTATGACTCAAACCAAAAGGAGAAACCTAATTAAGAGGTAAAGTCTTCTCTCAAGTCCTTCCCTTTTATATTACTACTCCACCCCTCCATTATCATTATTACATTATTTCATAATAACAAAAATAACTTCAATATAATAGTAAATTTTTATTATTATGGTTTTAACTACAATTACACACACCTCCATCTAATGGGTAACGAACATACTGTTTATATGTATAGTGAACTACTGCCCCACTAAACGATGATTGTTTAATTTTTCATACCTCCTGTAATGGTAGAAATTATTATGGAAACTCTAATTATATATTTTATATATTAATTTTATAATTTATTTAATCTGATTTATTCATTTTACAACACATGTCTTTTACATTTTATTTGGTGGTAATGCGATAATTTTGTTTGAGGAATTACAGATTAGTGGCCCCTCAAAGAGATATGGTTCATTCATACACTAAATGGATTGTATTAAGGATGGTTTTAGTGAATATATAAGATAAATTTTATGTCATAAATCCAATATAATAATTATATATATATATATATATATGTATACGTACATTTAATTTATTTTCATTCATTCAACAAGAAAATTAAATGGAAATTTCATTCTCACACAAGTACGACCTAATATCTCCATGAATAGTGTATTATATTTCATATATATATATATATATATTATAGATTATTATTATCCAAATATAATTGATATATATTATATTTATATCATTTTTTACATTATCAAATTATGAAATATGTATAAAGAAAAATAATGTAACCAATTAAGACACAAATGAAGAACAAAGTGAATATTACCCGAAGTGAAAACATTACATAATATGTATAATAATAGAGTAATATAAGGCAATTACAAAGAAATAAACTTTATTAGATATAAAATATGTTTCCCTAAAATATTTATACTAAATTTATATTTCTTATATATTTGGATTGAATGAGTATGAAAAGTGTCAAGACACAAGGTTAGGGGAATTCATCTCAGCATTTATTTCCCTGAGATACATACTATGTTCACCACTATTTCCTTTTATTGGTGTCTATGATGAAAATTATTTTATTATATTTAAATTATAATTAAATTTATGTTTATTCATATATCCATTTTTTTATCTTTATTTCATGGCTTATATATTAAAAAATTTAAAAAATTGTTAAAATAGTTTTGTCTCGATTTTCCTTCTTTAAGACTCGTTTTTATTCTTCTAAATTCATTTTGAGTTATATATACTTCTATTTTATAATAAATATAATGAATATACATAATTTAATGATATTATAAGATTCATATAATTTCATTTTCTTACATAAAGATCATGATACCATGTAACAAATTTATGAGGGTTTATTGAAACAATCTTACTCATTCTCAAGACAGTTTATGATTATGATTAATTTGATGAAGTCTTATGACCCATCATTCAAGAAATTCATGATATTTCTTCACTTATAGTTATGAATTCTAAATTAAATTATTTTTACCATATTTATAATCTTTTTAAAATATGATAGTTAGTAATTATTTTAGAAATTCCTTAATTTACCCTCTCACCATTCAAAAATCTATGTTTTCTAAAAACGGTTACATTAATATTATACCACTATCATGTAATATTTAAAAGAAATTTTTAACTTTTATTAATTTACGACTATATTCAATAGAATATTTATTTTCTCTTTCTGAACAAGGAATTTTTTCAAAACCTTTTACCATGCAAAGGGAATGTTCTTTTTACCTCATAAAACAGTTATGGATTTACCCGCCATAATTTCTTTAAAGCTTTTTTTAAAGGATAATTTTTAACAAAATATTTTTAAAATATAATATTCAATGAAATGATATTCAAATCCTTTTCCATATTTCATTATATGTTTTCAAATTAATTAAAATTATATTGTTTTCAAAAATATTTTCAGTATTTGGTTTCTGTTTTCAATGTGTTTTCAAAGAAAGAGGTCATTAAAATTTATAGAATATTATTTTATTTGTTTTCAATGAAAATAGTTTTCCAATGTATTTTTATTATTCCATATATGTTTTGAATATATATTTTATGAGAATTATTTTAAATTGTTTTATGTATTAAGAATCCTTTTTTAAAGAAGATATGATATTTTCCTCAAGAATTGTTTTTGAATGATATTTCAAATTTATTTTATTTATAAGATGAAATACTTTAATTTTACTCTTGTGATTCTATGAAATCATCTAATGTTTCAATTCAAATTATTTATATGAATGGGTTATTCTATATTTCAAGGTCTTTATAAACCCTATTTCTCTTTTATGAGTTATATCATTATGGAATCTATTTGTCTTTTAAGGGTTACGATTTATATGAAATGATTTTCAAATATATATCTATTTCCATAGGTTATGATATTTTTATAGGTAATGATAATAATTTTCATTCATGTGTCATAATATTTGTTTTAATTTTGGGGCACTTGTATAGAAGATTTTATTTTGGGATGGATTGGACCTATATCTCCCTCAAAATATTTGGGTAAAGATATATATCTAAGAGATAGACATGGATGGATTGAGAAATGAACATGGTTTAGTATTATAGGGCTAGAATGGGAAATTAATACGTTTCAGTAATACATGGAATGATGAAGAAGTTAAATTAATTCAGTAATATAGGGATGGAATACAACCTGAACTCAGTTTAGTAATATAGAGAATGAAAGGGGGTGTGAACCTTGTTCAGTAAATGAATTTTTCCATAAATATGTCCTTAGTAGCGATGCCTTGTCTAATAATTAAATCCTATTATATGATTTTTTTTCTACAATTCCAAGTTTTATTCTTATGCTATTCTATCAGGGATTTTGTTCTTTATTTTATTATCATTCCTGTCTCATGAACTACCAATGTTCATTATGATATTTATTATACATGTATTGTTCTTCAAATGTTATTCTCATGTTTCATACCCTTTTTTCATTTTGTGACTATTAATTTCTTTTATTTACCTTACTGAGCATCTAATCTCACCCCTTTATTAAGTTTTATTTCCCTAGGTTATGAAGAACAGTTTTTTGTAGAGGTACTAAAGGAGGAGAAATTTATGGAAGATATTGAATATATTTTACCATGATAGAATATTTTTTCCATGTTTCCAAAATACACTTAACTATTGTGGTCCTCAGGAATGTATATTTTTGATGTTCTAAATATTCATCTAAAATTATGTGATATCCATGTATGTTAAGCCTAGGGCGCTATGTTTATCAAGAATAATATAACTATTCCCAATAGACAGGTTAATATTCCAATGATCACATAATATTCCAACTATCATGACACCTCAAACTTATACCACTCTATTATTTCACTTAATTTTCAATTATATTTCTATCAAGGTTCTATACTTTTATTTACAATAATGTTTTTGGGTATACTAAGATTTTTCTTCTTTAATATATTTTTTTTTCATTGGGGTGATGATTATAGTATATTGGGGTGATCCATATTTTCCAATTTAATATTTTAGATTTTATATTGGTTTCTAGTTTTAATGTTTTGAATTTTAATTAGATTCATTACTAATTAATGTAACAGAATCTAATAATGAGATAATGACTTTATTGGATTTTGTATTTTTTTATTTGTGTAATATTATATAATATAATACATCACACATGTATTTAAAAAAAATATTACTAATAAACATTGTGTCATGAAATTATTCCCCCCATTATAAATTTTTTCCATGAAATTTGAACATGTTTTATCAGTTGAGAATATGTGAGGGTACAACTATTTCATCATTTCCTTTGGTATCTAAGTGCACTATTCATACACAAGGTTCCATTAAAAACCATTGAAAATGTTATTTTTATTACGGTATAGAAATGTTTCATTATAGTCCAAGATATGAACTTTTTGTTATTCATATGAGAGTTCATTATCAAGTTGTATCAATTTCAGATTCAGTACATGTCAGGGTTCAGGTATGTATTTCCTCAGGAGAGTAACAAGCAACACATCATGAACTCGTATCCATATTTGGTGTAAGTGAAATCTGATAGAACAATTATCCTATACGATTAAAGATAAAAAAGGGTCCAATGTACCTAAGGGAAATCATACCTTTCTTTTCAAACCACGTGACTCTCTTCCACAGTGATATTTTAAGGAAAATTTTTTCCCCAACATCAAACATTAAATATTTCGGACATTTTTATCATAGCTCTCTATTTCTAACTTTGAGATTCTTTTATATGTTATTGGAAGGATGAAACTGTATATTTCATATAATTCACATGATAAGGCCAAAGTATCGTTTTTCACCATCTTTTTTCCCTCATGTTGGAGTTCTATATCGCTTCCCATATAGAGCTTCATATGGTTTTATTTGAATACTCTATTGTATCATATTGTTGTATGATAAGTTAACTAGATGGGGATGTCGATACCATCCTCCTTTAATTTCCATTAAGATGGATCTGAGCATTTTCTACTGAATCTGAATATTCCTTTCAGATTGACCATCAATTTGGGGGTGATATGCCATGTGAAACTTAAATTCAGTACTCGAATCATGCTAAAGAATTATCCAAAATTTATGAGTGAACCTTGGATCACGATTAGATATGATCAAAATTTGAACATCATAGAGACTCACCAAATCCATTTACTTATACGCTGAAAAGTTATTCTATAGATAAATCATTCAAAATAGAGTTTAAATGGGTTTTCTTGGTATTTTGATCAACCAAACCCATATTGAACTATTTCCTTCAGATATATTTTAGAGAATCGTGAAAAACAATGTAGTGAAATTTTCCCATTTCCACATCGGAGTAATAAATTTTTGCATCATCCCATTAGAATTCAGATGACAATATTTCACTTTCTAACATACCATCTACTATGATAAGTACTCAAAAATCTCATTTTTTTATTTTTTCCCTCCTAATGTTTTCATGAATATCGTGATACATATTGGTACATCTATAATGTATAGGGAAAGATGAACTATGTGAATTATCCAAAATATCCTTCTTTGACACATCAGATAAAGGCACCAAAATCCATATTCCAACCGAATCACACCATCATCATCATTGTAGAACTCCTGTAGCTTCCATTCCATTAATTCCTTCATGATCTATTATACCTCTAGATCATCCCTTTGTTCCTCATTGATCTTCTCTTGGATGGATTATTATGAAATAATTTGTTAAAGGTAAGATTTATTCCATACCATTATGATTTCTAGATCCATCCTTTTCATTACTATGATGATTGGGTCATTCTAAATCAACAACATTTATAGAGTGTCTTGTTATTTTCATCTAAGAACATCAACTAACATATTTTACATTCAAAAATGGAAGTTAATAGAGAAATAATAATCCTTGATTAACACTAACCATATTATCTGATGCATTTTGATCTCCTTCTATGTGAATATATACATGAGACTCTTATAATCGTTATATATGTCACACTTCACACCATAGAGATATTGCATCCATATTTTATAGAAATATCACAAATTATAACTCTAAATCATATTTCGTGTAGTTCAACTCATGTATCATCAAATTACATGAAGCATATTCTATTAAATTATCATTCTATATGAGTATGCAATCCAATCATTTCTTTAGGAAATCACAAAATATAAAAAAACAATTGTTCGTAGTGTGAGTACATGTGAAGTGATTTTCCACATTTTGATATACATGAAGGCTTTGTAACATTCTTTGGTCTAGACGTTATTTACCCCTTTTCATGTTACATAGATATTGGTGTTGAAAATAATGAGAAATTTCTCAAAAAATGTCATTAGTACCTATCTTAGACAACAAAACTAATGATTTATGTAAGAATAGTGGGCTTGGGACAGTCCTAAATCACTATTCTTAAAATATTCCTCGTAAATTCCCTCACTTGTGATCACATGCCCACGAAATGTAACCTAATACTTAAAAAATTCATATATTCTAAACTAAGAATGCAATTTATCCTCCCATAATGTCTTCTACACAATCATAAAATACTCACATTGTTCCCCTTTAGTGTTGGAGTAAATGAGAATATCAACTATAATAACTACTAAAAATTTATGATGTTAGTATTTAAATAATATTTTCATCAAATACATGATTATTGAAGGGTAATTAGTATGTCTGAAAGGAATCACTATGAACTCATTATTCCTATACATTGAATGGAAATAAGTGTGTTGAATATCTTCCTTCCTAGAATTTAGTTGATTATATCAAGAATGAAGAGGTATAATTGAGAAGTAAAAAACTCATTATAGATGATAAAAAAATCATCAATATTTGGAAGATGATAATTATTATTTATAGTTATCTTATTGAATATCTAATAATCAATACACAGTGACATCGAACTATCCTTCTTCTTAAAAAGAGCTCTCGTTCACCCTAAGGTGATACGCTTGGGAGTATGAACCCTTTATCTATGCTCTCTTATAGTGGATTATTTAACTCTTCCAGTTTCATCATGGTCATCATGTAGGGGATTTTTGAGATAGAACTAGTATTGGGTGTGAGTAATTTTTATAACTCTATCTTATAATATGGTGTAATTCTGGATAACTCTTTAGAAAATACATAACAGTATTCCATCTCATTGGAAATTTCCTTTAGGTTTATTCCATTCATTAACTCAACCATTTTGGAAAGATATTTTTCTTCCTAGGGTATCAAAACCCACACTGTTGAGGGATATTGAAGAATAGATTATTGATATTCATTTCATTTGTAGTGTAGAATGGCTTCATTAACAATATGAAGAGTTATTTCCTTTTTTAACAATTGATGTGTGATTTATTTGATGGGGGACAATTAATTCCTAATAGAGAATCGAATTCCACCAAGGTAATCACATTGATATTTTCTGGAAAAATATTCCCGCATATGTTAGTAGGATAAGATTCCAAAACATGGGTTGCAATGATTGAACCACAAGGGTTTTTTTATGGATATCTATATTAAAAGGAATCAGGTCTTATATTAAATAGTTCTATAAAACTTATAGTTTATATAGGAAGCATAAAACCCGACTCAATTTTTTTTCATTATTAAGTGACTTGTACGTGTACCATGTACAACATAATTTTCATCACCCACTTTAGAAATAGGGATGAAATAATAATTCCCTTTCTCCTTATTTTTTTTTGGATGCTGACGAAAATTAAACTCAAGGAACCATAGTTTAGTGCACCAGATTGCATAGTTCCCATACTCCAAATAGTTAATGAATTAAACCATAGGTTGTGAATTTAGAGTATACCTCATTTCCTATAAAATGTTGGACTTATTATTTATTTCTATTTGTTATTCATGAAAATGGTGTCCTTCTCTCCCTCACTGGAAGAATATCTATATCCCATTGGAGAAATTACCCTAATTATTCTTCCATTATTTTAAATTAGTGGGTATTTAGATAATCTTTACTCCTTTCTCATTTGACAAACCATCTTGAGACATAATTCTCTTAATTTTATCTACATAATCGAGGGACCATTCTCTGAATACCATAAATACATTGAGACAAGAACAAATCACTTCTTTACAAATCCTAAAGTCTTAGATTTCGAGAGCCTTTAAATGGAGTGGTTTTAAAACACTAAATAATATATCTAATTTTATACCATTCTTGCTTAAAAATTTTGAGGTGTATCTTGAAATAATTGTGAAGTTTTCATTATAATCTGTGACATATTCACCTTGATTTTTCTATGTCAAAATGAATTCTCTCTCAATATTTGTCAGATGAGTTTCTGAGGGAAATACTTGCTAAGAAGTATTTTTTAAACTCTTACCACTATATATCAAATGTTTCATACTTTGTATTCATGTTTCTAAAAAATTCCTACAATTGAATGGTTTATCTATATAAATGATAAATGGCCAAAGTCACCTTTAGAGTCTAAAAATAATGGATCAACGAAGAGATATTCTATATTGTTTTAACCCAAATTCCAACAAGTGGTTAAAATGTTCCACTAAACATCCATGGTCATTTCCACATACAAAAATCAATGGATAGTAGATCCTTAATAAGTAACGATGGTTGATATACATGATTCATGTTATTATTCATATCCTAAGATAGATGGGATAGAATTTATATAATGTTATGAACTACACCTCCCATGGAATGGGGGGTGTTGTTTGGACCATCATTGATTTTTTTTCACATGGGTTGTTGGACTGGTTTCTACCGATTCCCACCGTTTTCTATATTATAAAATGTTTGAAGAAAATGTAATTAAAAATTAATGAATAATTTTTTATTTTATATAATTAATAATAAAGGAATATATAATTGGATAACTATATTTATCATTTTTTTAAAAATTAATCTTGGATGTTTTGTCTATATATATACTTATAGTTAAGATTTTCAATCTTCTTTTCAATTACTAATTAGAAAATTAGCAAATCCATGCTCTAATACAAACTATTGGGAACCTACTTTTATAACATGAATATTACATGATTTTAAAGACAACTAACATAACAACATTACAAATCCATGATCAAATGGTTTATATCTTGAGAAAATTATGCTCATACAAAACATTAACATAATAAAATAGAATAATTTTTTAATTCCTTCTTCTATATCTTATTATTTCCCATCTTAATATACGTATTACAATAAATCACATGACGATATACATCAATGAAATAGGGGAGTTAAAATCCCAGTAAGAGGATGAATAAGTGGTACGAATCATTACTACATGGGTGAGCATAAAAATCATGATCATTATAACATAGTAATATTATTACCATGAAAATAATGTGGTAAAAATAAATAAAGGATTGGAATATGTTAATTCATAAAATGAAACATCATGTCTTTTTGTTCAAATACCTCACACAGTTCTGAATAATGCTAGCATCATTTTCACGCAAGACATTTGTGCATAACGATAACATCATCATTGTGAAAAAAATAGAATCATGTTAAAAAATAATACAGATTATCTCATGAGATAATCACATTAACAAATTCATTGGACGAATATATAATTTTCGGACCACCTATCACATCATAACATTATATAATCATACATGTCAAAAATAACATAAAACAGTCATAATCATAAAATTACGGATAGAATGGAATGGGTTTCACAATATATTTATAAAGAATATATTCATGAATAATCCTTGGGGTTTCAAAAATAAAAATGGTAAAATATAATTTTTATAATAATCATCAATTTTGACTGAATAAAAAACACTATCAAGAGGAGTCACGATGTGTTTTTTAAAGAAAATTTAATTTGAAAAAAATATTATATTTGCTGTAAAACAATGTTTGAAACATGAATTCCCTAGAAAAGTGTGGGAAAAAATGAAATTATATTTAAAGATAATTAAAAGAATATAAACACTAAAAATTTAGCATGAAGGAGGTATAACCCAATGAATGTGAGTTTGGTTTGAGAATCCCCATACCTTTATTCCCCCTTTATTTCATTAATTTTCAGCTCATGCATATTAAAATTATATTTATAAAAACATTTATCCATCCAAGAATAATATTAATTTATAAAAATATTTATCAATTACAATCACTGGATTTTATTTAATAATTTTTTATTTGTAAATTTAATAATTACGATATCTTATTCTTCTATATCATTTTCTATGTTCATTTTATTTCTATATATTCTTCAATGTAATTTAGAAATTAATATAATTAATTACACAAGCGTTAAATTAATATAATTACATATTTATATATTGTGTATTGTTTATAATATCCCTCTACGATGATGGTTATATGTGGTGATGAGTACATGTCTCTTTAGTTTGTTAACTTACATTTCATGAATCATTGACATGAGATCAGGAAAGAAAAGTCTAAAACATATATATGTCAGTATCTATGTTTTCATATATAGCAGTGTGATAATTACAGTTGGCTAACATCATTAATAAAATTATAAATTACATCTTATTTTATTATTTTATGTTCTGGTTATAAAAGGGTTTGTATAGAATAAATGAAAGTGAAGAGGAAGAAGAAATAAAAAAGAGAGTTAAGAAGATCAGAACATACTTAATACTTTATGAAAATTCTCATGTACGACACATTAAATCCTTAGGGATTAGATTTACATTGATATAGAATAACCATATGTATTTTATGGTTCTTGAGATAGAGAATTTGGAAGATATTGGGATTTATAATGGCTGGACGGATTTTTTAATAAGGGTTAGTAAATTGTTTGTTTATACATGAGGAGAGGGGTATTTTTTAGAATGAAATATTGAATAAAATTATATATCAAAGTTAAAAATCGTAATAGTGAATTTTTAACATTATAAATCATATATTAATTAAATATTATGTGTTTCAGACTTTAAATACCATTTATAATTAAAATTCATTAGTATATTGTAATGGAATGTGGAATAAAAATTGTTTTTTTAGGATTCACTTTTTACGTTATGTTTTGGAATTATTTTTTTTTCATATTTTAATGAATCATTAATGAAATAAAATATTTAATAGCTGAAATTGAATATATATATATATATATATATATAAAGGATTATGTCATTATTATATCATGAAAGAAGTAATTTGAGATGCATCGGTTATGTGAAAAGCTGTATTTTTACTATTTACCTGAAAATTGTTTTTATAACTTATTTAAATATCACCCTTGGAAAATTTTGATATTATGATTTGAAAAATGATATTAATTTCACTAAATTATGTTTCTAAAATTGGTAAATTTTATTTTTAATATTGAAAATAATGATTATTTTAAACTACATAAAAATACAATTTATTAAAAATGTGCTTATATTTTCTTTGATTTTTTTAATCATCATATATATATATATATATATGTATTATAATAATTTAATATAATTAAATTAATAATGATTAATATTATATATACATAATCATTTCTTATTTTACGGTAAAAGTAATATTCCAATAGATAGGTTTTTATTTCCAACAGTCAGGTTACTATTCCCAAGGGCCTTGTTACTCTTCCAATAGTCACATTACAATTCGAACAATAAATATATATATATTCTTGACCCTTAATTTTTTCAATCAATATTCAACTTAATATATATCAAGGTTTATTATTTTAATTTTTTATAATGTTTCGTGGTTTACAAATATTTTTCTTCATATATTTTGTGTTTGTAGTGGGGGTGATGATTCTAGTAGATTTAGAAGATCCATATTTTCCAAATTTAGCTTTTCTATTTTATAATTATTTCTAGTTATACTATTTGGAATTTTTATTGGTTTCTATAGATATTCAGGAAAAAATACTTAGTAATGAAACAAATTATTTTTTGGTTTCTATTTATTTTTATGTGTATAATATTATATAAATAATAGTATACATATTAATTCCAAAAACTAATATTACTTTTCAATATTAGGTCATTACATTATTATAAAATCATATATGGTATGTGATATATGATTTTTTTACTAAATAAATTTATAGTAATTCAATATTTATTATATAGGAGTTTGAAACACTAACAAATAAAGACACTACTTGAGTTATGAATTTCTCATATCACTTTTATCTTTAAGAGATATATTCCATATTCACAACTTTTTTATTTTGTGGTGTATATAATTTCCAAGAATGATTTTTATGATGTTATTCTTAAAAATTACTGTGATTTAAAAATCCTTCTACGGTTCTCTCTTTCTTTGGTTTTGATTCAAAGGATACCGATACAATAAGAGTTCATGTAATAATATTAGTTAATATATGGATTTTCACTAATAAATTTCACATAATGAATATTAAATGGTTATCATCTGATAAAACTCATATATTTTCTACTCTAATTTTTATTACTATAATTTTCAATTAACTGATACCATTTTCACTCTTTTGTATTTAAAATGATCTAGGAAATTTTTTTATATGACAACTGAAACTTATTTCCACTTTAGTCCACAAATACTAAATTCCATGTTAATACTCTTTAAAAAACTATTGAATTATATTTAAAACACATAATTTTTTTAAAAAGGTTAATCTATATGACTTTGAGTTATTTAAAAAGGTTTAAAAATGAATATTTCATAATGTTTTGATGAATATATTTTTATGTTTTTTTCAAAAGAATAAATTAATATTTTCCTTTTTACATATGTTATATGAAAAGGTTTTTTCACCATCAGTAACAATATTTTCATTGATGTTTACTTTAAATACTTCCATGGTTAACTTAAAAATAATATATTTTTTGAATATTCCAGAAATTTTTTAGACTTTTTTTCCAAGGGAAAATTATGTTTTATCATATTTTAAAATAATGTTTTGAGTGGTATTATAAAATTATTTTTCATCTATATCGTCATCCTCTGATGAAGTTTATGATTAATGAGGGTTTTGATCTTATGATAACATCCAATTTCATAGGATTTCATATAATGACGATAATTCCATGAAACACATTTCTTTCCCACTAATTAAATATATCATATTGATATCATTATGAAACCTATTTCTTTTTAATGGGTAATGATTTATGGAAGGGATGGATATATAATGATCTTGTCACACACATATGTAGGGTTTTCATTATGTGAAAATTTGGTTTATTAAATCTCTCCAGTGCATTGTATAAAGAGTTATATATGATGAGGTAATTATAGTTAATGATTTAATTTTATTGATCTACTATGGAAAATAGGTAGATGTTATTCTTGACATAAAACATCATTTCTTGGAATTTAATAGCGTATCACACATATGATAGACATTCTTATGAATTGAACACATAGATCCTTATTGATTTTTGATGATCCATGTATCATGTGACATACTAATGTTTTATTTAGTATCTCATGGTATTTGAGTATAATTATCTATTGATAATCACATTTTCTCATAATTGTATGCTCATAATATTAATAATTATGATCAATGATTAATATCTCCCATATTTACCCTTACTAAGAATCTATGCTCACCCCTTTTTATGTTTAATATTTCACAATGATATGATTAAGAGTATGAAGTATGATGAGTATAGAATTGTACCTTATGTTAATAAATATGTAATAGAATATGATGATTGTTATTGAATAGGTTTTTCAGGTTTCTAGTCTCCATGTACAATTAATCATTATTTTTTTCATGTATGATTATTTGAAAGACATATTGTATATTCACCAAAAAACATAATATCTATGTATATTATGCTTGTCTCACTATAATATTTTTCTTTATGTGTAGTTTATCAAAGGTTAAACAACATAATGGTTTAATATAGTATCATATTCTGCATATAGGATATCTATTCGATCAATTTAGTTGGCAAAGTGTCTCAATAAGATTGACTAAAAATCCAGTTATCAACATTATCAACTGAATCCTCATCATATTATTTATACTACTTTGAAGAGTAGATATGACCTATATGAGAACCCAGTGATGTATTTCAGATTAATAGTCCTTCTTAATTTATGGTGAAGCAGCCCCACCACATTATGCTGAATATAGAGTCTATATTATAAATTATCATAAAACACATTCAATTGAATCAAGAAGGGATGCAAAATTTTTTATTCTAGGCAAACAAGATACATACTTGATGTTATTATTAAAATTAAAACAATAATTTTTAAAATGTATTTTAGTTGAGAATTTAATTTTTTCTCATACCACATACCTGCATATCATCCATAAAACACATCTTTGGGGAAATGAAAAATAATAAATTGATGATAAAAGATTCTTAGTTTGGGTAAGAATATAGTGTAAGCTATTAGTGCTAGAATTCTAGGATATGGCCATGCATTATAACCATGTATAAAAATAATAATCAAGATTTACTGTACCATGGCTCCTACCAGTGTGGAAATAGGGGCATGATTATAGCCAAAATTGCAAACCATGGCAATAGACCTGTAGTCATGGTTTCCACCTTGTAAGTAGACCTATAACCATGGATTTGAATCACGACTATAGATTATCCCATTTAAAGTACAACTACAGTTTGAAACTATGGCTATAGGTGTATTTCCATATTAGAAACTATTTTATTAGACATTTAACCCTTGTTTCCACCATGGAACTATATCTATAGCCACAGTTTCAAATGGTGACTATAAAATTCACCTTCTAGAAAAAAATTTAGGGAAACTTACATGGAAAAAGATTTTCATTGTCCATGCTTGTTTGTTTATAATGGAGAAAAATAAAATATTGATATTTTCCACAAACAATTCATCATGTCAATTAAGTCAATAATAAATATAATCTGCAATGATATGTATTTAAAATCTACATGAACCATCATATTTATTTCAATTCTCTCATTATGGACTCACATGACTTGTGCCACAATTCACACAATCCATTAAAAACATTTGTTCCTTTTGGACTTCTGGACCCAACCCATAAGCCCTTGGAGGACATGTTCTTCAAATATTACCCTCTTGAATGATGTCATCATTCCCACCATAATTCCATAAAAAAAGAAACAATTAAGGGGATAACTTTTTCATTTCATCTCAAATATTGAATTGATACCTAAATTATTTACCTGATACATAATGGAATATAGTGGTATGGTGTTATGACTATGGAAGAACTAGATAAATGCCTTGAAAAATGTTACACATTCACTTATAGTAGACAAAATATCTATAGGAGAAGGAAATAAAGGGTATGATCATACCCTATAACATGTCTAGGAATAATAAACCCTAATTTTTCCATAATTCATAAGTCAAATCAATATTGAACCTATAAATCAGTTGTAATTGGGTTTATTTTTGAATAACCCAAACAAATGGA
This sequence comes from Viscum album, assembly GCA_963277665.1. Lineage (NCBI taxonomy): Eukaryota > Viridiplantae > Streptophyta > Magnoliopsida > Santalales > Viscaceae > Viscum > Viscum album. Next base: position 460,476,656 of record OY728139.1, on the reverse strand, counting down.
CTATGTAAAAAAATTTATTTACACATATCTAGAAGAAGAAACAAGCCCCAAATTAGAAACAGTAGGTACATACATGAGTGAGAGAGATCGAGTGAGAAATGAATAATAAATAGAATCATTCAATAAATAAATAATAATCTTTCCAAAAACTTTGGGGAACAAGAAAGCTACCAAAAATACCAACTAAGCTTAAATAAAATCAATCAATAACAAAATAATAGAAATAATATTTTTTAATTCATTTCAATAATGGAGATAATTTTCTTGTAATTGTTCTAAAATTATGGATTAAAAACTCTATAAAATATCCCTTATTAAGAGAATATTTGTAAATTTTATGAATCCATAAAAAATATATGATTTATAAATTTCAGGAAATAAAAAATATGTTACATCTGGTTGATCACTCACCTAATTCCAAAAAAATTCATGAAATACGATTCAAGGGAACACATCAGGTAATAATAAAAACTAATCCTAGGTTTCCACAGCAAATGGTCTATGTGTAAATCCAATTCTCATCACTAAATTCACTAAGGAAATTTAAAAAAATATTCAAATAATATAAATGTACCCTGATGAACCCATGTCTTAGTGTTGTGTAATTAGACTAGTTCACAGAATAATAGAATTTCCCAAACAATGAATATTGGAAAATAAAGAGAATATCCACACCCCTATATAAAATAGTGGTTTTGAAATAAGTATTAGTTATCGAAAATAGATACCTTATTAAAAATAATATTTTAATCCACACATATCAGCCTAAAAAATTGTTGTTATACAAGGATATATATTAAGAAAATAATAGAAACACCCTCAGGGGAGTATTATTCTTAGATTATTCCACTATATGTTATATTTATTACTTGGAGGGGTCATTCTAAATTTTATTGAAAAAGAAATTTTTTTATTGTCTCAAGTGTTGACCAGTTATTGCATGTTATTTGTGTTATCCTGATAATGGATATCTAATAAAATTGGATGAGGAGGTGTAAGAAATTGAAAACAAAAAATCCTTAATAAGTATGGTGATAGAGATATCCCACAATGACATAATTCTTTCGTTGATTACTTTAAAATGAGATATGACTCACTGTGAAATGATGAGGAGTAGAAAGACATTTATATGTATTATATTCATAGATCAGAATTATAATCCTTGATAAAAATAAAAATCTCAATAATAACATAATTCCTCTTGAGAAGGAATAAATAAGTTAAGAGATTTTAAAATTGATATCTTAGAAGAGATAAATATTTCCAAGGTAAATTTTGTAGAATAAGATAATTTTTTTATGATTTTAAAGAAAGGATTAATATAATCCTATAAGAACTAAATGATTCTCAATATTGATTCCTTAATGCTGAAAATAACATGAAGAAGATGATAGAAGATTTTGAAAAAATAGCGGGGATTTAACTTGAATCATATAATTCTACTAAGAATACTATCCCCATAATTAATATATAAACTGCTTCTTAGTTTTCAAATGATGATAAATATGTTTTACATAGATATATAGGATATAAAAGAATAATATAAGGGATGCTGAAAAAATTATACTCCAACAACAGAGGAAGATGGATTTGATGAAAAAGGTAAAAAAAATTAGAATAAGGATAAATAAATGTTGGAATATATCTAGAGAGAAAAAAAAATTTACTTGAGAGACTCACCATTATACAAAGTATATAGCTTTAAAGGATACTGTGGGTGTAGTGGGGCATTTTAAAATAATTCATATAACTACTAGCGTAACATGTATCTTCCATGGATGTTTAATTAATCAAGGAGGAACAATTCATAAATGAATTGGAGCACTTTTATAAAGAAGAAGAATAGTCTCATGTGGATGTAGTTTTTATCTAAAAAGAATCAAATTGTTCCAATAAAATAAAATATGAAAAACTAAAAGAAATTTTCTAAGATGTGACCTATAAAGGAATCATGCAATTACATTCTTGACATTTCTTCATAGAAAAACATTGAAAACCTCTAAAGACTAGAATTTGTGTGGTAAATATGAGAAATCAAGGAATCATGTTATAAATCAATAATTTATATTTCTATATCAAGAAGGTAAAATCAATAAGAATAATATAATATATAATGATTACACTAATTACACACATCATGGGGTACGCACATAATGAAATTGATATAAATAAGTCTATTTTGTCTAAAGAATCTAAAATCAAGAAGAAAAAAAGAAAACATGAATGAAGATATTTATATGTTCTAAATATAGGGGATATAAAATAAGAGTGTTGAGTGATATATCATATCCCTTATTCACTTTCAAATGAAATTTTGTTCAACCCTCTCCCCATTATCCCATTAATTTTCATTATAAACTAACCTGTAGGGAATTGAAGAAATCAAATAAATGAGGATTCTAGTTTTTCTTTCACTATTAGATAGTATTATAAATCACTTTAAATGGAATTTAATGGCTACCCTGATAGAGAATAATTTATTGCGTCTCGCTAGGGGTATCAAACATGGAGATTTTATATTAAAAACACAACACTACATTGAATCTTTAAATTTAAACATCCCAACAAAAAATCAATTTTTACGTGTTCCAATTGTAATTTTTATCCTTGGTTTGATCATGAAAATTATATTTATAAAGGGAGAGTGATTATTGATGTGTTTGAAAATAAAGAGTAAATTGACTTGCACTTCAAATTTATTAGTGTATTTTTTTGAGATGGGTGCATGGTATTTATTTCATGCTAATTCCATTGAATAACTTATATATTGATATTTTAGGTTTTGGCATCACATACTAAAATATTTAGGATCTATATTGGGGTAATGGTGAATTATATCTAGTTTTATACACTATGTTATCCTACATATACTTATAGTAATAAACTCAAAGGTCATTTATAAGAAATAATGATAATCTAGTATTCTCTCACATGAAAACTTGGCTAGAATTGAAATTTAATGATAGAGAAATGTATTTCTAATGAACCCATTTCATAAGAATAATAATGAGTAAATTAGTGAGGTATAACCAAAACCTACATTACCATCACATTTTATTTTATATTAGGAGGAGAATAGAAATGAGAACACATAAATATTGACATTTAATATTATTGGAAGTATTGAAAAGAATTATAAAGAGGGTGATTAAAGTGAATATGAATGAATATATTTTTTTTCAATAAGGAAGATATAAAAATATTTCAGTATGTGTATTGATATGTGGTAAATAATTTTAGTTATTTTAATTTATCATGGAAAGGATATAATTATAGGATTCTACCTGGAACAACTAGGTGGACATGTTCAAGGAGAATCCCTTTAATTCTGAATTTTTTTCTCTAATATTAAAGATAAATACCACTAATGATGGGTAATAAAACATTTTTTACTATATTTTATAGAATTTAAAGGTCCTTAGGAGTGTTTGAGAAAGCCCTAAGTTGATTAAGAATTGAATTTTTACCTATGTAATTGTAAATATTGATTTATACAAGCCACATAAAGTTTCATTATGAATTGAATTAACATTGAAAAGGTTATTAGAAACATTTAGAATAGTGAAAAGGTAATTCAAAATCACATTGATCTTTGTAAAGGTTAGTGTCACACTACATATAGGTAAATATGAATTCAAGACCATTGTTAAGGTAACACTAAAAGTCTTAAGGCTACATAGCAGTCCATTTCAGATGAATAAGGGTCAGTTAGAGGTAACATCACTTACACAAATGTAATTTATGTCCCACATCAAGGTAACACTAGAAATAATGAGTTTTTTATAGCTAACTGAGTACCTATATAAAGGTAAAAGACATTACGTAAAGGTAAGCACATATCTATTTAATGTTTATTAGGGACACGAATAATGGAAAGGAGATATGAAAAGGTTAGTAATAGACCTATGTAATGGTAGTTTTCACCAACACAATGGTAAAACACTAAATGATATAAAAAGTTATGATGATATTTATAGAATTTCAAAATTATAAAAAATTAGATATACTAATTCAAATAATTATTTTGAACTTTTATTAAATAAATTAATATCATAATAAATTATAATTATTTGGATTCAAGAAGATATCAAACAAGTATCCTTCACAACATGAATTTCAAGTTGTAGTTCTGAAAGAATGAAGCTAACAAGAGCACAAAACTGATGAAATAGTGGTTTCACTATGAGTATTGTGAAATGATGATGAAACCACACCATAGTGTATTACTAGTAAGATTTTTCATGAGCATTGTGAGTAATAAATTCACCTGTGAAAAAATAGGGACTTTTTCATGTCGTAATGATATTTTTGTGGTATTTTTTGTTATAATTGTGTCTCAAATGTAAGAAGAATGAGTAACAAAAAAATAATGGATCATTCCATATTTCATTCATGGTTTTTATTTTGAGATTTCATCAATGATAAAATCACAACATGGTGACTTCTAAATTATAGGGAAGTTTATGGTGCTTCATAATTCATATAGACAAGTTTTAAGATAATTAAATTTATGAGACCAATAGAGATAATAAGGTAACAAAAACTCAAATAATACATGAGTAATTCAAATAAAAATACAATGATATCAAAATGAATATTTTTGTAGTTTGATCAATTGATATTATATTAATGTTATTGATCAAACATCATGTAAATTTATTAATATTTTTAACTATTGGTATTATTAGGTATAATTTCAATTTTAAATGAGAGGATATGAATGATAATTCAAAGTCTATAAATCATTGAAAACAAATATTCATATATTATTATATGAATATTTGTATATGAGAAAGATGATGATTCCCTGATACTAATGAAATTCAAAGATATTTTATTTATCAAATGAGGAGAAACCAATAGCAATTGAGAAAACATATTCAATTAATAAAATATAATGTTAACACATTCAAGAGATCTTATGTCTCAATGAAGGTAAAAAAGAATACCAACAATGTAATAGAAATTATAGATCTGATAAATAAGAATTGATCCTTAATGGAAAGAGGACATGAAGACTTCATGAAGAACAATGCCAACTGATCCCCCCAAAAAAGTAAATAAATCTAAATATTAATATTATTTGGATTATTTATATGATAAAAGACCTTATAACTCTATATTTTCAAAAATTTAAACTTTAGTTTAACTAAATTTATCTTTTCGTATTGATATGGAATTTGAGGAACCAAACAAATAAGAGAAAACCATAAAAATCATTTTGAGTATGATAATTTAAGAGCTTTGGCCAATTGAGATCTTCAAGGAAGTGGATGAAAACTAGGAGGGGTGGAGTCATCAGAGCTGTGCATGAGGAATAGGTGGGGAGGCCACCTTGGAGAAGCATCGTTATAGAGGTGAGGTGTCCACGTTCAATTGCAGTTTTGTGGGAGGAGAGTCAGAGATGATAGCTCACGGTGGGGTGGCCTTGTACGGTGGGAGTGAGGGGCAGCATGACAAGGGGAACCGTCAACAGAGGAGGGTTAGGGAGAGGATATCTAATGATGTAAACCATCTGGGAATGAATTTGATGCAATGGAATGTGTATTGGGAGAGTGTAAGCATCATGAGGTACACCACTAGGTGAGGAGGGTCTAGGAGATGACAGCTAACAGGGGCATAGTCGAAAATGGAAGGTCATGGAGACGAGAGAGTAACAGGAGGGGGTTGTAGAGACGAGGAAGCTTCCCGACCTATTCAAACCCTATTTCCATGAGTTTTTGTAAAGGGTGTCTTCAAAAACCCAAATATCCATGATTTAAAATAAACCATGGTTATAAATTAAGCTATAGCTACAGACATATAAAAGTGTGGTCATAAATCAATGGTTATCGGTCATTTCAATAGTAGTTTATGAATAAATAGGGAATAAATGACATGAAAATGAAAAGAAATTAATCCAAATCCATTTAATTAATAACATTAGTAAAATTTGAAAGGAATAAATGAATAATTAATAATTCAATATAAATTACCACATGAACATGAAGAAAAACCATGGTTGTAGCTAATTGAATAATCACATGAAATATCTATATATGAATTCATAATGATGGAATTCATAATGAATAATATCTAATACATTCCATATAAGCCTTGTGCAGATATATATTTCTAAAACATTCATCGGGGCATGCACCAACTTCCTGCGACAAGTTGGTTGTTCACCTGCATTCCCACTTTCTAAAGGTTGGTGAGATCTGTCACTTATTCAGGGATGTTTTCTCCTTGAACTAAATAGTATTATAGGATTTCAAAATATCCATCCATGGATTACTCCTCATAATTCTTCACCTAGTTCTCGGTCTCCCTCATAGTTGTGAGTTGTTGTTCATGAATATCATCCCCGATGCCATATCATTATGGATTCTGGTTAATTACACAGCATATGTCATGAAATTCTAAGGGGTCAAGTTAGGGTATCACCCTTTGATCAAGGGAGTAGTCATGTTGGACATCACTGGTGTGTCTAGATGCTAAATCCCTAATATTCTTGGGTATCTTCCCCTTATGATATGTATTCTCAAGGTCATGGTAGCCCAAAGAATCGCAAGTAAAGTGTGGGAATTTATATTCAATATGCATGTCCTTGAGGATTTCCTCAGCATCCCTTGTTTAACACAGGGTATGCCGGGAGTTTAAATTCTAGCAGAGACAAAATGAGTATGATTAGAACATCCCATAGAAACATATCAGGTTAGTACATCCCTATGATGGAGCATCTGAATGGTTTACTATATGATGGAATAGAACACCCAAAGAGGATGAATCTGAGGTGGTGTGTCCCATAGAGTTAAGATATCACACCGTGAAAGTTGATCTGGACACCACATAGGGTAGATCAGGGAAAGTGCACCCATGAATGGGGAAACCAAGGTTTTCTATTTGATGTGATGGAACCTTGGGGATATTTCCTATCTACACTATATAGATGAAAGGGATCAAAATAAATGTAGTTCTAATGGGTGATGAATCATGGTTTACACAAAGGACAAAAACCTAGAGACCCCATTGAAGGGGGACACTCTTGGTTGGATGGTTATGTATTGTGTGGAGTATATGCATGGATAACATCCTAAGGTAATGCAATCATCTCACTGGGATGTTGTGGCTCAGGTAAAAAACATGATTGATATTGATTGAGTGTCGAAGGATGGAGTGAGTGGGGACGTAACTGATGTGATGATGATAGTGATGTTGGGATTGAACCTCAGAGATGATCTTACATATCCCCATGGAATGTAATCAATGTCAACATAGTTTTTTTGGGGTAAGGGTCACCTGAGGATCTGGCCCAAAAAAATGGAAGCTTGGATCTAACTCGAATGAATTAGAATCTCTAAGTTGGGGCATGACCATTCCTAAACCCAAAGCCTCAAGATAGAGACTTGGATGGGACATGGGTGTTTGGATTGAACATCATGTAGGCTTCCTATGTATCTTTGTGTTCGTGAATCTAAGTCTATGTAGTTCAGGATGAGGCATGGAATCAGGGTGTATGAAAAGAACAATGACCCAGTGGAATACTGGGGGTTACACATGATTAACGGCCTAGGATTTGGTCTGACACAACTTAGGGACAGATCGAGGATGTGGGTCCCAGAAAATGGTAAAATGAGGTTTACTAGTATTTGTGGTTGATCCTTAGGGAGTTTTCATAAATACCCTACCTAGGAGTCATGGATCATAACCCACATATTTTAAAAGCATAATGTTTAGCATCATACAGGATGATGGGGAATATAGTTTGACATCATGTGGGATGAGGGTAAACCATCATGAAGTGGTCAGGACTGATGGATGACATGCTTGAATCACATAGAGCATTCCTACATACCCTTCTCATTAAGGGAAAGGATCATATTCCACGTATTTTTTTGGTCATGTATAGGGCGTACACACTATGGCGGCCTAGATAGGGTGTCATCAATGATTCTTACTCTAAGCTCACATGATTCATGCTCAATGTGATAAACAAGAGGAAACAAATACATGATGATCTTGTCATGAAAGGTGAATCCAAAAGGAATAGAATAGGTCTTTCATGTGGTTAGCATCCTAGAGAGATTGAGATTAGGTCATACAATAGAACAGAGGCCCAACAACGATAAATCCCAAAGGTGGAGGGATGGGTAATCAAGAGTACCTTGTACCCATCTATCCTATGGTCATTGAAAAAAGATGAATATAGGAGGTTCAAGGGAACTACCTTATATAAGAATGGATATGGGCTTACACCGGAGTGGATGCACTCATCCATGGATAGATTTAGTTCTGTGTATGGGGGATCTCATTCCATGTGAGGACGATCTCCCTACTGTGGAGACGAGTGGGCATGGAAAATGTCCAAGGTGGGTCACCCATCATATATTGCATCAAGATAGGCTATAATTTAAAGTCATGTATTGGGGATGATGATTTTTAGTAGTTTAACGACATGAATCTTTGACGATGAGGATTCAATCATCACCACTAGGATTTAAATGATTTGGGCTGTTCAACCCTTTGTGATGGGAAGGTACTAGCAATGCCATGGGGAGACGTGTTTGAGGGGTGATCCATTGAAGGGATTACATTAGCGTGGCTATGCAAAGAAGTGATATCCATTATCGTTCCTAGTAGAATTAGCATTATGAAAATAAAAATACATGAAGCGCCATTCAAGGGACTTTGAAATCACTTCATAAAAACATAGAGGGTCATACAGGAGAAGGGTTTGTGAGGCAAAGGGGTTCACAGGAAGGGACCTTGTGAAGCTCTGGTTCTCCGCAAATTGAAGAGACTCTTCGAAGGGGTATGCATAGTATAGTTGAGTGGTCTGGCCTAGGATTGGAGTATACAAGTTCATGAAGAGATCTTCGAAAAGTTTATGTGATTTTGAGAAGTAGGACTTTGAAAATCATGGGTTCCTTGTAATGTATGAAATTACAAATAAATGTACTTCATGAATCATAGTGATCATACCTTAGCATGGGGTTCACATGTGCATAGAAGGTACTTGGAAAATCATAAGTTATTTGAAAATACATGAGTTCCCATAGAGATCTTCTTCCTTTGCAAAGGTCCATGGGATTTTTGAAGGGAATCCATACTTGAAGAGGGGTTGAATATGTGAAAAGGGAAAGGTTGTTCGCAATTCTAAAATACCTTTAAGAGTTAATTTTCACAATGTGTCATAGAGTATAGGGTGCTTTGTGTTTTGAGAGCTGACAAGGTGATAGTTTTGGGTTTTTGTCCTTTATAGTTTGGGGAATCCTAGTATTTATAGGCAAGAGATGGAACAAATCTCATAGGCCAGGTCACAAATGAATTAGACCTCAAAATCAAAGGCAACCCTATCAAGTTTCATGGACTCACAGAGCTCTCCATCAGCCTCTGGTAGGCACTCATATAGGGATCTCTCCAGTGCATCGTAGTTGTAGAGGTCTCCCTCAACTGCTCTGTTGTGGCACAAATATCTTTCTCAAGTGCATTGTGGTTGTGGAGTGATCCATCAGTTGCTTCACAGTAGCCATAGAGGAGGCTTTTCCAGCTACATCACATCAATCTCAAAGCCTAAGCGGCTTATTGAGGATTATCTATCATTCTGTTCTGTGATCCAAAATTCACTTGTATTTTGGGGCTTGTTTTTTTACCAAGGGACAAATTTTGGCCGTAAAAAATCCCCCCCCTCCATAGAGGGGGAGTTGATGAGAAACAAGGGTCGGATTCTGAGGGTACTTCACCAAATTCACTGTAGATCACAAAGGAAAAATGAGAAGTAGGGGCATAAAGAAGGGGTCAATCGTGCAGTGGAGAGCGCAACATTCTGCAATGCTTGGGTGTCATCGCATATAAATAGATGGAAATGGGATCTAGTTAGTCCTCAATTTCATCTGAATTTTTATATTTTGTATCTCAATTCATGAATTATTTCGCACATTGGATCTTTATATGAGAATCCAGAACACTTATAACTATGATATGAAACAATAATTAGCATACCAGTAGACCGTGATCTCATGATTCTTTATGTTGTTCATTTGGTCATTGACTTCACGACCACATGCTTCATAATCAGAACTCTATGAGAGGGCTCCATGACATTACCCTATGACCGAGCAGTGTGATAGAGCATAATATTTTAAAGGAAACAATCTCCAATTTTATGATAAAAAGAAATGGAAATCTAGGACATTGTCCTGGTGGTCCTTACAACAGCTTCCTGAAGGGTGGAAATAACTGTTAACATGGGGATTGGTGAATATGTGCTCAGCCACACTGATCTAGAATCTCTGACAGGGCTTCTGATAGAGGGCCAGAAGAACTATACTTTGTGCAAGAGACTTTCATTAAATGGCATTGGTTTAAGGGATGTGGTATTATTCCATAGATTTTCAGGGATGAACTGGCCAACTGGTTTAGGAGAACCTCATTCCTGTATTAGTTTTTCAAGGCCACTATGGCCATATATGGCCCAATATTACATTAGTCCCCACTACCTTCTTATAAAACCACACCAATGATGTTGATGGGAATGAGATACATGTTGAGGCATCCCGTACACAATATCACACTATCCAAAAGGCATCCCTATGAAATTTGGCAATGAGATGGACAAATGAGTGGTACCAACACCAGGGAAGCAGCTTCATAGATGACTGGGCCTGGGGCTACATGGTATGTGCAACCAGTGATTAGTTTTTGGTGGAGATGAGGCAAGTGGACCTGTATGAGGGGACATGGGCTTCCCAAATCCATATCTACCAATTAAATCATCTGATTCCAGAGCCATTGATAAGGTGTTCACTCAGGACCAACACCTTCAATCTTTATCATAGGGAAGTCGACATCAGCCTCTATAAAATCCACAAGATATCTTGGATTCTGTAACACCCCAATGTTTTGAAAATAAATATAGAATGAAATTTTATAAACTATCTATTAAACATAACTTTTTTTCTTCTATGTTTTTAATTTCAAAAAATGGTTATCCAGAATTGTGTTCAGTAAGTCATTTGAAGTATGATAGAAAAAACATGATTTTTGGTGAATAGTAACATACCCATATGAACAGTAATATGAATAATTATATGAATAATAATATGAATATTATGAATATTAAATAATATTATTATTTTATTTTCTTAAGGCAATAAGATAATGAGATGTTAATTTGTTTTTCAATGAGAACGAAAACAAATTTCACTTTAAGATTGTTATTTTTCGAATTAACTATGAATTAATTTAAAAATTAAATTAATAAGATTTAGAAAATTATTTTTGAAAAATTGATCTCATTATTTAATTATACACTTAAAAAATTTGTTAGGGTGAATTTTGGGAATTTTTCTGAAATAGTTGATTTTTCAGTGAATAGTAAAAAAATACAGTTTTTAGTTTCGGTGTGTTTATGACATCATTAATGATGTCATAATGATATCATAAATCTTGAAGACATCTGTATAGTAAAATAATATGCGAGGTGTCCCATGTGTCTTTAACCATGATAAAATACCATGGGCAAGCCCATGGGTTTACATATACCACCCATGATGTGTCCCTTGAAAATTATTAAAATAATCCCTCACGTTTCCTATAAATACCAACTCTTACCTACATTTAATTCATTCCCAATTCTCCCTCAATGATGATATGGCCTAATTACCTTAATATTAGTCCTCTAAAGGTTTTCTCAAGCCCCCAAGGTCCCAACCATCAATTTCATAGGGTTACTCAACAAGGTATGAAAATTCTCAATTTCATTCTTTTTCCTTTCAAGTTCTCTTTTATGTGGTATATCTTTCACGTTTTCGTACCATGTTCATATTTTTTATTCTTATTCTTGATCTAATATATATTATTATTCATTTATATATATATGACCCCTGTCCCATTTCTTTTTAATATTTTCTAAAACCATGTTGCATAGTCGTTAGGCTGCCAAATATTTGTAAGCGATTTCAAAATTATTCTTTTATTTTGATTTCTTTATTTATTCTTTCTTCATATCTTCTTACCCAAGAGGAATGAAATGTAAATTATCTTTTATTTTATTTATGTTCTTATTCTCATGATAAATTCATCATCATAATTCTTCTTTTCCCCCACATATTCATGTAATTAAAAACATTGTCCGTGATATATCGAATTACCAACATCGTAGATGATGTAATATAAATTTATATTAATTCATTCAAGTCTGGTCATGAAAAAATTTATATGGTTGATCTCAGTTATAATATATGATTTATGACTCACCCATGGTTCTGGAATTATTTTATACTCATTCTTCTAATTTATAAGACAAAATGAGGTTGTTATTATACAAGAACCATTAAAACGATCAAAACAAACATCATTAATGTTTTTACTAACGAATCATCATCATGGTATATAACCCAAAATAAATATAAGATCATTTATATCTCTATAATTTCATTAATAATATTTGTTAACAATTCTGGATGTTTAACCATGTTTCAAATGAACTTCCATTCATGGAAATATGTCAACGAACCATGAAAACCAAGGGCGAAGATACTTCCAAAACATGAAAATTGATCCAATTGAACCCTAGAAAGGGACATGAATGAACCTAATAAAGTGATAATAAATAAATTACATGTATATGATTTTAAGGAAATATTAATTAATGGAGCTAAATTTGATTATTCAGGTCATTAAAACAAATGAAGAACACACTTGATCATAAAGTAAGGGGTTTCTCATCTCACTTTCATTTCTCTGAGAATTTCATTGTTCGCCGCCTATTTATTTTATGTGGTATATGTGTACTGAAATTTGATATATAATAACTTTATTCTATTTATACTCATGTTATTCAATGATTCAGTTGATATTTATTATGTTCTGGTCTTATGATTCGACCGATCACATTATTGTAAGGGACTTTGTTTCAACTGCCATTTTCTTTGTGACTATATTTGTATTGTGCACCTAATAATATTTATGTGGTGTAACTACTGCCCATTTGAGACCACTTTTCATTTGAAATTATATTTATATTAAATATCCATAATCTCATGTCATGGATATGTTTTTTTAAACCATATACCATTTTACATACGGTGTTTATTTCGAAAGTTATTTTAATTATGGAAATATTGATGAATATATATACTCTATTCTATATAGATATTGAAAGGGAATATTTTTGTTGTATTTAATCAATGTATAAAGAATGATTTGGAAATATAGTGGTGGGTGGGACTCGCTACATCCCCTCTATGCATCGGTAGGTCTCATGAGACAAAACAGTTTGGCGACAAACCTTTTATGTTTGTTTCTAAAAATCAGAAGGGTTTCTACCCCTAGAACTAAACCATTATTACGGTATTATGTTTTCATGTGCCAGATACATGACATCCAGTTAATAAGCATTCTCTTTATTCATTATCAGTTATTATTATTTTCCATGAGATTTTTACTATGACAAAATATATGGATGCAGTTTCATTCTCAGTTTATTAATGGCAATAGTTATTCATTTCATAATTATTCCATATTGATTAGGTCAGATTGATTGGGATTAACTTATTAATGTACTCATGCTTTCGCTATTTGTAACCCTTATTGAGTGTTTGAGCTCACCCCTTTCATTGTCTACCTACACCAGGTGATGAAGAGAAGATCTTTTATTGAGATCCCGGGGATGCCATTTTATGTTTTTGTTATGTATTATATTTTGTAAACTTTTACAATGTAATTTGAGTAACATCTATGTATCTAGTTTCTTCAATACTACTTAACCGATCGTTATGTCAGGATTTTCATTCCTTCTAACTATGAAAATATCACAAGTAATGCAACGACTCCAGCCTAGAGGGGTCAGGGTGTTACAGTTGGTATCAAAGGAAGTTTAGTTGAATACTTGGAAACAAGAGTAAGAAATGTATAGTAAGGAATAAAGCCCTAAAGAAGTATCTGAGGATTAACATATAAGAACATCCTGGTATTTTGGTAAAAATAGATTATGTGGATATTTTTTACAATACGTCCATATCTGGATAGGATCATGTAGAGGTGGCTCTTGTATAGATGTATCTAGGGGTAAAACCCGAAGAAACCACTTTGAGATAGACTCGAACGGGAACTGGTGCATGAAAACGGGCCTTGCATCACTCTTGGTTACAGCACTACCCAAGGATATGCTTAGGATAATTCATTTTTTCTTTACAAGCCATTATGAAGGAGTTAATTTAAATTTTTTCTTAGAAGAACCATGTTTATATGATTAGATATGAATAGAATTTCAATCTAAGATGAGTGATTTTCTATTTGAGATTCAAAAACTAATTTAGTGTATCCCATTATTTAGAAATGGCGTCTAATTGAAGAAGGGGAATCAATACTCAGGGGCAAGGTAGGGATCTCCCAACTGAGCAAGTCAACACTGTCAACATTGGAGCAGATCAGATCATGACCATATTGGGACAACATACTCAAGTTGTAATGAATAAACATTCAACACCTGTGTTGGATCATTTCTTGTGGAAGAATCCCCCATATTTCAATGGGACTACTAATCCAGTGGTTCCTGAGAAATCGATCAAGTCCCTTGAAAATATATTTATGGAATTAAGATGCAATGAAAATGAAAAGGTGGTACTAGCAGTATATTGTCTCAAGGGCGATGCTGATCATTGGTGGTACATGATTCAAAATACCACGGAGGAAGAAGAGAGGAGGATATGGAATATAAGCCTTTTAAGGAGATATTATATGAAAAATATTTCCCTCTTGAGCAACAAATTGAAATGAAGACAAAATTCCTTGGGTTGAAACAAAGGGAAGAAGATAGTATTGCAAAGTATTAGGCTACCTTCACAAGGATAAAAAGGTATGCCTTGGATTATATTCATTACTCAGTGGACAAGATTGATCATTTCATTTAAGGTGTTATGCCATGTCTTCGATGGGCACTGTCTTCTCAATCATTTTCATCATATGATGAGATTGTATAAAATGACATCAAAACAGAGAAGGAATTTTCTTAATTAGAATTTTTCAAAGGAAACCAAGATAAGAAGTGGAATTCTGATAACAAAGGAAAATTATAATCACTAAAGAAGATCAAGGGAACAAATAGTTTCCCATTATGCGAGAATTGTGGAAAGAATAATCCCAAGTAATGCTTGAATGTCATGGGCATCTTCTATAACTACGGAGAAAAGGGTCATCGATCTAATGAATGCAAGTGGAAGAAGCAATTCAATGATATTCAATGCTATAATTGTAGAGAGATGGGACACTATGAAAATTAGTGTCCTAAGTGCCAAGAAGTCATGCCTCAGATGAAGCCAAGAGAAAAAGGGAGAGCTTATGCAATTACAACCGCAGAGGTTGAAGTTCCTAGTGACGCGGTGGTAGGTACTTTAATTGTTTCATCAAACTTAGACAATAATTTATTTGATTATGGATCATCACATTCATTTATATCATCTCAATTTTCCAAGAAAATTAGATATGTCCAATGTGATTTAAACAATGAGTTATCAGTGAAAACTCTCATGGGATATATCATTGCAACAAAGGCATGTCAACTAGTCCCCCTCCAAACACCAAACCATGCTTTAGTTTCTAGCCTTATCATCACACCCATGACTGAAATTGATATAATTTTCTGTATGGATTGGCTATCAAATTATGATGTGAGGATTTATTGCAAGAAAACGGTAGTTACAATTTTTTGAAATGGTTAATAATCCCTTGTATTTAAGGAAGAAACTTTGCCACCTGATTCTTATGTAAAACCACCCGCAGTAGCTCTATTGAATTCAATACATGGAGAGGAAGATAAACAAATATCTATGGAAGAGGAAAGAAATCTTCAAATTGAATATGTGTACATAGTGAAAGTGTATATTGATGTATTTCCATAGGATTTACCTGTACATCATCTAGAGAGGGAAGTTGAGTTATCTATTGATTTAATTCTTGATGCTAGACCTATATCAAAGACTCCCTATTGAATGAACACTTTATAGTTAGTAGAGCTGAAGAAAAAACTTGAAGATTTGAGTGAAAAAGGATTTATTCGACCTATTGTTTCTCCATGGGAATCCCTAGTCTTGTTTGTAAAGAAGAAATATGGATCCATGAGGCTATGCATTGATTATAGTTAAATCAATGTTATTACAATAAAGAATAAGAATCATCTACCCAAGATTGATGATTTATTTGACTATCTTCAGGGATCTCAATAATTTTCAATGATTTACGTTCGATCTGGATATCATTAGTTGAGTTTGAAGAAGGAAGACATTCTAAAAATAGCATTTCGAACCAGGTTCGAGCATTATGAGTTTACAGTGATGCCTTTTAGATTGACAAACTCACCATATGTTTTCATTGGTGTAATGAATAGAGTTTTCAAGGAATATCTTGATAATTTTTTTTTGGTATTCATCAATTATATCTTGGTATACTCAAAAAGATATGAAGTCCATGAGGATCATTTGTGATCTATTCTGAAAACTCTTAAAAGAAATCAAATATATGAGATGTTTGCAAGTGTGAATTATGGCTTTAGTCAGTTCTTTTTCAAAGAAATATTGTCTCTAAGGATGGAATCCTAGTTGATCATGCAATGACAAAGGCAATCCAATAATGGACCATGCCAAAAAACATTTCTCAGGTACGCAGTTTTATTGCTTTAGCATGTTTTTATCAGTGTTTTGTGCAGAACTTTTCCCGACTGGCTAACCCACGAATGAAGCTCACACGTAAAGTGGTTAAATTTTTTTGGAAAAAATATTATGGAGAATGTTTCGAAGAATTGAAGGGAAGATTATTCAATGCTCCTATATTGACTCTACCATTAGGGAAAGATAGTTTTGTTATTTGTAGTGATGCTTCAAAGAAAGGACATGGTGTTGTCCTTATGCAAAATGATAGGGTTATTGCTTATGAATCACGACAACTAAAAGATCGTAAGAAAAACTATCCTACTCATGATCGTGATTTAGATACTATAATATTGTCTTTAAAGATATGGAGACCTTATCTCTATGGTGAAAAAATGTGATATTTATACTGATGACAAGAGTTTAAAGTATATCTTCTCAAAGAAAGAACTCATCATGTGGCAAAAGAGATGGCTTGAACTACTCAATGATTATGATTTCACGATACACTACCACCCGAGGAAGGAAAATAAGGTGGAAGATACTTTGACCAGAAAGCATCATGGATTTATGAACAAGGTGAGAGTTGAAAGTGATCCTATTTTCATATATCTTGTAAAGATAGATATGGGAATAACCCAGGAAGAAAAAACATCAATGATTTTTAAAATGGTTGCCAAACCATCTTTACTAGAAAGGATACAAGGTTCTCAGGCTAATGACGTGGAGTTTCAAAAGAAGATTAAAGCTGTTAATGATGGGAGATTGAGTGAATTTGTATATGAATATGAAATTTTGAAATTTTGAAAGAGACATTGTGTTCCCAATATACCTTATCAAAAAATGGAATTTTTTGATGATGCTCCTAGTTCAAATTTATCTAGACACCCTGGTACCACTAAAATGTATAGATATTTGAAAGATCATTTTTGGTGGGACAACAAGAAAAAAGAGATTGCTGATTTTGTGTCAAGATGTATGGTTTGTCAACATGTGAAAGTTGGAATGCAACATCCTGAAGGAGTATTGCAACCTCTTCCCATCCCTGAGTGGAAATGGGATAATATCAAGACGGACTTTGTCAAGGGACTACAAATGACTCTTAGAAGGAATGATTTAATATGATTCACTGTTGATCATCTTACCAAGTCAACACATTTTCTTGCTATAAGAGAAGATCTACCACATGAACGTCTAGCAAGACTATATATTAATTATGTTGTGAGACTTCATGGAGTACCCATGTTGATTTTTTCTGATCGAGATCCACATTTAACATCACGATTCAATAAAATCCTTCAGAAGGCCCTAGATACTAATCTTTTTTTGAGCACTGCCTACCACCCACAAACTGATAGACAATTAGAACAGACTATTAAAACAATAGAAGACATGTTGAGGTCTTGTTCAC
Source organism: Viscum album (assembly GCA_963277665.1). Taxonomy (NCBI): domain Eukaryota; kingdom Viridiplantae; phylum Streptophyta; class Magnoliopsida; order Santalales; family Viscaceae; genus Viscum; species Viscum album. The sequence continues at coordinate 460,458,617 of OY728139.1, read as the reverse complement.
TTGATTTTTAAGGTATATGGGATTAGTATTTACCTCTCATAGAATTTTCCTACAACAATAGCTTCCATTCATGTATTCAAGTGGCACCCTACGAAGCATTGTATAGGAGGAGATGTCATACACCAGCTTGATGGGATGATATAGGTGAAAGAAAGATCATGGGCCCATAACTTGTTGAAGAAAAAATGGAGAAGGTGAATATTATCCATAACCATATCAAAATAACTCAAAGAAGGAAAAAGATCTATACAGATAATCGAAGGAAGAATTTGGAGTTTCAAGAAGGTGATCACGTTTTTTTAAAGGTATCTCCAAGGAAGGGTATTATACGATTCGGTAAGAAGGGAAAATTAATTCTTATATACATTGGACCTTTTTAAATTCTAGACTGAATTGGAGCCATAGCTTACTATTTGTAAATTCCACCAAGTCACCCTATGGTTCACAATGTATTCCACGTGTCAATGTTAAGAAAGTACATACCAGACCCAACACATGTACTCAATAATGAAGAATTAGAACCCAATCCAGATCTATCTTTTTGTGAAGATACTATCAAGATTCATGATACTAGATAACAAGTATTGAGAAATCGGAAGACTCCTCTGGTAAAGGTTATATGGAAGAACCATAATATGGAAAAGCAACATGGGAGCCGGAGGAGCTTTTGTTAAAGCCATACCTGAATCTTTTTAAGTAATATTTTGGGAATTTCGAGGATGAAATTTTTGTAAGAAGGGAAGAATGTAACACCCCATGGTTTTGAAAATAAATATATAATTCAATTTTATAATCTATCCATTAAACACAACTTTTCCGCTTTTATGTTTTGAATTTCCAAAAATGGTCATCTAGAGTTGTGTTCAGTAAGTGATTTGGAGTATTATAGAACAAACATGATTTTTGTTGAATAGTAACATACCCATATAAATAGTAATATCTATAGTAATATGGATAGTAATATGACCCTTATGAATATTAATTATTATTATTATTTTATTTTCTTAAGGCAATAAGATAATAAGATATTAATTATTTTTAAAATGAGAAATAAAACTAATTGCACTTTAAGTTTTTTATTTTTTTAATTAACTATGAAATAATTTAATAAATTAATAAAAAACATATAGAAAATTATTTTTGAAAAATGGATCTTACTTTATAATTCTACAAGTCGAAAAATGGTTCGGGTTAATTTTGGGAATTTTTATGAAATAGTTTATTTTTCACTGAATAGTAAAAAATACAGTTTTTAGTTTCAGTGTGTTTATGACAGCATTAATGATGTAATAATGATGTAGTAAATCTGGTAGACTTTTGTATAGTTAAATAGGATGTGTGGTGTCCCATGTGGCTTTAACCATGAGAAAAAACCACATGCAAGCCCATGGTTTTGCCAATACCACCCATGTGGTGTCCCTTGGAAATTATTAAAACAATTCATCACTTTTTCTATAAATACAAACTCTTCCATTAATAGATTTCATTCCCAATTCTCCCTCAACGAAGATATGGCCTCATTATCTTCATATTAGTCCTCCAGAGGTTTCATCAATCCCCCAAGGTCCCAACCTTCAGGTCTTAAGGGTAACTCTACAAGGTAAGAAAATTCTCAATTTCATTCATTTTTTCTTTCAAGTTCTATTTTAGGTGGTATATCTTTCAAGTTTCCATACCATGTTATTATTTTTTCTTTTTATTCTTAATATAATCTATATTATGATTCATTTCTATATAGGTGTCCTTTTTCCCCTATCTTTTTAATATTTTCTAAAACCATGTTGCCTAGCTGTTAGGCTGCTGAATATTTGAATGCGATTTCAAATCTATTTTTTTGAGTTCTTTATTTATTCTCTATTCATATCTTCTTACCCAAGAGGAATGAAATCTATAGAATATTTTATTTTCTATATGTTCTCATGCTCATGATATATTCATCATCATTCTTCATCTTTTCCCCCACATGTTCTAATAATTAAAAACATTGTCCGTGATGTATCGAATTACCGACATCGTAGATGATGTAATCACAATTTCCATTAATTCTTTCAAGTCTGGTCATGAAACCATTTATATGGTTGAACCAGATTATAATATATGTTTTATGCCTCATCCATGGTTATGTAATTCTTTTGTACTCATGTTTCTAATTTATAATAAAAAACGAGGTTGTTATTATTAAAGAACCTCTAAAACGATCTAAACAAACATCATTAATGTTTTAACTAACGAATCATCATCATGGTATATAACCCTAGATCATTATAAAATCATTTATATCTCCATAATTTCATTAATAAGATGTATTAAAAATTCTGGATGTTTAACCATGTTTAAATGAACATCCATTCATGAAAAAAAATTAAACAAACAATGAAAACCAAGGGAGAAGATACTTCGAAAACATGACAATTGAACAAATTAAACCCATATAAAGTGACATAAATGAACCTAATAAAGTTATAATTAATAAATTACATGTATAGGAGGTTCTGGAAATATTAATTAATGATGCTAAATTTTAATATTCAGGTCATTAAAACAAATGAAGAACACACTCAAGCATAAGGTAAGGGGTTTCTCATCTCACATTCATTTCTGTGAGATTTTCATTATTCGCCACCTATTTCCTATATGTGGTATATGTGTATATACATTTGATATATAATAAAATGATTGTATTTATCTTCATGTTATTCAATGATTCACTTGATATTTATTATGTTCTGGTCATATGATTCGACCAATCACATTGTTGCAAGGGACTTTGTCTCAACTATCGTTTTCGTTGTGACTATCTTTGTATTGTGCACCTAATAGTCATTATGTGGTGTACCTACTACCCATTTTAGATAAATTTTCATTTGAAATTATATTTATATTAAATATCCCTAATCTCAATTCATGGATACGTTTTTTTTCTAAACCGTATATCATTTTACATACTGTGTTTATTTTGAAAGTTATTTTAATTATGGAAATATGGATGAATTCGTATACTCTACTCTATACGGATATTGAAAGGGAATATTGATATTGTATTTGATCAATTTTTAAATAATTATTTGGACATAAAGCTGCTGTTGGGGCCTGCTACAGCCCATCGATGCATCAGTAGGTCTCAGGAGACAAAACTGTTTGACGACAAACCGATTGAGTTTTTTTCCAAACATCAGAAGGGTTTCTACCCACTGAACAAAACTGTTTTTACGGTATTATGGTTTAATGTGACAGATAAATGAAGTCCAGATAATAGGAATTCTCTTTATTCATTATCAGTTATTATTATTTTCCGTTACATTTTCACTATGACAAAATCTATGTATGCAGTTTCATTCTCAGTTTATTAATGGCAGCAGTTATTCATTTATTTATGATGCCATATTGATTAAATCATATTGATTGTGATTCACTTATTAATGTAATCATTATTCTTCTATTTTTAATCCTTATTGAAAATTTGAGCTCACCCCTTTCATTGTCAACCTTCAACAGGTGATGAAGAGAAGATCTTTTATTGAGATCTTGGGGATGCCGTTTCTAGTTTTTGTTATGTATTGTATTTCATAAACTTTTCAAAAGTAATTTGAGTAACATCTATATATCTAGTATCTACATGACTACTAAATTGATCGTTCCATTGGGATTTTCATTCCTTCCAAACATTCCAATATCACAAGAAATGCATTAGTTCTAGCCTAGAGGGGTCGGGGTGTTACAGATTCTCATACTAGGGACTGTGTGTGTAGAATTTTTCCCTATAGAGAATGCATGGAAATATAGGGATAAAATGATAATGTTGGAAAAGGCACTGATGTATTGTAAAGTCCCAGAAATTTGGTGGAATGTTTATTTTTTAAATTCTTCGTAATTTTACAAGTCCTATGTTTCTTACATCGCCTAATTCTGAGGCCCGGTGTTCCCGGAATCAAATTATGAAATTTTGTGCTGGTGTGTTCTATAATTGTACAAGTGTGATTTTATAGCATTTTAACTGATGCTCGGAATTGAAATCCAATGGCATCGTTGTACTCGTAGTGCCGGAATTCTCTTAAGGAGACTGTCACCACAGTTGCATTCTAACATGAGATGGAGTTATTTTTGGGGGTTTTCTAAATAAATTTAATAAAAATATGTGCAACATATTTTTATTTTTGTGGCCGTTTAATCCTCCAAGGGGTGGTTGAAGGTGGGGCCCACTCACGCATAACCTCCCTTTGGAGGATATTATGTGGTGGGGCCCACATTATCTCAAACCCACTTAACCCCCCCCCCCCCCCCCCCGTAACCCTTGACACTCCCAATTTATAGTGGATCCACTTCAACATCCTTCATAAGTGTGCCAAACCAAAAATTAATTAATGGAATAATTAATTCATATGAAGTGATTTGAATTATTTTGAATTCATTATGCCAACATTAAAATAAGAGATCATATTCTTTTATTTTGGGTTGGCATAATCCTTGGTGGAACATTGTAGTTCTTGGAGAACTTCATCCTCTCAACAAATAATGCGAAAAATGCTCCTACCACTGAAAATCGACATCGTCTTCTTCATTCTTCAACCAAGGCAAGGAAAGGGAAGTGACCCCCCCGAGGAATGCCGACATCGTCTTCGACATCGTCACCTTCGAACACCGTCCGCCAACGACGAGTACCTCTCTTCCTCATTCGACGTTGATGGAATGCCACCGCCTTCCCGTGACTCCGTCAAATGACACAGATAAGAAAGGTTGGGGTTTGTTGTGATTAAATTAAATTCTCGTTCCTCATTGTTTATTATGGTTCGATGTTGGCCATTTGTTATCACATAATGCAGAGGGTGCGAGCCGAACAAGCACTGCCGGATGTCCCACTGTTGGTTCTTGTTTGGTAGATGACGACGGTTGAGCAGTGGTGCCACAGGAAGAGAGGACCATGAAAAAGACTGGGGATGAAATGCCGCTGGGTTTCCAAGAGGGTGTGGCATCGTTGTGCCACGTGGAAGGGGAGAGGCAGCCATGATAGGCCGTGGCGGAGGCACGTGGCGTCGTCGTGCCACGCAGAGGCAGCAGAGGGATGTGGCCTTACCGGGCTGTGGCGGTGATGGTGTGGCGTCGTCGCCCCGTACAGGGGGCAGCAATACTGTAGCACCATCGCAACAAGGTGGAGGAGCGGTGGTGGCTGGTCGGGCCGAACGCCGTGAACCCGAAGCCGTTGGCAGCTCGGGTCGGCCTAGACGAGCAGAACCACAACGGGTCCCCTGTGTCCTGGAATGGGGCCACCGGGCATAGGTTCGGCTCACTCCCGAATTCTAGAGCTGTTAGGGTGGCAGTAGGGCATGAGCCACCCCCATGGTGTAGCTAGGGTAGGCCGCCGAGATGCCCTCGGCCGGGCCACCATCGGCCAGGCCGCCCTCAGCCGGGCTGCCCAAGGATGGGCCGCCCTCAGGTAGGCCGCCCTCAGCTGGGCCTCCTTCTGGCCAGACTGCCCCCTCCGGCCGGGCCATTTCCTCGGACTGGGTCGGGCCCCGGTCAATACCATGTCAGGCCGGGTCGCTCCAACTGGGTCACACCAGACCCGAACCCTCAATGGTCAATTATTACCTTTTCGCCCCTATTTTGGGCTACAGGTGTCTGAACGACGAACCGTCTACGGCGACGGAAGGCTTGGAGTAGGAAAGATCTTTTTTTTATACCCCACTAGAGTTTTGGATGTATTTGGGGTATGTTTGGGTGGGTTTGAGCCTAAAACCCAACCGGGCCCCTGGAATGGAAACACCAATAACTCACAGACCGGGCGTCCGATTGACGCGTCGTCTGTTGCATTGGGTTCCTTATGATGAGATTGAACTATGGGATACATGAACTCGAGACATCATGGTAGTTGATTTATCAAAACTTGTCTCATGGTGAATACCCTCATGGAATCGAGCGTGTTGTTTGGTTAAACCTTTTATCTGTCTGTAACTGAGATTCCATGATCTTCTATGGGTTCGACACAAACGATACTATACAAGGATCCTCCGTGGGTTTGACAGCGAAGACTTCTGTAATGGGAACCTCTGTGGGTTCGATAGTGGTGACATCTATACTAGGATCCTCTGTGGGTTCGACAGTGATGACTTTTGTACCAGGATCCTAAATGGGTTCGACAGTGCTGATATTGTTCCCGGATCCTACATGGGTTCAACAGAGGAGATGATTTAGAGGCTACATATAATCATCTCTACCCATATTCTTGTGTTGTATACCTATGTGAGATGAGTCTTTTCATTAAATCATTATCCTCTAGGTGAATTAATTAACTTCATTTGTTGACCGGGTTATTCATGGGCTCGAGAGTTGGATCCAGACTGTGATTGGTAACTTAGGTGTATGTATGGAAATATACCTAAGTAAGGTTGGTTGATACATTGTGATTGTATCTTACTTATATGGTTTATCCTTATTGGATTTTGGGAGACCTTCAGGGGTCTTGGGGTCCCCTATTGAGTATTGTTATACTCACCCTTGCATGGGCTTCACCTGCACCTTGTTGTGTTCTGTGAAGACGATGGTCAATAGTGATGAAGTCTGAGGGTGATGGACGGGAGGCTACTCAGAGCTGTACTAGACGGGTCATACCTCAGGGACGATTTGTTCGAGTTCTGTAGCTACCCTTTAGGTAGGATTCCCCGGTGGACGATCCAGGAGATGTTTTTCTTTTTTTTACTTCTACTTGTACTTGTTGTCCAGTTGGGTTTTTTTGCGGGCTCACATACATTCAACACACATTTCTTTTATATTTTAGTAATTTTTTCTTCTACTGCTTGTGTTCAGACTTTGTGAGTTACATATTTAATGTTAATGACTTCCCTTTTTATTATGTATTCGCTTTTGGTGCTAGTCGCCAGCCCCTGGCTTATGGAAGGTGGGCTTGGGGTAGTCACGACACGAGCCCCAAGGACGGGTCGTGACAAATTGGTATCAGAGGAGTTGGTTCTACCGCATTTCTTGGACTCGGATTCTTTAACAGCAATAGCGTTAAGTGTTTTGGGTGTGGTTATTAGTTTAGGGAAACTGGTGTTGGTGTGGCGGCTGACATATCCATACACTGGGACTCTAAATTCAGATTTATGACTAAGTTCATGAAAACACTAATTCCCTGTGTGTTTCCTTTGAAAAGTTTTCTTCATGATTACATTTTGTCTGCTCACCAGGTATATTGTTTTGACCATGGAGCACCTGTTTCTTTTTCGGATAGCCCAACTAAGGCACCCAGATAGGGTTCTGAGTTTTATACAAGATGATAGCCCACCGAGCAACGAGGCCTTGGTGCAGGGCTCCATCACAGCAGAGGTACCAGTGGTACCACAACCCACTGGGCCACCGATACCACCAGCTCTAGAAGTAGAGAGTTCATGTTGTCTGAGTGCATTGCAAGAGTTCCAGCGCCAGAGACCACCTAGAATCTAGGGAGAGATGGACCCACATGCAGCTGAGGATTGGCTGGGGCTGTTATGAGAGTTTTCAGATTGGTAGGGACAACAACTGACCTCATGGTGATAGTTTATGTGAGTCTCCGGCATGAAACAACAGGTATATGGTGGAACCTGATTCTCTAGGTGCATGACGAGGAAATATTACTCTAGGAAGACTTCGAGATCCTTTTTCGGGCAGTGTTTTTTCTAGCCACCCTTTATGCGGTGCAGATTCAGGACTTAATTCATCTGCAGCAGGGTAGCATTACAATAGCTCAGTACTCAGTGAGGTTCACCGACCTCTTGCGCTACTCCGCAGATATGGTGCGGAATCCTTTATTTAGGACCTAGACTCTTGTTTAGGGGCTCATCCATGAGATCAGGGCTTCGATGATCTCCCTCAACATCCCGACATAGGCGGGGGGCTAGAGAAGGCCCTTCTAGTGGATATTTTTCTCGCTGAGCAGTCACCGGTAGTGATACCCACCACAGGGTGACACATAGTGGAGTCTTCTGCAGCCGGTAGTAGACAGATGTAGTAGAGGACAAAGAAAACCAGCCTTTCAAGTGGGCGACCCCAGGATTCCGGTTCGCTTGTGTGGGGCCCATGAGACAGATCCAGACATACAAGGCATAGACAGTGCTATAGATGTGGTGGGCTGGGTCACATGGCTCATGACTTCTCAACCCACCATGAAGATGAGCAGCAGATAGTAGAGGGACCTCCCAAGTAGAGGTAGATGTATAACCGTGGTGGTGTGCCGAGAGTAGGTGGACGTGGCAGAGGAGCTGGTCTAAAAGTAGGTGGTGGATGATGATTTTATGCCTTACCACCACCACCACCAGAAGGTCCACCCCAACCATAGGGAGCTTGCAGATAGAGGCGGGCTCATCTCTAGGCAGTGGAGGCCAAGGACCACGACACACATGAGATGATTCGAGGTACTATATGTGTCTACTACACCCATGCTGAAATACGTATAGACACATGTGTGAGTCATTCTTTATTATCACTGCCCACATTTGGAGCTCAGAGATTTTGACAGAGCTGTTGGCTCGATACTTATGGCTATAGACTCCTACATTAGCATACTCAATGATTATGCACTCATTCCGGCAGTGGGACCTTACTCTAGGAGGCGAGAGCTTCGGCTAGGATCTTTTCATAGTGGAATCGAGGCCTTATGATGTCATATTGGGTATGAACTGGTTATCCACAGTTCGTGCTCAGATTGACTGTATTAGGAGGAAAGTGTGGTGTGTCCGTGAGGATGGGATGAGGTTTACCTTCACTGGAGAGAAGGGAGCCTTTGCAGTGTAGGATAGACTTACCCCGAGGAGGGGGAAACCTATCACACATATGTTTGCTAGTCTCATCCTCAGAGTGGTTGATGTGAGGAGTCCTAGTTTTCCTATTGTGGTGGATTATTATGCGTATGTTTTCCCTGATGATGTTCCAGGACTACCTCTTCAAAGGGATGTGGACTTTTACATTGACATGTACCCCTGGATGACACTGATATCTACTCCAGCATATTTGATATCTCACGTCGAGCTTCGTGAGATGCAGGTACAATTGTAGGGCTTTTAAGGGAAGGGATTTATCCAACCCAGTGTTTCACCCTGGGCATCCCCGATTTTGTTCCCCAAGAATGCGGACGGGAGCTTGCGTCTATGTTTTGACTACCGTCACATGAACCAGGTGACCGTGAAGAACAAGTACCCACTCCCGAGGATTTATGACCTCTTTGATCAACTCAAGGGAGCACGATGGTTCTCAAAGATAGACCTTAGGTCATGCTATCAGCAGCTCATAGTTTGAGATGAGGATGTGCAGAATACAAACTTCAGGTGTCGGTATAGACACTAAGAGTTCATGGTTATTCCATTCGGCATAACCAACGCTCTAGAAGTTTTCATGAGTCTCATGAACAAGATCCTGTAGCCTTACCTCAATCACTTTTTCATAGTCTTCATCGACGACATACTGATCTACCAGACTACTATGGAGGAGCATGTCTACCATTTGTGGGTAGTAATTTACACACACTAAGAGCACTATCTTTATAGATATCTCGAACTGCCAGTTTTGGATTCGATAGGTTCACTTCATGGGGCATGTAATCTTGGAGGATGGAGTTGTAGTGGATCCGGCAATGATTGAGTCAGTTCTTGCTTGGGAGACACCCAGGAGTGTGACAGAGGTACAAAGTTTTCTAGGGATGGCTGGGTATTATAGGAGATTTGTGCCAGAATTTTCCATTGTTTTATCACCTCTTTAATAATTGATGAAGAAGTGGAAACCATTCATGTGGTTAGATATATGACAGTTGAGCTTTTAGAAGCTGAGGCAGAGGTTTACTAGTTCACCCATCTTGAGGCTACCAGAAGAGGGAGTTGGGTACGTAGTATACTTCGACGCATCAGGGACCGGAATGGGGTGTTTCTGGATGCAGAATCAAGTAGTGATCGCGTATGTTTCTCAGAAGTTGAGACAACACAAGTAGAACTATTATACACATTACCTGGAGTTAGCAGCAGTGGTCTTCTCCTTGAAGATGTGGTGGCACTATTTTATGGGAGAACGCTTTACAGTCTACTCTGACCATCAGAGTATCAGGTAAATCTTCTCTCAGAAGGACCTGAACCAAAGACAGCAACGATGGATTGAGTTCCTCCATGACTATGACTTTGAGAGAGTCTATACTCCTTGGTAGGGGATGCTGTAGAATATGCTCCCACCAGGAGATCAGGCATTCAACTGCTAAGAGAGGAAACAGAGCAGATGATAGCATTGTAGATATCCTTTGTTGATAGAGATGGATTGTCCTTTATATAGTCTCTCACAGTCACTCCTTTACTTCTTCAGTGATTCAGGGAGGCACAATGTGGTGATGTTGACTATGAGAAATTATGTGCTTAGATATTCTCAGGGAAGTCACCTGATGAATTTTCTAAAGGTGGAGATAACGTCATTCCCAATAGAGTACATACCATGGAATGAGTTTCATTTCAAGTGGAAGTGTAGAGAGAGTTCCACACACCTCCTTTTATTAGTAAATCTTGGAGTGGAAAAGATTTATCAGGACCTCTGATGATAGCACTAGTGGCCAGGTATGAAGAAAGAAGTAGAAAAGTTTGTCTAACAATTCATCTCCTGTCAGCAAGTGAAGGCAAAGCAACAGGTTCTAGCAGGCTTAGTTCAGCCCTTAGTAGTCCCAGAGTAGAAGTGGGATGGGATATCCATGGATTTCATGACAGGACATTCATGTACAAATAGGGTCTTGACTCTATCTGGGTGATTGTTGACCGACTCACCAAGTCGGGTGACTTCCAACCAATCAAAGATCAGGGTTCAGTAGAGATCCTGGGAAGACTCTTCATACGAGAGATCTTATGTCTTCATGGTGTTCCATCGACGATCATCTCGGATCGAGATGCTCATTTCACTTCCCGGCTTTGGAAGTGGTTGTATGAGGCTTTTTGGATGCAGCTTCGCTTCAGCACCATCTTCCATTCTCATACAGATGGTCAGACTGAGAGTACCATTCAGACTCTCAAGGACATGCTCCATGCATGCATCCTCAACTTTGGTCACAGCTGGGAGGATCACTTACCCTTGGTAGAGTTTGCGTATAAAAACATCTACCACTCCACTATTGGGATGGAACCATACGAGGCAATGTACTGTCGACCTTACAGATGCCTCTGTGCTGGACTTACAATAGGATTCAGCACTTGTAAGACCAAATATGGTGAGGGCTATTGCAGAGAAGGTGCAGATCATCCAGGAGAGGATGAAGACAACACCAAGCCGAAATAAGTCCAATACAGATAGAAGATGGAGACCACTTATGTTTGAGGATGGAGACCACTTATTTCTATGGGTCTCACCTAGATGAGGTCTTTGGAGATTTGGCTGATGAGGAAAGTTATATTCGCGATTCATCGGACATTTCTAGGCCCTCAGCAGGATAGTAGAGGTGGATTACCTCTTAGCTCTTCCACCTCAGTTGCACCGGGTGCAGGATGTTTTCCATGTATCTTAGCTGAGGAGATATGTGCACGACCCATCCCACATCATCGACCATTGGGAGATGGACATCGATGATGGGGAGACATTCATGGAGGTTCTAGTGGAGATTTAGGATTTACATGAGCGGGTCCTACACGGACGATCGATACCTCTGGGTCACATTCACTGCCAGTACAGGAACCTCCCGGAGATCACATGGGAGTGGGAGGCTCAGATGCATGCTCAGTACCCATTTTGTTTCCTTCGTTTGATTTGTATCTTACCTGGACGTAAAGACCTCAGGTGGGGAGAATTTAATGAACTTAAAACTCTGTGGATTTTTTTTCTTAAATACTCGGGAATTATACAAGTCCTAAGTTTTTGACAGCGCCTGATTCCGAGACCCGGTGTGCCCAGAATCAATTTATTATGTTTTGTTTAGGTACCTTTAGTAAACGTAAGAGTAGGATTTTATATCATTCAAACTGGTTGTCAGATTTGAAATCATATGGAACCATTGAACTCGCATCCCCGGTATTCGCTTAAGGAGACCTTCACCGCTGTTGCATTCTAACGAGAGCAGGAGTTAATTTTGGGGGTTTTCTAAATAAATCAAATAAAAATATGTGCAGCATATTTTAATTTTTGTGGAATTTTAATCCTCCAAGGGGTGGTTGGATGTGGGGCCCACCCACACATAACCTTCATTTGGAGGATATTATGTGTTGGGGGCCACACGAGCTCAAACCCCCTTAACAACCCATTAACCCGTGGAACTCCCAATTTATTGTGGAGCCTCTTCACCTTCTTTTATAGGTGTGCAAAACCACAAATTAATTAATGGAATAATTAAATAATTTGAAGTTATTCGAATTCTTTTGAATTCATTATTCAAACATTATAATGAGAGATAATATTCTTTTTTTTGGGTTGGCATAATCCTTGGTGGATCTTTGGAGTCCTAGGAAAACTTCATCCTCTCAACGAAGAACGTGAAAAACGCTCCTACCACTGAAAATCGAAGTCGTCTTTTTCCTTCTTCAACCGAGGAAATGAAAGGGAAGTGATTCCCATGAGGAACACCGAATTCGTCTTTTACTTCATCACCTTTGAACGCCATCCTAAAACGACGAGTACCTCTCTTCCTCTTCCGACATTTACAGAATGACACTGCCTTACAGTGACTCCGTCAAACGACACCGATAAGAAAGTTAGTGGTTTGTGGTGATTAAATTAAAATTATCCTTCCCCTTCATTTATTATGGTTTGATGTTGTCCAATTGTTTTCACCTAATACAGAGCTCATACGCTGAACAAACATGGCCCGAAGTCCCTCCTTTGTTTCTTGTTTAGTTTACGACGTCGGTGGCACAGCGGCGCCACTGGAAGAGAGGACTTCAAAAAAGACCGGTGGTGCATGGTCGTCAGGTTTCCAAGAGGGCACGACACAGTCATGCTGCGTGGATGGTAGGAGAGGGATGCGACCATGCCAGGCCTTGGAGGTGATTGTGTGGCACTATCGCATCGCGCAAATGGCAGAAAGACTATGACACCATCACACTGCGGTGGAGGAGCGGCGACGGCCTGCCGGGCGGGCCTCTGTGAAGCCAAAGCAGCTTTCTGCTCAGGCGAGCCAGGACAAGCAGGACCCTGACGGGTCCCTCATTTGATGGACTAGATCCACCAGGTTCTGGTTCAGCTCACACCGGAACCGAAGAGCCATTTGGGTGCTAGGGGGTGTGCGCCACCCCCTAGGTGCGACTAAAGTAGGCCGACGGGCCGCCATCGGCAGGGCCGCCCTTGTCCAGGCTGCCATCGGCTGGGCAGCCCATGGTCGGGCCACCCATGGCCGTCCCGCCCTCGGTCGGGCCGCCCTCGGCCAGGTCTACCTCGGTCGGGCCACTCTCGGCCGAGTCGACCTGGGATGGACCACTCTCGGCGGGGCTGGACACGGTCGGGCCGCCCTCAGGCCGTGCCTCCCTTAGTTGGGCCGCCCTCAAGACGGGCTACCTTCGAGCCCAAATACCCCCTCGAGTTAGGCCATTTCCTAGACCCGGGTCAAACCCCTGTCAGGACAAGGTTAGGCTAGGTCGCTCCGACTGGGTCAGACTGGACCCGAACTCGCTATGGTCACTTATCACCATTTCACCAAAATTTGGGCTACAGGTGTCCGGACGGCGAACCATCTATGGTGAAGGAAGTCTTGGAGCTGGATGGATCATTTTTATACCCCTCTTGAGGTTTGGATGCAGTTTGGGTACGGTCGGGTTTGTTTGAGACTAAAAACCATATGGTCACTTGGAAAGGAAACAACAACAACTCACAGAGAGGGTGTTCAATTGATGTGTCATCTATCGCGTTGGGTTCCTTATGATGAGACAGAACAATGAGATGCATTAACTAGTGACTTCATGGTAGTTTATGTATCAAAACATGGCATGAGGAGCGGACCATCCCGAAATCGAGCGTGCTATGTGCGGGAACCCTTTGGCTGGCTGCGACTGAGATGAGAGGATCCTCCATGGGTTCGCCAACGATGATATTGTACCAGGATCCTACATGGGTTTGACAACGATGAATTCTATTCTGGGATCCTCCGTGGGTTCAATAGTGGTGACTTCTCTTCTGAGATCCTCCATGGGTTTGAGAGTGATGACTTATGTACCAGGATTCAATGTGGGTTCGATAGTGCTGATATTGTTCCAGGATCCTACGTGGGTTCGACATAGGAGATGATTCAGAGGCAGCATTTAATCACTTATAGACCTCTTCATGTGTTGTATAATTGTGTGAGCTAATTCTTGTCTTTTAATCATTATCCTAATGGTGATTGACTTTACTCCTTTTGTGGAATGGGTTGTGCTTGGGCTCAAGAGTTGGAGACAGATTGTGATAGGTAAATTAGGTATATGTATGGGCATACACCTAAGTAAGGTTGTTTGATACTTCATGTTGTATTTTATTTCATTGGTTTATCCTTAGTGGATTTTTGGAGACCTTAGAGGGTGTTGGAGTCCCCTACTAAGTATTGTTATACTAACCCTTGAATGGGTTTGCCCGCACCTTGTTGTGTTCTATGAAGACAATGGTCAGTAGTGATCGAGGTTGAGGGTGACAGACAGGAGTCTGCTCGGAGCTGGACTAGACAGGGCATACCTCAGGGACGAGTTGTTCGAGTTCTGTACCTACCGTTTAGGTAGGATTCCCCAGGGAAAGATCCATGAGTTGTTTCCCTTTTTTTACTTGTACATGTAATTGTTGTTCATTTGGGTTTGTATACTGGCCCACTTACATTCATCACACTTTTCTTTTCTATTTTAGTACTTTTTGCTTCTACTACTTGTGTTCAGATTTTGTGAGCTACAGGTTTAAAGGCAATACCTTCACTTTTTATCTGGGATTCACCTTTTGTGCTAGTCGCCGACCTCTAGCCTATGGAAGGAGGGTTTTGGGTAGTCACAAAACGAGCCTCGAGGATGGGTCATGACATGTATATAGTAATTCTTTAGGACAAGCAATCGGTAAGGGATGTGCATTTCATGTTGTGTTTCAAATAGTTTTTGAATCGTCTGTTAGATTGGATGTTCCTAGTGATGCCTCCCACTTTCCCAAAGGGGGCCCAATGCAGTGAAGATAACTCATACTAGAGACTCATAAAAGAAATAGAGTGGAATATAAGGGGGGTTTGACATAAACTCTAGGAATCAACCGGTGGTTATGTTTTCTGCATTCATATCATCATTCATTTATGGCTGGATGCTTCTAGTGAGAGATAAGAACATGAGAGTACAATAGAGTATGTTCATTATGGCTTGCATGATAGATTCAAGGCTAAAAGTAATCATTAGGATCCCAGTACTAGAGAATATGTGTAAGACATTGTGGAATATCAGTTAGGGGAAGAATATATTATGGGTGTGTGGTATATTAAATTTCTTGTATGGATGGGTGGCGGCCCATGTGAGGGTTTATGAGTACCAAAACGTGATTTTTCCTACATGGTCAAACATACGACCCTCCATCATAAATGTTTTGGTAAGAATTAAATCCAATCTAATCCCATAGAGCGTTTTAAAAATCATATAGAATGAGGATGATTTTGTTTTCATCCCATTTCCAAGAACCAAGAATAGAAGAAATCCTTTAACCTCTTAAGCATTTTTTCTCATAGATTCCATGGCTGTTATCTATTGAACCAAACACTTACATTTTCATCTCTATTCTGAATATTTATTTAAATGGCTGGGTTATACTGGATGGGATGAGTAGGGGTACTAAGGCCTTTCTCTTTAGGGGGTATTGATTATAGTGGAATCGGATATTCGGGCCATCTAGACTATATTAACCAATAATGCGGGTCAATCAATTGGTGAGGCGGAACCAGAGCTTATTGAAGATGATCTCGATGATGAAGATCAACACCATGATATATATCCTACTGCTCTGTTCAATGTGGAACCCTGCATTGCTAAAAGGAAACCAGAGGAAGATCCCATTTCGGAGCTTCATGAAGTATTCCCGAAGTTCGATCTCACCAACCGAGAGGATCAAGATGCGACTCTTTCTGATTAAGAGGAAAATAATGTTTTCGACCACCATTCATGGACGATGATCAATTGGTTCATTGGGGATACCCCACAAGAAAAATGGATATACTAGATAGAGAGGATTCATTCCCAGTTGCATGAACTATGCACTGGAGGTGTAGATGCTCAATGTCCTCATATGCTTATTCGAGACTATATGGAAGAGAAGATATAGGAACATGACCACTTCCTCGGTGTGGGATGGTAGTGGAGGAATTACATCAAAATCAAGAGACTCACTGAGAATTACAATGAGATACATTGGTTAAGGTCATGGGAAAACACACATTCTTCTTTCATCAATGCATAATCGGAACTCATATCGCCACTATAAGCCCAACTGGAAGAGGATGAGGAACAGATGAGGCTATCTCATCAAAATATGGCTATTATATGACTCGATGAGGATTAGTCATAGTTCATGGCTAACGAACTACATCCCATTTCATCATTGTTGAGTGGGAGCTTAACATGTGACAATAGATCCTCGATTCCACGAGCCAGAGAATCACAGAGATGGGAAACTCCATTGAAGAGGCCAACTTTTCTATGGGAGGGTCCAATTTCTAGGTGTTGTAATTTGTGTAAACTCATAAACATACATTCACATGTAACTTATTTATGTTTCCTTGGTGCATGAGTTCCAAAATCTATTTTTATGGCTTCATTTCCATCATATCCATGAAATATTCACCAACCAATCCCTAAGATCATGTGGGTCGTGCGTAATGTGAGAAAAAATGGATGAGTGAATCATTATTCCATTTGAATATGAGAGTGCCAATCACTATCCCAGAATTCAGGGTCTGAATGACCACTCCATATTTCCAGGAAGGACAATGGGTTCTTGTTAAGAGAGAATGAAACTCGAAATTTCCCACCCACACTCTCCCAACATGCTCTAGCACACGAGCATGATAATTCCAGGGGTTTTGGAATAAAGATAAACAAAGGGAAACACATAATGCCAATTATGACACCTAAAATTTGGGACACTGTTGGGATGTAATGAAAAATAAGGATAACTATTGATCGTGTTAATAACATAGTATCCCTATTGTGTTATCCTGAAATGGGGACAAAAAATTAGGGATTCTTTGTGACCACATTTAAAACAAGGGACCTAACTCAAAATGTAATCCATAGTCCTCCAAATTTTTTTCCTAGGAAAGTAGGTGATCCATAGGCCATGAATCCATAATTTTATGGGGTTACTTTAGATATGAAAGAGGTTGAGGATCCAAATGACAGGTAGTAAAATCATGGAAGGTGGAATGATGGGTTGTTCGAATGGATTCCAACACTCTAGAAAGTAAGAAACAGTGATGAAAACACTTTATGTGAGTGCATTGGTCAGATCAGGTATTGTACTCATTTCCTAAAAGGATATCTCTAGAGAGAACCAATAGTGGATAGTTGTTTTATGTCACACCTTTGGGGACAATAGATATGTAGTTTAACATCGTACAGTGAGGATGAGGTTACCTAGAAAGGAAATGTGCAGTGTGGTTCATTTCCCATCGTGAATAGAGACCATAAGAGTCCATAGTACACAATGTGTTCCCAGTGGGAATCTTAATACTATAGGCTAGGGGGGTCCTATATTAGGTCTGGATCCAAGGGAATGTGCATGGGTATTTCTATGTATCCTATGAGGATGGTAATCAATCTATATGTATTTTTGGAGGACCCGTGTAGTTTAATGTTATATGGTTGGAAAACGAGTGAAATGGGAGATACCAATTGAGGGGGGGTTGTATGTGGTGTATCTATTATAGGCCTAACATTAATAAGGACCAAAATAGTCAATAACAGACCATGCAATCCCCTAGGAAATTTTTGGTTGAGAGACCAAAGATGGTTAAATTTGGGATTGACCTGATAAAAATTGTTTGGGAATTCCTACACACCCCATTCGGATGGGAATCAAGACACACATAATTATGAGAGTTTAGTTTAACATCATTTGGGATTAAAGGCATGTGTGGTTTTACTTTATTGGTACACATCCTAACAAAACCAATAAGCCCACATGTGACGTAATAGATGTGGGAAACAAGGAGTAGAGATGGTATTTTCCTGGTACAGGGAGGAAAACATTATGGGAAATGCAACTCTAGGTAAATGAATTCCTAGTAATATTTTCCCACATACATAACGCACATAGATTCTCTTAGCTGTAAAATCAAGTGTGTTGGAATTCCACTGGAACATACGGTGGTGGAATGATATGAATCATCGCACCCAAGATATGGATCAAAATAATGGTGGCGAGATGATGGAGGATAATTGTTGACCACATTTGAAACACATCATTTCTATCATGAATTCTTGGAATGGGGATAGACAAATTAGGGTCACCACTAACCATGTTCAAATCATAGGACCTATCGCAAAATGTTTTCTGAGGTCTACTAGGGCATTGGCCCAAAATGGTAGGTGAGACAATTTGGCATGATACTCGACTATAAAGGGGGTCCCTTCAGAAATATAATAGGTAGTAGATCCAAATAAAGGGATCATGAATCATGGATAAAAAATGAAGAAATTACCATGTGGAATCTGACACATTGGGATCTATTCCTTGACGTAATTGAGTATGCCGATGAGACGTGTCAGATTGAGGGAGTCAAATCAAATTCCAAGGAAAAGGGTCATTGATAAGCAAAATCATAGTTTAATGTCGTAGAGTGGGAAAATTAGAGGGGACATGCTATGATGGAATGTGCATAGGGTGGAGATGTAGAAAATCCCATTGTGGATGAGGGGAAAAGAGGCCTTTCATATCATGACACATTTCTGATGAAAACCCACACAGAGTTTAATGTCCTGATGCTTAGACTAGGGTATGTAGTTTAAAGTCATGCATGCTGACGAAAGACGGATTTATAGTACTTATGGATGGACCTGAAGACTAAGCGTCCATGAATTCCTACATATCCTATGAGGATGGGAATCAATACATACATAGTTCTTGTGGGAAGATCTTATTTTATGGTCATAGAACACAGACCAGGATGGGAAGAGTCAAGGAAGAAACATAGGGCAGTTGTTTTAAAATCTAACAAGAATAAGGATATTATAATTCCATTCTATTCCATGTTCTCCTAGAAGAAACCTTAGGTCGGTAACCAATGGTGCAAATTTGGGCTTGACCCATATCAAAATGCCCGAGTGATCATACTTAGCCGATGTTGATGGGAATCATGCCATATTTAGTTATGGAATGATTTGTGATGTTTATAATCATGCGACAAAAGTACAAGATAATGCATGGAAGATCCCTAAAGGTAAATACATCGCATGGCTATCCTAAACCCGACATGAATGAGGATCCAAGAGGTCTTCAACACACCACATTCTTCTGACATAGTTTGGGAAGAGGGGGCTAGAAAGAGGGTAGGATTTGAGATACTTAGGGAAACACCCGAAGAAGAAATGTCTATGCAATCCTATATATCCCATGAGTATGGGAATCAAGCCCCAAATATTTATAGAATATGTAATTGCTGGGAAACAATTCTAGGGGATATAATGTCTTGAAGGTCTGTCCCATGCACCAAAAGAAGCGGTATTTAATGGATATTCTTTCTTTTTTAGGGTTGTTGTGTTTTTTTGTGGTGCAAAAGACCTAGGAAAGAGAATCCAGGAATCATTAAAGGAAAAAATCCATATGTAGGCCTTGAAAAAATGTTAAAGTGGATGGCAGATACAAAACATGAAGAACCATAGAGTGAGGACACCAAGATGCAGTTCCTTTTTTGTTGTGCGGCTTAGAAAATAGTGTCATAGTTTATGGTCATATGATATGACCAACCCTTGAATTTTAAAAAATTATGGAAAACATGACACGGTTTAACATCGTGTGGGACTAGGAATTATAGTTTAACATCCTATGGATTGACGCCCAGATAAGAACAGGGATCTAAAGGGAATGTTCAAGGTGTGATAAAGCATACCTAAGGAAAACAAGGACATCATTCCATACCACATCATGCATAACCCTAGAGTGAGGGGACCTTAGGCTAAGGGGAGAGAAAAGATAAGAGGATATGGGGTTTTACCCAAAGATGTTTTTTAGGTATTCCTACTCATTCCATAAGGATGTGAATCAAGCTATACGTATTTCTGAAATTTTGTGTAGTTTAAAATCATACGGCAACGACAGAGATAGGAATGATAGGCTTTTATGGGGGAGTATATGGTGCATCCATTCTGAAGTGATTGAGGACATAGGACTACATACACCACACCACAAAATAATATAAGATTCAGGGCCAACAGGCCAGATATAAGAGATAATTAGTGGAGGCTAAGATGGGCATGAAGACAAATATTTTGGGCATTTCTATATATACCATAAGGATGTGAGTCAATCTATACATAGTTTCAGAAAGATTTGTGTAGTTCAACATCATACGATAAGGATGAGGGTAGAACTCTATTTATAGTCATTATCCTCATACCGAAAGAAGTGATATTCTTCCTTGAGGACATAAACCTTGATGAAGTCCCCTATCCCACATGAGCTACACTCGATATGGAAAATAACGGTATAGAAGATCATCACAACATGTGGAATATAGAGAAAAGGGAAATGAAGGAGAGCTATGAATGACCCCATGTCATTGATTCGTCCTCTTAAACAGAAAATCCTCACTGAGGGGTAACACTAAGAGTGTTGAAATTACACATGAACATGATGTAGTGGAGAGGTATGTGAATCATGAAAATAGTATTTAAGATCTAATGGGGGTGTCAAAATTATAGAGGATAAATATTGACCATGTTTGAATCATATAATCCATATCATGTGACCTGAAATGGGAACAAACAGGTGAGCATCGATCACTGACCATATATACAACACGAGCCTTATGTCAAATTTTCATTCAAAATCATCGTGGATAGTGGCCCAAAATGGTAGGAGAGCACTGAGTCCTAGAATCCAAGATGTTCTACAGACCTTTCGGATGTGAAAGATGATGAAAACTCAATCAAAGGGAAATGTGAATCATGTTAATGGATGAAAATGTTTCCATGTAGAACCCAACACTCTAATTCCCAAATCACAATGCATCGAGGCATGTTAATGAATTTTCAAAAAGAGTGTTGAGGGGGAATATTTGAGGGTATATGATTCAAGAAGATGAATGGAGAAAAGGGGTATAGAGAGATCTCAAGAGAGAGGTTCTTGGTGTGATTGTTGCAATCCCGAAGTGGATGAGTTCATAAGCCCACACCACACCACATACCTCCCTCAGAGGACATAGTCTATGTGGCTGAAATAAATATAAGGAATCTAAGAAACAGGGATGGACCTGAGGACGAAATGTCTGGGAGTTCCTAAATATCCCATGAGGATGGGAATCAACCCATACGTAGTTGTGAAGTGTCATGTAGTTTAACATCATATGACAAGGATGTAGGAAAGGAGTATCTCAAAGATGAATACATATTGAATAGAAAATAACCCAATGAAAATGAATAAATAATCCCACATATGCCACACAATTCATATTTTTAGGAGATAAATTAGGATGAGTGGATGAGAGAAAGAATTGATGAACCCAGACAAGACCCAAAAAAGGATATGTGCAAGAATTCCTACGTATCCCATGAATATGGGAATAAAGTATTAAGTAGTTCTAAAATTTCATGTAGTTTAACATCATATAGAAAGGACGTAGCAGATCTTAGAAAATGGATATTGAGAGTGTATTGTAGATACCACTTTAATGTCATGTGCATGGGACATAAGGGCATCAAAAGTCGTTCACTGGTCCTGTCTTTTGGGAGACCAAGGAATGTAAATAACAATTGATGATAACTACTGACCATGTTCTCAACAAAGTACCCCTCTCATGTGACCTTGAAAATGAACAAACAATTTTACATTTACCGGTGACTATACTTTCAAACCCAGACTTTTTTCAAATTATTGTTCAAAATCCTTGGGAACGTTGGCCAAAAACGGTAGGTGAACCAAGGTGGTGTGAAACAATGATTCTAGAGGATCCTATCAAATGTAAAAGATGATGGAAACCCAATTGACAGGATGTGTGAAGCATGTTGGTTCTCATTTCATTTAATGTCTTTCAGTAAGAAAGATGGATAAAGGAGGGGTGTCTTAAGGTGATGTGTGTGGCATTTAAAATAATAGAACGACATGAACGAGGAAAAAGAATCCATACCAGACCGCAAAATCCTAAGTGAGAACTTTGTCTAGGAGGCCAGAGAAGTTGAGGGACCAGTGGCTAGGCCATGGATGAAAATTAATGTCATTCATACATATCCTATGAGGATGAGAATCAAGAAACACCTAGTTAAGAAATGTTTTGTAGTCTAACTTCATATGAAAAGGACGTAGGTGATATTAGGTTAAAGTCATTGAGCTCAGAAAAATTTGTATTTTACTGTAATTTTGGGTAATGGTTGTGGTTTAACGTCTACTAGGATGAGTGTAAATAGTTTAATGTCTTGTAAGATAGTAATAAAGTTTAAAATCATGATGGATGAGTGTTGGGAATTTTTATGTCTTTTAGCATTTACGGACAATGTATTTTAACATCGTGCGGTAAAGACAAGAAAATTTAAAGTCATGTGGGACTACTAAGAAAATTACTTCTTGATGGATTTAGATTTGGTGGGAGGAGTAACATTCTCACCATCCATAGTGACCAGAGAGTATACACTATTGGGGTAAACCTGGTGAATGAGATAAGGCTCCCCCATTTGGGCTCCAGCTTTGGCGGATACCTATTGGGTATCATTGGAATTATGAGCTCCAACACCATGTCACCTTGTAAGAAAGATCATAGGCGAAAATTCTTATTGAATGCTCTAGAAATATTTTTCTCATAACTATCTACATTGTTCAGGGGAAAACAATTATTCTCTTAATGCAGTTATATTTCATCCATACAGATTTAAAATACTTATTCTGGTACTTGTTGAGAGTTGAAATATTTTCATCATGAAGTTAATTGAATCTCGATGGTCAGGACTGCCTATGTTCCATACACCAGGGAATATAGGGTCACTTGAGTGGAATTTCATGTTTTCATCTGATAAGTCCAGATATAATTGTGGAGTTGTTCTAGAAAACATTTCTTGTTCTGACCAACAATTTTCATCAAAAGGCTAGAGAGGGTTTTTTTAATTCCTCAATCTTCTCATTTTCCTTCACATGAAAGAGAGAGGTAGGAATAGAACGTATGTTGCATATGGAGTACAATTTTTTTAGTTCAGCTGCCTTAAATATGGTTCCATTGTCAGTGTGGATGGAATGAGAGACTCTGAATGCGTATATCATATTAGATCCTACAAACTCAATGATATAATGTGCCTTGACTTCATTAAGAATAACCACCTCTAACCATTTGGAAAAGAAATCTGTAGTTGACAGGATGAACCTGCACTAGTGAGCTATCAACAGAAGATATGGTCCCACAACATTGAGTCCCCATACCACAATTAGACAAGAGTACATGGTTGTGTGGAGATGTCATATTGGGAAATGCACAAAATTAGCATGGATCTATCACAAATGACACCTCCTGGAAAACTTGATACAGTCACAGATCATGGGGGGCCACAAATATGCCAATCTACAGATATGATGAGTGAGTTTCGGCCCTATATGATGATCCCTATTTGAACTGATATGAACTTCCTTCATTAACGTTGAAATATCACCACCTTGAATGCAATGAAAGAATAATCCCATCAATCCCACATCTATAGAGGATCTTCTCAAGACATGTACCACTCTGGAGGGTGAACTGCACTACACACCATCAGATTCACTCATGCTCGGCTTGATATGCTGGGAGATAATTGTTGTGTAGATACTTGACAAAAAGGTTCCTTGGTTCAGGATCCACATCCAATACCATAGTATGGGGGCTTGTGTTACCAATATTGAGGAATTGGTGGTAAGGTGGCTTCCCTGTGGGCAATCATCATCATCCAGAGCAATTGGAGTGGAGACTCTATAATGTTCCACATGGATAATAAAAGTATCTTAATTAGTATCTATAAGAGTTGCAGATAGGATGGACAAGGCATCAGCTCTCCCGTTATGTGATAAAGCGACACTTGTAAGTTTTGGATGATAAGGGAACTGAGCCATCAACTAGTGGGTAAAATATAACAGCGGTACAATCTTCAACTTCTTCAAGAAGTAGTCACCATTTATCTCTTTGATTAATTTTTCAAAGTCCCCTTTCACCTATATATGGTGAGAATTTATCTTGAGGGATAGGTTGAGACCAATGGGAAGATCCTGGGAATCTACCTTGTTGTTGGTACAGTCTTCTGACAAGAGGAATGAATAGGGGTGGAAAGCATGTGAAGGCGTGATGAGGACAATACCCTGACCTACTCTATTGAGTCTGGGATCATTGAGTCTTCTGTTGGGGGACTTCGAAAAGTGCTATCAAAGTGAATTTTCTAACACAAAATGGATTGATTTCCTGAGAATATTTCCTCATCTAGAAAATCAATATCTAGATACTACTATTTAGTACTGGATGGGTAGTGAGGAAGTTTTCCAATGAATATCCCTTGATAACCTTCTAGATAAAAATATTGATCTCAAACTATTAGAGGATAAAAACCCACTAAGCTAGATACACTTTGAACATGGGGTGGTTCAGAATGTACATT
This sequence comes from Viscum album, assembly GCA_963277665.1. Lineage (NCBI taxonomy): Eukaryota > Viridiplantae > Streptophyta > Magnoliopsida > Santalales > Viscaceae > Viscum > Viscum album. The sequence goes on along the minus strand of OY728139.1, from coordinate 460,433,904 downwards.
ATGGGATCCACATGGGACACTATCGTTATCTTACAGTGTTGTAAGTAATGCCGCAATTTCTATAATAAGAATACTAGTACAAGACATCTCTTCTCGATATCACAATATATTGTCTCTATACCAAAGATCATGTTCCTGAGATAGTATAAAATAATCTTTTCCCCTCATGGTTCTTCTGTATGATTACAGTGCTGAGATATGATTCCAAAGTGGTCACATAATGGACCAGCAACTATCCAGAAATGAGTGGCATTGGATGCAGAGGTTGTAGAAGGTACTACCCGATTTCCTCAAAAGTAGTCTGAAACTCTTCATCCCACTGATAATCTACACCTTTATTTATGAGCTGGTAAAATGGATTAAAAATTCTATCCAGATTTGTGATGAATCAGTTTATATAGGTTATGTGGCCTTAAAATTCTCAAATCTCCCAAATGTTTCTTGGACGAGATATCTGACTAATGGTATTGATCTTTCTCAAATTGATCCCAATGCCTCTATATATAAAAATGAAAATGAGAAACATTCTAGAGGAAAATCCAAAAGAAAACATCAAGGGGTTTATCTTCAGATGATGGTAACAGAGGAAGAAAAATATTTTCTCATGATCTTTGATATTGTCCTGATGATGGAGTGATTTAACCACTAGATCATCCATGTAGAATTACAACAATGCCCCGAGGATCGACTTGAATATCCATTCCATGGAATGCCAATAGGTGGAACTTGCATTATTTAGATTGAAGGGAATTACCTGGTAGAAGAAATTACCTTGTGGTGTCCAAAAGGTGGAAGAATCTTAATCTTATGGGGCTATTCATATTTGATTATACCCAGATCACCCATCCGTAAAGGAGATAGCCTTGAACTTAATAGTGGAAACAATCAACAATTCTTTCCTAGCAAGGAGAAAATCATCCTTATGATAGTCGTAGTTGAGATCTCATAAGTCGATGTAGAGCATGATATTTCCATTCTTATTCCTAATGGGCACAATATTATCCAACCATATGGGGTACTAAACCTCCTTTAAGAAGTTGGAATTGATTTTCTTATCAACCATGGCCTTGGCCATGGCTCAATGTGAAGGGTGCCTATTTCTAGGAGATAGTTTCATCCCATGATGATTTTCTAGAAGAAAGAGGTGGTGGAAGGAAACCTGAGGATCTAGCCCTGGAATCTCATCATATCTCCAAGAGAACATGTCAAGATGATGCTTTAGAAAATCCATGTATTATGTTTTCTCTTTTTTAGGTATAGAAAGAACCGATCAATGTTGGTTTTGGATCCATCTTGTTACTATGGTTCACATGTACCAACACATCAACAGTGGTGGAGACACCCTCATCAAATGTGGGAGGAGAAACATCTAAATCCTCTTCTTCATCCATAGAGGAGTGATCATTTATAGGAGGTGATTTTTTCAAGTTGATAGATCCTAATGGGACACTAGATCCTTCCTGGGTGGTAGTGGTAACCTAACTAGAAAGCCCATGTATAGCTGAAATCATGGTGAAAAAACCTATGGACCTAATCCCGTATGACCTTCAACCCAAGTGTCCACATTTGATGATATCAAAAAAATTGTAGTGCATCATATTGAATCTGTTTTTCCCATACTAATGAAAAAATAAAGTATGACATATTTCTATTTCCATGGGGTAGGAATCCTAGTACATTATGTACGGAGGGGGCTCTAGGATCACTTAATATTGATTTGTATAGGAGTATGAGGTGATCATCCAGCGTTTGTTAGACATAGAAATGCACTTACACGTTGTTCAAGAGAAAATAAAACATTTCTCCAAATCTAGGGTTGTGGCCTCCAATCAATGTATTTGGAAAATTTAGGTGTTATCAAGGTCTATCCACCAGTCAGTCACAGCCATAGAGTGTTCATCCTCATTAGCTCGAATCTTCCTATACTAGCACTTCTAATAGTCGACATTCTTGTAGTGGGATTCAAAAGGGAAAAATGGAGACACATCACCTTGGAGTACACATACTCGATCATTGAGGGGATACTTATGGAATTGGTGATATGAATAAAGGACCACCATGTGTAGGTGGATACATGGTCTACCCATAAATGTGTTGTAAGATGTTTCGTATGAGATGACCATGAACTCAGTGCTTAGAAGTAGGCCCCTAAAGTGTGTCTTCAAGTAAAATTTTCCAACCGGTGTCTGCTCAATCATGTCATAAAAATTAATTTTTATGTTAGAGGGAATCAGATCACCCTCATACAATCCCATCTTTTAGATTGTTTTGGTTGAGATAAGGTTGGCCCTCGAGCCCATGTCGATAGGATAGTGTCAAAACTCCACGTTATTGAAATGGATAGTGATGTATAATGGGTTGAGGTTCCCTTGTATATGGGAGCCCAAATCTTATCGAGAGAAAGAGATAATGGCCTGACATTCTGCATGCTTGACAACATCATCATGGAAGGCTAATACGGCTCCTACCTCTTTCTAAAAAAGAGGGGGATTCTTAAAGACTTCACAAGGGCTTCACATATATCCAATGATAGTAACAGAGACTCGAGGATAGATATTTTCATAGGAATGATGGAATGATAATGAAAATATCTTACTTCTTTGATAATCATGAACTTATAATAACAAGAGGATGCCATATGGCAGAAGGTATGAAGGGCCCTAATGGTTGAACCAATAGATGATTGGTGTCGGGAATGTCCCACTGTTCACTAGTCAAAACACAAGGAGTGACTACTAGATTAGGGATAGATGACTGAGGCCGATATAAAAAAGAACATTGCTAATCATATCATGGTTGTAGTAGCTTTACCTGATCATGCAATACAAATGGTAGTGAAGGAGGATCTGATGAAGTAATATAAGAAGGATTCACATGATGAGCTCTATGTTGGGCCATCTATCTAGTCTGGAAATCATGCACGACATTGTGAGAGCGCTAACCAATTCATTCCAGTGACTTACATAACCAAAAATCAATCGACATTGGCATCAGCTGGGGATGTTGGGAGGATCAATACGATGATATTTATCATCAGAAATCAAGTAGGGTCTTACCAGCTCAATGATGTTAACCAAAGCGTACCATTGATTATCACATGAAGAATACTCCATCACTACATCAATTCTGGGGGCAATAACCATCTCTAGGGTCATGAAATCACTAATATTAAGGGATGTCAATGCAATCGGTGGGAGACTTTTTTTTCTATTGAGTCATTGAAGCTTGCTCTTTTGGGATGAGGGAGACAGATATGTTTAGTCATAAATAGTAGTTGTGGGTAATGAGGTGACTTCTCAAGGTTTGGGTTGGTTCAAACATGAACGTATAATACCATGGGCACGATCAACTACCTTGAGGGCCATCCAGTCATCTAATTTTTGAGATGCATGGTTAGAAACCTAATTCCACTCACATTTACTATCACTATCTGGCATTATAAACACATATGCCACTTGTGTCATGTATGTACCTAACCTGACTATGTTGTTGTCGACCTATCCTTGGTACTAGTATTTAATCACATTACACTACTTGAGGGTGATCCCAAGGATCTATTGATAGGGGCAGTAATTGGAGGGATCATTGATATTCGCCTCTTTAGGCCTCCTACATTACAGAAACCATAGGATTCCCTAGTTTAAGGTAGATAAGAAATAACAGGGGATGTGGGTCTCTTTAATTTATTAGGTCTATTTCCTTATATCTGGGAATGGGACTCTAGGAGCCTGACCCTGATGTAGTGATGGAAGAGCCTGTCGAAGAGGTGGAACATGATTATATTTCCTAGGTGGCAGCAGCTTGTTATGTGGGGGAACCTTCTAATACTGAGGTGGGAGCTACTGGGTCGGGGGTTGTTCCTGAGGAGGTGGTCCTCAACGAGGCTTTGGAGATGGTTCCACTAGAAATAACTCTATTAACCATGGGGCCTCTATTTTCTCTACCACATTGAGCTCGGCCTTATCATCCATTCTCACAAGAACAACAGGTGGCAATGGATGTGCCTGCTTGGATTGCTATAAGGCTTACTCTAGAAATTGGGCTTTGTTAGAGAAATCATGAAATCCCCGTAGGTCGTAATGAGTTATTAGATAAGGGACCAATTTATTTTTTACATTCCGTACCCACGTTGTTAGAAACTGTTCCGGAGTCAGAGGCATATCAAGGTTGTAAGTGAGGCCTTTCCACCTAGCGACAATGTCCATAACGCACACTTCATATATTTATTTTTACTTGAAGAGGTCATAATTTCTTGTTTTCTAGGTTGTGAAACTGAACTTGTAGAGAAAATACCTACACAGATCCTCCCAAATGGATATTGACGTAATGGGTTGCAGTTTTTAGTAGGAAAATGTGGCCCCTTCTAGTGTTTCTATGAAACACTAGAGTTTGGAGACCTCATGTTATGCTGGACTTCCCAGCATGAGTCCACGCCATGAAATAAACTGGGCCAGATACTATAGTGGGTCACCAATCCCTTTAAAGGGGTATAAGGTAGGATTTTTGAAACTGGTGGTGCTGGAATATAATCAAACCATGCTGGATATGGCTTTCCATTAGGTGGGATTTCCACCTTTCTAGTTTCTATGGCCTCAAGGCGGGAAATGAGAGCGTCCATTGGATCATCTGGGAAGGGTTCCTATGTGGATGAGTATCTCTGACCACCAATGATTTGTAAGGTTATTCAACATGATAAGAAGGCCCAACAGCTTGTAGAGTGACTGATGGGTTGTCTGGCAAGGCCGCCAAAGGGACGACTTGTGGAGAAAAATGGGGATCTTGAGCTGGGTCCCGAGGAGGGTTATCATGAAACATGGGTGGATTTAGTGATTCTTATCATGACATATTTCTATAAACTCAATCCACTACCCTATACATGTGGGATGGATGGTAAAGGTTACTAAGAGACAACTCACAAGGGGGAGGCTTTAACTACCCCTACTACCCAGATCGACGATTACCATAATCTGGTTGTCATTTTACAACACATCCAGTGAGAAGGTCATCGACCATATTTATAGTTTCAGTTATTTGTTGATGCACCACATCATTTTCATGGTCGTCTGCTATCTTTTTCACTATTCCAGATGGGTCAATGTTTTACATAGCCCCATAAATATCTTTACACATATTGGGTTTCCAACTAAGGAATAATGACTTAGAAGGTACATGAAGGCCAATTAATTATTTCTTGTTGGAGATAAACCCTACCCAAAGGATCCAATAGGTGTGGTACAACTCTGGGGGGTATGTTCTCTTCATGAAGCCCTAGATTGGACTCTTCCTCTGATAGGACGTCCATGATGACGGTGACTGTACCTGAAGGAAAATCCTCAATATCACCAGGAATGTCGGGCTTACGTCAGATAGAACTGAAATGAAGGGTATCCTACTTCCCCCACCACAGATCTAAACAAGAGGGGTAGCCTCCTTAATAATTCTACATAAATATATAAATCCTTGGATGCATCATTAGTAGAGGGTTTGATGTAGACCAAGTGACTCAGGGTATTGAGCCATAGGGAGTGCAGCAAATTCGACCATGCACTATTGTAAGATAATGTCGTCAATGTGTTCTTGGATCTTGGGATAATCCAATTGACGATGTAGGAGGAAAAAGTGTGTTTACCAGAGATATTGGTGAATGAAAATGACCTCCTCATGGGTTAGATATTTTGGAGTTCTGAATCCTTCAGTTGCAATGGGGAAGAACATATTTGTGAACTGGTCTGCTACAGGGTTGATCCACAAGTTCCTCAGCTTAGACATTGGATCCATCCCTTTGTTGCCCCATTCATCTATTGGGGGAGCTCGATGGACTGTCCATGACACAAAATTAGACCATTGAGATGGTAGATTGTCCGTTGGATAATATGACGTGTGACATGAAAAGACACCATGTCTTGGGCTATATTTTGAAGAATGAAATGACTGAGCCACCACATCCTTTTAAGAAGGAATAACGACCACTACTTCTCGCACTGGGGAAGTAGTCATTGATAGTGTTTCATTCCATTTATCATCTTCTATTGGTCCCTAAAACAACTATCCACGATCTCATGTTCAGGTGGAGAATGATCCTTTTGATGATATGGAGGATTACATGGCCAGGCCCCAGAAAGAGGCTAAATATTTCTACTACTGGATCAATATTCATAGAGATGTGTGCATTTGGTGGATTTAACATTCCAAAAGGATAAGTCTTATATGACTTTTTCTTTCCTCGACCACCAACACAGAAGATCGAGGTGAGGGTTCCATCACCGAACCACAATCCACCTCATAATCTGATAATTAAAGGGGTTTAATCATGGTTTGATACTTTATAGTATTATTCCATTGGTGGAAACGACCTTCCCTCATTCCCCAGTATGGTTCTTTAGGACAGGGAAGGTTTTTTAAACGAGGAAGACCTTCGGCCAAACTGTTACAAGGGAGGAGAAGAATTCTTCCTGGGTGAGTCAGGGTATGAGGGGCACCTGAAAAAAAATTCTAAAGGAACATGATGTGGGCCTTCATGTCCACAGGTTTGCGCTTGAGGGGGGGACCTTCGCAGGATGTGTTAGAGAGGGTATTACCTCCACTAGAGCTGGTGGGAGCATGGGTAGTACTTTCGTGTTTGATTCCCTTGGTGTTGATGGTATGAGGGGGGGTTCATACCGGTCAAACTAGACATGGTGATTACCTCCTTTTTGGACTCTAATAAAGAGGGGAAAACAAACACTTATCTTATTATCATTATGGCGAGGACCTCCATCAGGTGTAGTATGAACATAGAGAATAAATCCATGAATATAGTTGACCAAGCGAGGAGTATCTTCCCATAGGAGACCTGTGGAAGGAGGAATGGCTCCATAACTGGTACCATGAGTGTGAAAGAAACCTCCCTAATGGTGTTAGTGTGGCAGGGAGGGCCTTCTCTCGTACTGATGATGGCATGGGTAGGGCCTCTATACCTTTCTTGGGATCTGGGAGTGCCTTCACTTTCATTGAGGGTGGCGTGAGGAGGACCTCTATGTTGGATTTCATTCACCTGGGTAAGCCCCCAATGGGTACTACTAGTGCCGGGGACCCAGAGAGTCATCCCAACCAAATGTTTGGGGGGTTGGGACCTCGATCTGTGTTTGACATATAAGTTCCCATGTTCAGTATAAATGAGAAATTAATATTATGCGTTTGTAGTGGAATAGTCCACTATAACCATTGAAGATGATACCCCCTTGAAGGATTCCTCCTCAACTTCCACCTGATGTTGGATCCTTTTTTACTAGACTGGGGTGGGTGGCGACGTTGGGTAAATCTCATACTCTTCATCATGTGAGACTGGGTGGTGATACTGGCACGACCTGGTGGGAGGCCTCCATAGAGTCCCTAGGGATGAGATCACAGCTGGGCTAGCTCAGACTTCCCTTACCTCATATGAGTAAGGGAGAAAGTCCTCAAATTGTTCTAGGGAGAGTCTCCCAAAATGGTTATTGGTTAGATTGGGTAGTGGTGGAGCTAGGTGCAACCCTAGGGGTGGTGGCGATGATGAGGCATAGAAACATCTAGGTCCTAACATTCCATATCCTAAGTTGGGAAAACCCCTTAATCCGCATACCTTCATACAAGGTCATTGATAACACTTATCTGAATGAGTTTAGATGGGGATATAGGGTGTTGGAGCCCAGCAACCATGGATGTGGAGGCTGTCGTAGAAGAGATGGAGTCGTGTAGGATTGCGGTGTTGGTTTTTCCTTGGCCCCTGCGTCGGTGGGTGGGTAGTGATTGGTTTCCTGGAACAACAGCTTAGGTCCAGAAAAGTAAAGAAGATTCGACCATTATTAATGATATGAGGAATTTGGCATCATGTTCCTCAGCTTCATTCCATCTCTCATGATTGGTACGGAGGATCCATGCTCACAACGTCACAGACTGGGATTCCCAACATTCAACTGACCCAATATCAGGTGAATTTCACGTCAAACACACTATTTTCATGGTGGGATCTGGCACTAGATAGTTGGATCTAATGACATGATTATCTACTGATGTATCAAATGATACTAATATCCACATTGAGGATAATATTAATATCGGGTTGACCATTTCTACTTCTAATGATTTCACCAGGTCATACGCTATTGTGCTATGATGTGTTGGCTGTTACCCAACATTCTTTTTTTGAAAAGGCGGGTGACATTCATCACTTATTCATGGAATTTTTATCCTTGATTGAAATAGGATGATGGGATTTCTGTCTCTCCATATGTGGAATCCCCTAAAGATATTTTCTCCTAGTTCGGGTCACCCACATAAATTTGAGTCATTGTTTGTGAAACTACTCACTGATGTCATATAATCATGGACTCTAGTAAATTACATTGATTCTTTAGTGACATTCCAAGGGTTCATGTTAGGGAAGAAACCTTAGATCAGGGGATTAGTCACATTGGACATCGCTGGCATCTTTGGATGCTGAAACAATAACATGCCTAGGTTTCATTCCCTTATGATAGGGCTAGAGGAGAGCTCGGAAGCCCATGGAATCCCACATTGAGTGCAGGGAATTATATGAAATAGGAATGGACCTAATATTTTCCTCTCATTCCCATGTTTAACACAGGGTATCCCATGAGTTTAAAGTCATGTAGAGATGAAATGATTGTGATTAAGACATCCCATAGAAACAAATCAGATTAGTACATCCCTAGAAGGGAGTATCTGAAGATTTATTGGATGATGAACCATAACACACAATAAGGACGAATCCAATGGGGTGTGTCCCATAGTGGTAAGATATCACACCATGAAGGTTGATTTGGACACCACTTACAATAGATGAAGGAAAGTGCACCCCATATAGGGGAACAAAAAGGTTTACCATTGGCTGGTAATGAACCTCAGCGAGGTTTACTATATACCCCGTATTGACTACTGAGATCAAAACCCAGTTAGTTTAATGGGGTGATGAATCAGGTTGTCCAAAATGGACAACAACCCAGGGACATGCTATGGATTACACGTGGATAACAACCCATCATAAGAGGGAAACTCTTGGTTGGATGGTTATGGGTTGATTGGGGCTTAGGCTTAGTGAGATTCTGAAGGGAATTTCATGATCATACTGGGAGGCACTAGCTCAAGTAAGAATCAGGATAGATATGGATGGAGTTTTGAAGGATGAAGTGAGTGGGGATGGAACCAACATAAAGACGGCAGTGATGTTGGGATTGAAACTCAAAGTTAGTTTCTATGTGTCTCCATGGAACGGAATCAAAGTACATGTAGTTCGGTGGATATTAGGGACACCCGAAAAGGAGGCCTTTGAAAATAGACTCATCGATGGGACCCCAAAAAATCATAACATCCAGGTTGGGGCATGACCATCCTGAAACGAAAAGGTGCAAGGGGGAGACCGATATGGGACATCAGGGATGGGATTCAACCTCAATGAGGTTTCCTTTGTATCCGTATGGAAGGGAATCAAAGTCCACGTAGTTTAGGATGGGGCATGGAATTAGGGTGTATAGAAATGGTAGCAACATGATGATATGCTGGGGGATACACATGGTTAGTGGAGCAATAGTTTTTCTGACACCACTAAGTAATGAACCGAGTTTGTGGGTCCAAGAAATGGGTACACCATTGTTTACTAGTGTTTAGAGTTGACCTTCATAGTGTATTATTACGCAATATTCCTAAGAGATATTGTTAAAACCCACATAGTCCGAAAGCACCTAATTTAGCGTCATTAGGGATGATAGGGCATACAGTTTAATGCAATGAATGATGATGGAAAACCAATGTGAAGTGCTCAAGACCAATGGATGATAGGCTAGAATTTCAAGGAGACATCATACTTACCTGTCATGGAAAGGGCCAAGATCAAATACCACGTAGTTCGGTGGTGAGGGATGGGGCTTACACACTAAGGAGGCCTAGATATGGTGTCATGGTTTATTATTAATCTATATTCATGTGAGTCATGCTCGCTGTGAGAAACAAGAGGCAACAAGATATGGCGATCACATTACAACTAGTGTGTCCGAGAGAAAAAAAATGGGCTTACATGTGGTTAGTATCCCAAGGTGGTGGAGATTGGTACATACTCCCGGACAGAGGACCAATAACGATAATTTCCAAATTGAGAGGGATGGGGTATCGAGAGTCCCCTATTACCATATCACCTCTATTCATTGCACATAAAAGAAGAGAGGAGGAGAAAGGGTGATCCCTCTTGTAAGAAGGGATATGAGATTACACCACGATGGTTCCACCCCCCCCCCCATGGATAGGTGTAATTCCATGATAGGAGGATATCATTCCATTTGAGGAAGATATCACTCCTACGGAGACAAGTGTGTGTGGAAAATTTCCAAGGAGGGTACCCTGCCTATATTACACTAGGAAAGGCTAAAATTTAATGTCATGGGATGGGGAAAATGGTGCTTTGTAGTTTAAGGTCCATCATCTCAGACGACGAGGATTCCCACATCACCTGTACTAATGACATGACTAGAATAATTTAACACTTGGTGAAGAGATGGTACCAGAAATTCCATGGAGAGACGGGATTGTGGATTTATCCATTGGGGGGACCACGTTTGTATGTCTATCAGAAGAAAGAATTGATATTAGCTTTCCTATGTGAATAAGCATGAGGAGATGAAGTACAACAGCAATCACCATTCAATGGACATTGAAATCACTTTGTACAAACATGGGTAGTCATACGAAAGAAGGGTTTGTGAAGAAAAGGTGATCACATGAAGGGATCTTGTGAAGAACTGGGGCACCACAAAGTGAAGAGACTCCACAAAGGAGTATGATTCATGAAGTGGATTGGTTTATCCTAGGAATTGAGTAATAATTATTATGAAGTGTGATTGACAAAGTGAATGAGCTTTCCTGAAGTATGAATTCATGGTGAATGGGTGCCTTAAAAAGTGCGGCATTGCAAAGAAATTTAATTTTTGAAACATAGTGATCTTGCCTTAGCATGGGGCTTATATGTGCATGGATATTATTTTTTGAAGCATGAGTTCCTTTCAAAGACCCAAGTTCCCATATGTATCTCTTACCTTTGAGATGGCCCATGGGCTTCATGAAGGGAATCCCTATGGTATGAGTGGCTGAATACGATTAAAGGGAATGGTATTTCACATTGATCAGATACCTTCTAGTGTTAATTTTCTCAATGATTTTTAGAGTATAGGGTGCTTCACAATATGAGAGCTAAGAAGGAGAATGGTCAGGGTATCCATCCATTGGGATTTGGGGAAGCCTAGTATTTATATACCAGAGGCAGTTTGAAGCTCATAGTTCAGGCCACAAAAAAATTGGAACTCAAAATCGAAGGAAGTTCCATCACATTCTCCAGACTCGTGGAGCTCTCCATCAGTCAATGTGGGACGCTCATAGAGGGATATCTCCAATGCATCGTAGTCGCAGAGGACTATGTCAGCTACTTCACGGTGGAACATATATCTCTTTCATGTTTTTTATAGTCATAGTGTGCTTCGTCCGATACTCGGTGATGACCACAGAGAAGACTTTTCCTACCACTTCACACCGATCATTGAGATAGATGGACGTTACAAGGCATCACTGTGAGGTTTCATTGTGAGGAAGTATTCATTGGGATTTTTGGCGTGTAGTTTTCCCAAGGGAAATTTTTTTACCAAAAATATTAAAATAAATGGGTAGCCCTTAACCTAAACCAATTCTATTTTGTCTCATGATACCTACCGATGAATCAAGAGGATATATAGGGTCCCACCCAAAATAAAATAATCTTAATGTATCCCTCAAATGAATGTGGTGAAACATAATCAATATAAAAATTAATATCAAAAAACTAGAAAATAAAATATCTACAATTACAAAAATAAATAAAAAAAATCAATATCCATCTAGATTAATATTAATGGTATCAAATTAGAATATCCAATTTCAATCTAATCATAAACTATACAAAGGAATAGTAAGTATTATATAAATATAACATAGCTCAAGTGTATCATAAGTAAAATGAGCGGTTGATCTCTTTGATGGATATAAATATCACAAATGATCATAAAATACATTTTTTAGGAATATAATCTTTTAAATTTAAATATTAATTTTAAAAACTCAAAACTCATAAATTTTTTAAATATATAAATGTTTTAAGAGAAACTGTTAGGATAAAAAAAGAAGTTTCACAACATATATTGGTCATGATGGTGGAAAATATAATTAATGTCATACACATTAAAGAAAATAAATTCCATTCACATTTTCGCCAAAAGACTAAAATGTGATATTTTCTAATATGTCATGAATATTCCATTAAATTTTATCTTTATAAAAGAAAATTTTATAAAAATAAATTTAATATTTTTTTAAAATTTCGGTTTAATAAATAATTTTTAAAATATTAAAATCATTTTTTAAAACATTTATAGAAAACACTGGTGTGGATGAAAAAGTATTTCTAACTGAAGAGAGATATAAATTAGAATTTTCATAAAAAATATCTTAACCATTTAATTTACCAAAAAATGGATTATTTTTACAGTTAATTTTTTTTAATAAAAATATTATAAAAATATATATAGAGTAAAATATATAAATATCCAATAATTCCCCATCGGAGACATAAACAATCACGAATAATAATGAGATTATGAAATAATCCCTTACCACTTTGGTAACATTTGATTAAAATTCTCCATGAATGGAATAAATAAAAATAAAACATTAAATACAATTAATTTTAATTAATTATTTATATAACATGAAAACGGGTATTATATTCTCTATTCAAAAGAAATAACTTGTGAATATGGTGTGTGTCTCATAGAAGTAAAATTGTGATAAAAAATGCATACATTTTGTCTGATATCCTTCTTATATGTTTGTGAGTCCTTTATAATAGTTTTAGGAAAGCTATTAATTTGTATAAGTATCATATTAATATTTATAATTACATATATTATCCTATTATAATATTTTACTGCCCAATGTTTTTAATAATATTTCATTCTTTTTATTATTTTGGGTGTTAATTGCTTTGTTTTCTCAAGAATTGTTTGTCATGAATGATACATTTCAACATAATAGGAAGATTATATCATCTCTATAATGATATTGATTTTATAAATATTATATTTTCTTAGTATCTAAATTTTTATAATAACTTATTAATGTTGGATATGGAAAATTAATTTCATCGCTTTCCAAGAATGGCTTGTCGTACGTAATCACGAGTGATGGTATCATTCCATTAATGAGTGAAATACTAAGGAAGTGGGTGATATAATAATTTTGAATAATTAATATCATATTATAAGAATCACATATATTTAATAAATTTATGCTTATTACATTCCATGTAAATCATTTGTTACAAATGAGACACATTGTTTCAGGTGATGTTAGTCTGTTTTATAGACAAGTGACATTATAATATTTGAAATGGAATATAATGTAAAAAAATATATATGATCCAAAAATACATGAAGTATAAAAATATCATAAATATAATCTACATGGTTTGAATCCATAATTATATCTGTCATTGAAATGTTTTGATTGAAAATGAACAATATCGGTTCGCGAGGCGGTAGTCTAGCGTACCAGTGATCGATGATTATGTTTCACATTTGATTGAAGTGTAGGTGGATAAATATCATTCCATAAACATAATTTTATCTTAAAATATGTTACATAATGGTTTTACTATTTAATATGTTTTAATACACATTTTATAGAGGAAATAGAAGAAATAAAATGAAATATCATTGTTAAGATATACACCTTCGTGAAGCGAAACCACCTTTAATATGCTCTTAAGGACCCTAGGGATGGTCTTTTAGAATACCCAACAGCTAATTAATATGAATAACTATTTTATGTGGAGATTTTGGTAGGTTATATTTGAGAATAATGGATTTATGGGTGTTAATATGTGATGGGAAGTGTTGTCTTTTTATAAATGTGGAAATATATTCCTCTTGGAAATTAAAGGGAAACTTTCCAAAATAATAAAAAATGATAATGTAATTCACAAGAGAAAAACTATTAAATAAATATATTTTATAATTTTTTATAGTATAAAGTAGAAATACTTATATTCAAAATGATATTTACAAGTTTTTAGTGCATTTTTACCCTTATTTTCTTAGTTTACCCCTACAGTAAACCAATTTTTTTCTTATGTATAATAAATAATATTTATTTTTTTCATAATTAATATTGGTAAAAAATTATGTTTAATGTATTTGATAATATATATTATTATTAATCAAAAATATAATAAATTTTTCCATATTAAATTCACATAATTTTTAGAAATAAATTTATAATTATACCCCCACATGAGAAAAAAAATTCCGATTTTGAAAGAAAAAATCCTCATAAGTATAGAAGATTTTAATTTAAAACATCAACATGAAATTAAATCAAATGTCCAAAATTAGTAAAATTATAGTATAAATGTTCTAATTTAATGTTAAAAAAATTTAAAAATCATTTGAATTTGTAAATAATTCAAATAAAAAGGATGTTTTTAGAAAAAATCATTATCTTTCACTAATCATTGAAAAACAAAAAATTCTTAAAAATACAAAAAGTTCACGCTATGATAAGTTTTATATAATGATTTAAAAAATAAAATTAATTTATTAAAATACATTTTTACTAATGTGGTGAATTTTAATTATAAATTTAATTTTCAATACCCGACCAAACAACCTTTTAAAAAAAGGTTTTTAGAAAACTGTTCTCTTTATTTTTTATGATAATTATTATATTTAAAATAAATATATATGCAATGAATTTATTTTTATGTGTTTATACCATAAAATTTTCATAAATAATTTTTAACTATTCATAACCACCAATTTTAGAGCTAGGTTATAAATTTATAATATATTAAAGTTTATTTATCCTCAAGATTGTTAGTTCCATAAGATATAAAAGTGATTAAATTTAATGAAATATATTTCCTGGGTGTTTTAAGATTGATATTATGTATCTCATAATACATAAAATAAAAATTTATTCGCTTAAATTTTTTGGGTGTTACATTCTCTACACCTTAAATACATTTCATCCTTGAAATATGATCTTAGACACAGAAATTAAGGGTATGAAATTTGGAAAAAAAACATTGGAAACCCATATCCTATAATGTGTTTGTAAAACCTACCCATAATAAAAACAGTGGTAGTAGAAAGGTCTTTCGAAAAAAATTAATAAGAAGGATTCTAAATAAAAGATCATTATTGAAAAGTGATGATATGGACATTGTAGAGAAGCATAAATAATTATAGTGAGTTATAGAGATCGTTGATCATAATAAATTGGGTCACCCATTGATGGTTAATGAACAAAAAACCATAAAGATGTGATGAATTAAGGGGATAATATATTCATTGGATTTAATCTTAATAGTATTTTTTTCTTCTGAAAATCATTTTCTCATAGTTATGGAATTTCTATACAAATATGATATATAACACCACAAAATATACATAAAATTTCATCAATTGTTTTTTATTATATAAATTTCAAATTTATTTGTTACTCTAAGAAACTAATATCCAAGATAGTTATTTTAAAAGCTAAATCAAGAAAATTAACTTTTAATGGATCATTAATTTAATAAATGGGTAACCAACAATTTCTCATGACATTAGTAAAACAAAAATGGTTAAAATTCTATAATATATATTAAATTAATCTATAATACTTCAATAATATTCCCAAAGTCAATCTTAATCCATTTCATAAATTTTTAAGAATAAAAATTATCCAAAAATACACCTGACCAAATTAAATGTCTATTTTTTAATGAAGGTCAATATATCAACATTATATTCTCTATATAATATAAATTTGGTCTTAATATCAAATTAAAAATCAATGAATACCATGAGCACCATAAAACGAAAACGAAAACACTCATTCATCCTAAAATAAAATCTCATGTTTTTGAATATATTCCAAAAATACAAACATGGTGTGAACTCTAAAAAATTGATATAAACCATAAAATAGATAGACAATTTCATTGTAACAACTTTTCTCACATAAACATATATTTATCAATATTATCTCAACATATATAATACATTATGGTCATATTTCATAAATCATGTGTTTTATATGTTGTTCATCTTATCATTGAATAACTTTTCTTGGTCATTGGTACTAATTTAGATATACTCTCATATCCATTTTGAAATAATATAGAATTACAATCCTTATACATTTCATTATTATTATAAGAATAATATTATATATAAAACACTCTTATAACATAATTATTGAATCCAAATACAATTAAATTAATCATTCCACATCACCTATGATAATAGAATATACTTGACCTTTATACCATAGTTTCTGTTGTTGTATATTACATTGATACTTGGGGAATTCATTTTCATAGTGCACCACCTTCTTATAGATGAAACATTGAATTTTTGAGATTTATTTCTTTCACTTTAAATCACAATCACATTTTCATGTATTTTTATACTTGTAGAAAACTCCCATTCCTTTTAAGAATATTCTATGGTGTTTCTTTGCACTATTATCACCTGTGAAAAAAAATTATTCTTTCTTTTCTAAACATATCCATTTATTCTCTTAAATCAAATTCTTCTTGAATTCTCTATAAAACCATAATAATTATTTAATTATTAATAATTATTGATTGAATATGATACTATATATTCGTATAATGAGAATGTATTGGAGACTAGTTCCCTTCAAAGGATTAGATAAATATTATCAATGAAATTTTTATTCTTAATCTATGGATTATGTTCATTCATATATCTTATATTCAATTTTCACAGACCCAATTTTAAATAATTTTATACACAATATTTGAACCTATCATTTTGGAACATAATGTATAATCTCAATAATACTAAAAAAATTAACATAAATTGAAAAATTTAATCTTAGATAATATGATAAACAAAAAAGTTTTCTTTCAGAATATAATCATTTTCAACTCCTTAATAATGTTTTTAATGAAAATCTTATTCATTCAAAGAATATTCCCTAGTATTATCGGACCAAGTATATAGTAATTCTTATTTTCATGCACTAGATAAATATTTGGTCAACAAAATTCACCCTTTTCGGAGTAATTTTTCCCAGGCACATTTCTTCCATAACCACATCAACTTGTAGTATATATACATGGGTTTAATATAATAATAAAAAAAAATTATCTTCCTTAACAAAAACTATTTTGGTTATTTAATAATTAACATCATATTCTATCATCGGGTTTTGTTTAAAAATATATGTTTTCCAAAATCTAGATCCCATGATTTCTATGAAAAATAATTTGACACCAAATATAGTGAACCCAACCCTAGTACCACGAATCCAATGTTTATATTATTATATATACATAATATTCAAAGAATCATACCCTATAGTACTGAATAATGTAGTAGTATTTTTAAAGTAAATATATATATGAAATTATGATTATAATTGAAAATATAGAATTCATATAGTATTATGTTTGAGAATCCCGTTATTTCTAAAAGTGTATCATTGTATATAAATCAAAAATATGTTCTTAATATATTGGTTAAAATAAAGCGTAATAAATGGGAGTGATCACATGTTCAGTATGGGTAAGAGTACCGTGAAATTAATGAATGAATAAGTCATAACCAATGCAGAAAGGGAAATAAATGAAACACATGTGTGTAAAGAAGTAACATGATAAAAATATAGCACAAATAAATTATGTTCAAATAATTCCATATAAATAATATCATGAGGTTAAAAATGTTAAAATAAATTATAAATAATAAAATAAGAAAATGTAAAATCAATTAATGAATTCATATTTATGTAATTCATAATTATGGAAATGCAAAACATAATTTCAAGGCCATTTTCAAAGGCACACTAATAAATGGATATGTTTTTGACCAAATATTGAACAAATTTTTCTAATGAGACTTACCAATGCATTAAGGGGATATTTTTGGCACAACCAATCACATAATAAGTTCAATTAATTAATTACATTAAAGGGATGGAATATATTAAACAAGAAAATTTGTATTAAAAAACTACAATATGAAATTTAAATAACTACCCCAATAGATTAACATAATCATAAACCATCCAGTGTTATATGAATTGTATCAATGCTTTACATCCCCATTAAAATAGATCATAAAAAATCTAAAGAAATAATAGGTATTATATCAATACAACATAATTCTTGTGTATCATATGCAAAATGAAGGGTTTATATCATTGATTAATATAAATATCATAATAGATCCTTAATTTTATTGATGAGAAAACCATTTTCATTTTGAAAATAACCATTTATAAAAACATTAAAAAAATTAAAAAATTCAATAAATAAACATTAAAATATTTTTTTTAATAAAATATTACTGTTCATTATGTTGGAAAATTGCATTCATTCCGTACAATTTACAAAAATGATTCCTTTCACATTTTTAGTAAAAGACAAATGGGAATTTTTTTAAATGTTAAATTAAGATTCTATTTATTTGCATTAAAAAATAAAAACTTGGTAAAAATATAATTAAAAAATTATTCTAAAAATATAAAAATATTTTTTGAAATATTTTTTAGAAGCCATGGGGTTTGATGAAAACGATTTCGGACCGAAGATAGAAATAAAGTCTGATATTATTGAAAACATTATCTTAATGATTTAAAGTTGATAAGAGTGTAATAATGGAACTGTTTCATAAAAATTTATTTGATAAAATTAGGATGAGAATATAAATTGATTTTAAATATATATCAAATAATACCCCCAAAGGATATATAAACATAAACAATATTGAATATTAGTGTGATTGTGAAATAAACCATAAACACTCTGGTAACATTTGAATAATAAACTCAATGAAATAAATAATAGAAATTAAAAAAAATTACACCATTGAGATATAATAATTCATGATATAACATAAAATAGGGGTGGTATATACACCACATAAAATAATTAAGTGGTGAATGTGGTGTATGTATCACAAAAGTAAAAGTGAAAATGAAGAACAATAACCTCAGGTATGTTTTCCTTATTACACGTTCCTACCACGTGTATAATTTCATTAATCAAGTTATCAATTTATAAAATAACCATAATATAATTTTTAATATCATATGTTTAACACTTATGAACCTTTACCACATGATTGTTAATAATATTAAATTACTTTCTTTGTATTTTGTGTTAATTTCCTTGTTTTCTCAAGCACATTTTTTTCACGAATGATATGATTCTTCTGAATTTGTTATATAAATATATATATAATCTCCAAAAGTGTAATAATGTAATATTTATAATATTTAATTATTATTAATATTTTCAAAAACACTTATTAATGTTGTACATGGAAAATGAAAAGCTTTTCGTCATCGAGATGGTTGGATGTAAATTTGCACGACTAACAATATCATTCCCATAAAGAGTTAAAGGGTAAGGAATTAGGTGATATATTAAACTTATAGAATAAATATAATATCTAATTAATCAAATATATTCGTTATTTATAGCTTTTTGATAGTCCATCTACAATCTATGTGAAAATCGAATCACATCGTTTCGCGAGGCTGTAGTTCTCCATACACTTGAGTGTAGTTATCGAATTTGAAATTTAATGGAATGTAAAAATATATATGTGATATTAAAAATTAATCTGTATAATAATTTCATAATTATAATACATATATATGGTAAATACATAATTCTTTATATCCATGAAATGTGATGATGAAAAATGAACTACATTTATTAACGATTCAATAGTCCCCATTACACATAATTGATGATTTCATTTCCTTTTGAATGAAATGGAGTAAGATAATTATTAAAACATAATCATAATCAACTTTCTATATATTGGATAAACTAATGTTATTAAATTATAATTTTTACCCAATATTTGAATATGGAAAATAATAATTACAATGAAAGATCTTGTTTTAGAAAATTACCACTATAAGAGAATCCCCCTTTGTATTTCGTCTTAAGAAACATATGGATAGTCTTTTGGGAGGAAAAATAGCCCTAAAATATGAATTAAGATGTTGGGGAGGTATTTTATCAATGTTTTGTACATATATATGAATTTATGGGTTTGGTGAAGTGATGGGAGGTAGTTCCCTTTTATATGTGGGGAAAGTGAACTCTCTTTGAAATCACATAGAAATTTCTTAATAGAATCCAAAATTATAACGTCATTCACATGAAAATATATTATAAATAACATTTTCATTTATTTTGGGATGGTATAAAGTGTATATATGGTCATCCAATATCAATTTTCTATATTTATGGGCCATTTTAACAATGACTTTCAGTTTTTAAACCCACAGAAAACCTATTTTTCCATTACCATGGTAATTAATATTTATTATATTCATTATATATTTTCTAGAAAAAGTATGGTGAAATTATTAGATAATAATAATTAATTTAATTTAAAATATTCAACCCATTTTCTCAAATTCATTTCATATAATATTTAGATTTCAATTTGAAATTATACTCACATACCTTATGTAATAGCGGGTTATCAAAGAGAAAAAAGTTTTAAGTGTAGCATTTATGAATATCAATATTCAATATGAAATTAAATACAATGAAAATTATTATATAAAATAAAATATAATTGATTAATTTTATTTCAAAACCAATTTAAAATATAATTTCTCTTTGTAAATAATTTTAAGAACATAAATATTTAGTAAAAAATCAGTATTTTTCATGATTCATATAAAATGAAATGTTTCAGAAATCACCAAACATTACCACTAATATAATCTCTATATTTTAATTTAAAAAATGTTGTTAATTTGATTAGTATATTTATTAAAAGCGGTAAATATTAATTATAAATATTTTGTGAAAAGAATTACTAAACATCCTTTTAGAAAAATACATTATTTTTTAGAAATCATTTTCCTTTCTTTTAAATGAAAATTATTTTATTTCTAATAAATAGGCAACTAATGAATTTACTTTTACATGTTTAAACAGAATATTTTTCATTATTTAGTTTTTAATATTAATATAAACCAGTTCAATTGATATTTTACAAGAGTATACATTATTATGTTTTATTTAGACTCAGGGATTCATGTTCCACAAGATATCAAAGATAATGAACATAATAAAATATATTTTGTGGGTTAATTAAGTTCATTGTTGCATGTAACATATGATATTCAATACAATGAAATTATTTTATAATTTTGGGATGCTACATATGAACCTATTGAATTCAATCTTCCAAACTAATTTATATTCCTTCATGGTCATCTTCATTTTTGTTATTTAGGTATACTCACAGTGGATGGAGGATAATTCTATCTTCCTACAGGTAATATCAAACACATTGGGGTAAAAATTGAAGAATTAATAGTGCTAAAAGTGTATGTTTAGGATCATTGAGGATCAATTTATATGACTAGTGATATATATTGATTAATTGTTAACTTATCATTAGATTGTTAAGTTTGTTGTTTCATACGGGATACCTAGGAATATTTTTATGATTCAAAGTTTATTTATATTTTAATGTTACTAGTGAAGGTTCTTAAAGGAAATAATCTAAATGGTATTTATGATAAAAACCCTAACAAAAAATGGGTGATGTTTATATGGTCATATTCTTGTGATATATTCATTAATGAGAAAAAAAGGATGTTGAAATATGGTCCATACCTAAGCATACATGTAGTAGGTAATGAGTATATATATTATTATGATTCATTAGTATTAATTTTTGTAGATGTTATAATACTAGAAAGTTGATAGATCACTAATGGGTCTAATAATTAGAGGTCTTATGAGTTTAACTACTTAACATATGATCAAGAGATAAATGTGCTGGTGCATGAGTAGAGATTTTGGCATTTCTACCTATTGGGGTTGGGGATGATGGTGTAGAGTAACCATAAGAACAAGAAAACATTTTATCACAGTATAATAAAAAAATTCATAGGGAAAGTTGCTGATGTACACGATATAGATTGATTTTGAGATATAATACATCCATGATAAATGGAATATCATGGATGATGCACTGAGTATAAAAAATCTGGCACTGGTGGTGTATGTGTCTAATAGTGAGTGGTATGTAATGATAATGTCCATTAATATGTACCTTGATATTATGAAAAATTATGTTATATAAAACCTTGAATCCCTGGAGGATAAATATTCACTCCTCAAATGGGTAATGAAAATTTAGTTGTCTGGTTCATATTTTATTGTTTTGAGGAAAAGAATATATATATGGGAGCCACCACATGATTCTTAACTTGATTTAGTTGAGATAATTTATCTACAATGTCTTTTGTTTGTTCATATTAGTTTGATAAATTAAATTATATGATATTAATATGAATTGATATAGGCAAGTCACCCATAGCCTACCTAGATTCATCATTAAATATGGAGGATGTAATGGTGGCCTAATATGAAGGACTTGACAAGGTAAATTTAATGATAATTCACCTATCCAGAGGGGAAGGATATGAATCATCCACCCAAAATTCATTATATTTAGATATGAATTTTTTATGATAATGTGAAATGGTGTGAAGAAAGACTTCATGATTTTATATCCATAGTCATATCATGGAAATGATTTATTATGGGTTTTGTAGATTGGTTGATAAAGATTATACATTTCCTTCTTGTCCAGCAGAGGTATTTCACTAATAATATGGGATAATTGTATGTCTTGATGATAGTTTATATTCATAGGGTGACTAGAGGAATTATTTATGATTTGGATTTTCATTTTAAATCATTCTCCAGGATTATTTTATAATAGTATATTGATATGTTTGTGAACATGGGATCTTCATGCCACCATGATACCACCATGTAGTCAAATCATTCCATCTTGGTGGTGGGGGAAACAATGGGGGAACATGTGTTAGATTTTATGGGTCCATGGGAGAATCATCTTGTCATTATCGAGTTTTTCTATAAAATTGTTATTTAGAATTAATTCAGATTATAAATTTTGAGGATTTTTATAGTAGACTGTATCAATCAATTAAATATTGATTAGAGTTAAGGAAGTATGCAGTTACTAGGCTGAGTCACATATTGGAAATATACTATAATATATAGTTGATATATAAAATTTCACAAACTTATATTTTAATGAAGACACATTCTACCAACTAGAAATGAAATCCTATGACATTTTAGGTAAGTGGCTGAGTATTTTTGGGATAGTTTATTCTATTATGGGACTGATTAATTTAGAGGTAGATAATTTTGTGCCAAGGTTCATAATATATTTTTAGATTGTCATGAATATATGTAACATTAAATATCCATCGATAATACCAAATAGTTATATGAATATAAATGATTTATTCCATATATCTTATCTCTAGAGGGAAAATACCAAGCCTATTCATGTGATAAAGGATATTGAGAAAAAGATAGATCTCGATGTGTCATATAAGGAATGAATTGTTTTATAGTGTATCGGTTTGAGAAGAGTATGTGTAGGAATAATTGTAACAACCACAACTCTAGTATCCTAAAGATGATCGTTACTTTTTTTACATTGGAAAGAATAAAATTGATCACGTACTAATGGACTGAAAATTTGAGTAATCTAGATGAACTATATGTATACATGTATCTAATTTTTTTACATTGAAATAAAACAAATAAAATATATTAATAACTAACATTCTACATACTTGAACACATACAAATACTTTTTATCCATATCATGGCGAAAGGAAAAAAAATAACAGTGTGTTGAAATTATTAACAAGGGTTATGTACAATGGAATCTATCATGAGTGTACATAGAATAATCAATATATAATATTAAAAAACTAAAAATTAATAACAGTTAATCAGTACCATGACAATGAAATTTATCCATGGATAATATCAATCCCAGTATCAAAAGGAAACAAAAACTGAATTTTCAATGAATTAAACGGTTAATGTTATATTTAATGACACCATACATGATGATATCATTAAAATAAAATCCTTATTCCAAGACTCATTAATCTAGGGATAGAAATACAACCAAAACCAATTTAATAAGTTTATCATACTGGGTTTAGACATGATACATATTAATGCATCAGTGGGATGCATGATTTTGATCCCCATCCATAATTTCTTATCAAATACATTCCTCATATATTGGATGATGAATTTAATTAATAAACAAAATTCTTTATCATAAAAATTATTATTCTGTAAATTATATGTAAAATAAATATTTAACCATTCAATCAAATATCATTGAAATTAAAAAACCATTTGTAGAAATTGAATACACTTTAGGAAATAATCATATCTGTGATACATATAATATGCATACCTAATAAATTTTTATTATCTAATGATCATATGAATGTTCATATTTCAAGATCAATTTGACATCTACATAATTATTTTGAGATAAAATACAGCCATCAATTCATCTAAAATATATGTTTTGAAATTTAATACATTCCATTCTAGAATAAATTAATATTGAAGAAAAAAAATCAAAATATGATTTCATTATTGATTATTTTTTATAAAAATATAAAACATATAGAATAATCTAAATAGAATAAAACTATTATAGTAGATGGAAAATCTATTAATGCTGTATATATTAAAAAAAATCATTCTTAATTTTAATAATGAATTTATAAAATTAACATCATAGAGATAATTGTATATAATCCTATTAACCAGTTTAAAATGCTTAGGATAACATGAAATTTAATTTATAAATAATTTTATTCAATAAAAATTACATTTATAATTGTTTTTGAAAAATGTGACCATGGAAGAAAAATATACATGATCAAAAGGAGAAATAAGGTCGGTAGTTATTTTAATGGTTTCTTTTCTTAACTAATGTAAAAAATCATAAAATTTATATTAAAACCTAGAAACTCTTACAATTTCAGAGGATATGAAAATAAATAGTGTTTATAAAGGATATATTAAAGTATTACTTCAATAAAAACAATATAAATCCAAAAACAATTGAGATTTTAAAACAAATTCTTACCTTTTTTAAATTAAAAAAAACCCCTTGTAAGGTAAAAATTTAAATGAAACTTTATTCATCAAGAAAAATTATATATTCATGTTAAATACATTTAATTTGTATTACTTACACCACATAATTATAAACAAGAGTAAAATACTAAATATGTATTAATGTTGTTGAAATTTATGATGAGATCATTTCAAAGATTATATCATTGAATTAAAAACTAGTCAATGAATTTATTATGTTTAGAAAATTTATATAAAAAATTCAAGATTATATTCAAAATAAAAAATCCGAGTTCACACGCATTATCATTGAATAACATATTCAGTGAAGTATAATTATAACATAATGAATGGAAATTTTGATGAGAAAAATCATACATCATGTTCAAATTTCCCCATAAGTTATTTAAACACTTTGTACAATAATTGAAATTTATTATAGTTACATAAAAAAGTCATATTCCTATCTATAATATCAGGATTAATCTATTATAAAATATTATCACTACTTTTTTGGAAATATTTTTTATTGTCATTATTTCGGGTGTTAACTACTCCATTTTTCATGAGAAATTCAGTTAGGTAGTTTAGGTCCTTATAATTTGATTATTATTTTATTATCTCATGAATTTTAATAATGATATATATATATATATAATACATATTGTAACATTTTTAATATTTTTTTTTTTTGAATTTTCTTCTGTTTATCCATTTTTTGTTTTATTTGGGTGCATCTTGGGACTCCCAAGGATGAAGGTCATTTGATAGAGAAATTTGCATAAAGTTTCAGAATGTATGTTTATTTGAATTAATGGAATTATAATATTAATGTGTTAAAAATAATTTGGTATCTCCCCTTACTTAGAGAACATCAATGGTGGTTTGGAGTTTCTACTCAAAACTGAACATTTCACAGTATGTAGGGGAAATACATGAAGTGTAATGTGTTTACATCATATGTAATGGATATAGGGATTATGAGGTGAGTGTAGTAAAATATTGAAATTGGTTAAATTTTGTTTATTTGGTTCACACTAAGTATTAGTAAAAAAATATTTTCAACAGACTATAGATGGTTTTTTCGACACACTTTGATTTGGCGGATTATATGATGTGAAAATGGATTAAACTCCTTGTAATTATAGTAGGATTTATTTTAAGAGTGGTGTAAGATACATTTTGTATCTCAATCATTAATATTGTTCCTTACTCTCAACCAAGAGGCTCTCATGGGTTATTCTATAGACCCCACCCCATCAAAATAATTGTTTTGGTAATTAATAATTATTAGGGTTCCAATTCATTTCCCCAAGCAATAGATCCTTCTTATTCTTTATTTTCTTTTATCATAGAAGAACATTTATATTTAGTACTTGGACCCACTGATATATGATGTTAAATATTTTTGTTTCCTTCTATAACTTTCATGAGATCTTCCTTTATAGGCTAAACCATACATTCGATGTTGTTTGTCCTGTGAGTTTCATTGAGTTATATTGTGATCCATCCTCTTTGGTAACCATTTATCTATATTGAATAGTTTTTGAGATATGTTTATTGATTCAAGGGCATCCATCATTTTCATTAATTTCTTCCCTATTGATGGATCCAGTTCTAGTCATGTATACCCCATGTTTTTTATTATTGGTTCTATCTGGAACATATGTTAGAGGAACTAAATTAGTCTTGTTTTGATAAATTAGTTTATAAATGAAATGGCATTAATAATTGATGAATTTGATTATGGGTGGAAATGGTTTTTCTCAGAAAATATGTGGCATTTTCCAATTTCGGTAAAATAAAAGGTATTTTCAAAGAGTTTTGAAATGTATTTCTAAAATGATTTTAAAATCATGATTTTAAAAGAATTAGTTTAGAAAACGTAGCTCATTAGAAGCCTTGGGTACCTTGGTTAAAGTAGTAGTAATATGACTCATCCTTTGAAACTTTTAGGTTTCACTCAGGTGGTGTTCTCCTCCTCCATAGTCCAATTGATCTAGGTACATGATAGAAACTATTTGTAAGTTCACTTTCTGGGGTGTTATTATACTTCCTTGATCTGATGCATATGTTTATAGGAATGATTTTTGTTGTTATCTAAGTTGTGGTTATATGTTTCCTAGATATCTTGTCCAAGTTTGATCCTTGGAGTGAGTTTACCTATTATTTTATATTATCCTATTTTTAATGTACTTCCATGGATATGATATGATATGTGGAACATGTCTTACATTTATTTTATATATCTTATATGATATTTTTAAACAAAATTATTTGAAACTATTTTACAATTATTTATTTAGAAATGAGAAAAAGGGAGAATTAAATTTTATCCAATGATTTTGATATACAAACATTACACTATTTATGTTTCCCTATTTTATTTAATGTTGAGTATTATTTAGATTACTGTATAGAGAAATTCTATAGAACACTTGGGTTGGATCTTACCACGTATATTAGCTAACACCTTGTGCACCCATTTTATACAGTTTAGAACATTGTATGTATATATATATATATATATATAAAATAAATGTGGCATGGTGTGGTGGAGGGTATTTCTATAAGCTATAATTGGTTATTTCGTGGTGAGATGGTGGGATTTCGGCCACATTATAACATGGAGTAGTTATTTCCCTTTTTTAGTTTTCTATTAATGTTTTGACATGTTCTTTGTGTTTTTCTAACAACTATTATGTTGAATCATTCAAATTTATTGTTTATGATATGGAATATATATATATATTTCTCATTCATATTCACTGCGTCATGTTTTTATATATATTTATGAAATTTTTTTTCTTTAGGATATGAGAAATTGTTCTGTATGGTTTTTCATAGTTACATCGGTGCTAGTATCTATCCCATGGGGATTGAGAAGGAATATAAAGTATGTGGAAATTTGGGTTGATCAACAATTTAAGAGGGTATCTAGGTTAGGTTCTTCCATGTTTGGTATCATAGGAGGTATGTCTTTAAATTTCCTTGTTTTGGGAGGGTTGGTTGACTGGTGATATTATTTGTAAGACTTGAGAGGTAGGTTTCTATGAGTGTCTGTCCATCTCTTGCTAGGATAAGACACTAGTTACCATGGGATATTAAGATGTGTGTTTATATTTTGATTTAATGAGGTTATTCTTAGTTTTTTATGATTTTATAGTTTGAACTCATATTTTCCATTGTTTGATCCTTTCTTCAATCTCGAGGCACCAAAGTATGCCTCCACAATTTATTCAATGAGTTCCTCAAGATACTTTAAAAGATGTAACTCACGGGAATATGCCTATGATCATAACCATATCGATCAATCATGAGGGTAGTTTTTTCTATCAATAAGAATCTAACACATATACATAATGATGTTTTTGAGATACAACCTATAATAAGAGGAAATTAAGATAGATGATGTGATTTATTACATGACTAGCCACTATCATTTAAGGGTATGAATGATCCTCAACCGGTGGAGAACAAGATATAAAATATTGATCATATATTCTACTTCATGGATACTACTCAGAGTATCAAGGAGACCTGAATTATGTATATACATGAGGGTCCCAACAAGCGATGGTGGGATTCCATGATACATGTGGATATTCACGTGGGCTTGGACTAGAAGGGTTTCAAGAATCTCTTCTTTAATAATTTTATATAGAGTCATGAATGATGGTAAATTTTACGAAGTTACTCCCATTTTAAAATGTATGGAATTCATTTTTTTAGAATACTAATCATTTTTCTAAGGTGATTATTTTTTCTATAGTATTAGTAATGAATTACTAGTCGGAGGATTATATCAGACTTTAGGTTTGTGATTTGAAGTAAAAAAGATTGTATTTAATCAAAATACACTTACTTATGATGAGATGGTAGATATAGAGATTATGGACAATATTAATAGGACATTAATGGTTGGTAATTGTCCAGCATATCTTTCTTCTATGGTTATCTTCCTTTGTGCATAAGGGGAATATAATAAGTGGTCAAATTGTTTGAGTGGTGGAGATTTTTCATAGTGTCATGACTCTTATGAACATCCAGTTATATCTAGAAGTGTTTCCCTGCCATTATGTTATTGTGGAAAAGTAAGACACAGCTGTCATTATTGACCTTCACAAAAAACATTATTAAATAGTTGTTGGAATTATGTTCATCAATTGTTTTTCTATTAGGCTATGTCTATGCCTTGATATAGTCCATGATTATTTCCTATAAATTATATAAAATAATATTCATATGCTTTAAAGAATATAGGGATATATCCCTTATCTTCAAGAGTGAGTCACCTTCATGTAATAGTTTATTTTCTGACATAGGTAGATGCATGTCTAGTGATAGTGTGAGGCAACATCTTTATTGCAGCATCAGTAGTGACTTCATTATTTGATAATAGTTCTTCCCATTAATTTGTATCTAGTCATTTTATAGATATGATTATTCATTAAATGGAGATCATGTCCTTTGATATGGATTTAGGGACACCTCATAAAATAAGGAATGAGTAGGGGATTTAGTGTCCATATACACTATAGATAGATAATGTAGAGATAGTCATGTATTTTATTTTTGTTGATCTAGATCTGCATGAAATCATCATTCGTAAGAATTTTCTTATTTGTCAAGGGGATACGTATTATTTTTAACATTGGAATGTTCATTTCTTATAGATGATGGGAGTTCACATGTGTTTCATGGAGTGTGGGATATGATATATGGTCATACATGACCCTCCATCCCATAACTCAGGAGTTGTTTTTCAACAATAGAGTTTGATCATGATGTTATTTATTTTGTCGATCATCATCCTTTTTTTGTTTATGATTTTTGATATTTTTTCCAATTTTATTTCATCGATTTTTATCTATTAGAGAAAGAGTTTATGATTGACCTTTTCCCTGGTATTCAACCTATTGTGATACATTTTTATCATATGGAACAAGAAGAGATAAAAGTGATCAATATTTAGTCAAATGGTTTGATGGTAAAAGTTTTTTTTCCCAAGTGTTTCACATTCTGAATCCCTAATGAACTTTTACAATAAGGCAGATGTATCCCACTAATCGTTTATAGATTATCAGAAGTTATATCATGTGATGGTTACAAATGCGTATCCTTTTCATCATGTGGATTATTTTTTTGATTATTTAACAGGGTAAAAGTAATTTTTTGATGATCTATATTCTATTGGGTTATCAATAACTTAGAGTATGGAAGTTTGATATAATGAAGACAAATTTTAGGAGTAGGGAAATAACAAATGTCTTATGATGTTTTTTGTTCAGGAAAATTTTCCTGTAGTTTTTATAGCTTTGATGAATTGGATATTCCATATATATCTTAACACTTTTGTGGTATTACTAATGATTGATATTCTAGATTATTTGAAATTTGAACGTAAGAAGGAGCACCATTTGTGTTTGGTTCTAGATATCCAAAGGATTCACTATTTGTATTGAAATATTTTGAAATGATATTTCTAGATACAAGAATTAATCTTCTTGGGGAAACTTATTTTTTAAAATTTATTATTATTTTATGATGAGGAGGAAATGTTAGATTTTTATATTTAAGATTAATGAAATGTATATGAAATTCAAATATTCTTTTGTCCCGCTGGATATTATCAATGTATTTTCATTGATTTCTCAATGTTGTCCTCACCTATGACGGTTGTTACTAGAAATGGGGAGAATTTCATATGGGATTCAATTTTTTTGTCATCTTTTGATAACCTAAAATGACTAATTACATATACTCCAATTCTGATCTTACCTGATCATTGTATGGTGTATGTTATTTTCTATGATTCTTTTTGTTCTTGTTTGATTTTCATGATTATACAAGATGATCATGTGGTGGATTATAATTATCTTCATCATTAAAAAAATAATAATAATTACCCCAATAATTACCTAAATCTTTCTGTAGATATGAATTTGATTTTTCATTTCCAGAAATATCATTTAAGATAGAGGTTCCTTGTATTTTCTGACCATATGGTTCTGAGCTATATATTCTCTTAGAAAGACCTGAGTCATAGTAATATGTAGTGGTTGTAATACCTTCATATGATTGAAATCAATATTTCCATAAACCATTGGAAGGGTAATGATGTCATTTAATCCCTTATCTAGAATTTATTATCACATGGTCTTTTGGAATTGAAGGAGGAGTTCAACTATATGATGATTTTTTCATAGTTGATCCTAGATGCTTAGGAGGATTTTCAAGTATGGATATGGCCAGTTTTAAGTTATTATCCTCTATCCATGATTTTATTTAGAGTGACTAATATTATGATGAGACTAGTTGAATTTGAGAAACCCTATATAGATGGTAGACCATTTCTAGATGTTCTCTCTCTTAAAATTTTTCCCTTGTTTTGGGGATAGAGTTTTGATCCCATCATCTTTGAGGAGCTCATTTTTTTATTTTCCTAATTATCACAGGTATATTCATCTATGTTCTATAAGGATGTTTGTTTACATGAGGTGGTGACTCCTGTGGACTTTTATCAAGACTAAAATTTCTGATTATTTTTTATGTTTTTAAACCTACCAAAAATATAAAATCAGTGCCTCTGAAACCTTCTAGTTTTCTCTAGAATATTCCTGTTTTTGTTATTAAATGGAAATATGTATCAGCAGATATTTTTATTGGATTACCATAGAATCACAATGAGAGGATTTAAATTTGGGAGGTGATTGATCATATTACATTGTCATAAAATTAAAATCAGACAAGTGACACCGCAAAATATTACAATCTAGGTAAGATATATGTCCCAGATATTGTCAGCATACATGTGGTTTATTTTACTATTGTTTCATATTGTGATCCTAGGATTACATCAAGGTTACATAGGAGTCTCTAGGATGTCATGTGGACTTAGGTAAGGATGAGTATAACAATCCAACCATAGATAGATAATCAAACATAGGGTGCTATTATGATATTGGACGATATTAGCTTTGCTTAGGTATTTTATATTTTTGGATAATGGGATATCCACATACAATTGGTTGAGTTTTCTTATAAAATTTCTTATCAAAAATCAACAATAATGGACCAATTTTAGGTATTGTTTGGTCTCCTATGTAGGTCCGCAATTTATTGTTAATACGTGGGAAGAAAATCATTAGCGGGATAATGCACTATTAATGATACATCTATAGGGATTCATGATATTCATCAGCATCTGGTTATAGATTAATGTTGATATAAATATTCTTCATATCAATGGCTCCATCATTTTGTGTTTTCTTTATTTGACTGCTTTTTCTTAATTTTTATACTCTCTTTGGTAACCATCATCTTGTAAAATAGGGAAATTCAGCTTTGAGACAAGTTGGACCACTTGAGGTAACTGAACATCACAAGAACTTTTCCTATTGATTGGAATTTTTGGTTCAATTGATAGTAATTCATGATTCCTTCCACAGATAATAACACAAGAAATAACATAATGATCCTTCTCAAGTTATCAGTTGGGAAGATATTTTGGTAGGGCCATATGTTTCTGTTATAGAGCATCCAATGTAGATAGTTGAATCTCAATATCTCTTCTTTCATGGGATATCGATTCCTCTTGTATAAGTGTATTTAGGGATTGGATGAAAATATCACGTGACTTGTGAGTGTAATTTTTTGATGAGGGAGCAGTGGTATCACCTATTTTGTGGACATCATTCATCCACATGACTTCCTATGAATAGAAAAACATATGTTTGTGAGTTTTAAACATCCCACTATTATCATTTAGGTATTTAATATCTCACGATTATTAATTTTTCATTATTTTAGTGCATATTGGCTCCTTCAAAGATGGATATAATTTTTTTAGATAAAATGGAATAAAGATTATGAATTTATTTTTGTTTGAATTACTAAATTTCATGTAAGAATGTGTTAAAGGATTTACAAGTTCACATAGAGCTTAGAGAATGCTGGAAGTTGGTTTGAGTTTTTGAAAAAAATGTAACTTTTCATAGTCTTTAGGGGAACAAAATTACATGTAATGTGTTTCTATTCCATTTAATGACTATAGGGAAGATTCTGTGAGTCTAGTTAAAACCATTAAAGGATTACACACTGTTTATTTGTTTCATGACATGTATTGGTAAAAATTGATTTTTTAATAAAAAGAAAACAGGTTTTTCAATAAACACGGGGTTTTTTGATTATACGACGTGAAAATGGATTATACGCCCTGTAATCCATATTGGTTTTATTTTTAGGGTTTCATAGAAGTTAGTTATTATTTTATTAATCTGTAGAATAACTTCCGCTTGACCATTCCTAAAAATTTCATTTTGTGATTGGTCACTTTTTCATTTTTGGTACATTTATCCTAATAAGATATCCATTAACTCATTTATTTCGTTTTACATGGTTTCCTTGTTACGTTATATTATTGGATCTTTCAATCTATATTGATAAATTTTCATGATTCTATCAATATCAGTTATTATATTTTCCTCCAATGGATAACCCTTACATTGGTCCTGGTGCAGCACTCGAGTTTGTTTACGGTATGATTATATTTCATCATATTCACCTACCCTTTTTCTAAATTGAATGAGTTTTTATATGTGTGTATTTGTTTTACGGCCTATATCATTTTCATTGAGTTCTTATTTAGTGTATCAAATTTTTGGCTTCTATGATGAGATATTTTGGTAGGTGGCTCCATCTCTAGCCTATTATTGATAAAATTCATAGGTCCAGATTTGATAAATTGTATTTTAAATGAAATGAAATGAATTATTGAGGGATTTTTGTGTTTTTTAAAATGTATTTTTTAAAAAAGATTTGGTTCCCCTTATTCTAGTAAACGATTTTTTTTAAACAATTATGAATTTGATTTATTTAATTGTTTTCAAAGAATAATTTTGATTAATTTTTTGGAAAACAAAGAACATGAGAATACTTGGGTAATTAGGTAGAAGGATTAGTAGTTGTCTCTTCCATTGATACTATTTGGGCTTCACTCATGGTGTTTCCTCCTACTCCATATACCTATTTGAATAGGGTCATTATAGAAAATATTGGGGGAATAACTTTCAATGATGTTCCTCTACTGCCTATATTCAATGGATATGTCTTTGGGAATGATGTCTATGATTATCTATATTGGGGGTTTGAGTGTCGAAGTTATCCTAATATAGTGTGATCCTTAGAATGATTATACCTTTTATTTTGGATTATACAAATTGTTTTTGTAATACCATGGATTGTATTTGATATATGATACGTTATATTTTTCATTTTAGATATCTGATTAGATATATATATATATATATGAAAGAATTTGAAATATTTTTACAAAAGTTTATATAGATATACAAGAAAATGGAAGATTAAAAACTTTTCCAAGTTCTTGATATAAAAATAATAAAATATTTATAATTACATGATTTATTTAAATTTTTTCATTGTTTAGATAATTTATAGAGGCTTGTAATTGGACACCAAGGTGAGATCCCTCAAATCCCATTTTCCCACAACCTTCACACCCATTAGGTGGTACATAGACCATTTTATGTAATTAGATATAGATAAAATCCATGAACTATTTTAAGGTGGAATGGTTTTCTATTAGATATGTATGGGTAGTTAGTTTTGAGATGGGGGGTGTTTTTCCATGCTATCACATAGAGCTATTGGTTCTGTGTTTTTGTTTTCCATGGATATTCGGACATTTACTTTGGGATAAATGACTACTTTTGTGTATATAATTCATCGATATTTTTAATGTTTTGGAATAAAGGAATATCTTTGGTTGTGTATCTAATATATATATATATCAAAGATTGTTTCTTTATGCTAGGATAAATCATTCCCTCTGGTTCTTGTTAGATGCCCTAGTGATATTTGTCAGCCCATGTAGACCGAGAATTCCCTTAGGGCATGTGGATTTTCAAGTATTGTACATATTTTATGGGAGAAAATATGTATTTTTTGTCCAAAATATTTAATATATATATTAATGTTAATCCATAATAGGTATAGGTATAAAAATCAATTAACAATTTTTGATGATGGTAGGTCGTAGGAATGAATGAACTCTATTTTCACTTTTTGAAGGATGGAATGAAACAATGGTAAAAAAATAAGACACATTCCATAAATAATTATCAAGTCACATATATCATATATAAATACTAATTTTATACTTATTAATATCCATGAAATTGGGAAATGAATAAAAATATCATATTGCTTCGTGGTGGTGGTGGTCCACATGTATGCCCAAACGACATTATCATTTTTCAATAGATGGTAAGGTATATAGGTAGATTTGATAATATTACAAGAAAAGAATAATCATGATATAAATATTAGATGTAATCATTATTTTCATCTTTATAACCATCCAAATAAAATGTTTAAAAAAAATTATTTACTCCACTATGTAGAGACAACAAGTCATAGGCATGCACGAGTGATGTTTTCTATTTCCGTAGAATTTAAATGGGGTTGAAATTGGTTTTCTTGTAATGATAATAACATATCAACATAGTTATAATAGGGAATTGATTACTTTAAAATCTGTATAATAGGTGGATAAATATTTTTAAAGATTAAATAAATATGAATACCTCTTATTGGGTATATATCATTTTTATATTCTTTTAAAGAAGACATAGTGGGTATTTCGGAATGATCAGAACCACTAGATATTTTATAATTATTCTAAAAATATAAATTGTTAGGGTTTGTTTGAACTTATTTTATCAATGTTCTGTACTTAAAATAGATAAGGGATTTCATTTTATAAGTGAGGGGAGGAGCACTTTTGGAATTACATATAGTATTAAATTAATATTATTACTTTTTACTGGAAAAATGGAACAACATTAATATTATTTGAAAATAATATAATGATAAAACAAAATAAAGTCCTCTAATAAAATATCTACTTTTTTATTTATGATTTTACCTTTATCTTTAAGTAATAACCCCATTAACAATCTTGAAAATGACAAAAATATACATTTTTTATACCCATTCAAGTATAATATTGTTTCCATAAAGGATGAATATACCAATAAATGGACAACGTTTGATATTTTAAACCATATCCCAATCATTTGGCTAGAGATATGTGTTTTATTTGAAAAAAAATTAATAAAATATTGTTATTATAAAATATATTTATTTTTATTCTTTGAACTATATATTTAATTTTAATTTGATAACAATATGTAAAAAATAATTTGAATATAAAACAATAAAAGAAACCTCAAACTTTATAATTATTTATAAATTTTGTATGACATTATAACTACTCATAAAATATTATTTTTAGTTGTTATAAAATCATTTTCATGATTTTTCTATTACATTCTCATGAATTGTGTTAGTGTTGTGAATGAAATAAAGCATATTATTCAATCACTAAAAATTAAAAATAAATTACCAGGATATAAAAATTTAGATCATAGTTAATACAATATTCTAAAACTTAACAGAACCTTTTTTTTGTGGTAAAATATTAGATAAATTAAAACCAAGAGTGATATATAATTTATTCAATTCATTTCGTTAATTACATTAGATACCAATAAAGAAGTGTAATGGCACAAAGTAGCCAATTTTTTGGGAATTGGTTGTAAATGTCTAAAATAAATTCATGAAAAGGATAAAGGAATGTTTTTTAGAACTATTATATGCTTATGACTTTAGAATTACTTATAATTAACTATTTTTTTCCTTAACAATGGCATCAAAAAGTACTATGGTTATTATTCATATTGACTAAACGTAAAAGGATAATATTTACCAAATTTAGACTTACTAATATTAATTATTGAATAAATTTAATAATGTTCAATTTCTATATGTGGATAATGTCAATTTAAGTATGAATCCAAATACAATTTTTTTCCAAAAAAATACATTTTAAGTGTAAAAATGTTTTTATAAATATGCAACCAAAACATTTATTCCATTGAAATTAATTAGATGATTCATAATATGAGAGAACTAGTTTTAAATTTAATACATTTTTAAAAAAATATAATAGTTAATTTTTTTAAAATATAATTTTCAATAAATATATTTATTTCAAATATTCATTGAAAAATCAATCTTTTGAAAAACTCTTTGAAATTTACTCTTTTATAATTTTTAAAATATGGATTCAAAAATAATTTTATATTTTAATTGTCTAAAATTACTATAAATTAAATACTATATTATATTACAAAAATAAATTAAAATAAAAAAAACATCTAAATCAAACATATTGTTTGAAGAGAAAAATTAATTTACAAACAATTGAACACTTATTTTCTAAGAATTAATCAATTCAACTATATTAAAATGGGATTTTATATATTTTTATTAATGTGATTAATCATATTAACAATAATCCATTTTTATTTCTAGTTAAACTGATAATATTTTTATAATACCATTGCATATTTTTTTAATATCTATATTTTGTATCTTGTATCCTATAAAACATAGTCTTTTTTTAAAATATTAGATGATTACCAGAGTGTCCCTATAGCAACCATGTAACGGTAAAACATGAATACCCAGAAGGATACATGGAATTGGGAATCTGATATACAATTGGAGTGGAAGGAAGTTTTGGCCAAAAAGGATTAGTAAAACTTAGTAGTGAATTTTATGGATGAGTTGTTGTACAATGAATAGGTTGTTAGATCCATTATATTAATGAGATGTTAATTTGATCTAAATTATTTTAAAATCAAATATTTTTACCTTTAATATATATTTTTAGGTGTTTATATAGTCTCAGCCTCACATTTCAGGAAAATGATATGGTCATTGAAATAAAAAAAAGTATCATATTTCCCCCTCCAAAGTACGGTTCTAGTCGTGTAGAGTTATAGTAGTGCTGGAACTGTCAATTTTCACCCCATGAAGGTGTAAAATAGGGTGATAAAAAACCCTAGTAGGCCACTAACATTATGAAGGAGTCCCACTGGTGCTTTGATGGTTCCATGATTTCTTATTTTATAAATTCAATATTAATTTGTTTAAATATATTTTAATTGTTAAAAAATGAATTTTACAATTAATTTTTTTTAAAAAATTGTGAATGCACCATCCCCTTAAATTCTTAATCATTATTCTTCCTCATAGACTAAATATAATTACTTATTGTTAAGATAATTTTTTTCTCAAATGGGGGAGTTTCATAGGTGATTCTACCACTCACTTTCACTCAATTCTATATTTGTCTTAATATTTCATTGTGCATCATTATCAATTCCCTAAAATGGGTTTTTAGGTTTTCAAATTTCAACCAATTAGTGAGTAATAAACTACTAGTTTTTTGATGTGTGAGGCCTTTTTAACGTCTGATAAGTAGTCCCTTTATTTCTTGTTGAATTATACACGTATTAAATTTTTCGTATGAAATGAGGGAAGTGTCAACCAAGAGTGAATTCCCAGAATTTTTTTTTAATTTATTTCATAAATTTTAGTACAATAATCATGTCTGTTAGGTGTATTAGGGGTCCTCTATGAGTTTTTTGATGGTTATATGGTCTCCAATGACCTAGACCATGAAATGTTATATTATAGTATTTTGATACTACTTATTGATGTTTATGAGTTTTTAGTGAATTTAGGGGACTTTTGTTGTGTCTGAGATGATTACCTTGAAGTTAATAACATAAATATATCTAGTACAACGAAATTATTTCCATTAAATGAGATCACAAGTGGGTTACTAACTTTAGAGAATGACACTTTATGTGATAAATAATTGGGAATTCTTTTTGTTAGTCCTTAATAATAAATTGTTTTATATGATAACCTTTTTGTGGTACATCATCACCCTTGGTATGATTATGGTAGCTCGTCAACACTATAAGAATTTATGGTGGTACATATTCAACCATAAGTTGGTTGGTTAAATTTATTCAACTTTAATAGAGTCGATTATCAATTATTCATCATGAGTTTTACATATTTGTTGTTTCTCATCCATGTATATCTAGTAAGTTGTGGTGTATCATAGAAAATAGTGATTAAAACTTGCATTAGAATATACACTAAGAACATGATATTGGGGGTTCATTATATACATGGAGACACAAATTATTTGTATGTCATCCACCTATATATTTTCATTGGTGGTCCATTTATCACTAGGGAACTACTGTTAGTGTCAATCCATTCACCAAAAAATATATAGTAGGGGCAAAAAATCCACATAATGAGTTATTTTTTATTGTACATCATCCACCCACAGGGTTTAATATTAGTGATATATCATTCAAAAATGTCTTTTTGTGGTGGTATATCACCCACATTATGTTAGGAATGACTTATTCTCCCATTATAATGGAGTGGTGATAGATTATTCACCAAGATATGTATTGACTGTGATCCATAATTTACATAAAGTATTTTATGGATAAACCTCAATAGCCTTGATAAATATATGAAGAGTGATATATCATTTATCATCTTGGATTGACCAGAAAATTTGTATATCACCCCATTGGGACACTGTATAAAGTTTATATAATTTTTCATGGTTCAGTATCTGATCACTCCACTAGGTGAAAATATAATAACCCCAACTCTTACTACCCATATTTGGAGTTTGTTAATTATAATGGTATAGAATAAAATGATCTCGATTAACCTAGTCAACAATTTAGAAATATATGGAGACGAGAAAAAAAAAATTATACAATATATGGGATACATTTTTGCAAAACAGGTAATAAAATTATTCAAATTTGGTTATCCTTAAGTCACTAAATATAGTATTCCATTTTATTGGGGTAAAATAAAAAAACTATAAAATGGTGATCTCAAACACATACTAAGGGGTAGAATAAAATAAAATCTATTATAAACATAATAAGTCATACATATTTAAGAATTAAAAAATAATCAAAAAATTCAATGTTATTATCAAAATGAGAATAAAATATCCATATAAGACTTAATACTAGAAAAACAAATATGGATTGAAATAAATAATTTCATAATGATGGAATTTAAAATTTCTATTATGATAACAACTCAATCATGGTCTAAATAATATAATCATAAATAAAGGCTACGTATGCATCCATTACCTTATTCAAGATTGCCTCACGTAATATAAAAATTAATCTATGGGCTATAAATATTCCTTCCTAACAATAACATAATATATCCATGACATTCATCACATAATAAAGAACTCATAGATAAAAAATAAAAAACATAATGTCCCATATGGACACTCTTACTCAATCATGTACATGAAATCAATAATTATCCATTTTTAAATACTAGGTATAAAATTTTTCAAAATATCTCTAATCAACTATGTAAAATAATTTATTTTATAATAGCCTTCAGTATAAATTTTTTAAAATAAGGTATTCTTGATACATATAGAGAAGGGTATTCGTAAATGTAAAAGAAATTAATTTAAAAAAATAATGTAAAATGAATAGAATACATCCATGAGAAAAAGAAGAGTGAATTGGATAAAAAGATGGATATTGAGGAAAGAATCCATTTATAAATTTTTCAATGTGGGCCTTTGGTATTAGTATAAAATTTGAGGGTTTAAAATTTCATAATGTATATAGGAAATGAATATTTTCTAAAAAACATAAACATGAGTATTCAGAAATGATATAGAAGATAAATGTAAAACCGCTTATTTTTTTTTCAGAATTATGTGTATAATCTTTTATAATTGGAAGATGGAAATTGGTTTTATTTTAAAAATGTAGAAAGAAACTGGCATATTCTCTATCAATATAAAGATGATTTTTGAAATTATAAAAATGTAAT
Source organism: Viscum album (assembly GCA_963277665.1). Lineage (NCBI taxonomy): Eukaryota > Viridiplantae > Streptophyta > Magnoliopsida > Santalales > Viscaceae > Viscum > Viscum album. Next base: position 460,393,049 of record OY728139.1, on the reverse strand, counting down.
ATTTTTTATAATTAATAATCGTGAAAATTATGAATGAAGAGAAGTATTTCATTTTGGGGTTATATTTATTGTAATAAAAGGAAATAGAACATAAATATAAATTTTTTCCCAATTAAGGATTGAAAGAAATTAAATAGTGCACAATGAGGAATGTTACATTTTGAATATAGAATATCATATAGGAAATAGACAAAGATGAAAAGTGGGGGAGAGAGTAAACGACCCTCATATTTTAATATGAATTCAATTTTTTATAAAAACACAATTTGATATATTACTTCACATTAAAAACCTCACAAACATAAATTGTAATACATTTTATTGATTGAAAATATTATAATAAACAGTAAAAATATATATAATATGATAAATTAAATAAAAAATCATTAATAAAATTTTAAGAGGAATAACACCATATGTTGAAAAAATTACCACTAATATAAAATAATTATTTTCAATATTTTCCATTATGATTGTAACCCCAACTAAAATAATGTTAATATGGATGAAAATAAAGCATATTATACACATGTTGAGATAATGTTAAAATTATTGGATGAATTATTTGAAGAATATATATAGGACTATTTATAGTAATGAAATCTACAATTATATTTATGTTCATTGTAAATATGGTCGTTAGATATATTTCCATAATGTATTGTTTCATTAAATATATGGTTTTGAGGTTCTAATTTTTTTGGTAGTAAATTGAAAATAATATATATCATTAATAATAATAAAAAATGAATTAAATATTTAAGATAATATTAAATTATAATATTTTACAATAAAATAATAATTTCATGAATTACATTTTTATAAGATTATAATGAACTATTTTATATATTTATATTTCAAAATGAAAAATTACAACACCTTTATATTGATAAAATTTATTTTTTTGAAGATAAATAACTAATTTTAGGGTAATATGATTAAAATTAGTTAGTTCATAAGAAGATGATATTTTAAAAATAAATCAAATTAATGTTTTATAGTAATAAATTAAATTCATAATTATTAATGACTAATATAATGTAATGATACAATTAATAAATTTTTTAATATTTAATAAATTTTTAACTGATATTAATGAATATTATGAAAAAAATAGTGTTTAGCTTTTAGTTTCCCTATAAAAATATGTTTCGTCTATATATATTTGCTTTTATATTAAAAGATAAATTTATAATAAATAAAAAATAAATTATATTCAATGAGGTCTAAATTTTTAGTAAAACCATAAAAATTATGTCATACGATCAATTTTATTTTTAGTCATGAAAATAAGTTATCGAGGTATAAATTATGTAACCAAGATAATGGTAAAATGTTGTTAAAAGGGTTATAGTAAGTGGTAATGATTTAAAATATCATGATAAATTTTATTAAAATGGTTTCCATGATGGGATTCACAACCCCTATCCATTATATTTCTATTTTTATCCACTGTAATTTGATAATTTATTGCTTATACATTGAAGAATGAATATTTTGGGAAATCACCCACTAACGTAGCCAATAATTGTTCCCATAAACTAGACCACAAAACCCCCCCAAACCATTCATCTAGGTAACATCTAGTTACATTATTTTTTGTAGCTATTAACCTTTTTTCATCATACTTTTTTGGAGAATTTCTTGGGTAATTTATAGTGATGTATGAAAATATTTGGAACATTTAGAGTCTAAGAATGTTTGGAAAACTATTAGAGAAATCATGAAATTTTTCTAATTAATTCCTATGAACAATGTTGATAAACTAAAAGGCATAACATGGTTTGACCAAACCATGCATCCCCCCCAGCTATACACTCTTTGGGAAGTGAGATTGATACAGTTAGTGCATAGATTGTCTAAGCAAGTTTCCAAACCCTGAAACCCATCCAAAACTTTTCAAGGGGTTCATGGTTAGGGTGTGTGAAGACTTATAACGTTTATAAACATATAATAAATAGTGTGTGTTATTTTAAATTCACCCAAAAGTCTAATTAAAATTCCTTGGACCTAGGTTTAAGATTCTAAACACCCAATATGATCATTATAATATTTATTGTCCTTTACAAGCTATGGAGATATGAAATTGAAACCCCCAACCTCTTCGCTTTATTGATCAGTGAATATGTATTTTCATTTGATCTAATTTCAATAATTGGATCACCACTCATATTATTTTTCTTGATCATATATTATCACCATTGAGATTGATAAATCATCATGATGTTGATGGTTCAAATTTCCATTTTGATGGATCTTGATTATAGCTTTGATTTCTTGATATCCTCACCTCCATTCTCATTAGTGTTATCATTGTAGGTGTTTATTTTATTGGGTGATTAATGTTTGGTTGTTTTATATGGATTAATTCTAAAATTAAACCTCTAATTTATTGATTTGTTTTAATTTTTTTAAAAACCAGTATTTGAGATGACTTGATGCATTATTTGGAAAGGGCATAAAATTTGTGAAAACCACGGATTGTGATGGAATTGAATTTTTTGGGTGGATTTTGAAATATATATATATATTGTATTTGATGATTATTTTATTGAATGATTTTATATTTCTTATTGGGTAAATTGGATTAAATAAAATATGATTTATAATGAAAATATTTTGATAAAAACAATGATTAATTTTTTATAATAAAAAAGAACGTTGAAAATGAAAATTTGAAATTTAATTTTGAATGATGAATTGATTTTAAATGAATAATTTTATAATGAATTTTTTATTATTTTATTGAAGAATTTGTGAGGATGATTAGTCCATAGTAATTTTTTACAAGAAATATTGGACTCTAACTCAATTGGAAATGTATTGATGATGAAAACACATACTAAACCTTGTTGGGTATGATATCCCATGATGGGTTCCGAAATGGGGTATTGATTGATTTTTTTATTTCCAAATCCATAGGGAGTGTGAAAACATATCTTGAGTCATGATGATGATTGACAAGTGTGAGGATCCAATATTAGGTTTCTATTAAACCATAGGGTTTATGAGTAAGGTGATTTATTTTTTATCGAATTAGTATACATTCCACTTATTATAAAAATGTTTTATTCAATAATGTTTTGTATTATTTTCTTATATAAAATATTAAATTCATCCTAATTTAATTTACCTTCCATATTTTGGAATAAAATAACGTGTTTCAGATTATATGTAAATTACATTCCTTTGTTTTTAATTAACATTTAATGCATAACTGGTTTATAGTTATGGAGTTTCTTATATAATATTTGGTGATATCATACTAGGAAATTTTTCTCACACAAAAAGATTTTCATTTCGGAAATTCTATTTTATATTATTCCAGGTCCAAGAAATGGTAATTCTCCACTTGGAGTTTATGGGTGTACTTGATTTATGGGAAATAAAATAATGGAGGAAATTGGTGGATATGTGATCCACCTTTACAAGGGTTTCCATTGCCCCATTTTTATAGTTTTGAAACATTTTCATGATGAACAGTTTGGGTTTGGTTTTACCTATGTGATTCCATTGCACTCTCCTTGAATAGTGATGGTATACTAACTTTTATCATTTATCAACCATAATTTTGTGAAAAAATCATTCCCTATTAATTCTTTTTTGATTTAGCATTTTAGTTTCAACCCATGGGGATCTGGAATTCCCTTTGAGCTAGTAAATGAATAGATTAAGTATCAATTTTAAGGTTAGTCCGGATGCTTCATTATAAAATTGTATCACATATATGAGGTTATACAAATTCTGATGATGTTGATATGTAGTTATTGATTTCATGGTAGATAGGGGGTAAGATATTTAAGACATAGGATTTAGTTGCGAGCTATTACCTAGACAATACTCATCATAGAGATCCTTTTATTAGCATGGGTGTTCGGGAAAAGTGTCTTTGAGTAATTTTTTTCTTATAGTTATAGTATTTTCTATTAACATAAAATGAGTATCTTAAAATCCCAAAATTATGATATCCATATATATATTTATTGAGTTGAGGATATATGTACCCTTGCTGAGGTTTTTAGTTTTTCCTATTATTGTTTTTTAGCATCATGCTTCATAGGAGATGTTTGAAAAATATGTGAGGGGATAGAGCTGGGGAACCTAGACAATGGAATCCTCTAGCTGAATAGAATCTTGTTGAGATATTGGGGCACAAAATACATTCTTTAGGAAATATAATTTTACCTATTCTCATTCAATATTAAATATTGGATCCTTGAAGGGATGAATCAAGAGATTATTCTAATGAGTTTTTTTCTTCATAAGACAAAAAATTTATAAGGATGTAATGACTCTCAATAGGTATATTATTATTTTTTAAATAGTTCTACATTTTGATTTCATGGAAATTCCTCATAATATTAAGGTGAAATGTGTTACTATCATGATTGATAGTACTTGATATATATATATATAGTGGTATTTGATGGTTATAGTGAAGAAACATGATGTTCTAGAGTGTAAAAACTATCAAGTAAATTTCATCGATAAAATTTATCTATAATCGATTGTTTTTGTGATGTTTATTGTATATCTTATCCTCTAGAAAGATTATAGGGCCGTGACACTATATTCCAATAGTTTTTCTAAATTGTTTATTTTCTCCTGAGGTAGTGATAAATGATAGATTTAAAGATCAAATATTTGATAAGGGTCTTGGATAGTACATTTGATCTCTAGTTTTCAATCAAAAAATTATTTATTATTCATCTAATGGATAGAGCATTGATAGATGAGATTGAACTAGAGATTAATTTCGAGATGACGGGAGTTTATTTTACTCTAAATAGATGTTCCATTTCCTCCTTTAAGAGAAATATAAGCGTGATGAATATAAAAGTGGTTCTTTGGATTCTCAGGTCTCATACAAATTTTATTACACGTATTGTTATCCTCACATAATTTTACAGGCTCATCATCTCTTAAAATAACATTTATTTATATAGATACCTCAAGAAAAAAGGGAGTTATACCTAGATACATTTATAATAAACCATCTTCATAGAGTGAATGTGTTTTAAGATGATGCTAACGTGGGTCCATCAATAGTGAGAGTTACCATCACTATACATTCCTTTTTATTGAATTCTTTATTAGATATTTGTATATCTCACACATTCTTATTAACAAGTGTAGTGAATATTATAAATCCTCCAATGAATACATTTCCTTATGCGATTAATACTACTACACCCATTTTAACAAATATAGAACATGGAATATAGTGTCCCTATTTCATTTTTCCCTATTCGAGATTGGTTTCACATGGATATTTCTGGTTCATGACATGAAACTTGTTGATATCATTTTTGGGATCAATTGATGGGTTTTTCAAAATTCCTAGGTTAGTTATTACATTGAGAAATCTCTTTTACTACAACAGATGGGTTGTTATGTGTTTTCATAGAGAATTGGATCCACCTTATAGTAGATTTTGACATTTTTTTCTATAGTTGGTTTGGGAAATATCATTTTTTTCATCGAACATGGAGTGATAATATTTTTTGGTGATGTCCCTTCTAATTTAGTATTATTTCTGGAGATAGTTCAATATAAATTATCTATCTTTCAATTAGTAAGAGAGGAGTTATCCATTTATTTAGAATATAGTTATCAACTTGTGTCTATTAATTTTTACCATATAGTACCATCTAAACTGGTAGATCTAAAGACACATTTAGATGATATGATGGAAAAAGGTATCATATTCACAAGCACGTCACCTTGGGAGAAGCATCTATGTTTTGTGATGAAGGATGATGGAACACTTTTACATTGTGTTGATTACCAAAAACACAATCATGTTATTGTAAATAAATATTTATTTTCATAGATTTATGATTTGATTAATCATTCCAAGGGTTCAATTTGGTCCTTGATGATTGATCATTAAACGGTTTGTCACTAGTCGAGAATCGAAGAATATGACATCCCAAAATACATTCTTCTAGTGTTTTTATCCCCCTTATGACTATATTATAATTCATATTTGTATGACCAATTCTCATGTAGTTTTTATTGTTTTTAGGAATAGAATATTCCATTAGTATATTGATTTAATGATGGTGTTTTTCATAGAGAATATCATAGTATACTTTATGATCAAGGAGGACCATATGAATCATCATAGAGATATTATAGAAATATAGAGAGATCACCAAATTTATGAGAACCTATGAAATTATTTTTTTTATTTGGGATGTGATTTTCTTGGGATATGTGGTCATAAAATGAAGTATTTAAAATCATCTTTTGAAGGTAAAGGATTTTATAACTAGTGAAGCACTGGGAAATGTTTTCTAGATTTTGAGATTCTTGGGATTATTGTGGTATAATTTCTTGTTTATAAGGATTTATCAATCAATGATTCTTTGATGACCTCTATCACTTAAAAAGGGGTGAATTTAAAGTTTGATTTAAAATTTTTTATTTCATTGGATAAGTTGAAATAAATATTATCTTATGCACCGATGTTGAATCATTCAAAGTCTTAGCTAGGCTATTCGTTATTTTGTGTTACATCAGGTTTGGGTTTGTAAATAATTATTATATAGGGTGGTCATGTGATAACCTATGGCTAGAGATAACATATGCCACTTGAAAATAATTATCCGACCCAAGATATTAAACTCACAATCAAGATGCATAATTTTAAGAGTTAGTGGAAATAATATGTTTGGGAAATGATTACCATTAATTTTAACCACCAAATTATTATTTATGTATTCTATTAAAAATATGTGAACATTTGGAAGAGGAATTTGTTGGAGCACCCACAATCCCATGATTTTTTAAAGTGCTCATACCCTTGGTAAGTGGAATTTCACTGCTGATTCATTGAGTAGGAATCTTCGGAGCTTGGCCATGAAAGAATTATTAGAATAGTCCAATCTGAGACACTCTATGTTTAGTTTTGTTTAGTATTATTATAGGATATGGATGATTTATTTGAGAAAATTTCATTAGTGTTCCTTTCTTATAATGATTTTTATTTAGGGGAATATAGCTGATGGTGAATTCTTGGGATTTAGAGACTCACTTTATATTTGGGAGTCTATTTTGAGTGGTAATTCATTTATTAGAGTATCCTATGTTTCTAGAAACATGTTTTATACCATTTTATTGTGAGAAATGATGTGATGGTGGATTTCCCTTTTTCTCAGGGGGTACGGTACCAAGGTACCCCAAAGATGTTCTAAGTTGTAAGACAATGAATTCGGTGTCCACGTATGAGAAGACACATTGATGAATTTGTTTCTCATTATTATACCTATCCACTGGTTATGGTCAATCACCCTAAAATATTTGGTTTCCTTTATCCCCTTAATATGTATACATGGTTGTGAGACTGGATTTATTTAGATTTCATGGTTTTTTTCACATAACCCATTAGGGAATAATGGGGTATGGGTAGTGATCAATTTACTAACCAATTTAGATCACTTAATACCCCTTTGATTCATCACCAATGTTGTGGATTTGTGAGGTATCTATGAATAAGAGATTGTATGAATTCATGGAGTTCCATATTCTATAGTTTTTTATTAGGAAACCTATTTAACATCACATTTTTTGAGAAACTTCTAGGAGTAAATTGTATCATAGGTATGTTTGAGTATGAGGTATCATATACAAATGGATAGACAAATAGAACGAGTTATATAGATCCTTGAGTCCATGTTTCATTCTTATGTTCTCAACTTAGGTAGATAATCATATACCCACTTGTGACTGGTTAAGTTTTCCATTAACAGTAGATACCAATCATTGATTTGAATGAAACCTTTTGAGGCTTTGTATGGTAATCCATGTAGATCTTCATTTTGTAGATATGATATTGGTGAATCTTCCTAGGTTGGACCACGTTTGGTTGAAGATATAGAAGACAATATATAGATAATTTTTTCAGAGTTGGAGATAATAGAAATATGGGAAAAATCCTATGATGATCATAATCAATTACCAATGGATTTTTCCATTAGTTTCATACTTTTCTTGATAGTTTCACCTCAGTTGGGTCACCAACCTCTTAGAAAACAAGGAAATATCTCACAATGTTTTGTGGTCACATTGTTATTATTGAGTGGTTGAGATGTTAACTTACAATTTTGAACATCCACCTCAATTGAATTTTATCCACAATGTTTTTCATGTATCTCAACTTAGGATGTATCTTATTTACACTTCAACTATCCTTAGATGGGATGATCTTGATGTTGAACTTGAATTATCAGTGACTGAGAATCTTGTCAGGATTATGATTATGAGACAAAGGATCTTCCTAGGATGTCTATTCCTTTTGTTCATGTTCTCTGGATGTATAATTCTAGTTCACATGATAATTGTGAACATGAAATAAAAATGATATAATATGTACCTCATATTTGTTTAAGGAATATTCTTGGAAGGCTTTGTAAGGACAAAAAGAATTTATGATGGGAGGTTATAACAAAATGATGAATTATTTTAGGTAAATATTCACCTATGTATTGATGGTAATTTTTTTGGGAATTTTCAAAGGTTGTCTCGGAAGATGTTTTTAATTTTTTTTAACAATATAGGGTGATCCATTATCGGAACATGGTTATAGAAAACCACGTTGTTTGGCCTAGTAAACCATGCAACCGATATTGAGCCACTGGATGTGGGGTGCACAATTTTTCCAAACCATATATACACCCTTCAAAAATTTAATCGCTTTGGGTAATGGGTTTTCATGGTTTTTGTATCTTTAATTTTACAGTGTGAACAAAACATGCACCCTATATATAATTCTATTAAGGGTGCACAATTGGGGCTCATGGTTACTAATAATTGTGTGGCTCATACAAAAAGTCATGTGTGCAGTTCTTAATTCACCTAAATATTTAATTAAAGATATTGAGATTCTCTTAAAGATTCTATGCTCCCAATTTTTATAATAATAGGATTCATTATCCTTTGGAGTCTCTCTCATGGAAAAATTGACGCCTCAAACATCTTCTCTTGGGAGATCGAACAACCAGTGTTGGTGTTATATATACTTCTAGTAAGTGGATATCCACTCATTTGGTTTCTCCCAAACCAATATTTTATCATCCTTAGAGAGTAATAGATCATCATGATATTTATGGTTCTAATATAAATTTTGTTGGATCTTGATTCTATCTTTTTTTGTAGATCAAATTCACCTTCATTCTTTTTTGTATTCCCATTACATTCATTGATTTGATTGGGATATTGCACGTAGGTGGTTCTTTAAGGATTTTACCTACAATTGATACACTAATTTAATAATATATAAAATTATTTTCAATGTTTTTAAAAACACATATTGGAGATTATATTATCTGAGATTTTAAAATTAAATGGAAATTGTGAAATCCAAGTAATTTTAATTAAATAAAAAATATTTCATTCAACTGTATAAAACAACGTGGGAATAAATTGAAACATGATTTGATGTTAATTAAGGAGTAAATTGTATTAAAAGTAAAGATAATTCAGATGGGAATGAGTCTAATAAAAACCATTTATTTGGATTTCAAATTAAAAAGGCTTGTTAAACTTGAAATTTGGTAATTCAATTGTGAATGATGAATTGACTTGAAATGAATAATTTTCTCGTGAATGAATGATATATTGATTAAATAACATGTTAGTGTGACAATTCTAAAGGCAATTAGTATATGCACATTAGGACTTTGACTCCCTCACACGTTTATTGATGATGATAAGACTTGCTAAACCAAGTTTAGTAATGTTTCTCATGATGGTCCCCTAATAGAGTGGTGATTGATTTTCCATATGTCCTGAGAATTAGGGAGTGTCCATACATATCTCGATATATAATTATGATTCCTAATTCTAAGGATCCTTGAGCATTTTGGGACTATTTTGACATTTTTATTCCGGTACATTCTTATTGACGTGTTTTAACATAATGACATGTATCATTTATCTTCCACTATTTTTTTAAATCATTCTTTAATTATTATTTTATGATGATATCTACTAGTCACCAACATGCGGGGATCAATTATTCCCTTTGGTCTATGTGTGAAATGTTTTTTTATTAGTGTACCATGGTATCCAGGATGATTCGTGAGAGTATTTTTATAAAATATATACCCATTTTCAAATCCCAAATCCTTATTAGATGCTAGAAAGATTATTATTTCATGAAGGAAGATGAAATCCGTTATTTTGGGGAAACATCTTTTGAGAATGACATAGTTCATCAAATTAAGTACACTGATATTTTCAATTACCTTATCATATACGCTCAATATGAATCAAATATTCTATTATATTAATTTTACATTAAAATCATTATATATTTGATAAATTGATAATATTATGATATAACTCAAAACACTTAATCATTCACTCATGTAACATGTTATTATAAGGGTTGATTCAACAACCTACTTGATCAATCATATACCAGCACCATAATTCCCATCCTGAAGATGTTTCATGACAAAAATACTAGTAATATATTATTTTTAGTGGTAAATTTTCATAAACAAGGTTATATAAATATGTCACAAAAAAATAAATATTCATTGTAAATAATTTGTTTATTAATGAACAATTAAATGATACATTATTGTCCTAGATTCCATTATCTAAAAAAATACCCATAACTAATAAATAATTATAAAAAATGATTCCACATTTATTAAGGATCATATAATGATGAACCTAGTATCAAAAAAGAGGATATACATATCTTTTATGAAAATTTTATGAATGAATCAAAATAAAATATCTAAAATGATTAAAATAAATGATAAATAATTAATATTTTCTTCGTAAATTATAATAACAGAATATTTTCAGAAATAATTGATTTGAATAAGTTTCATTAACATGTTCCAAAGATGGTTATGTGAATTACATAGTATTTGAATGTTATTTCAGGGTGGTTGGGAATGAAAGTAAATGTTTTCTACCAATCACATTTCTAAATATATATTATTTATGTTTCAACATATATATACATATATTATTTTTTTATTCTCAATAAAAACCATAAATTCTTATATCTTATGGTTATTAATGGGGTTTAAATTTTTACATAACATTTCACCTCAATTTTGGTCAAAAATAAATTAATATGATGTTTATAATTTGATGTGACATTAACTTTTCTAATTGGTCGATAATATTTCACCTTTTGTCCTAATTATCTCATTTTTTATTGATGTACATGTCTCTAATTCTATAATTATATATTTTTATTTTCAAAAACCATGATTTTCATTATAAAGGAAATATTTATTTCAATGCTTTAAATATATTTGATTTACACCATCATTAATATTCTACACATATGAGTGAACAATGAGGCACCCCAAAACCACACTCTTTTGTTCGATGCTAAATACACCTACTATTACAATTTACAATGATACCAAATGAGGTAATATAAGACAAAGTTGAAAGAATGTCACATTATTATCACATCTCACAAGAGTCTCACACAACATGGAGAATGTTTTGGTTTATTCTATTTAAGGAAAAGTTATAGAAGAAACATATTTTACCAAACATGTGAAAATTTATCCATAAATAATCTATATTAGAGTATATTATAAACATCACAAAATGTAAACTCATCTTAATAATCTTGGGAATGAAAACATAAGAAAATAGTGATACCAAACTCTCAAAAATGATTTTCAAAATCAATAATAATAGCAAATTAGTTAGAAAAAAGGATTGTTTCTGTAAAAAAGATAAATAAAAAATAATACAATATAAATATTGTAACATAAATCCGGACTCATGTAATTTGACATAGAATAACATAATAAATTAATTATGATAGTGATGATACATAAGTAAAAAAAGATCTAAGAACCGTTAAATAATCATTAAAAAAGAATAGGGTTGTGGGAAAAAATTAAAATAGGGAATCATGATAGTCATGAGTCATACAATTTCACCCATTCTTGTGAGACATATAATTATAACAACATAAAAAACATTTGTGAGTCACTCACATCATCCCACTATTGTGAAAAAGAAAATTGTTTTTTGTGTACATATATTTTTATATTTAAACATTATTGAATTCATTGGAAGGTGATATAGGAATTATGTGTGTACGATTTTCACCTGTCAAATTTTCAATGGGTTGGTTATCTACTATAGAGTGTATAGTTAAAGTCAGGTTGATTCCTCAATGATGGTAAAATGTTTAGAGTCTATTGTTTCTGATTTGTCTTTCGAATGGGGGTTTGTTGCATAGATAGATGAAATCCATTTACAAAAGAAGTTTATAAAATAATTTGATAAATATTCATCATAGTTTATCATTAGGTAGATAAAATTGTTACATACTAAATAGTTTATACACATTTCATTACATTAAAGCCCACTTTACAGGATGATTGTTGATCTAAACTCCCAAATATTTTGGCAGTAATCCTAGCATCGACTATGGGATTGATCCTAATCAATTATTTTTCATTAAATTTTCAATATTTCATCAACACATGTGTAATTTTTGTTCTAATAATATATTTAATCAACATATAAAACAAAAAAAATTGAATACATATTCAGTTCAATAAACAAAATATTAATTTAATGAATATAAATAAAAAAATCCACTTAATAACATAGAATCCCCAAAATATAATTCAAAACAATGGAAGATTTCCTCATATATTGAGAAGTTTATTAATATGATTTTTTTATGCGGATAAGTTATAATGTGTGTAAAATGTACACGGTATGAAAAGAGTGGTGCATCAAGCACAAACATGAAACATGAATAGTGGTAAATCAAAAATTTTATTGAATGATAAAAGAAAACAGTAAAGGGATATTAACTTGAATGAAATTATTTAACAACATTATCAGAAAAAACAGGTTTGATGTATATTATGATGATGAAACATGTATTAATATTTAATTGAAATGAAAAAATCATACATGATTGCAATTTAAAAAATCAGAAACAAAAGTGAATCGAAAAGTAGAGGAGAGGTATCTCTTGTTGAAACATGATTAAGGAAAGTACTCCTAGTCCCTTGGAAAGGATATATTTAATCGAAATATACTCATTAGGTTATAAAATTCAAATCCATTTCAAGGAGAATAATTGGATGTATTTATTTCCCAAGGTGGTGGAAATTTTTTATTCCAAAACACCCCCTCTACTTGGATCACAAATTTTATAATTTAGAGAGACAAATATAGAAATGTATTTTCATTAAAAGATTTATATATTGATGTGTAAAGTAAAAACTTAATGTTTGGTTCCCATTGGAATTTTTTAACCAATTTTGTTGTTTTTTTATTAATTAAAGTTATGATGTCCATTTTTTCTGATGTTTTCAAAGGTCACAATTTGAATGTGCTTTGAGAGAGTAATATTCCGTCAAATACAAATAATTTATTCAATAGTGTTGATATCCTACTTCATGGAATTCACACCATAAAAAATTCAATGAATTTAACATCTATATTAGGATGAAATTAAATAAATGTGTTCTATTTTAAATTCCCATATGGATTTGTGGACTATAATTAAAAGCATAATTCGGGCCCTTTTTTATTTTGGACTTGAAAATTTTAAAGTGGTGTTTTTTAATATTAAAGAATATTTTACATAATCTCATCCAATTATAGATTCTGGATTGAGCCCAAATATTTTATCTACAATGATGTCCCGGTTATTATCATATATTTTGTGGGCCTTATTGTGTGGTCCATATGACCCATTAGATGGATGAATATTTCCATGCGTCAAATGAATGATTTGTATGAAATTGATATAGAAACCCATAAAAATAGTAAACTTAATTTTTAGATATATATATTGAGAGTTATAAATACAATTTTAAACATTATAGAATCTATATTAACTCAAATAATTCTAAAAAATTATATTTAGTATTAAAACGTGTGTATTTCACACCAATTATTCAGTTTTACATGAAAATTAATGAAGGGAGTTAAAAAAAAGTTATGAAAAAAGTTAATTATATAAACTCCCCCAAAATTATTCCTATGCATGTTATTATGTAAAACAAATAAAAAAACATAACCAAATCATCTTTACTCACCAATAAATATTTAATGATTTCACAATTTAGGGGAGTTTAGAATAGTTTACTAATCTATAAATAATTTTGAAATAATTTTATACATCAACAATGTGTAAAAAACAATTTATTTTCTTATTGAAAATTGAATTGGAAAATATGGGAACTCATAACTGACTCTTCTCATGATGAAAAACATTAATTATGGTGGTTTACTCATTCACAAAGAAAAATCATGAATATTAGAGTTTGAATGATCTCTCATCTTCTATTCCCTACTCAGTAACTAAGAATAACAATTAGGTCTTTTTATAGAGGTTTAAGTGTCTATTAGATGGTTGGAATATAATTTCAAAATGACAAGAAAATAGTGGTAAAACTATAATGTAAAAAGAAGAATAATTTGTAAAATAATACATGGAAGGAAATAGAAAAACATATTTAAAATTGAATGGTTTAATGAACGATGTCTCAAAATAGGTTGAAAATTATAAGAGGATGAAAAAATTATGTTTTTAGAAAATCATCTTCACAAAATGACACAATAAAATATGATTCAAGTTTTATTTTGTTACTTTTTTTAATTTTTTGGTATTTGAACTTGGAAAAATTCTAAAACTCACATCCCAGCGCATTTTTGATATTCCCATGACACTAATTGTAGTAGTTATAACAAGATTAATTTTTGGGGAAGAGTTATTCTTAACTAACCCAACATAAAACCCACTATTTATTTCTTTTTTTCATAGATTTAATGTTTTCTAATACATTTCAACAACATTGGTATAAAATGAAAAAATATAAAAATATCCAAAAATAACTAAATAAAAAACCCTCCCTCACACAAAAATATATTATTTCCCTCAATCATAAGATAAATTATTGAAAATCAAATAAATGTTACCAAAAATAAAATCCATTCCACCAATATTATCTTTCATGAAATCTAGAATTGAAATACATATAGATGTTGGGTGGGACAAGGTTTTTGGATTATAATGTGGAAATAATGAAAAATTCTTTAATAGGATCAAGGGGGATTTCAGAATGAGTGTCACTATAATGTTAATGGGTATAACGACCCACAATTTTCACATATTAATAGTTCATAAAATTTTTAGAATACATAATAAATTATATAAATAGACAGCCAAATATATTAATATTCTAGTGCCTTTGGAAACATGGAAAGATAAAAACTGGTTTATAAATGACCAATACCATCTCCCACTTGGTTCTTATTGACATGAACCCTTCGTAGACACATCTGAAATAATATATATAGTCATAACATTATGGTAAGAAGCTTACAATGGGGTGATATCTGATGCTCAGTAAGGGCAAATAAGGGAAACTTTTAAGAATAATCATAGTTATACGTGTATAAGAACATGATCATGAAAATTTATGATCGTATCCTGTATATCATAGATCATATACATGGATCATGAAATAAGTTTTGGAATATTTTAATAAATTAATCACAAAGAAATAAACAATTTATTCCATGATATCATAACATAGGAATAAAATTTGGAATTATGGAAGAAACATAATGATATATAATGATATCCATAGTATTCTATCGAAACCATCTAAGTGGACGAAGTCATTTACTAAACCTGGTTCACACCCCCTTCCAACCTTATTTTACTGAACCAAGGTCACTCCCCATTTTAGTCCTATAATACTAAATGATTTCATTTCCTATTCCAACCTTGAAAAAATCAACCATGATTATTTATCATTCCAGCCATGTCTATCTAATGAGATACAAATCTTTACCCAATTCATTGCACGAAGATATAGGTCCCACCCATCTCATAGTTAAATTATACATACATGTTCCATATGATCTTATTTAACCATATCATAACCCATGAAATGAAATGGGTATCATAATCTTGTTATCATATCATACCCTTTTGAAAAATATATTTTACATTATCATTTCATTATAAACATTACTCGTGAAGAGAAGTGGGTTTCAAAACAATCTAACTTGGGAAAGGGAAACATGTTTCATAATCATAACACTATAAAAAATAATCCATTAAAATAATTAATATGAATGGAATCATTGAATTATTTCAACCTAATGGAATCAGTTACGCAAATGGATGTTATCTTAGATAGGAATTGTTATTGAAATATATTTATAAAAATTCATTATAAAGAAATTCAATATTCATTGAAAACTTATTTTTAAAACATAAAACCATTTATAAAGCTTTTTCTTTATAAACATCTTTTTAAAATTATAAAAGAATAATTTATATCCATAAAACGTTTTTAAAATAGTTCATAATTTATAATGGGATTTAAATATCTTTTAAAAACATTTTTGAAAATATTTTTAAAAACATTGTTTTAGAATATAATAGATTTACAACCAAAGAAGGAGAAAATAATATTTTAAATAAAATATTATATTGAGTACCAAAGACTTAAAATGGTAATAATACATGATTATATCTTGAATAAGGAGAGGTGAATAAAATTCATGGATGTACATGGGAGTTGGATCATAATATTTCTTCCAAGAAGCATAATAATTAAAAATATCAACAAGTGATGTGATTGTTTCAATAAACTCTTGCCACTTTGTTACTTGGGGTTATAATATCCATGTTTGAAAATAAAATTAAATGATGCTTAAAATATCATGAAAATAATGTTATTCATTATTTTACATGTTAAATTGAATTATATACACCAAAAAAATAATTTTAGTGTATAAAAATACATGAGTCTCAATGAAGGAAAATTGAGATGAACCTATTTTACCGATTATGTAACATTTAAAACTTAAACCACCTGAAAGAAAAATCATAAAATGGAAAGTTTAATACCCATAAATATAATTATATTAATCATTTAATACATCCATTTTTATTATACAAACCACAAAAAAGGAATAAGTGGTTAATAAAGCATATATCTAACCAAAATAAAAAGTGAGATGAAATCCCCTTACCTTGTGTCTTGATTATCATCATACTCATTCAAACCACTGGTATAATAAAAATAAATTTATTATACATATTTATAATAACCATATCCTTATATCTAGTACCGCACATTGTTTTATTATGACCGTATATTGTGCACATATTAACCATCAAGTGTTATTTTTTCACATCAGATAATATTCACTTTGTTCTCTACATGTTTCTTAATTTGTTATAATGTTGGTCCTTATAATTATATCATGATTCCATAATATAAAACATGATATTAGTATAATTTATATTCACTATATGTGTAATATTATAATCTATAAAATATATCTGTATGAAATTTAATTCTCTATTCATTGATATGGTAAGTTGCACATACGCATGAACATTGTTTACATTTTTATTTTTCGTATTGAAGGAATAAATGAAAAAAATATATTTGTATATATGTATATAATATAAATAAAGAATAATTATAATGTTATATATGTAATATATGTTCACTTAAACCATACTTAATATATTCCATGTAGTTTTTTGATGAATCACATCGCTTTGAGAGGGCAGTAGTCAGCACTTCCTCAAATGAAATTATCATATTTACAAAAAATGGAAAGTAAAAAAGATATGTGTTGTAAAATTATTAAAGGAGCTTAATGAAATAATAAAAATAATATATAATATATATAAATATATTTTCTATAATAATTTCATTAATGATAGGATGTGAAGGAAATATGAACATCCATCATTTAGTGAGGCAGTAGTTCTTCATACACTTAAACAATAAGTTTGATACCCATTTGATGGAGTTTTGTGTAATTTTTGGATGAAACCATAGAATAGTAACAAAATATTATATTTAGTATACTTGTTTTTTTATAAAATCATTTAATAAATATTGTGGAGGGGTTGAAGATGAAAAAAATAGTGGTTCTTTAGATAAGGTGTTACCACTTAATCGAGTAACTCCTTTTGGTTTGTGAAAAAAGGATTCATTGGAAGAAATTACTACAAATTGTAGGATTTAAGGTTGAAGGTGTGAATGTTTTCATTTTAATTGGGAATATTTTATCTGAACCTAAGTTATTTGAATGGTGTGTTGAAGTGGGATAAGTGGTGTCCTTTTACAGGGAAGGAAAATGACTCAACTGGTATTTTTGAAAAATGTTTGATGTGCCAATATTTTTAACTAAAAAAGTCATAATTTTACAATTACCATAATAATAGAAGGTTAATTGAAAAATAATGTCCAGAAAATAGGTTTTTTATAAGATTCTATGCCCTTTTGGTTCTTAAATTTATGTTTTAGTCCTTAGATAAACTTATTTTTACCTTAATCGATGTAATTATTTTTAATTACATTCACTAATATTTTTTTGTAAAGAACTATCTTAAACTTATTAAAAACTAAAAATTATTCTAATTAGAAATAATAAATACAATTTTTACAAATTATAATCACATTATTTTCATAAATTAATTTAAAATTATTCCCGTAGGTTGGTTGATAATGTAGTTTTTAATGTCAAAACAACGCGAAGTTTGATTTGTTTTTATATCAAATTTCATTTTGAAATTGATCTCAATAAACTATATTTTATTTATATTTAAATATTTTATTTTATTAATATTTAAATCCAATTTAAAATGAAATTTTACATTGTAAATAAATTATATGATAAATAAGGTTATAATTAAAATCCTGTATTTTTTACTATTCCTCCAAAAATTAGGATTCTTAGAAAAATACCATAATATCACACTAATATAATTTCGAAATTATAAATTAAAAAAATTTGAGTTTTAAAAATTAGAATTTATAAATGTATCTAAAATTAATTTTATTAATTTTCATATAATTACAGTAAAAGTAGTTCATTAAATTAAATGATATTTAAAAAAATATAAGATATTTAACAATAATCGTATCTTTCAGTGTCAATATGTTTTATCTATATATTGTAATAATAAAAATATTTGAAATTTAGTCATTAATATTAATTTAAATTTTTTTAACACCTAGGTTATAATTATCTTGTTTACATAATTATAACAAAAAATGATGTTTTCTTAGAAATATCACTGTTGCTTATAATTTGCGCCAAATCGGTGTTGGATGTAACATATTCCGCAATGTTGTTGAATGTAATTTAAAATGAGTTGATGTTTTTATTATCATATTTAGATTTGGTTCAATGTGAATGTAATGTTTGACTTAGTGCCTTGAAATACGTAAATGAAAATTTAATTTATTCGAACAAAGTTCCATAAAAACTAGTGGTATTACATTATACTCCCCTTAAAATGAATTTCATCCCCAAAATTCATAAATCAGGTAAAAAAACAGGGATAATTATTTTTTATTATATCCTCATGTACCCATGTAGCTTCATTTCATTGGTGATTTTTTCCCACAACATTCACCAGGTGAGTGATCTTATTTCGTAGAACTTTCTCTGTATCATCCATAATTTCAACAGGATTCTTCTTATAAAAAAGATACTACTATAAAGGTATGTCATCTGAGTTTAGTACATGTGATTGGTTAGGTATAAAATTCCTTGGGAGAGATACAAGGATAAAATCATGGAGTAGAGTGAGAATTTGTGGATGTTCCAAGCGATAGGCTATTTTCCCAATATAGTCAATAATTTCAGGGGGACCAATATACATAGGGCTTAATTAACCTTTATTCCTAATTCGTAATAAATTATTCTTGGGTGTTATTTGTAGAATTTTTTTTGACCAACTTAAAATTCAATATCACACCAATAGTTATCATCATATCTTTTTTACAGATATTGATTAAACATTATATGCTATAGAATGTTCCTAAGCTTCTCTTCCATTTCTTATGCAATCTTAGGTCGTAATAGCTTTATTTCTCCAACTTCATCCTCAAACATTTCAGCTCAACATTTCTTCCAAAAAAATGGATTTGTATGGTGCTATCTTAATGTTTGAGTGAAATATATTTTTGAAAGAAAAATCAACTAGAAGAAGGTGTTTATCCCAATAACCATTGAAATCAAAAGAAAAAGATCTCAACATATCCTACAGGGTTTGAATTGTTTTTTAGAATAACCATCATTCTAAGGATGATAATCAGTGGTTAAAATCAACTTTATATCAACTTTTTATTGAATACCTCACTTGAACATTGAGGTAAACCTTATATCCCTATTTGATACAATAGAATGTGGTACTCCATGAAACCAAAACACTTTCATAATGTATATATTGAAAATATGATACATAGAAGAAGTCTTATATAATAGAGATAATTTGTTATGAATTATTAAGGCCATCGACTACCACCCAAATAATATAAAACACTTTAGAGTATTTAGATAGTCTAATGAGAAAATCCATATTGATGTTCTCCTATTTTCAATCCAGTAAGGGTAATGGATGGAATATCCCCTATGATTTTTTCCTTTTAGCCATTACATTGTGGAATAAAACGCACTGAGAAATAAATTTTATGATATATCTCCTCATGCCATCATACCACAAGTACCATTTCTTTTCCCTATACATCTTCTAACATCTAGGATTAATAGAGAATAAAGAAATTTGAGCTTCCTGAAATAGATCCTTCTTAAAATATTATATGGTAGAAATAGACACACAATTCCTAAAACTCATAATTCAATCTAGATCTAGGTTAATATCAAGAACATTTATTACATTATTTTTCACCTATACATATTCCATTTATTCCTCTTTAATCTCTAATTAGATACACTGTTGAACATTCATTTGAGAAAGATAATATTTTCCCCCTTCCTTGAGGATTTATAGATCCATCTTTTCAAAATATTGAAATATTAGATCTTTTGTGATCCTCATATTGTATATGATATCATGATCATTTCAACTCAAATAATCAGAAATCTTTTTTTCATCCTAGGGTAGTTATATATTGATAATTCAAAATCCTATATTAGTTAGAACCATATTTTATGGCTAATATTGAACTCCTTCTATGTGAATATATATTTTAGAATTTTATGAACATTATATAAATCACACATTTCACTATAATGATAAAACCTCAATATCTTTAATGAAATAATTACAGCTACTAACTCAAATCATGGGTTTGGGAGTTTTTCTTACAAATCTTAAACTACCGCGAGGCATAAGTGATAACCATGTTTTTATTCATAAGAACACATCCCAATACCTGCATTGATTCCTCATTAAAGATTACAAACTCTTCTCCCCAACATGGTAATGTATGAACAGGTCTACAGACAAACCTTCTCTTCAATTTTTTGAAATTTTTCTCACATCCTGTGTGACAGATGAACTTGACACCCTTTCAAGTTATCATTGTAATAGTATTAGATAGCTTTGTGAAATTATCCATACACTTCCAATAATATCTAAAAAAACTAAGAACAATATATACATAAGTCACCATGGTTTTTATAGGCCAACATTGAATAGTCTCCATCTTTTATGGATATATACTATACAATCTGTTGAGATTATGTGACCCAAAAATAAAACATTTTTCAGCCAAACTTCTTAAATTTTTAAATTTTCAAAGAGATTCTATTTTGATTGGGTTTTTAGTACAATTCCCATGTGATCATCATGCTCTTCCATATTCATTTTATATTTAAGTATATCATCTATAAATATTACCACAAAATAATTGTGGTATTTTTAATGACTATATTCACTAAATATAGAAAGATAGTAGTGGAATAAGTAATACAAAAAGGAATCATGATATATTCATAATGTCCATACCATGTATGAAATGAAGTCATAGGTATATCCCACATGTTAACCCACAATGGATGATATCCATAATGAAATTAAATATAGTAAAATTCTTGATCTCCACATAGTTGATCAGACAAGTCATCAATACATGGAAGTGGATACATGTTCTTGATTATTATCTTGTACAACTACCTATAATCAATGTAGATCCACATTTATCCATCTTTATTTTTCACTAAATGATGAGTTTCATCCTAAGGTGACACACTTGGCATAATGAGTCCCTTATCAAGGTTTTCTTAGAGTTTCTTCTTCAATCCATGCAACTCTATTGGATCCACTCTATATGAAGTCATATAAATTCTTATGGAACTAGGAATATGTTCTTTTGAGAACTCAAAATCACAATTTGGTGAAAGACTAGGAAACTCTTAAGTAATTAAATCCACAACTTCTCAAACAATAGGTATATCATAAATGTGGATTTTTGACCAAACCAATTGAGATATACAACCCTTTTGAATGGGAATTAACACCCATAGACTAGATGTAATCACCATAAGAAGTTCATTCTAGTAATAAAATTGATAGATGACCATAAGAGGGTTTTAAAAATAAAATAAAATTGTATTCCTTGAAAATTAATATTGTATTTAAGAATTGGAAGCCAATCCATTCATATGATAAAATAAAATTCAACCTAAGGAAGAATTATATGCTTTTAAGGAAGCACATTCCATCAAACATTAATTGAAGAGAAATCATATTCTTGTGATGAAATCATCATAAAATTAGGGTATTTCATTGATAATTCCAAATATAATTATTTTTTCTGAAACTTAACACCATTATAAAACTATTTATACATGAATGAGTGAAAATATCTAGAATCAAATATGAAATTAACAGTTCTAGATTAGATGGTAAGTATACCTTTAATCATGTCATTATCACACCCCTCGTCATAAATAAATATTACAAGGGATTGAATATAATGACTTATATTAAGAGGTTATTTACATTGATCATCATCACCACCCCTTTGGTTTGTGTAGTGGTTATCATAATTCCCATTTCCATTACTCATGTAGCACTGAATCAGGGGAGGTTCATTTTGTAAAGTTATCTCCCCATTAGCATTATGAGATAACTTCTTCCTATAATTTTAACAATCAATTTTCTATTGACCTTCCTCTATGAAAATAAAACATTTACTACACCCCTTAATAATAATTACTTAATGATTATTCCCATGTTTATAGAAAAATGGAAAACTCATCTTCTCTTCTCCATGGTTTTTAGAGTTACCTTTTAATTCCATCTTCCTTTTCTTGTCAAAACCTAGAGATTGATATCTGACTCCATCCTCCATTTCATACTTGATTACACAATTTATATTCAATTCATATCTACTAAACTCACTTATGTTAATAGAATTTCTAGGAATTGGATTTTATCTAACCAATAACCTATCAACTTTATTTTTGTGTTGGATGATAATTCTTGAAGCGTACCATGAAAGTCTTGTGAAGTTAGACATATAGGTTGAAAAAGAATCATAATAAATTTTCATCAAATTGAAAAAATATTTCTCCATATTGGATTGAAGAATCCAAGGAATGTAATTTCATAAAAATATGATATTTTACTCATCCCATTCGATAGATTTAATCTCATCTTGGCGCTATTTATTCTTGATTAGAGTCCACTACTAATTTAATTTTCCATTCTTATAGATAGACATCTCAAATGAATTTCTCATGCCTTGAAAATTGGATAATGGAGAACATATTTTGAGTACAACTGATCCATTTTTAATCACTAAGTGGATTAAAAGAGACACTAAAATATTTTTTATGTTGCCTTATGAATGTCTCAAAAAAATATTTTTCTATACTTTTCTCATTTGGAAGTACACAATGATTCGAAGCTTGAGAATTCTATGTGAGTATATGAAACCAGATTTTTCATTCAATATCCAATTGAATTCAGTTTCTCTGGAGGGAAAGTGATTCATTTTCCATCAAAATATCCATTTGAAAAAGTTCCTTCATATTCCAACAATTTACTTAAACCAAAAGCATCGATTTAGGAACAATTATCACATTGACGAACCACATAATCATGAAAATTCACTTATTATAAATTTAAATCATGATACTATCTTTAGTCTATGGAAGATTCTATTTATCCTAGGTTATTAATATCCAATCTCTATTTAAATAATTCATGATAGTTCATGAAGAGTTTTAATTTGAAAATCATTTCCCATGGATGTGTCAAACTGGGTGCCCGAAAAGACCCGTTATCATGTACCAGATTACCGTAAGTCAACCTCGAATGTATTTTAAAGTTTGTGTCCCATTGGGAACTATATTCTAGGGCCACATCCAATATTATTATTTAGAAATATATTTATTCCTAGGAAACTGATCCCTCTATCCTTTACCTAACATCCATGACATTTTCTTATACTTTTCTATATCCTTAGAATTTTAACTAGTCATGTCCTTAGGGTTCTCACTAAGGTTATTTCATCCTAGATTTATAATAATAAATAAACATTATTATGATACCTAATATAATTACCCTATCATTTAATACATTTACATTACATTTTATGGACACTTAACACATTGTATAAACAGTTTCAGAAACACCATACATGTCTTTTGTGTTTAGAAACAATGAAACATAAACACCGATACATAAGTGAGCTATATCATCTCCTATAGGTATCTTCTTAACTAAGACCTTGATAAGATGCATTATAAATAATACCTATCTGTATAACCTGGGGGGAATAAAAAATAAAAAGGGGTGAGATTAGATTCTCATTAAGTGTAAACAAGGGAGATATATAAGAAAAATCATGATCATAAGGGTATGAGAACATGGCCATGAATATATAATATCACACCCTACTGGTCAAAGATCCTATACATGAATCATGGAATAAATACTAGAAGTCCATAAGACATGAATCATAAGGAAATAAAGAGAATAATACATGAAATCCAAACATTTAAATAAAACTTGTAACTGTGGAAGTCATATAATAGAATATAATTATTTATATAGTAGAAAATACATTGATTCCAATACCATATCAGTAGATAATACCCTTTACAAAACCTAATGCACACCCCATTTCAGCCCTGTATTACTACATTGAGTTCACTCCCCATTCCGTCCATGTATTAATGAACTTATTTCATTTCCCATTTCTGACATGTAATATTTCTATAAGCTCATTTAGCAATCCATCCATGTCTATCTCAAGAGATATAATTCGTTAAACAATTCATTAGAGGGATATATAGGTCCCACCCATATCATAGTGAAATAATACATAAATTTTCCACAATATTATAAATTACCATAACATAAACCATGAAATGAAATGGGTATTACAAAAATTTAATCATATAATAACCAATAGAAAATGCATGTTTCATAATAATTTCATAAAAAACTAAAAATGGGAAAAGAAATGTGTTTAAAAAGCATATAACCCATGAAAGGGAAACATGATTCATAAACATAATTCAATAAAAACAAAATATATTCTGAAATATTTTTTGAATGGAAACATTGAATGATTATAAAAAAAGGAATGAGTAACCCAAATGGATTTATTCTTATATGGGAAATAAATTTTAAATAACTTTTAAAAAATTTCTTGATGAAACTATCCTTTCTTCTTTGAAAAAATCTTTTAAAATCATAAAAACATTTGAAAATAAAATATTTTAAAATATGATTGAAAACATATAAATAATGTATTAAAAACCCTAAAAAAATTAAGAATATTTTTTCCTAAAAATTAAGTTTCAAATATTTTTTTAAACATTTTTGAAACAATTTTGATGATATGGTTTTTTAATAAAATAGATTTTCATCCGAAGAGAGAAATGATCATATTTTACATAAAACAATTATCCTAATTACAAGAAAATGGTACTAATACATTATTATTTCTTGAATAACCATAGGATAATAAAATTCAGGAGTTTTCTTGAGATATGGAAAATAATATTTCAACAATGAAGCATAATCATTAACAATATCGAAAATAGATGAGATTAATTCTATTTAATCTTAACACATGGTTACATGGGATCATACGATCCATGTAGGAAAAGGAAATTACATAGAGATTAACATATCATTAAAATAATGAAATTTAGGATATAACATGTATAATTGATGTATATACACCCTAAAAAAAATTTGGTGCTTAACAAAACAAGAGTCCCAAAAAATGAAAATTGGGGAAAACAATTTTAATGATTAGGTAAATTTCGAAAAATAAACCCCATGAAATAAATATCATATCATTTTTACATTAATACACATTAATTTAAGTATAATTATAACTGAATATATCAATGGGTAGTATACACTCCTCACAAAAGGAATGTAAGGTGAATAAAACATGTATCTAATGGAAATAAAAATGATGAAATCCCCTTACCTTGTGTCATGACTCTCATCGTACTTATTCATACCACTTGTATAATAAATATTAATTTATTACAAATTTTTTAATGATCCATATTTTTATATTTAATACCATATATTGATTGATTATTACCTTATTTTACTATCTTGTTATCTATCCTAGGTTATGTTTTCACATTAGATAATATTCAGTTTGTTCTTCTCATTTTCCTAAATTTGTTATATCATT
This sequence comes from Viscum album, assembly GCA_963277665.1. Lineage (NCBI taxonomy): Eukaryota > Viridiplantae > Streptophyta > Magnoliopsida > Santalales > Viscaceae > Viscum > Viscum album. The sequence goes on along the minus strand of OY728139.1, from coordinate 460,366,611 downwards.
CATACATAGACATATATCAGGATTATAAAACATAAACCATGATATAAATTAAATTTATATTCATTATATTTATGTTATAATTATCTATATAATATATAATTATAAAATGTTATATATCATTCTTAGAGATGGTAAACTATACGCAAACATGAACACTATTTCTGTATTTATTTTCTTATTGAAAGAAAACAATTAACTATATATATATGTATATAATATCATTATAGTATAATTATATTATATATATATCATATAATTTCAATAATCCCATCCTTAATACATTCCATGTAGTGTTTTAATGAATCACATCACATTGAGGGGGCAGTAGTCCACACTTCCTTAAAGGAGATTATCATATTTACACCAAATTGGAAGTTAAAAGATATGTGTTATAAAAGGAATACTGAATTGTAAATAAAAAATATTTATAATATTAAAATAATATAAATAGAGTTTCCATCATCATGCCCACCATTATAGGTGGTAATGGATGAATTAACAATCAATGTTTCGTGATGTAGTTGTTCATAGTACAAGAAAACAGAATGTGTGTTGCACATTTGTAGGAGGTGTGCACATTTTTAGATTCAATGATTATCATAAAAACATAATAGTATATTTAGTACACTGGTGTTTATATATATTCAAGGAGTAATGATATTGTAGGGGGTGGAGAAGTAAAATAAATGAAAGGATCTTGAGAGAAGGCGTTACATCTTAATCGAGTGACTATTTTTGGTTTGTGGCGAAAGGATTCCTTGAAAGACATAATATTAAAATGGAGGATTAAAAGAGTAATGATGCAATGTTTTTTGGAAAATAGGTAGTTATTGTCTCAACCTATGTAGTTTTAGAGGTATTAAGAAGAGGGAGAGGTGGTGGCATTTTATAGGGAAGGGAAATGTTACACTTGGTATTTTTAAAAACAAGTTAGGTATACCAACGTTTTTATGTAAAAAATGTCATAAAAAATAAACTAAAATCATTAATAGATGTTAAAGTTTCGAATAAATTCAATAAAATGTGTTTTTAACTATTTTACATGTCTTTTTGGGTCTTAGTTTTATAGTTTTTTCCTTAATTAAGCTTTATTTAACCTTATTTGATGTAAATAATTTTAATTACATTCACTAATAATTTCAGTAAAGAACTAATTTGACCATATTATATATTATAAATAATACTAATTAAAAATATGGAATCCATTTTTCAAAATTCAAAAAACATATGATGAATAAATTAATTAAAAAAGTATCCCATAGTTGGGTCGACAAAGCAGTTTTTAATGTAAAAAAACATTTAATCGTTTGTTACGTTTTTATATCCAATTTCAATATGGAATTGATATAAATGAAATAAATTTTATTAATTAAAATAAATATTATATAATTAAACTATCAAATAAACATAATGTATAATTATACCAAATAAATAAATTATTGAAAAATGTAGTTTTGAATTAAAATCACATATTTTTTACTATTCATCCAAAAATGTAGTTTCTTAGAAAAAACCCAAAATTTATCCCTAATCTAATTTTTTAATTTTAAATTAAAATATAAATATTATTTTATCATATTAAAATTTTAAATGGTTATAAATTAATTTTATTATTTTTCATAGAATGACATTAAAAATATTTTATTTAGTAAAACAGTATTTTTAATCAAATGAGAACATATAAAAAATAATATATTTCATTATCAATATGATTAATTTTATAAATATTTTATAATTTTTACAATTTAGTTATTATTATTCATGTAACAATGTTTAATGGCTAGGTTATAATTATCTCATTTAAATTATTATAATATTAAAATGATGTTACTTAGGAACATCAGTGTTTCATATAACATAGGTCAAGTTTGTGTTATGCATAACATACTCTAAGTTAGTGTTGAATGTAATGTACACCAAGTTGATGTTTCATGTATATTATCATGTGATGTTGTTGTGTGAAAGTATTATTTTATTTAGTTCATAGAATTACATAAATGAAAATTTAATTTATTAAAAAAGGCCTCTGAAAACAAAGGGTGTTACATTATACCCCCCTTAAAATTAATTTTTCCATATAAATTCTTAAACTAGGGAAAAAATGAGGTTAATAATGCTTCATCATATCCTAATTTTCCAATGTAGCTTCCTCTAGCGAGGAATTTCTCTGAAAAACTTTGACTAGGTGGGTGGTCTTATTTCACAAAACATTCTATCTACAATACAAAATTTCAATTGGGTTTTCCTTGTAAGAAAGATATTGCGCATGTGGTTTGACAACTATGTTTAGAACAAGTGAAGGTTCAAGAACATACTTCCTCTATAGAGATACATAAAACACATCATGGACTTTAGAGAGATTTGGAGGATGTTCCAAGAAATAGGAGACCATACGAATAAGATCAATAATATCAAAGTGATCGATATACTAAAGGACTAGTTTCCATTTATTAACCAATCTCATTACTTTATTCCAAGGTGAGATTTATAGATTTTTTTTCACCAACATCAAATTCCACATCATGTCAATGGTTATCAACATTCATTTTATCTTGACATTGATCTTCCTTGATATGTTTCTGAATGGTTCTAGCCTTCTCTATCAACTCCTCAGCAATATCTGGTCCCGATACCTTTCATTCTCCAACTTCATCCCAATATGTCCATACTCTATATTCTATCACCTAAATTTCTTTGAAATGATCCATATGAATGCTTTAGTGAAACATATTATTGTAATAGTACTAAAAAGGTGGAAGGTGCTGATCCCAACAACCATCCAAATCTAGAGAACAAGATCTCAACATATCTTCTAGGGTTTGAATTATTATTCCAGACTAACCATCCATTAGAAGATGAAAATTAGTGTTGAAACTCAATTTTGAATCAAGTGCTTGAAAAAGACTTTTCTAGAACATTTGGGTAAACCTCAGATCCTAATCTGACACTCTATAATATGGTACTCTATGAAACCTTACCACATCCTTAATGTATATACTGCAAATATTTTCCATATAAAAGTACTCTATGATAGAGATGAAGTTTATTGACTTAGTGAGGAAATAATACCAACAATATATAATTAATACCTTTAGATATTTTGGGTAGTCCAATGAAAAATTCCATAGTTATTTTCTCCCATTTCCATTCTGGTATGGGTAATAAATGCAATATACCCCTTCATTTGTCTTTAAACCTTAATTTTTTGGAATACCATGAATCAAGATACAAACTATGAGATAAATCTCTTTATTCCATCCCACCATAAGTATTCTTTCAAATATATATACAAATTTTTACATCCAGGATGAATAGATAATGATGATATATTAACTTCCTCCAATATAACATTTTTTTAAATATGGTATGTAAGTAACACATACACGGTTCCTAAACCTCATCATTCCATCTTGATAAAATATAAATATAGTAACATTTATAACCTTCATTTTTCTCTCTACATATTCTATATGATCCTCCATAATCTTCTCTTTGATAGTGGGTTGAACATTCATTTGAGGGAGATAATATTTTCCCCTTCCAACTGGATTTCCATATCTATCCTTTGATAATCTAGAAATAATGGATATTTTGTGATCCTCATCATGTATAAGATAACATTATCCTTATGACTCAAAGCATCAGATACCTTATTCTCTTTCCTAGGGTGGTAATGTAATGACAAGTCATAATCCATTATCAACTCTAACCAACTTCTCTAGAATATGTTCAAATCCTTATATGTGAATATATACATCGCAATTTTATGATTAGTATATATATATATATACACCACTTTTACCCATAAATATATTTCCTCTATACCATTAATGAAAAAATTATGGTTGAAAAACCCAAATCATGAGTTGGGTAATTTTCTCATTAATCTATAACATCTACGAGGGATAAGATATAACCGTGTTATTATATATAATAAAACATTACAATATCTTATTGATTGTATCTCTGAATATTAAAAACTCATCTCAATGATAGGGTATGGTAAGAACTAGCGCACCAACAAACATACACTTTAGTTCCTTCAGATTTTCATCAAATTCATCTACCAAGAAGAACATGACTCCAATCCAAGATAACATGGTCATAGGATTATAGAGTTGTGAGAACTTCTCCCAATATTTTTGACAGAATATAGATAAAATTAGAAATTTATAGATCTCTGTTATCATGGTTGGTCTAGGCCAGCATTCAATAGCCTCTATTTTTGATGTATCTAATTCTATACCATCTATTGATTTTGACCAAATAAGAAACCATATGCATCCAAAATTCACACATTGTGAATTTTTGATATATATTATCATTTAATAGGGTCATTAATACAATCATCATGTGATATTCATGTTATTCCTTGATCCTTTATGAAATTAGAATATCATCTATAATGTCTACTGCAAACTGATCGAGGTCATCTCGAAATAATCTATTCATTTAATCCATGAAAATAACATTGGAATTAGTAAGACCAAAAGGAATTACAATATATTCATAGTGTCTAATCCTTGTATGATTATATCACTTGGTTATATCCTCCTTATATTCCCTCAATTAATTATATCCAAAATGAAGGTCTATTATGGAAAATTATTGAGCTCCATGTAGTTGATCAAACAAATCATCAATATATAGAAGATGATACTTGTTCTTCTTTTTTGATATTGTTCTACATCAGGAAATCAAAGCCAAGCCACATTGATCCATAATTATTTTTCACAAAAAAGTTGCACCCCTAGGTGACACACATAGATGAATGACTCTCTTATCATGGTTTTCTTTGATTTTCTTCTACAATTCCATCAACTGTATTAGAGACATTCTATAAGCAATATTTAATTTTTTTGTGGAACCAGGTATAATTTCTACTAATAAATCAACATCCTATTTTGGTGGAAGACAATGAAAATAATCAGGAAATACATCCATAAATTATCAAACAATAGGTATATCATCATTTTCAATTATCTCCCAAACGATTTGAGATAAACAATAATTTTGAATTGGAATTAAGACCCACACACTGTATGTAATCTCCACAGGAAGTTCTATAATAACATCACATTAATGTATGATCATGGGATTGTTTTAAATATCAAACATAACTTCCAGAACATGAAAATTATTTTTTTCTTTATTCCGGTAAATCCATTCTATTCCTAATATGACAAAACATTCAACCAAAGGAATAATGACAAGATTTGTTGGCAGTACATTCCAACATACATCAACCGGAGAGGAATCATAGACATGAGATCCAATTATCGTACCATTTGGGGTTTGAACTGATTATTTCACATATAATTTTCTTGGTGCAATATTAACACCCTTAAAAAAATATTTAGATAATAATGAGTGGGTAGATCTATAATCAAATATGGTATTAGAAGATCTATAGTGGTTGTTAAGTGTACCTTTCATGATTTCATTTTCACAACCCTCATTATAAATAAACATAAGATGGGATTTATCCTTTTCCCTCAGTTTAATAGGTTTTTGAAATCGATCATTATCACTTTCCCTTGGGTTGGATAAATTTCAAGAATAATGCCCATTTCCCTTAAACTTGTTGCACTGAATCATGGGAGGTTCATTCTATGAACCATTATCTCTATTATAATTTTTAGAAAACATATTCCCATAATTTTGACAATCTATTTCTTATTGGCCTTCCATTCCACACTTAAAACCTTTACTATAACCCATAAGGAAAATTTCTACATGCTTATTCCAACATATAGTGAAAAAATGAAAACTCATAATATTTTATCCATGGTTATTATAGTTTCTTTTGAACTCCATAATCATTTTATTTTCAAAAAAAATAGATTGATATGCCACCCAATAATCCATCCCAACCATGATTTCACAACAGAAAATCTATTCATAGCTACTACTATCTCTTATGGAGAACACCCTTTGAAGACTTTGTTTTAATCCACTGAAGAACCTGTAAAAATTAATTTTAGGTTGGATGATAATTCTTAAATCATACTATGAATGTCTTTTGAAATTATCATCATTGGTACCAACAAAATCATCATCCCTTTTCCTCCCCTCGAGGAAATTTTATACCCTTGGTATAAAGAATATAAGGAATGTTATTTTTGAAAAATAAATTCTTGAAATCATCCCATTAAATTGATTCAATATAATCTTGATCACTTGTATTTTTTATTAGTTTCCACCATTGGTCTACATCACCATCTAACTAATAGACAATCAAAATGACTTTCCCAATATATGAGAACTATATAGTGGGGAATATCTTTTCAATGGTACTAACCCTTTTTTAAGAAACAAGTGGCTCATATGATACTTTGAAATGAGGTGGATGTAGCCCCATGAAAGAATCAATAGAATGTTGTCCCCTTTTTTTCACATTTTTATTTCCCCCATGATTCATATATCGAGGACGATGTGTGGTCATATCAATGATTTTATTCCTTCCAGCTCCCATAGTAGTTGTATTCATTGGAGTATAATCATTGCATTATCTATCACAATCACAAGTAATGTATTTACTTTGTGTTCCATCCATTTAATAAAAATAAAATCATTGTTTAAGAGAAAATTATCATGTTTTAAAACCACATAATCAATAGAATTATCTTATAGAATTTCTGAATAATGGAACCTTACTCAATCTTTGAAACCTTACATTTATAATAGGTTATTTATAGAGAATCTATATTTAAATCTTTCATCATGGTTCATGAAGAGTTTGTGAATTCATAAATAATATCCCCCATGAATGTTAAACCAGGTGTACAATAAATTCCATTGTCAAGTAACATATTTCCCCAAGTTAGGCCTTAATGATATTATATGAGTTTTACCCCATGGTAAATTTGTTCCAGAGCCACACACACTTGTAGTATCTAGATTTGGATGTATTTCTAAGAAACCACTCACTCATTCCTTTACCTAAATTCCATGACATGTTCTTATAATTTTAATAATCCATATACTTATCCCTAGAAAATGTCTTTAGTTTTCTCACTAGGGTTTTCCCATCCTTTATTCCAATGGTTAAATAATGTTTTTCCTGATACCTAATATAATGACCCTCACTTTCTAAGCATTAAAATTGCATAAAATTTTCAGAATACCTAAAACATTATTTAACGAGACACCCAAAGACCATATTAGTCTATTTTCTTTGGAAATATAGAAACATAAACACTAGTTTATAAATGAGCAATATTGTAACGTCCCAGTTCCGGAAGCCACCAAGAGATGCCCCGTACACGGTTGGTCACATGGCCTCAAGTGCATTTCCCCAAATGCCAGAGGCTGCCGACTAGCAGCGAGGGCCTTGGGTGTGATAGTGGGAAAACTATGCCCTCATTGGCAGAGTGAATAGTGGAAGAGAAAACAAATAAAAACAATAGCAGAAGTAGTAGAAATCCATATAAGAGTAGATAGCATAATACTGATAGATAAACAACTGGAGCAGAAATATTTGTAAATGATGCATGACACACATATTTCTAGGAAAAAATCCAAAAAAGTCACAATGTTGAATACAACACTAATCCAAAGAATAAAATAAAATAGATGAGCAACTCCTCAGCAAACCAATCCTTAGCTTGGTCCCATGCTCTCCAGATCCAGTGCAATCAAGAACCTGATGTAGAAGGGCGCTTTCCCTTATCTATACCTACAATAATATAATTTTTTTGGGCCCAAAGGCATGACCCAAAAAAGGTGTGAGACAAAGTCCCAATAGGAAACCACCCAAAGATCTGTTCCTAACAGTCAGTGAATATATGGCAGGTAAAGTACAATAAGTTGTAATCCGTAATTAGTAAATAGGATAATACACAGCAGTAAAAATCCACAGTTTCTATCATATAATCCACAAACTTGAAACAACCACTCAAGAAAGTAGAACAAAAAAGGTAACCTCTTGGTAGTTCTCACATTCAACCTCCTATGGTTTAAGCTACAATTACTAGCAACCCGTTGGGAGGCACACATAGTCTCACCCCTCTGGTTCACCTAATGAATACACTCTCTATGGAATCATTGACAATCAATTCCCCATATAGTCTCGTATTGTTCTAAAGGCTCTCTAGGGAAGCACTAAACTTTAATTCCCCCTGTGGCCCACATCGAGGAACAATAAAATCTCTGAGGAAGCACTCAACATCAATTCCCCCTATGGTCTCATATCGTAAATTAAAGACACTCTAGAAAATCCCTTACTTCCATTCTCCCAATGGTTCACTACACTAGGTTCTCACCACCCTTTATAAAACAACATGAATAGCGCATGTAACGGCCCAGGTAAACGTCATGAACTACTTGGCTATCATTCTAAGCCACAACAGCATTACAGTACAACAGTTCCTCTATCCAACAACTAGTCATGTAATCTTGAAAAATGCCAAAGAAGCAAAAAACATGGAAAACATTCAGATCACAATAGAATTTACCCTATGCACAAGAAATTACCTCTACTCAAGACATCAAGAAAAGCTGTAAAAAACACAGGAAAAACAGGAAAAACGAAATACCCCATTCGAGTATATTGGGGGAATTTGAAAAACAATATTCACATACATGCTAGAGAAAGGCACAAACCACCTACCTCGATGTTAGGAAATCGATCTAAGTGAACCCTGATGATTGATTCACTTTAGAATGTCGAAGATCTGAGAAAACATCCAAAATGATAAACCCATGATAACATGAAAACGAGGATGAATCATGGAACAACGATAAATTAGAAGAGAGAGCTTACCAAGGAGATCCCAACGCAATCGACGGCAGCTGAAACGGATATTGGACGGAGGATCAGGAGCTCAGGGAAGAATCACGGATATACGGGTGCTCTCGGCCGAACAAAACCAAGAAGAAGTTCGTTTTGGCTATTAGGCGCGACCCCGATGCATTTAATGAAAAAAAGAAAATAAACATCATGTACATCTGGGGTACACAACTTGTACTCTGTTTTTCCGTACTCTGCTTTATGCGGCCTCCACATCACCCCTACACACCGTGTGTGTGGCCTGGACACGGCCAACACACGGCCTAGCATGACAAGGGAGTACACAGTGTGTCCTCAGAAAGTACACGGTGTGTACTTCAATTTTTTTTTAAAAATCCCACTTTTCTCCAAAACACTAGGAAAATAATGATATACCTGAAAACGAAGATCCGAGTTCTTACAATCATCCCCCCTTAAATAAATTCTTCCCCGAATTTCCCTAACAAGGAGGAGAAGGAGAAACCACAAACAGCTCCGGCCACTGTGATCGTACATCAGCCTCCCTTTCCCAGGTCTCGTACTGTGCTCTCATGTGCTGCCATAGCACCCGTACTAGAGGAACAGACCGCCCACATAGAACCTTCGTACTGTGATCGACATTTCAGATAGGATTCTCCTCAAATGATTCATTCGCTTCGAGCTCAACCTCATCGGGATGAAAGACATGAGACAGGTTTGGAAAGTAATGTCGGAGCTAAGAGATGTGGAAGGCATCGTCCATGGCCTGGTACCTCTAAGGTAACTACAACCGATAGGTAACCAGACCAACACTCTCCAATACATCAAACGGCCCGACGTACCATGGTGAAAGTTCACCCTGTCTCCGAATCCCTTTGTCTCCCAACCTGGGTGCAACATGCTGGAAAACATGATCCCTGACCTCGGACTCCATAGGTCATCTTCGCTGATCAGCATAAGACCTCTGTTGAGACTGTGTTGTATCCATCTTCTTCATAATCAAATCTATCTGCTCTAAGTTCTCTTGAACAAGACGAGGTCCCAATAAAGATGTCTCTCCTACCTCCATCCAGCATAAGGGTGATCGGCATGGCCTACCGTACAAAGCCTCATAAGGTGCCATGTGAATTGTAACACCCCGAGATTTTATGAAAAATATTCTTTTTAATTTCATTAATGTCTTGTGTTGTACGCTACACCAAAAGGATCTTGCACAACACGTATCCTTGACTTGCCTTTCATAACACTCAATCACGACCTTCCTCGATAGCATGTGTAGTACGCAATACCGAGTTTCACTAAACAACGATATGCTATTAAAATATTATTAAAACTAGCCATTATGAATAGTAATAACCACTTTTTGAAATTTTGTAAATTTTATTTTTCAAAATGGACTTCATTTTTGGATTCAGAATATTGAAATTATCTTAGGGTGAAATTTTGGTACTTTTCGGATAACTTTCATATTCTGATGAATAGTGAAAATTACTAAATTTAAATTAAAAACAACTTTTTTAATCGAAATAATTAATAGTGATAAATTATCAATTTGAGTGGTTTGAAATTATATTTAGAATATATTTTTACAATTTAAAACAATGTTGTTCATTGGATGTAATTTCACATTTAAACCAGACATAAACAAGTGTCAATCTTTATATAGTTACTATCTCTTAAAAACACGCTATTTGTTTTTACGATGGGAATTAATTTTTAAATTAGTTAATGTAACTAATATGTTTTTAATTTGGTAAAAGAAACATCATTTTTGAATTCATAATATCAAATACAGCTTAGGCCTAATTTTTTTGGTATTTTTCTGGAAACTTTCATTTTTTGATGAATAGTGAAACCGCTAAGTGGTAGTTAAAAAAACTGATTTTTTTCATAAAACATAATTTTACCGTTTTTTTGATTGGAATTTCAAAAATATGAGAGACACGGTTGATGTCATTAAGTAAATTGTTGTTCAATGAGATAAAAATAATTTTTGCTGAATAGTAACTTTTTATTTTTATTTTTACCACGGTTAAAAGTAAATAGGGTAATTAAGGGTAAAAATGTTATTATTATTATCCTAACACATTTCCTAATTCTATTGGAAAAGTTTAATTCGACAAAAAACTACCTTAGGAATAAAATATGACCATTTAGGCCCACTTGGATTAGATTAGGACATTTGTAATTAATTTATTTAAAGAATGGTTAAAATAGTTAAATTCAATGTTTAATAAGTAAATCATTTTTAATATGGGGTTATACATAAGATAAATTCGACTATAAATATTCATTAGAAATATAATAAGATTTCCTAAATAATGGTATTTTATTTGTAATTTTTAGAGATTAAATAATTTAATTTATTTATGACACAACGATGATGCAGTAATTATCTAATTAATGAAATATTGACATAATTGATGTTATAAATACCCAAATAATTGAAATTTGAGACTTTTTATGAATTAAAATAATTTCCTAGGTTAACATGACATGTTATTATTGATTTAATTATCTTGGTTAGAGCTAATCATTCTGTTATGATTTTCACAAAAATCAATTACTAAATAGTGTCAAAATTGACATAAAATAGATTTTAAAACAAATATTATATTATTAATTGTTATTTTATTCATAAAAATCTAAGGTTCAGACAAATGACTTAGATAAGGTTATATATATTAATAATAAACAACTTGGGGTTTTTTTGTCTTGAAATAGAAAGTTTATTAACCTTATAGTTTAAGAAAACAAGAAGACAAGATGAATGTTAAAGTATCTAACTTAAAGTTAAATCTAAATGATAAGGTTAAAATTGATACCTAAACTTGTCTAAATTCTATTGGATGAGCTAATTTCGACCCCTACCTACCTTATCTTCGATATATATCAATTTTGAGCTATTAAAAACGGAATTTTACTTTATAATAAAATAATATATTTAGTTATTCCAAAGGTGCCCCTCTCCTCCCTTATAAAAGGGCACCTCCTCCCCCTCTTCCTCACACCACTTTGAGCCTTCATGATCATCCAACCCATGCCAATTTCTCCTCAACACTTCCCTAGAAACATCCTAGAGGTTCTGGAATTCTTTAAAGACCTATTTTAGTGCTCTAAAATGAGGTCTCAAAGAAGCACTTCAAAGAAGAGGTAATGTCTGTTACTGATTCTTTCATCTTTATTTCTTCTTCCACTTCTTCTTCTTTAGTTGTTTCATTATGAAGTAATAACTTCAGTATCACTCATATACTTATATGTTATTATAATTATGAAGCAACCCTATTTCACCATCTATCCATCCTACGGAAAAAGAAATCACCGTGCGTGCGTACGTACGGAATACCGTCTCCACGCCATGGTGTAATATATTTTCCACCACCACCATACTTGGATGGGTATAATGGTGTAAATAATTGCTATATTTGACTATTATAAAGTGATATTGATTCTGAAATAGTATATATACACTCCAATACAATTCCACGATCATAGGAACGATATCATCACTCATGCGTACGTACGGAATACCGTCTCCACGATGTGATGTGACTCGTTCTACATGATCTTCATTGCATGGTGATTATATAAATGAATTTAATGAATGAATATGATATATATTACACTAATAACATTTTGGAAATTAGGTATCTATAACCTAAAGAGAAGAATAATAATTTATTCGACAAAACATGCATAAGAACAAAAAGTAATAAACACACGAATAACAAGTAGCAATGAAATATTACTAATAAGAAGATAAGAATATGAACATATATGATATCATAAAAATAAGTATGATTCTGTAATAAGTCAATAACATTATTTAAATCATTATACAGGAGGTTCAGACATGTACAAAGCATATCGGATTTAAGGTAAGGGAAATAGAACAATCTCATTTTTATCCGAGATTGTTTATACTTTAGTATTTACTGGGCTGTATTTTATCATCCACATCCATTTTCCCTCAATATGTAATATTATCTCCATCCACATACTATTGTTTAAATCCAATTATACCCTTCGGTGAGTTTTCAGTAAAAGATATGAAATGAATCTTTTGTCGTTTTTCGTACGAGGTACTTTTTTACTTTTCCGAAAAAAGTACGAGAAGAATGTTTTTTCTAACATATATGACATGAATGGATTTTTAAAACAAAATTTCCAAGAATCCTCCTTTACAATTTTTCAAGTTTATTTTTAATCAACTTCTTTTAGTTTAAAATTTTATGACATGTTAAGAAAGGAAAAATGTTTTTGAAGTAGAAAGGATGTTTTCCTCAAGAATGGAGTTCAAGTGTTTTATCAAAATTATTTTCCATCTAAGATAAAAAAGGGTTCTGTTTCTATCCCTATTATTACTTGAATTTGATTATGTTGTGATGGAAATATTTTTATGAATACTTTTATCTTATATGATTTTTTTATGATGTCACTATGTTTAAAGATTAGCATTTTTATTACATGGGTTATGCTATGATGTATGATTTATGATTTTGTGGCACACATAAGAATGGTATCATTATGAGATGGGTGGGACCTATATCTCCCTCCAATGCATTGGGTAAAGATTTTATATCTCATGAGATTGACATGGATGGAACGGTAGGTTATACCGGTTCAGTGAAACATGACTGAAACGAGGAGTGAACTCGGTTCAGAAATGGACTTTGTCCACTAAGATAGTCTTGCAAATGAGTCTTGACTAATAAGAAATGATTCTCTATGATTTTGTGTGTATGACACAAAGTTTGATGTTTTATGTTATGATTATTTGGATTACATTTCACGAATATGATTTACCCCATGTTATGAAATTATGATCTCTTTTGCAGGTTAATATTTCCAAAAGATATGTTCTTATGAATATGACGTGATTAATATTTCTTTTGTTTACCCTTACTGAGCATTTGAGCTCACCCTTTTATGTTTTCTTTTCCCCAGGACATAAAGAAAGGATTTAGGTTTTAAAAAAAAGATCTTTATGGGATATGTTGAAGATCATTCACCACGATTAGAAGATTATATTCCGAGTTTCCAAAGACACTAAACTATTATGCTCCTTGTGTGTGTGTTTTTGTTATGTACTAAGTATTCCGAAAAAGTAATGTAATATCTATGTACGTTAAGCTTCAGGTCTCTACAGTTGGTATTAGAGGAAAGGTTTAGTCAACCTTTGGAAACAAGGATGCGAGATCTTTAGTGAGATCCTTAGAGATATTTCTAAGGTATGTCTAGGGATGTCTCTAAGGTTAAGTATACGTATAGGTTGTAATCCTAGAATTGAGCTAATGATCTTAGAATTTAACCTAAGATGTTAGATATTGATGGTACTCCCCCTTTTATTATGTTGTTTTCCCTAGCATGATTTTTGCCTCTCACACTATTCTTTTTGGGTTTTAGATGATGGCTGGAACCCGAAGGAACCGTGTTGATCAATGCAATGGACAATTCAATGATTGTCCTCCTAAACAAACAAATGTTATGGGAGAAGGAGTGAAAAATCTTATTTCTATACTTACACAAGCTATGAATCATTCTGGAATTCCAAATGAGAAGAGAAGGGAACAATATTCTATTGAGTCCTTCATTAGGAAATGTCCACCTTATTTCAGTGGGTCTTCTGATCCACTTGTTGCTGAACAATGGATCAGTACCACTGAAAAGATATTTTCCGTTCTTCAATGTTCTGAACATGATAAAGTCATCTTAGCAGTATATCGTTTGGAAGGTGAAGCTGAACAATGGTGGAATCTTATCAAGAATATGAGGCAAAGAGATGAAATTGAATCCATGGAATGCGACGAGTTCAAAAACATATTTTTCAATAAGTAATTCCCTCGTATTCTTCGAAAAAAGATGGAGAAGCTGTTTCTTGAACTAAAGCAAAAGGATGATGAATCTGTTGGTATATACGAAGCGAATTTTACGAGGCTTGCAAGTTATGCATCTGGCTTTATCATCCAACCTGAAAGAAAAGTTGATCGATTCTTCAGTGGCTTAAAACCAAGTCTTTGAAGGGCATTAGCTATAAGAGACTTCAGTAGCTATGAAGAAATTGTGCATTGTGATATCAAGGTAGAAATGGATGTTGGTGTTACTTATCCATCTCATAGTTTTGACAAGAAATGAAAGATGGAGTTCAAGGTGAAATCTCAGAATAATGGTGAAAAGAAGATGATTGTTTCCTTATGGTCAAAGTGTGGAAAGAAACATGGTGGAGATTGTCTTAAAGGGACAAGTAAATGTTTCAAATGTGGAAAGGAAGTTCATCGGGCATTTGAGTGCCGCAATGATGGTAAGAAGATACCTAATGATGCAAACAATTGAAGGGATACACATAATGAACCTACTACACTTCAATGCTTCAAGTGCAAGGAAATGGGGAATTATGCTAATAAATGCCCTAATCCAAGAGTTAGTGATGATCGACATGAGCAACCACTTAAGGAAAAGGACAAAGGGAAGTCACATGCAATCACCATTGGCGATGTTGAATATGAAAACGATGTGGTGGAATGATTAAGTTTTTATGTAATGGGATTCCAAAATAATGTTGTATATATTATCGTGGAATATTGGACTATTTATGTATTTGTCTATTGTGGTTTTCAATAATTTTATGGTACCGGTAACCATGGAAAGTGATTGAGATATTTTTCAAAAAAAATATGATATGTGCATAATGAAGGGAAAATGAGAAAATGAAATATTTGACAGTATTCCTGAGCTCATGATTGATATAAGTACTAAGTGATATCATGGTTTGAGTATATAGAATTTTGAGGATTTTGGTATGTGGAAAGTGTTAACTTTTAACTGTGTTCATGTTTTCACTATGGTTCAATTAATGGGTATTCATTCGTCAAGAGAATACATGATTAAGGTATTCACATGTTTGTAATTTGACCAACAAGATATATCTTATGATATATGGGGGATAAATTATGGCATTCACGTGATCATTTTCATTATACTATGAGCTTGGACCGAAGTATTTTAGATAAGCCTAAAGATTGGAAGGGATAATGTTAACCATAAGTTAGTATTGTTTAAGGATAGAACTTTTTTTGATATTATTTATGTGATGTTATAGTAATGTAGTTTTAGAAAAAGGACAACCTGCAGGATGGGCGACAGCCCATCGCGTCAGACAAGGATGTGGGAATCGAACCCACAACCGAAGTGCGACTGGCCTTTATCGCCTACCACTATCCTACAGGAAGTCCCTGTTTAGTAGAAAATAGTTTTATTATATTAAGAAGTATGATATATGAAGTATAAGTCCATTTTAGGAACCATATATGATTAATCTCACTATAGATGGAATTATGTTTTTTTGATAACTTTTCTAACCTTTTGTTTGAGACAGATGGAATGACCCATCATTCTATCTCATGATCTGCTAACACATCACAAATGAAAAATTAAACTTCATTTCTTTAATAGATGAAGTGGAAATTGTCCAAAGAACGACAAACGGTGAGACTATACCAAAATCACAAAAGTATTTCTTCTAATTCCAATTTCATCAACTTTAGGGAAATGATCTTGAAATCCAAAAATGTTGTCCTAGTGCTCTTATATCTGATTAATCAGATGGTACCTTCGATCGTCACAAATTTATGGCTTTGTGATTTCTGTTTTTGTCATAGCCATGTTCTCTACCACTCTCCATTAGAACCAGATTGTTAGATTTCTCTTCCATATCCATATTTTCACCTATGTGGAAACCCAGTGATTAGTTTATTTGGGTAACCGTTACATTTCATATTTTTTTTAAAGATTGGTTTTGGTATTCCTTTTTACTATGTGGGTTTCTGTTAAAGAAACTTTTGAATAGTAAACCATTTATAACCCCGACGAATTTCGATCGGCGAAATTCATTTTAAGGGGGGTCGAATGTAACACCCCGAGATTTTTTGAAAAATATTCTATTTAATTTCATTAATGTCTTGTGTTGTATGCTACACCAAAAGGATCTTGCACAACACGCATCCTTGACTTGACTTTCATTACACGCAATCACGACCTTCCTTGATAGCGTGTGTAGTACGCAATACCGAGTTTTACTAAACAACGATATGCTATTAAAATATAATTAAAACTAACCGTTATGAATAGTAATAACGACTTTTTGAAATTTTTTAAATTTTATTTTTCAAAATGGACTTCATTTTTGGATTTGGAATATTGAAATTAGCTTAGGGTGAAATTTTGGTACTTTTCGGATAACTTTCATATTCTGATGAATAGTGAAAATTACTAAATTTTAATTAAAAACAAATTTTTTAATCGAAATAATTAATAGTGATAAATTATTAATTTGAGTGGTTTTAAATTATATTTAGAGTATATTTTTACAATTTAAAACAATTTTGTTCATTGGATGTAATTTCACATTTAAACCAGACATAAACAAGTGTCAATATTTTGATAGTTATTATTTCTTAAAAACACGCTATTTGTTTTGACGACAGGAATTAATTTTTAAATTTGTTAAAGTAACTGATATGTTTTGAATTTGGTAAAATAAACATCATTTTTGAATTCATAATATCAAATATAGCTTAGGACTAATTTTCGGTATTTTTTTGGAAACTTTCATTTTTTGATGAATAGTGATACCACAAAGTGGTAGTTAAAAAAACTGAATTTTTTCATAAAACATAATTTTACCACTTCTGTGAGTGGAATTTAAAAAATCCGAGAGACACGGTTGATTTTATTAAGTAAAATGTAGTTCAATGAGATTAAAATAATTTGTGGTGAGTAGTAACGTTTTATTTTTTTACCACGGTTAAAAGTAAATAGGGTAATTAAGGGTAAAAATGTTTTTATTATTATGCTAACACATGTACTAATTATATTTGATAAGTTTAGTTCGACAAAAAAAAACCTTAGGAATAAAATATGACCATTTAGGCCCACTTGGATTAGATTAGGACATTTATTATTAATTTATTTAAAGAAGGGTTAAAATAGTTAAAATCAAATTTTAATAAGTAAATCATTTTTAATATGGGGTTATACATACGATAAATTAGACTCTAAATATTCATTAGAAATATAAAAATATTTCCTACATAATGGTATTTTATTTGTAATTTTTAGACATTAAATAATTTAATATATTTTAGACACAACGATGATGTAGTAATTATCATATTAATGAAATATTGACATAATTGATGTTATAAATACCCAAAAAATGTAATTTGACACTTTTTAGGAATTACACTAATTTTATAGGTTAATATGACATGTTATTATTTATTTAATTAACTTGGTTCGAGCTAATAATTTTGTTATGATTTTCACAAAAATCAATTACTAAATAGTGTCAAAATTGACATAAAATAGATTTTAAAAAATATATTATATTATTAATTGTTATTTTATTCCAAAAAATCTATGTTTCGCCCAAATGACTTAGATAAGGTTATATATATTAATACTAAACAACTTGGGTTTCGTGTTTCTTGATATAGTAAGTTTATTAACCTTATAGTGTAAGAAAACAAGAAGACACGGTGAAAGTTAAAGTATCTAACTTAAAGTTAAATCTAAATGATAAGGTGACAATTGATACCTAAACTTGTCTAAATTATATTTTATGATAGGATTTAGACCCCTACCCACCTTATCTTCTAGATATATCAATTTTGAGCTATTAAAAACCGAATTTTACTTTATAATAAAATAATATGTTTAGTTGTTCCAAAGGTGCCCCTCTCCTCCCGTATAAAAGGGCACCTCCTCCCCCTCTTCCTCACACCACGTTGAGCCTTAATGCTCGGCAAACCCCTGACAATTTATCCTCTCCACTTCCCTATAAACATCCTAGAGGTTCTGGTCTTCTTAAAATACCTATTGTAGTTCCCTAAAAGAAGGTCTCAAAGAAGCACTTCAAAGAAGAGGTAATGTCTGTTACCGATTCTTTCATCTTTATTTCTTCTTCCACTTATTCTTCTTTAGTTGTTTCATTATGAAGTAATAAAATCAGTATCACTCATATATGATTATGTTATTATAAGTATGAAACAACCCTATTTCACCATCTATCCATCCTAAGGAAAATGAAATCACCGCACGTGCGTACATACGGAATACCGTCTCCACGCCGTGGTGTAATCTATTTTCCACCACCACCTTACATGGATGGGTATAATGGTGTAAATAATTACTATATTTGACTATTATAAAGTTATATTGATTCTGAAATTGTATACATACACTCCAATACAATTCCACGATCATAGGAACGATATCATCACTCGTGCGTACGTACGGAATACCGTCTCTACGATGTGATGCGACTCGTTCTACATGATCTTCATTTCATGATGATTATATAAATGAATTTAATGAATTAATATAATAAATATTACACTAATACCATTCTGGAAATGAGTTATCTATATCCTAAAGAGAATAATAAGAATTTATTTGACAAAACACGCATAAGAACAAAAAGTAATAAACACCCGAATAACAAGTAGCAATGAAATATTACTAATAAGAAGCTAAGAATATGACCATATATGATATCATAAAAATAAGTATGATTCTTTAATAATTCAATAACATTATTTAAATCATTATATAGGAGGTTTGGACACGTACAATGCATATCGGACCTAAGGTAAGGGAAATAGCACAATCTCATTTTTATCTGAGATTTTTTTATACTTTAGTATTTAATGGTGTGTATTTTATCATCCACATCCCTGTTTCCTCAATATATAATATTATTTCCATCCACCTACAATTGTTTAAATCCAATTATACCCTTCGGTGAGTTTTTAATAAAATATATGAAAGTAATCTTTTGTCGTTTTTCATACGAGGTACTTTTTGACTTTTCCGAAAAAAGTACGAGAATAATGATTTTTCTAACTTATACGACATGAATGGTTTTTTAAAACAAAATTTCCAAGAATAATCCTTTACAAGTTTTCAAGTTTATTTTTAATCATCTTCTTTTAGTTTAAAATTGTATGACATGTAATTAAAGGAAAAAAAATTTTCAAGTAGAAAGGATGTTTTCCTCAAGAATGGAGTTCAAGTGTTTTATCAAAATTATTTTCCATCTAAGATAATAAAGGGTTCTGTTTCTATCCCTATTATTACATGAATTTGATTATGTTGTGATATAAATATTTTTATGAATTATTTTATCTTATATGAATTGTTTTATGATGTCATGATGTTTAAAGATTCCCATTTTTATTACATGGGTTATGCTATGATGTATGATTTATTATTTTGTGGAACACATAAGAATGGTATCATTATGAGATGGGTGGGACCTATATCTCCATACAATGCATTGGGTAATGATTTTATATCTCATTAGATAGACATGGCTAGAATGGTAGGTTATACCGGTTCAGTGAAATAGGACTGAAACGAGGAGTGAACTCGGTTCAAAAAGGGACTTTGTCCACTAAGATAGTCTTGGAAATGAGTTTTGACTAATAAGAAATGATTATCTATGATTATGTTTGTATACCACACTGTTTCATGTTTTATGTTATGATTATTGGGATTACATTTCACTACTATGATTTGTCCCATGTTATGAAATTATGATCTCTTTTGCAGGTTAGGATTTCCAAAATATATGTTCTTATGAATATGACGTGATTGATATTTCTTTTGTTTACCCTTACTGGTCATTTGAGATCACCCTTTTATGTTTTCTTTTCCCGAGGAAATAAAGAAAGGATTTAGGTTTTAAAAAAAGATGATCTTTATGGGAGATGTTGAAGATCTTTCACCACGATTAGAAGACTATATTCTGAGTTTCCA
Organism: Viscum album; assembly: GCA_963277665.1. NCBI lineage: Eukaryota > Viridiplantae > Streptophyta > Magnoliopsida > Santalales > Viscaceae > Viscum > Viscum album. The sequence goes on along the minus strand of OY728139.1, from coordinate 460,346,045 downwards.
AAGACACTAAACTATTACGGTCCTTGTGTGTGTGTTTTTGTTATTTACTATGTATTCCAAAAAACTAATGTAATGTCTATGTACGTTAAGATTCGGGTCTCTATATGAATAGTTTCCTGAATATTGTTGTTGTAGGAGAACTCCACCAGAGGGATATGCTTCTCCCAAGAACCACAAAAGTCTCCAATGAAATCTCAAAGCATATCCTCAAGCACCTGGGTCGTATGATCAGACTGGCCATCTATCTTGGGATGGTATGTTGTACTTAGAAGATCCTGTGTACAAAAAGCCTTCTGAAGTTCCTTCCAGAACTGAGAAGTAAAGTGTGCATCCCTATCTGAATCAATGGAGTGGGGGACTCCATGCAGATTCACAATTTCTTGGATGTATAGCCGTCCTAGATCATCAACAGTAACGGTATCCATTATAGGTAAGATGTGAGAAACCTTCATAATCCTATCGAATAAAACACAAAGACCATCGTTCCCTCGAGGTGACCTCAAAATTCCGATCACGAAGTCCATCGCGACATCGTTCCACTTCCACTCTAGATTGGGTAACTGTTTTGAATGGCCTTCGGGTCGTTGATGCTCCACGTTCACTTGTTGACAAGTAGAACACATGAAGATGAAACCAGAAACATCTCTCTTCATACCTGGCCACCAATACTGGAGATGAAGATCCCGATACATCTTAAAGACGCCATGATGAACTGCCTAAACAGTGGAATGAAAATCCTGCATCATCTCTTCGTGTATGTCTGCTGGCACCCATAAGCATCCCTGGAAACGCAAGATCTCATCCTCATCCTCTATCCATCTAAGAAGAGGGTCTCCCCTCACACAATATCCCATAAGACTAAGCCTTCTGAGTCTGATAGCTGCCTCATCCGTACCCGATCATGAAGTATAGAGGTAACAACTATAAAATATAGGAATGTATGTCCCTGTCTGTCGTGCACCTCCAGATGAATCTTAGAGAATAGATCCATAAGCTTCCAATCACTGATGGCCTCTTGAACTACCTAAATATGAGTTCTCTTGCTCAGCACATCTTCCACTTCATTGACCTTTCACGTCGTATAGAAAACCTCGAAATCGAAGATCTGAAGAGACTTGACCCACCTATGCTGCCTCAGATTCAGATCACGCTGGGTGAAGATGTACTTGAGACTCTTGTGGTCATTGAAAACCCCAGAGTGCTCCCACAGAAGGTAATGTCTCCAAAATCGTAAGGCATGAACAATTGTTACCAAAACCAGGTCATGCGTCAGGTAGTTCCTCTCATGTGGCCTCAACTGCTGAGACCCTTACGCAATGACTCCGTCTCCCTATATAAGCACAGCGCCCAGCCCTATACCAGAAGAATCACAATAGACTATATAGCTCTTTCCTGACTCTGGAAAGACGGGTATCGGTGCTGACGTCAACCTTCCCTTCAGCTCTTGAAAGGCTGACTCACAAAAATATGACCATAAGAACTTCACCCCTTTCTTGGTCAGATTTGTCAATGGTGCTGTTAGGTGTGAAAAGTCTTGAATGAAGCATCTGTAGTATCTAGCCAGCCATAGGAAACTCCACACCTCAAAAACATTATTCGGCTGCTCCCAGGAAACTATAACTCTCACTTTCTTCTAGGTCCACGGATACTCTTGCCTCTGAGATGACATGTCCCTAGAGGTGAATTTGATCCATCCAAATGAGAAACATCTAGAGTTTAGTATAATTTTGATGCTCTCTCAGTGTAATCATAATGATCTCAAGGTGGGTAGCATAGTCGTGTCGAGTGTAAGAGTACACCAATAAATCTTCCACGAAGACCACGTAAAAGGAATTTAAGTAAGGATGTAATACTCGGTTCATCAGTACCATGAAAACTGCTGGTGCATTCGTGAGACTGAATGACATACCCATATACTCGTAGAGATAATACCTACTCTTGAAGGCTATCGAAGTTATATATGATGGTCTGACGTGCAACTGATGATAACTGATCCTAAAATAGATCTTCAAGAACACACATGCTCCTCGAAGCCGATCGAAGAGATAATCAATCCTAGGCAAGGGATATCAGTTCTTGACAGTCAATTGGTTTAGCTTCCAATAATCCACATAGAGCCTAAGAGTTCTGTCTTCCTTTGCAAATAGGACAGGCGAACCCTAAGGAGAAGTACTGGGTCAGATGAAACCCTTTTCCTGTAACTCCTCCAACTACTTCTTGAGCTCCTACAAGTCAGGTGTAGCCATACTATAGGGAGGAATTTACATCGGTGCCACTCCTAGCACGAGTTCAATAGAGATTTCTACCTCACTCTTCGAAGGAAAACTTGAAAAGTCCTCTCAAAAGACATCTCAGAAAAGATCCACCACTAGAGGAAAGTACAACTGTGAAGTCCCCTGATCATCTAGATAAAGACTATCAATCTGGGTCATCACCCCTCCTAGTCCATGATGCTCGAGTCCTACTTGACTCACCCGAGAATCCCATTCACCTCTATGAAGAAAATAATCACCCTATAGTGAGATAAAACTCACCCTGCGGCAATAACAGTCAACGACTTCCTGGAATGGAACCAACCAGTCTATCCCGAGAATGAAATCATACCCTGTCATCTCTATGGAATAGAGATCCCATAATAAATGATACCCTGCAACCCTGAGAGGTCACTCTCTAAACTATTGTACACTAGATGTCCTCATCCCCAAAGGTGTGTGTAGTGTCAACAGGGTAGAAGAATAATAAATATAGATCCCCAGGATCTCCACAACTGCAATGGAGATAAATCTATGTGTAACACTATTATCGAAAAGAGATGATGATAAAACCGAGGATACTAAAATTGTACCTCGATTATTGAAGGTCTTGGATCCTTCTCTTGATAGGTCTTCTCCACCGCAAAAGTATGGCATGCCCCGCGGCCCTATGACCCTGCCTGACCACTTGGAGCTGATCCTCCCTACTGACGCTGAAATATTGGTGACTGACTACCATGGCCTTGACAAACACCTTTCCCCGAATGTCCGGAAGAACTCTAGTTCCCCGACTGGTGAGAAACTAGTGGTGCTGCTCTTGAACAAGGAGTTATCGAAGAACCCACATCACCTGCTACTGGTGAGAAAACCTGGAAGAAATGCTGAAGGTGACCCATCTTGCTGCAAGATCGGTACTCCACTTGGTCTCTCTAGCATTGCGGCCTTGTGTTCCCTACCCTTCCACACTGGTAGCATAATACCTGGATACCTGACGATGTATCTCACCTCCTCGAATCACCATGCGTTGACTCCCTACGATGTTTCCTACTGTCAACTAGATGAACAATATTTCTGGAAGCAGAACCACCCTAGCTCGCAGCTCCGGTGTCTCTCAGATTGCGCTCCGCAATCAGTTCTTGGTTGACGATGGAAGTGATGGAAGTCAACAAGAAGATATTCACCTGCGAACAGATCTCTCACCTAAGACCATGTTTAATGTTCCTTACTAAGAACACCCCACTTCCATCCCGGTGTGTTGTGAAACTCTACAGATCAGTGAAACCAGAGGAATACTCCATTACAGAAAGAGTACCCTACTCTAGACTCATGAACACCCGAGCTCGATCAGCCCTTAGGGTCTCCGGGTAGAAGTATTCGTAAAACGCGCGCTTGAACTCCTCCAAATCAATATCCTTTTGATTACCCTCCTGTGACATCACGTCCCACCACCTCTTGGCAGTGTATCATATAATATAGGTGGCGAGCATGACCCGCCTCTCTGGTGGTGTTTCCAGATGCTCAATGATAGTCAGAATGGCTTCCAGCCATGACTCTGCAGACGGTGGTCCTCCTTCCCCTGAGAAAGTACCAGGAGGATGTTGCTAGAAAACTTGAGTCAAGTCTGCCCTAGACTTGGCAGGAGGAATTGATCCCTCAAAGGTCTGCATCATCCTCATAAAGCATTCCCTGAGCTACACATCAGCGCCTGAAACTGGTATAACAATCGGTTCCAAGGCTGGCCCAAAAGGAGGACCAACAGGAAGTCCCTGATCATCCATATCTGGTGTCTAATCACTATACTGCAACTAACGTAAAACCGGAGGATGTCTCATAAGAATAGCTCTGAAAGATCAAAAGCATACCATAGATCAGGAAAACAAGGAAAGAGGAAAAATGAGTACAAAATAGAAACAATGGAAGAAAACAATCAATTTTTACAAACCATGACTACACGGCGTGTATAAGCTCTACAAGGCGTGTACATAACTCTATCCCCCTGCCCGTGCCTCCTTGCACAACTAACCCACACAGTCTTCTTAAACTGAGACTACACAGTTTGTTCACTGTGAACACATCGTGTAGTGGACAAGGTTTCAACAACCTGTATTGTTAGTTACACGGCCGATAACACGTTTGAGACTACACGGAGTGTTCTGAACAAACAAGGTGTGTACTTGAATACTTTTCTGACCTGTGTTGTTGGAGACACATACAAGTACACGGTTGACCCTTACACGGCGTTTTATGAACAAACACGGCATGTATAGAAGAGAACATTGTCTCGTGTTGTTCATGACATGTCCGTGTATTAGGAAAAAGGATACACGACGTGTTCATACAAAACACGTCATGTTTGACATGAGCTTTCCCGACCCGTGTTGTTAGTGACATGTAGGGTACACAACTTACTACTACACGGCGTACACCTACCATACCTGTCTTGTTCCAAGAGATTTTTCACAACCCGTTTTTTTATTACACGGTTTGTGACACGTCTTTAAAAACTACACGGCGTGTATATATATAGTACACTCCATGTATTCTGGGTTTTTCTAGGCAGTAGCTCAGAAACTGCACCGAAGCCTTGAAAACACTTAAAAATAAGAAATGGTGTTCCAAATTCCAATATGTGAGAGCCCATACTCCCCACGAATCAAATCATGGCATCCAAAACAGTCACATATAAGGTAATACAGGTCAATGATTCACCAATTTCTGATTCAAGAGGGCCCATAACACCTCAAGAACAAAAATTTGGAGTTCATTTATGCAAGGTACAAAAAAAACAATTTCTATATCAAACAGCAGAGATTCTATCCAAGCATCTATCAAAAAATCGTGCATAATCTACACAATGTCTATCACAACAACATGCAATTTCTAATGAACCCTAAGTGGCATGATAAGAATGCATGGCCTGTGATATTTATCATGTTCCTATATGATGCATGAGATGGCATACCTTCATCTCATCGGGTTGTGACAGAAATAGAACCACAATCTCAATAATAATAACAACACAAGTCATGCTAATCACTCTAGGATAAATCTTATCAACTGTCAAATCTCAAAACCAGAAAACTGTAATAAATGAGTTAGTATGGATTTTCCCTGTACATGGGTTAGCCACTCCTGATAATATCTTAATAGAAAGTATTGAATCCGTCCTATCCCTAGATAAAGGTCCAAATAGTAATTCAAGAGAAAAGAATTCATTTGATACCACTTTGTATCGTCCTGGTTCCAGAAGCCACGCAGAGAATACCCGTACTTGGTTGGTCACATGGCCTCAAGCACATTTCCCCAAATGCCAGAGGCTTCCAACTAGTAGCGAGGGCCTTGGGTGTGATAGTGGGGAATCTATGCCCTTATTTTCAGAGTACACAGCAGAAGAGAAAACAAATAACAACAATAATGGAAGCAGTATTCATCCATGCAAGAGTAAATAGTGGAAGACTGATAGATAAACCACTGGAGCAGAAAAATATGTAAATGGTGTATGATACACATATGTCTAGGAAAATTGCCAAACAAGTCACAATGCAGAATACAGTACTAAACCAAAGTACAAAAGAAAAACAGATGCACAACTCTTCATTATCGCAAGCCTTAGCTTGGTCCCATGCTCTCCAGCTCCAGTGTAATCAAGAACCTGAAGTAGAAGGGCGCCGGCCCTTATCTATAACTGAAACAATATAATCGGTTTGGGCCCAAAATCATGACCCAAACAGGGTGTGAGACAAAGTCCCAAGAGGAAACCACCCCAAGATATGTTCCTAATAGTTAGTGAATATATGTCAGGTAAAGTATAGTAAGAAGTAAATAGTAAGCAGTAAGTAGGATAATACACAATAGTAACAATCCACAGTTTCTATCATATAATCCAAAAACATGAAACAACAACTCAAGAAATTAGAACAAAAAAATGTAACCTCTGGGAAGTTCTCATAGTCTACCTCCGAAGGTTCAACCTAAAAGTACTAGCAACCTTTGGGAGTCAAACACAGTCTCACCCCTCTGGTTCATCTAATTAATGGACTCTCTGTGGAAGCACTCACCGTCAATTCCCCCTATAGTTTGATATTGTAATAAAGGCTCTCTCGGGAAGTACTCAACGTTAATTACCCCTATGGCCCGCATCGAGGAACAACCGACTCTCTGTGGAAGCAATCAACGTCAATTCCCCTTGTGGTCTCGCATCGTAAATTAAAGACGCTCTAGAGAAACCCTTACACCTATTCTCTCTATGGTCCACTACACTAGGTTCTCACAGCCCTGTGTAAAACAACATGCATAGAGCGCATAATGTCCCAAGTAAAATTAATTTACATAAAGATTTATAAATCACTAAAATTATTATATTAATTATATAACATATAATATTGATGTATATACACCTCAAAAAATAATTTAGGTGTATAACAAAAACTGAGTCTCAATGAAATAAAATCTAGACATAAATATTTTACCATTTTGGTAACTTTTTTTCACATAAACCACATGAAATAAATATCCTATAATTGACATGTAAATACTCATTAATTTAATTATATTATTCTTTTAATAAATCCATGGTATGTGTAAACAACACACTAAATTAATGGGTGGCGAATAAATCATGTATCACAGAGAAATTAAAAGTGAGATGAAATCCCAATACCTTGTGTCTTGACTCTCATCATAGTCATTAAAAATGCATGTATAATACATTTAAATTTATTATAAATCAATTTATGAAGAATATTATTATATCTAATACCATATATTTTTGGATTATGACCTCATATTACCCGTTTGAAAACCGTCCTATGTTAAGGTTTCACTTCGATTAATATTTTCTTTGTTCTTTGTATGTTTCATAATTTGATATGTATTTAATCATTATACATATATAATTATTCAATAATATAAACCAGGATTCAAATTAAATTTATATTAATTATATTTTTATTATAATTATCTATAGAATATATAAGTATGAAATGGAATACACCATTCATGGAGACGGTACATTGTATGTATGCAAAAACAATGCTTCCATTTTTATTATCATACAAAATGAAAAAATAAAATGAACTATTTGTATGTATTTATATAATATCATTATATTAGAATAAAAGTCCTATATAAATCAAATAATTTCACTAAAACCATCTCGAATAAATTCCATGTAGTGTGTGAATGAATCACATCGCTTTGAGGGGGTGGTAGTCCATACTTCATCAGACGAAATTATCTTCTTTAATCCAAATGGTAAGTAAAATTGGATGTGTTGTCAAAGGAATACATAAGAATAAATACAGAATATATATAATATATAACATTTGTAAATGGTGTTTCCATCACAATTTCTTCCATGAGAGGCAGTAAAGAAAAATTAACAATTATCGTTTAGTGAGGTTGTTGTTCACTGTACAAGTAAATAGTATATTTATTACCCATAAGATAGATGCGTGTGAAAGTGTTGGTTGAAAAAATAGAATGTAAAAATCATAGTATATTGAGGATACATGAGTTATTATAAAATCATAGATTAAATATATTTTATGGGTGTATAAATAAAATAATAGAATAGAGTGTGAGAGAAGGATTTACCTCTTAATTAGGTAAATCATTTTGGTTTAAGGAAAAATAATTCCTTAGAAGGATTTATTAAAAAATGTAGTATTCAAGGATGAATGGAGGTATCTCCTTTTGAGTATTGGGTAGATCTTGGATGAACCTAAGGTGTTTTAAAGTTGTGAAGTAGAGGGATATGTTGCGGCCTTTTATAGGGATGGGAAAAGACTCACTTTGTATGTCTGAATACTGTTTAAGAGTACCAACATTTTTACCTAAAAAAATTCATACCAAATAAAAAATATGTATAGTAGATGGTTATAGGCCAATAAATTGACATAAAATTTGTTTTTAAAAACATTATAATTTTTTAGGGGTCTTACATTTAATTTTCAGTCCTTAGTTAAACTTAATTTTACATTAATCAATGTAATTAATTTTAATTACTTACACTAGTATTTTTTTTCAATTTTTCTTACCTTATTATAAATTATAACTTACACTGATTCAAAATATGTAATCTATTTTCCAAAATTATAAGAATATAATTTAATGAAATTAATTTAAAATGAATCATATAGTTAGGTCAACAATGTATTTTTTAAAGTAAAACCATTCAAAGGTTTGCTATGTTTTTTATGAAAATTCAAAGATAAATTGATCTCAAAGGCCAAAATATTTATAAATAATAAAAATATTTTATAATTAATATTTTAAATTAATTAAATATATAATTTATCTATATAAATAATCTTTATGGAAAAGAAATTTTGAAATAAAATCTAGTATTTTTCACTATTCCTCCAAAGATGACGTTTCTATGAAAAAAACCACAATTTCACCCTAAGATAATTTATATATTATAAATTAAAAATATAATTTTATTTATTCAAATTCAATTTATAAATGTGTCAAAAAATATTATTTTTATATTTCATAGAATGAATTTAAAAGTAGTTCATTTGAGAAAGAATTATTTTAAAAAATATAAGGACTTTTCCAAAAGTCATGTCTTTCATTATAAATATATTTTATTTATATAAAAAAATTAAAAATATATTTGAAAATTAATTATTAATATTATTTTAACTAATTTTATAGACTGGTTTATAATTACCTCATTTAAATAATTACAATAATTAAATATTGTTGCATAGAAACATCGGTGTTGCGTATAACATATTCTAAGTTGGTGTTGAGTATAAAATATTCCATAATTGTATTACATGTGATGAATGTAGATTCAATGATCCGTGTATTTTATGCTGATTTAGTGTTGTATGAAATGAATGTTCTACATAGTGCATTGCAGGACATAAATGAACATTTATTTTTTTTTTTGAAAAAAGGTCCTTAAAAAACCAAGGTGTAATAATGGGAGGGTATTTTGATATTATTGTTATCATTTGGTTCAAAAAAATTCATTTATCATATTAATGTACTCTACTATAGGAAATTCTGCTTGAATGACCACAAACTCAAGACTCACTATCAGAGGTGAAAAACATACAACACGAAAATATGGAAATAGGAGATGTTGGTAAGAAAGGTAACTTATTCCTCAAGATCAGGGAAGAATCATTTTTCGAATAAAAAAATGTGAATTCAAAATTTATTGATATTGGAAGAAACCTTTTTATCAAATTTTAAAATGAAAATACAAAATTTTTGAGGTTAAAATAGTATTTTGACTCCAAAAAATTGTTGGACAAAATTTCAACTTTTAATGGTGACTAATTATGACTCACATTTGTCTTTTTTATTTATGTTTTTTTATGAAAATATTACTAAAAAAGGAAGAGAAAATAAATAGAGTTTTATGATGAAAACTATTAAAAATGTAATAATGGGAGATAAAGAAGAAGAAAGATACAAAGAAAGAGCGTGAGATAGAGACAGAGAAATGTGGATGAAGAGAGGGAGAGGGAGTAAAAGGGAAAGCGGTTCCCCTTTGTTTGGATCCGATGGATCTTCATATCCATTGAGAGGTGGGTCTACAATAGTATATAGGGATCTGGTGGATGTTGATGTAGATCCAATGATTTGTGTCTTCTCATATTGATGCTTCAACTGATGTCCATTAACGGTGAAAAACCTTTTAAAAGATGATTTTGAGTCTTTCACTACACCAAATGGGTAAACATTGGAAATAATAAAAGGACCTTCCCAACTAGAACTAATCTTACCTAGGTGAAGAAGAAATTGGTTGTTAAATAGAATTACCTATTCAACTTAATAGAATAATAGTTCCTGGATGTGTTTTTAATTGAGTTCCATAAAAATTTCTCTGTAGAGATTTTCATTCTCCTTAGAATATGGATGAATCTCCTCTAGTTCATTTAACTGTAAAAAATATTTATTTAGTAGATTTTTCACAATCAAAATCAAATTTATTAACCAAAAAAATTAATTTTGTCATATTTTAACTGGTATATGATATACTTTACCAAAAACTACCATTTAATAAGACATCCAAATAGTTGTTTTATAGGAATTTTGATTATCCAAATGCGCTTCAGCATTTCTTTTAGACATGTAATTTATTGTGGGGGTAACAATTCTATCAAGAACTCTTTTTTAATTATCTCTTATAATGTTCAGCCATTCTATTTTTTGGGGGTGATATACAGTTGAGTTTTTATGTAAAACACTATTTTCTAAAAATATATTATATTTGGTAAATAATATAAATGGGTTCCGCAGTCACATTTCATGGCCCATGGTGTTCCAAAACGATGGAAGACGTGGGTTTTGAGGTACTCACTAACTGTTTGTGAATCATTATTACTAATGGGTTTATCCTTGACCCAACTAAAAACATATTAAACTACTATAATAATGTAGGAAAATCCATTATAAAGGGAAATGGTCCTAAGAAATATATTCTTCACACATTGAATATCTCACAAAATATTAAAGTATTTTCGAAAATTTCATTTTATTTTGAATTTTTAACAGACTTTTAGAAAGGGGGAAATGATTAAATGAACTCACGTGAGTCCTTGAAGAGTTATGGTGAGAATAATATAGAGTTTATTATGTTTTGGGTGGTCCTTTGTGGCCCTATATGGAAATCTTCATGCATCTAGGAGAATAATTCTATGATGGAAGAATGTTTATCTTCATAAACACATCTTTTAATTACCATTCCATTCCCATCTATAAAGCATTTTAGTATCTTCCAAAAAAAATATATTTTAATAAATTTTAAACTTCTATTTTTGTTCTTTTAATAAATTTTCATGAAAAACTCCATCAAACAAGTAATTTACAATCTAGGGATACCATGGAATGTTTAGACGGAAACATGATAGACATTCAGATGGAAATTCAAGGTGAATTTTTTTTCAATGAGAAGAATTAGAAATTCTTCTCAGGAAATTTACCACATGATTTTTTCCCAAGTCAATATTTAACCACTTTGTACAACTATTAGAGAATTTAGATCTATCTTATTAGCCTTGGTTTTAAATTTCTTAACTCAAGAAATAACATTAAAGAAAAATAAAATTTTAAAATGATGATTTTAGAACAAAAGTAATAGGGATGAATGTTTTCATGGAAAACACCACAGCTAAAAGCTCATTTTAGTCATATTATATCGAGATTTTGTTTCATCCAATCATCTTAATTGATAAAAAATTACATGATAAAATTTTCTGTTTATTGACCATGAACGACCCCAATGGCTCTATCTGAAACATTATACATAAATTCAAAGGGTTAGAACATATATGGGTGGTTGGATAATTGGGGAAAATGTAATAAATTTATTTATTTCAATAATGTTTCTCTTTTAAGACTTATAGAAATATAATGACAAATCATTTTAGAGTAGTTGAGTCAGTGGAGGGTGTCCTTTTAAAATTATAGCTGAATCACTTCTAGAAATTGGCTTGTCCAAGTAATAAAAAGTGTGTCGAACTAATGTTGGAATACGAAGGGACTAGATCACCCTAATTTTGGTAGGTTGTACTAGAATAACATATTGGGAAACCTTGTTCCCTAGAAAAATCTTATTAGTATCCATGAAGTAACATTTTTCCAAAAATCAACATACTGTTACATTCAAAACATTTTATGGCCATAGGGAGTGATCAATATATGAATTCAAATAGTTCTCCATAAATGGTAAATTAATACTTGAATACATATATGAAATGGTCAATAAATTCATAAAATATTATTAGTATACTCCTCTAAAACGTTGTATGAGCATTGTAAATGAAAAAGGAAATATCTTATATGAATATGTTCTAAAGGGGAAAGTGAATGTAGTCTTTTATTTGTCAGTAGGTATTATTGGGATTTGGAATTAGTTGGGGTATCCATCATGAAAGAAACAATCTCACTTCCCATCTAATTGTATGTGAAGTCAATCAAGGAAAGTAAGAGGATAATGATCTTTTTGTGATTCAACATTCAATTTCAATTAATTGATGAAAACACACCACTTTTTTACTTGATTTGTGACTCCCTCTCCATGTTCATTTATTACAGTAGTTATCACAACCTTATTTGGTTAAACATAAATCAGACTGACCCATTCACAAAAATAATGTGGGTATATAACACCAACTTAAAGAATCTTGGTAATCTATTCCCTAACTACCTCACGAATGAGTGGATTATGTCTTCATTGTCATTGTATAATTGGATTGGATGATTCTTCTAAATGTATTTAATGCATGAAAATGGTAGGGTTGATTCTAGGTATGTCATATAGTGTCTAACATATAATTTCCCAACCAAGATTCCATAAATCTATTGCAACAAGATGATCGGTTACGAGTCCTCCAACACATCTAACTGTATGGAAGAGGCTATAGACTTGTAGAGGGGGCCTAGGGTGTGATTGTGGGGAGCCGATTCCCCCCATATCAGAGTAATAATCAAAGTAAAATAGTTATGTATCATACTCAATGTAATGTTAACTTTGTTTGGAAGAAGAAAAAAACTAAAATATAACTTGATATATTAATAATGATATGATGTAAAATCCGGAATATCCATCCATTCAAAAAAACACTTGTTCACCCACTGGGATGACTATACAGATACAGAAGTACAAAGGAAATAGAATGTTAAATTAAATGGCTCTAATATGAACTCTGATCTTGATAACATACCCAGTCTCCAAAAACTATTGAACATCCCTATTACGATCAGAAGAACTCATAAGTAGCTCTCCTCGAGTGTGAAACTCTGAGCATCTACCCTATCTACCACAAAACTCATACTAAATCTATAATGTATATGTAGTATATACACATACACCAAGGTTCACGTTCATGTGTGACAAATAATCTTAACATTCCACCTTGATAATAAATCTATATATGTGCTTCTATAAGTGCATGCCAAAGAAACTATACATACTTGTTGATACATAACTAAAAATATAAGTAAAACGCCATTTGGAACCACAATCAAACCTTGGGTCTATAATCCTGGTCAACTAGATGATTTACTACATGGATGTCCATATCTATAGTCGTATGTATGCATATTCCCATATAAATACATACATACATAGATATGACATTCATGTATAACTGAAAAACAATATATAAAATGGATATATAGATTATAACTTGAATGTGGTAATAATGGTTCCAATCCATAGAATATATAACTATAATGGGGTAATAATTTCTCCCATCCACAGTATATATAACTTGTATCGTGTAATAATACCTGCCATTCATAGTTTGTATAACTAGAATGGGGTAGGAATGCCTCCCATCCATAGTATGTATAATTTTCAGGGGGTAGGAATTCCTCTCATAAATAATATGTGTAACTGGAATGGGGTAAGATTTCCACATATCCGTAGTATTTATAACGGTCATGAGGTAAGAATGCATCCCATCCATAGTATGTATAACTGGAATGGGGTATGAATCCTTCTCATCCATAGTATGTATAACTGGGATGGAGTAAGAATTCCTCCCATCAATAGTATGTATAACTGTCATGGCGTGTGAATTCCTCCCATCCATAGAAGTATATAACTAGAATGGGGTAAACATACATCCCAACAATAAGTATATAAAACTGGAATGCGGGAAAACTGCATCCCACCCATAAGTGTATACATATACAGATCTCAGAAAGCATGTTCTTTCATCCCAAAAAAAATATTCCTTGTGTCAGGCTCAACAATAACCAACCAAGAAGAAACTTTGTTAAACATCCCTAAATAAGCAACAACCATGTCATGGAAATAAATAAGGAATGTGGGTGGTCTTAATGCCCAACACAACACTACTTCCACAACTCCATGTGATTACTAGTTCAACCAAGGTTCTATAGTGACACCTGAATGCCATCTCTACCCAAAACCGATGTACAATAAAGGGTTAGTCAAACAACAGGCACCTACCAGGTTCCTCAAGACAAAAACATAAAGGGCATTATACATGAGATAATTTGTGTAATCATGAGTGAAGGCATCCTAACCAGGATCCTTAGATGAAACGGTTTAAGTATGAATCCTTCATGGGATCCTATAATGAAAATCAAACATAGAAATCCTACACAGGATCCTTATAATTACGCATAGGTATAGGGTTCCTACAAGGGAATCACTATATCAGCATACAGGTAATTGAATCCATGAGGGGGTCATTGGTATTGAGATAAAATAAATATGCATCCTCTACTGGTTGCTTGATTAAAACAATTCAACTGAAATCCTATGTTGGAGGGGCACATCGGACAAGGGAGACATCATCAAAGGGTTATCTAATAAGGCATCAGTCATGGGATATGGATCATCACCCATACTAGATCAAGATCTCAACTAGGTTGGTCCAAACACCCATCCTATTATTCCCACGAATTCCCTCTCTCTCATAAGACAACTCATATAAAAAGTAAGAGGAAGAGCCCCTCCATTTTGATAGAATCACCACAAATCCCATTAGAAATCATCAGAATGCTCCATGGGATTCACCATCATAATATATCTGGAAATATTCTCAGAATGGACTACTGTAATTTAACAATTTGGTTCAGTGGAAAGAAAACATGAAAATTCATAAAGACTTTGTGAAGGGTCAGTAGACGGCATGTCACCCGTGGTACAAAACATGTACTCCCAACACACTATAGGTTCCAGGCACAGTGGAAGTCCATTGGTGGGTGTACCAAACATTAATTTTTGCATTAATAATGATCAATATGATATCCATCGCGATAATAAAATTTCTGAACATTAGAATGGAATGAAGAACAAAAAATAAAAGAGGGGAGTCCCTGAACCATATATAGGATCCTCATATGTTGGTTATAATTAAATTAATTAATTGACAATAATTACATTGATATAATTATTTCTTCATCAATGTTTCCTATCACAATCTGATGTGATTCATTGTGGCATCATATAATCCAAGTGTAGTATTCCTCTAGTGGTGATCCACATGTCCTCGACATACCTCTGAATGTCACTGAAGGGATATCTAGTTTCTATAGTGGAAGAGCCTTTGCTTGTGATGGAAGCCTTCGATCACCTAGATCGGGCGGAGGAGCATCTCTCTCTCTTATCATCAGATAACTTTTGGAAGAAAATGATTCACTATTAGCTTGAAAACATTCTCTAGATCTCTTGTGCACAACCACAAAAAATGGATAAGCTATTGATAAATATATAATTGGTATTTTTAATTACATAGAATAATAAAATGAATTAATTACCTGAATGCATTTATTTATTTCATTTAATTATTAGTAATACCAGTTGTCTAATAATAATTGTTGACAATTATTATTACCTAAAAATCACCCAGTGAATTATACATAATATAATATAATTAAACAAATAAAATTATTTCTCATATATTCCTAGAAAAAAATACACTACGTTTATATTTAATATACATATCATGTACTTTTTTTTCTATTTTTCATTATTTCCTCAACCACATTTATTTTACCTTAAATAATGGATATTTATTTCTAAAAGTAATATCACTGTATTACTCAAAAATTAATATATTATTTTTCCCCCAATATATTATCTCAAATAACTAGTTCCAAAATAAATGCAATTAGGAATTATTGATTAATTATTAAACAACGTTTGATAATAATGTTTATTCAACTTGTTAAATATATATATATAAATTATATATTTATAGACACATTGTGTGTGACCCTCTAGGACACTTTCTCAGTGGCATTAGGGGAGCCAGCCTAAAGTCCAAGGTTAGTGTCTAGAAACAGACAAACGAAACCATAGAGAAAGAAGTTAACACCGTAATGACTTGTCACCTCCTATGAACGCTTATGGTTTAATGTAATCCATTTGTCACAATATCTCTAATCAAGTGGTTTTCATGTTAGTTTCATTAATCCATGTGCTTGATTATTCTTTCTTTTACATTCATGAATTGAACTGGCCCATTCCTCATCATTCCCATTGAATTATTTAGGGAATATTGATTCCATCAAAGGCCCTGAGATATCTACTACTTTTATCAACCGGAAGGGGAAAATCCTTTCTCGGATTATCTATTAATGTAGTATCACTCGTGACACACCCAACATATCTGACCATGCTGTAAATAGTGTGTCAACACAGTTTTCATCAACACATATAATTATGTGAGTTGTAATACCCATTAATAATAATATTAAAGTATATAGACCAATACACACATCCACAGATAGAAATATCCAATGAAACTATGAAATGTTGATTTTACACTGGTGGGTATCGTTCTTATAATATCCTACAGGATATTACAATGGGAACAGACCATGATATGGTACTCAAAATTTTTATGATTCATCACCCCTAATGTCCTGTATTATTTGTGTCCATAAAATTACATAGAAGGGATCCACTATGACACTTTAATGCAACATATATCCTTAAAACATTATAACATGAATTTTCACATAGAAGAACAATGAATATTTGATATGGTAATTATTAATTAATAGAGTAAAAATTAGTTCCTTCTAGTTCATTAACTCCAATAGACTCCCACATGGACTAGATTGAACTTCTACAACATTTATCCTACTAGCTCTCACATGATATTCACACTTCTTCTGAGATAAGATTTTAGTCATGGATTCTTCCACATTCTCTTCTATGAACAGTCTTCTCAACACCACTTCACCCCTTTGACAGAAATACCTCAAGATGAGATACTTCCATTGTATGTGCTTTTTCTGTTGATGTGACCTTGGTTCTCTTGAAAGAGCCACTTCTACAGTATTATCACAATATAATCTGATGAGATATTTACTACTAGTCATCACATCAAGCTCCTAGACAATGTTCTGAATCTAGACGGCTTACATGGATACATAAAAGGATGATATATATTTGGACTCTGCTGTAGAATCAATGACAACTAGTGGCTTCAAACTCTTCCATCTCACAACTACACCATTGAGACATAAAACATATCCATATTGAAAAATCAGATCATTCTGATCTGTCTAAAAACCATTATTAGTATACCCTCCGATGAAAATATACTCATCTCATCCATATATGTACCCTGACTTAGTCCAACAAGCCTCGTGGATCTATCACGAAATATATTGATACCTAAAATGTAGGTTTCTTTACCCATGTCCTTCATGGAGAAACACTTGTTTAACCAATACTTTTTTGATTGTATTACTAGTACATCATTTAGAATAAGAAATAGGTCATCAACATACACTACAAGGATAATGACCGCAATCCCCTTAAATTTATTATAAACACATGGCACACATTGATTTTTATGGAATCCAAATTCCTTTATGTCTTCATCAAATGAAACGTTCAATGATCTGGATGCTTTATTTAATCCATAAATGGATTTCTAGAACTTGAAAATACATTTGGATTCTCCTTGTTTCACAAACCCTTCTAATTGTGTCATATAGTCATCATTATGAAGGATCCCATTAAGGAATTCTATTTTGACATCATTTTTTCAAATCTCATATTCATGCTAAGATTCTATATAAAGTATGATTCTTATGGATTTAAACATGGAAACTAGTGAGAAGGTTTCATCATAATCAATTTCTTGATGTTGTATGAATCCATTATCCACTATCCTTACTTTATAGGTGCTAACATGACCATCCATGTCTAGTATTCTCTTGAATACCCATTTGCATCCAATAAGATTTACATCAATTAGATGATCAACCAGAAGCTATACTTGGTTATGATACATGGAATCCATCTAATAATTAATAGATTATTTCTATATTCTAGCTTCTAAGATTTCTAATTCTTCCTTGTAGGAGATAGGTTCATCATTTTTCAACAATAATGATTCACCATTCTCAGTGACTAGGAAACAAAATCACTCTAGTTCTCTTAACACTCTTGAGATCTTATACAATACTTGTGTTTCTGGAACCTCTTCTACAAGGACCTGTGAAACTTGTTCCGGTACAAAAACTTATGTGTCTTGAGAATCAACTTCTTCAAATTCAATCATGCTCCCACTATCATTTTGGAGAATGTGCTCCCTCTCAAGAATGATGTCGTTTCTAGAGGAAGTCACATTCTTGTCTGAAGGGTTATATAGGTAATATTTTTGTTTCTTTAGGATATCTTATAAAGATAAACCTGATGCCCAGAGGTTCTAGTTTGTTTCCTGATATGGCCTTAACAAATTTCTCGCATCCCCATACATGTGTGTGCGACAAAATGGGTTTATTTCCATTCCATAACTCAGAGGTAATTCCATTGGCCGCATTAGGTGGTACTTGATTTAATGTGTATACTGCTGTCTATAATGCATATCCCAAAGGGATAAAGGAAGATCTGTATTACTCAACATTGACCTCACCATATCCAACAAGGTGTAGTTCCTCATTTCACTAAAACCATTCCAATGTGGGGTATAATGAGGAGTGAGATGAGATAGAATTCTAGACTTCCATGGAAGATCGATAAAATATTGGTTCAGATATTCTCCACCTTGATCTGATCGATGATTTTTTATCTTCATTGTAACACCCTAAGCTTATATAGTATGCTTCTATTTGAATAATATAGTAGCGTGTGTTGTACGCAACTTCTAGTTCTAACACACCACAACCAATCAAACCAGGTGTTATGAATAGTAATACTCAATTATTAAAATTTTATCAATTCTATCGTTCAAAATGGACATCATTATTGGGTATGAAATATTAAAATTATCTTAGGGTGAATTTTTGGTATTTTTCTGAAAACATTCAGTTTTGATGAATAGTGAAAAATACTATATATTAATTAAAAACGAAATTTAATAAAAAAATTTATAGTGATAAATTATACTATTGAGTGGTTTTTCAGTATAATTAGATTTTATTTTTACAATTTAATCCAATGTTGGAAATTGGACATAATTTCATCTTTAAACTAGACATAAGCATGTGCCAATCTTTTGATAATTATTAATTCTTAAAAACAAGCCTTTTTGTTCTGATAACGGGAATTAATTTTAAATTAATTTCTGAAATTTCTGTGTTTTGAATTTAGAAAAATGAATTCCATATTTAGAATCCTACGTTCCAAATTGTGTATATATGTAACATATATTTTTAGACATTTTGAATAATTACTTCGGTAAATATTTTATTTACCATGGTTAAAGGGTAAATCTGGAAAATAAGGGTAAGAAATAATATTATAAAAATATTAAATTACCCTAACATGTTTCCTAACCATATTGGATTATACATTTCTGACCATGGGCATCCTTGGCTCAATTTTGGATCCCTATTGAGCCACTTGTAAGTGATAATGACACATTATATTTATTAAGTTAAAGTAAATACAAAAAATGGCATAAGCATATATCTCTTAGTAAAACAATTTTTAGGTATGGTAATATTTGTTTTATCATTGACTATAAATATTCATTACAAATATAAAATAATTTCCTACATAATGGTATTTTATTTGTAATTTTTATACATTGATTAATTAAATATATTTAAGACACAATGATGATACGGTATTTTCCATATTAATTAAATAATCAAATAAATGGTATTATAGATGTCAAAATAAATATAATTTGAAAATTTTAATTCCATAAAAGAATTTTAAAGGTTACTGTAACATATTATGATTGATTAAAGTAATTTTTTCGAAGTAGTAATCTTGTTAGGAATTTACCAAAAACAAAATGGCAAATAGTGTCAATATTGTCATAAAATAGTTTTTAAAACAAATATTATATTATTAATTTATATTATATGACTAAACATCTAAGGTTCAGACAAAGGTCTTAATTAATATTATATATTTCATTAATGTACCACTTAAGGTTCTCTTGGAAGTTTATAATAAGTTTATTAACAATATAATACAAAGATACATGGTAAATGTAAAACTATTTAACTAAGAGTTAAATCTAAATTATAAGGTTAATATAGTGACCCAAACCTATATTAGACCTATTTTTAGAGTAGGTTTCGGCCCATAACTACCTTAGACTTTAAATAATTATTTTCGGATCCATTAGAAACTGAACATGATTTTATCATAAAATAATATTTCAATCTTTTCCAAAGTTGGTCCTCACCCCTCTTATAAATGGGAACTTCCCTTATCTCTAATTCACACATTCAAAGCCATATTTCTTGGCCAACCCATGCCCAAATATCCTATCCACTATCCTACCTTAATCTTAGAGTCTTATTTTAGTCAGAAAGACAACCTATGGACCGCTTTTGATCACATCAAAAGGAAGAGCCCGAAGAAGTGGTAAAAATTTCATCACCTCTTTCAAGTTCCTTTCTTCATCCACTTATTATTTCTTTGGTTTTTCAATTAAAAAATACTAAATCTAGTATCTTATATATATTGTGATGTTATTATAAATATGGTAAACCCATATTCATTATTCTATCCATTTTTTGATGATATTTCACTATATGTGCGTAAGTACGACTTACTGTCTCCACGTCGTGGTGTACTTGTTATTCAACACATTATTATTTGGATGGGTATAATAATGATGAGTAATTGATTTAAATAATAAATATAACATGATAATTATTCTTTATATATGATATACCATCCAATTATATATTATTTTAATATCAAAAGAATGATATTGTCGCTAATGTGTACGTACGGATTACCGTCTCCACGAACACGATGAGATTAATTCCCCATTGTATCCATTCAAGAATAATTTTCATTAGATGATTAAAAATAATGTTTAAAGACTTAATATAATTCTTAATATGAATAAGATACACCAAATCCATAACAAACATTACTTACATAACAAAGTATATAAAGGAAAATGAATTAGTTAACACCCGATATGACGATAATACAAATATATTATTAACAAATAAACATTAAAAGATCATATATGATATCATATTAATGTACATGATTCATGTATAATTTAATAAAAATTATTTCACCATTATAAAGAAGGTTAACCAACCCTCGACCGTGGAAAAGCACAAGGTAAGGGTTAATTCTACAACCTCTTCGATATTCAAGGTTGTTTATATGTAATTATCTATTGGGTCCTATTTATCATCCACATCTGTGTTTTCCTAAAAATATATTCCAAAACAATTTCTCTACTTACTAGAATATGGAATAAATTCATTTATTCCCTTATTTGACCTTATACATTTTGAAACAAATATTTTCGTTACTTTCCAAACAAGGTACTTTACAAAAAAAATTTACACAATTAAGGTAAGAATGTTTTTTTAAATTATATGGTGGGTGGGGTTATTATCTGTGGTTATAACATCGCCAAATATTCCCTTACAATATTATAAGAATATTTTCAAAATAAATGCTTTCTTTTATAATTATATTACTTTAAAATTATTTCAAAATAGAAAGAGAAATATCTCTAAAAAAGGTTTTGATTTCATATATGTCAACATCCTTTGATAGATTTTAAGATTGTTGAATTTAATTTATTATGATACAAAAAATAAAAATTGTATTTATGATTTTATGATATGTTTTACTGTGGATGTGTTATTTTGTACCTTTCATGGCATATAGATAATGTATTGACATTTTGTATGCTAGTTTTAATAGAAATTTGTATGTTATGTTTAAACCTTTGAATATGGGGAATGCATTGGAATTAGTATGGGATAGGTAGATCCAACTATAGATGCTTGATACATTGGTAGGTCTAATGAGAAAAACTAGTGTCTTTGCACAAGGTCTTGAAATATTATATTTTGTAGTCTTGGCACAAGGCCAGGACTATGGGGTTATGATATCTGATATTATGTGTTCTATCATTACAAAAGTGGCTATTGATATTTCATGTGAATATTAGACTAGTAGAATATCCATGTGAATAATTAAATGGAATTATTTGATTTATCTTTTCCATATGATTCAGATGTTCTAGTTTAGAAGGATTTTGTTTTAGTTATATACATTGCCTTAAATGTTTGTGCTTATTTATGAAATTTTCCGCTATATTGTTATCCTAACTAAGAATCTAAGCTCACCCATTTCTATGTTTTATTTTTCATAAGATGCGAATAAGTATATTACGACTGAACTATAGGGATAGTCTATGGGATCTCTGTGTTGTCTATGGAAATGATGTTGTTGTATTTTTCCATTTTATGATATAATGTAAACCTTATGAATGTATCTAATACTTACAAGGATAATAAAATAATTAGTATTTCAAGACTTGATCTTTTGTGATCATGCCAATGTTATGTATTAATGAACAAACTCTGGGTAACTAGGGTCGGGGTGTTACAATTAGTATCAGAGGAAGTTCAAAAAAAAACCATGGAATCTAAATTTAGATAAACCTTTATTATAGAACATTACCCTAAGATAGGCTTTGGGGATTAGTATAGAAGAACTTCCTAGAATTTTTGTATTGTAGATATTTGGTACGTTTTTTAAGAAATACATCCATGTCTGGATATGAGCAGGTAGAGGTGGCTCAGGCATAGATGTACCTGGGGATAAAACCCAAAAACACCGCTTTGATCTAGACTTGAATGAGAACGGATGCACAGAAATGGGCCTTACTGCACTCTTGATTATGAAACATACAGAGGTTATGCTTAGGATAATCCACATATTATTTACAAACAACTATGAAGGATTTATGAGTTTATTTCTCCTCAATGAAATCATTTTTTATGATTATGGATTATATCCATAAAATGATCAATTTTTTAAGTATATTATATGTTTAGAATTATGTATTGAAATTCATAAACTAATCTAGTGTATTTCATTGTTTAGAAATGGTGCCTAGTGGAATGAATGGAAACCTTATCAACACATGTACTACATGTAGGGATTTCCCTCCTACTGAAGATAATTATAGTGGATCTGGTGATACAACTGGTGATGATCAGCTTATCACCATACTGGAAAAATGCTCTTTGGTTATGAATAATAAACATACCTGTATGGAGCACCCTAATCCACAACATGGAGGATCAATGTTAGATCACTTCATGAGAAAACAACCACCAAAATTCATTGGGGGTACAAATCTATTAGTAACTGAGCAATGAATAAATTCTATAATGAAAATATTTCATGCTTTGGGAGTAGAGAAAGGGAAAAAAATTTCATGGATGTTTACTGCCTCACGAGAGATGCAGATCAATGGTGGTCATTGATTAAAAACAAAAAAGAAGATGATGAAGTATTAAAGATGGAATGGGGGGATTTTAAAGAGAATTTCTTATAAAAATACTTTCCTCAGACCATTAAGTGGATATGTAAAGAAAATTTCTAAGTCTGTGGCAAAAGGATTATGAGAATGTCGCTAATTATGAAGCTAAATTTACAAGGTTTTCAAGGCATGATACAGAATATATACGTAACACAAGAAGTATTATTTATTGTTTCTTTGAGGAGTTAAAACCATTTCTCCATCGATAATTATTCTCACAATACTTCTCGTTGTATGAAGATATTGTCTCATGTGCTATCAAGACAGAAAAGGAATTCCCTAAGTCTTATGACTTTAAAGAAAAGAAAGAGAAAAAGAGATCTGCTGAACACTCTGGAAATGGAAATAAGGGGATGAAGGGAAAAGTTGAATATCCATCATGCAGTAAATGTGGGAAGAAACATACTGGTACTTGTTTGAAGGGAATGGATGTTTGTTACAAGTGTGGTGCAAAAGGCCACCATGTTTATGATTGTAAGGGGAAGAAAGAGGCTGTTAATGTTGAATTCTATAATTGTAGAAAAAAAGGACATTATGAAAATAAATGTCCTAATCACCAAAGAAACTTATGTCAAAAAATTTCAAGTGATCAAGGCCAAGATTATGCTATCACTACTACAAACGATGAAGCTCCGAAAGACATAGGGGCAGGTAATTGAATGGTTTCATCATGTTTAGAAAATGCATTATTTGATTCTAGATCATCACATTGTTTCATATTTTCCCAGTTTGCTAAGAAAATTATATATTTCCAATTTGATTTAACATGAGAGTTTTCAGAAAAAACTCCTAAGGGAAGTATCATTGCAACATCGTTTTGTGAATGAGTTCATATTAGAGAATATAAATGTTATTTATCTGTATATCTCATTGTCATAAAAATTATTGAATTTGATATAATCCTTAGTATGTATTAGATTTCGGACTATGATGCAAAACAATATTGTAATAAGACAGGGGTTACAATTTTTTATAACTATGATAAAGAAAACCTTATCTTTAAAGCAGAAACATCACCACCAAATTCTTATCTAGATCCACCCCCAGTAGCTCAACTAAATTTAATTATTGGGGAGGAAGAGAATGATATAATTTTGTGTGAGTAAAAGAATGTTCAAATAGAGGATGTTCCTATTCTACAAGAGTATGTTAATGTATTTCAAGAGGATTTACATTAACATCCTCCAAAATGAGAAATTAAATTTCTCATGGACATAATTCGTGGTTCAAGGCTCATATCGAAAACCCCTTATATAATGGCCACTGTGGAATTAGTGGAACTAATGAAACAACTAGAGGAATTGAGTAATAAGGAATTTATTTTCCCTAGTGTTTTTCCATGGGGAGCCCCTCTTCTTTTTGTTAAGAAAAAGATGGATGTATGAGTTTGCGCATTGACTACAGGGAGATCAATGATATAACAATAAAGAACAAGTATTCCCTACCTTGAATTTATGATTTATTCAACCAAAATAATCGATCTTAATACTTTTTAAAGATTTACCTTCTGTATGGATATCATCAGTTGTGTGTAAATAAGGAAGATATTACGAAAACATCACATAGAACCTTGTACGGGCATTATGAGTTTGTAGTAATTCATTTTGGATTGATTAATCCACCCTCTGTCTTCATGGATCTAATGAATAGAGTTTTCAAGAAATATCATGATGAATTTTTAGTTTTATTTATTTATGATATTTTGTTATACTCCAAAAGCTACTTAGATCATGAAAATCACTTGCGCATTATTCTTAAGACAATTAGAATATGTGAATTATATGGGATGTTTAGAAACTGTGAATTCTTGATTCAAGATATTTTTTTAGTGGCCATCTTTTGTCTAAGGATGGAATCTATGTTCATCCTTCTATGAACAAGGAAATCCAACAGTGGTCAGAACCAACGAGTGTAACCAAGGTACGTAGTTTTATTGGTTTAGTAGGTTATTATCGGTGTTTCGTCCAGAATTTTGCCCATTTGGCAAACCCATTAACCAAGCTCACATGTAAAGGGGTTAAATTTGATTAGAAAAAGAGTGTGAATTTTTTTTGAAGAATTGGAGAGAAGATTAGTCAATTCTACCATATTGACTCTATAATCTGGGAATGATGGGTTTGTTATTTATAGTTATGCTTCAAAGAAAGGACTAGGTTGTGTCCTTATGTAGAATGATAGGGTTATTGAATATGTATCACAACAGCTAAAAAATCATGTGAAAAACTCCCCTACTAATGATCTTGAGTTAGAATCTGTAATCATTGCTTTGAAGATATGGAGACATTATCTCTATGGTGAAAAAATTGAGATATATACCGATCACAAAGGTTTGAATAATATCTTCTCACAGAAACAACTCCACATGAGGCAAAAGAGATGTCTTGAACTACTCAATGATTATGATTGCACCATACACTACCACTCGGGGTTGGAAAATAAGGTGGCATATGATTTGATCTGAAATGATCATGGATTTTGAACCAGATAATAGTTGAAAGGGATCCTAATTCTATGGATCTTGTAAATATGGATATGGGAATAACCATGGAAGGTGAAACATCAATGATTTTTCAAATGGTATCCAAACTATCTTTACTAGAAAAGATAAAAAAGTTCTTAGGATAATGATGAGGAATTTCAAAAGAAGATTAAAGCTATGAATGATGGGAGATTGATTGAATTTGTGTATGAAGATTGAATTTTGAAATTTGGGAAGGGACTTTGTGTTCCCGATATACCTGATCTAAAAAGGGAATTATTGGATGATGCTCATAGTTCCAATTTCTCTATACACCCTAGTAGCACTAAGATGTATAGTGATTTAATGGAACATTTTTGGTGGGACAACATGAAGAGGGAGATTGCTAATTTTGTGTTAAGATTTATGGTTTGTCAACATGTGAAATATGGAAGGCAACATCCTAGAGGAGTCATGAAAAGTTTTCAAATACCTGAGTGGAAATAGAATAATATTACAATGGACATTTTCATGGTACTACAAGAGACTCCTAGAAGGAATAAAGAAATATGGGTCATTGTTGATCGTCTTACCAAGTCAGCACATTTTCATGCTATAATAAAAGAATTCAACTTGAACGTCTAGAATGACTATATATTAATGAAGTTGTGAGACTTCATGGAGTAACCCTATCGATTGTTTCGGATCATGATCCATTTTTTACATCATGATTCTGGAAAAGTCTTCAGAAATACTTGCATACTGAACATCGTTTGAGCACTACCAGCCACCCTCAAACTGATGGAAAATTAGAATAGACTATTCAAACATTAGAAGACATGTTGAGATGTTCCTAACTTGACATTAAAGGTATGTTGGATCAATATTTAACTCTAGTAGAATTTTCCTATAACAATAGCTTCCATTTATGTATTCATATGGAACCATATGAATCGTTATATGGAAAGAAATGTCATACACCAACTTGTTGGGATGATGTTGGTGAAAGAAAACTCATAGGCCCAGAACTTGTGGAGGAAATGATGGAAAATGTGAAGGTAATCCAAACCCACATCAAAGCATCTCAAAGTAGGTAGAAGAGATATGCAAATAATCGAAATAAGGATTTGGAATTTTAGGTATGAGATCATGTTTTCTTGAAGGTATCTTCATGGAAAGGTGTAATACGTTTTGATAAGAATGTAAAATTATGTCCCAGGTACATCGGACCTTTTGGAATTCTAGAACGAATTGGGGGTGTTTCATACCTTTTTAAATGCCGCCAAGTCTCTCCAAATATCATGATTTTTCCATGTATCACTATTGAGAAAATACATGCCTGACTCAATGTATGTACTCACCTATGATGAATTAGAACTGAAACCTGATATGTCTTATTGCGAAGAGTCAATCAAAATTCTTCTTATAAGAGAAGAAGTTTTGAAAACCAGGATGACTCGTCTGGTGAATGTTCTATGGAGAAACCATAAGATCGAAGTGGAAATGTGGGATCCCAAGGAAATTATGATGAAGAACCACAAAAGGTCTTTTTATGTAGTAAGATTTTAGAAATTTATAGGATGAAATTATATGAATTAGTAGTGAATGTATCACCCCAAGCTTACACGGTACACTTCTCTTTGAATAATACAATAACGTGTGTTGTATGCAACTTCGAGTTCTAACACACCACAACCAATCAAACAAGTCATTATGAATAGTAATACCATATTTTTAAAATTTTATCAATTTTATCATTCAAAATGGACTTCATTTTTGGGTTTGAAATATCAAAATTATCTTTGGGTTTATTTATGGTATTTTTCTGAAAACATTTAGTTTTTGATGAATAGTGAAAAATACTAAATAATAATTAAAAACACTATTTTTATTAAAAATAATTTATAGTGAAAAATTACACTATTGAGTTGTTTTTAAGTATAATTAGATTATATATTTTTCATTTAATCCAATTTTGGTCATTGTACTAAATTTCACACTTAAACTGGATAAAAGCAAGTGTCAATATTTTGATAGTTATTATTTCTTAAAAAACACATTTTTTGTTTTGACAACAAGAAATAATTTTAAATTAATTTATTCCACTTATTTGTTTTGAATTTCGAAAAATGGATTCTATATTTAGAATCAGGATTTCCAAATTTTTTAAATAGGTAACTTTTATTTTTTGACATTTTGAATAATTACTTCAGTAAATATTCTATTTACCATGGTTAAAGGGTAAATCTGGTAAAAAGGGTAAAACAATAATATTATAATAATATTAAATTACAATAAAACATGCCCTAACCCTATGGGATGATAAAATTATGAACATGGGTATCATTGGGTCGATTTTGGGACCCAATGGTGCCACTTTTAATTGATAATGACACTTTATATTAATTAATATAAAGTAAATACAAAAATGAAAAAATCATATATCTTTTAGTAAGAAAGTTTTTACATAGGGTTATATATGTTATATATTCGACTGTAAATAATAATTATAAAGATAAAAATATTTTCTATATATTTTTATTTTATTTATACTATTTATACATTGAATAATCAAATATATTTATGACACAATGAAGAGGCCGTATTTTCCTTATTAATGATACAATCAAATAAATGGTATTATAGTTGTTAAAATAAATATAATTTGAACGTTTTGATTCCATAAACGAATTTTCTATGTTAATTTGATATTTTATGATTTATTAAATGATTTTTTTGATGTAATAATGTTTTTATGAATTTAACAAAAACCAAATAAAAAATTGTGACAAAATTGACATAAAAGAGTTTTTAAAACAAATATTATATTATTAATTTATATTCAATTCCAAAAAATCTATGGTTTGGCCATAGGTATTAAATAATATTATATAAGTCATTAAAGAACCAATTGAGGTTCTTTTGAAATTTTTTAGTATGTTTATTAACCATATAATATAAAAATTCAAAGAGACATGGTAAATGTCAAACTATTTAACTAAGATTTTAATCTAAAAGATAAGATAAATATAGTGAACCAAACATATCTAAAACCTATTGGTTGAGTGGTTTTAAACCAATCCAGACCTTATACATTAAATTATTCATTTTTTACAAATTATAAACCTAACATGATTTTATTATAAAATAATATTTCAATCATTTCCTCAGGTGCCTCTAACCCCTCTTATAAAAGGGCAATAGCCCTTCTCTCTAACTCACATCATCAAAGACATTTGGATCGGCCAAAACCTTCCAAAATATCCTCTACACTATCCTCCCTTCATTCTAGAGGACTTCATTTAGTCATAAATACATTCTAAGGATCCATTTTGATCAAATAAAAATGAATAACCCGAAGAAGAGGTAAATATTTCGTCACCTCTTTCATGTTCCATTCTTCTTCCACTTCCTATTTCATTATTGTTTCCATTCTAAAATAATAACTCAAGTATCTTATATATACTATTATTTTATTATAAATATGGTAAAACCATATTCATTATTCTATTCATTATTTGAATGACATGTCACCATACGTGCGTACGTACAACTTACTGACTCCACATCGTGGTTTAGTTGTTATTCAATTCATTATTATTTGGACGGGTATTATAATGCTGTATAATTAATGTAAATAATAAATATAACATGATAATTATTCTTTATATATGATATACCATCCAATTATATATTATTATAATATCAAAATAATGATATTGTCGCTCGTGTGTGCGTACGGATTACCATCTCCACGAACACGATGAAATTCATTCCCCATCGCATCCATTCAATACTAATTTTCATTAGATGATTAAAAATAATGTTTAATGACTTAATATCATTTTGAATATATATAAGATACATCATTTCCATACCAAACATTACTTACGTAACAATTCATATAAAGGAAAATGAATCAGTTAACACCCGAAACGACGATAATATAAATATATTATTAACAAATCCACAATCAAAATATCATATTTGATATCATAATAATGTATATGATTTATTTATAATTAAATAACAATTATTTAACTATTATACAGGAGGTTAACCAACCCTCGACCAAGGAAAAGTACAAGGTAATGGTTAATTCTACAACCTCTTCATTATTCAAGGTTGTTTATATGTAATTATCTATTGGGACCTCTTTATCATCCACATCCTTGTTTCTAAAAAATGTGTTCCAAAACGTTTTTACTAATTACTAGACTATGGGTTAAATTAATTTATACCATTATTTTACATTATACATTGTGAATGTAATCTTTTTGTCATTTTATAAACAAGGTACTTTATGACCTTTTTGACCAAATTAATGAAAGAATGTTTTTTTAAACTTATACGACAGGTGCAGTTATTCTCTGCCATTATAAAATCATCGAAGCTTCCCATACAAGATAATAAGAATATATTCAAGATAAATGTTTTCTTTTATAATTATATTACTTTTAAATGATTTCACAAAAGAAAGTGAAATTTCCTTTAAAAGGGTTTTGATTTCATCTATGTCAACATCCTTTGTTGGATTTTACGCTTTTTGGAGTTAATTTATTTTGATACCAAACATCCAAATTTTATGAAGGTTTTTTGATTTTTTGACATTGGATGTGTTATTGTATACCATTCATGGTTTATGGATAAATTATTGACATTTCATATGCTAGTTTTAATACAAATGTTTATGTTATATTTAAACCATTTCATATGAGGAATGCATTGGATTTAGTAAGTGACAGGTGTAGCCTGCTATATCTCCTCGATGCATCAGTGGATCTCATGAGACAAACTATTGTCTTGTAACAAGTCCTTGACAAAAACAAATTTGTAGTCTTCGAACATGCCCTTGAATATGTGGTTATTAAGTCTGGCATTATGTGTTCCATCATTATGAATGTGAATATTGATATTGCATGTGATTACTAGACTTATAGAATATCCATGTGAATAAGTAAATGGAATTATTTGATTTTATCTTTTCCATATTATTCTGAAGTTCTAGTTTAAAAGTATGTTGTTTCAATTTTATATATTGCCATAAATGTTAATTCTTATTTATGAAAGTTTCGTCTATATTGTTATCCTTACTGAGAATCTAAGCTCACCCCTTTTTAGGATTTATTTTTCCAAAGATGAGAAGATGTATATTATGACAGACCTATAGGGATGGTATATGGGATCTCAGTGTTGTATATGGAAACAATGCTATCGTATTTTTCCATTTCATGATGTAATGTAGACCTTATGAATGTATGTAGTACTTCCATGCCTACTAAACTAATCAGTCTTTCGAGACCCGATCTTTTGTGATCATGGAAATGTTATGTAATAATGCACTGACTCTGGGTAACTGGGGTTGGGGCGTAACATTCTTACCAAGATGATTTTCTACATCATTATTTAATTCCTTATATTTCTCTAAGGATTCTGACATATACCTCATTATGTAGACATAACCATATATACTCAAATCATCAGTAAAAGTAATGATGTAAGAATATCAACCTCTAGGTTCTAATAAGAATGGTCCACACACATATGTGTGAACCAATCCTAGAATCTTCATGGCCCACTCACCATGTCCACCGAAATGTGGCTGGTCATTTTACCTTGTAAAAAATTGTGACATCTGTCAAGTGGATTTAGCTTAGTATAGTCTAAATAGGCATATTGGCAGAACATTGTCAAGTACTTCCCCTTTACATGACCGAGTTGGTGATTCCACAACTAGGTGATGTAAGAGTCATGTTAGTATGTTTCATTATCGATTTCCAAGACATGGTTTCCATAATTTAATACATACAAACCATTATTTAAATGTATCATTCCATAACATAAATTGTTCTTATAAAATAAGCAACCCTTGATTCCAAAATTGAAAATAAATCCATCCATATTCAAACATTATAACAAAATTATATTTTTGGTAACACGAGGAACATAAATCAGTTATGTAACACCAAAATTATCCATGTCGAAAATGATAGGTGGTAATCTCCAATGTCCAATGCAACCATCCTTGCGCCAGTGGCAGCTCAAAAAACCATCCTCTCCTCAACTAATCTTTCTAAATCTACTAGGTTCCATCACATGAATACATATGTGAGCCCCACAAGAAGTATCTAATACCCAATGAGTAAAATTGGAAATATTACACTCAATAAAGAATGCACCTTTAGCATCCACTCACTTTTGGGTATAATGCATCTTCATGTGGCCTTGCTTGCCACATAAAAAACAAACCACCTCCCATTCCTTAACCTGCCTCTAGATCTTCCCCATCATGGAGGGATGATGCTAGGGGTCTTCATACCATTTATAAGTCCTTTTCCCTTTTTTCCTTTTCCTTCATTTTCTTATTCACCATATGGATTGCGGGTTTTCCACGCACAATATCCTTATCTACCAGGTGAATTATCGTCAGAAGTTCTGATAAACTCTTATCATTATTTATCATGCTATAGTTGACAATAAAGATAGAGAAGGTTTGGGGAAATGATTATTGGATGAGATCTGTATACAATTCATCTAGAAAAATATACCCTAAGACGTTAAAGAGTTCAATGATTCCAATAATCATGACTATATGAGGCCCAACTGACATAGACTCTCTAATCTTAGTTGTAATCAAAGAATTGGAGATCTCATATATTTCCTGTATCACCTTCTCTTGGTAGATATCCTTAAGGTGAGACATCATTCTATACGCGTCCATGTATTCACGATTCTTCAGAAGCTCATTAGACATGGCCGATAGTATAAAACATTAGACATCTTTGGCATTATCCATAGGTTTCATATAGAGAGATACTTCCTCATCACTAGCCTCTTTCCCGTGCATAACTGGAACAAGATCTTCCACCATATACAATTTCCTCTTGTGGCAAAGGATGATTCATACACGCCTCTTCCACTCTTAGAAATTAATGTCAGTGAGATGGTTTTCTTTATGGATTATGGCTGAATATGAAATTTTTGAAGCCATTTTTCTTGTCACTTCTAAAAATTATGAATAGGAAAGGATTTCTAATTAATTATGTTAAAATTGAGACAAATAAATAAATTAATATTAATTAGTCTCCCACTATTTTATCGAAATCCAATATCCTTCACCATTGACTTTAGAATATTCAGTTGCATGAATATTCTAGTGTCAAGGATCCATATTTCCCTTCAAATTTACCTCAACTAGGGTTGGCATTCCACTTGAAGGGTTTTAGGTAGGAATTCAAAATTCCAACTGAATTAACTCGTAGCTCCTTGATCTGCTGAGTGCACTCCCCAATACTAAAATCCTTTTATTTTATATTTCCTAAACCTTGGCCTCTTGGCCACACCATGTCCTACTATCGCAGTCAAACCTTGATGAAAACAAAGTCAATTCAACCCAAAAACATGAATTAGAATTCCTCGATAATTTAATGCACCCCAACCAGGGTTGGTCAATATCTTTGAACCATGGATTGATTCTAACCATGATTAGGAAAGCTATACTGACTTCATATTTTATTGTAGGGATTTTCTTCTTATACATAAATTTCCATTTTATTATCTGTTATTACATGCTTGTAAATATTATATGGGATATTCTTACGTGAATAACCATTTCTAAGATAATATTTTTTGCATAAGATGGTCTTATTTTAGTATTATCTATCATTATTGTTTAATTCATTTATTGTGTGCTCGTGACATCACACCCAAAATAAATAAACCATGAAACAAGCAGAAATAAAATAAATTGTGTGATCATGAACTTGTTCTATGGGTTATTTTATCTAGAGGATGAAAAGATAACCCAAGAACAAGGGGAGAAACACCTTGAACCTTTTTGGTTCGTGTTTAAATCATTCCACCTGTCAATCTTTGTATCTCCTTGGATTGGTTTCACCATGGATCTTAACATGATCCACCTCCACTAGCCCAGGAAAACCATCCATTACATATGCTTTTATCTCACACACAGGTGAGGGGTAATGCGGGGTTTTATATAAAAGTAACCTTGGGCATGCAGGCCCTACAAATCAACGAGGAAAAGACTTGCAGGACAACAAATTTAATTTATATAAATAAATTAAATGAAACCATTCCCATACAATGGTCTTGGTCAAGCTCATGATTATCCAGGAATGCAATGATATTTACCCATAAATAAAACTAGCATTCAATTATTTAATCGTTCTTGTTTACGATAAATCATACTCAAGTGAATTAATTATATTTAAATAATCAATCCTTTTATCTTTAACCCTTTTTCTGATTTTCCTTGAGATTCTCATCCACCATAATTTTAACAAATAAATTCCACTAAAATTATCTTTGTACGTAACTTGTACGTTGGAGGGAACCTAGTTAATTCCTATTCATAACTACCTAATGAGTAGAAATTAACGTTAAATAGATGTCAAATTAAACAACCATATATAAAACACATATCACGTGTTATGCCTCACCGTTACTCCTACACTATGGTTCACGTCTCAAGGGTTTTTATAGTATAATTAAAAATATTAATAAATATGAATAATTTTTATGAGTACACAACATGTAGTTCCGACTACACGATTTGTACTTTTGTTCACTGACCATCCATAGTACACACCCGTGGAAATTGTTTGTAGATGTACTTAGCAAATTTATCGGAGTAAATGACATGTTCATTGGGACACACACCATTTATTATCGGTGTTACAGCGTTTCTAGCCAAGCAAGCCCTGTATGGTGAACATGGTCTAACCCTAAACCGAAAGGACTACACACCCAGTTCAGTAGACTACACAGAGTGTAATAAGGAAATGATGTGACACCTGTTCCTGGTCAAAAAAAAATTCATTTAAGTCTTTAAAATACTCCAAAACATGGCCTAATTTGGCGGACCAGTTCGATGCATTGAACCATCCTACACAACGTGTACTGTCGAATACACGATGTGTAATCTGGTGTTGTTTGGAATAGAATGCTTGGAACCCCCAGATGAGATCCTCAATTTTATTTGAATCAAAATTTAAAAGAAAAATTCATTTCAGTAAGGTAAATGATAAATGATATAGGAAGAACAAATCTTGATATTCTGATTTAATGAACTATTAACTTGAAATGAAATAAATAAATTTTTAAATATGTAAATCACTAACAAAAGAAAAAATAATTATAATCAACGATATGAACTCTCAGATACCACATGTAGGTTATGGGCGCAGTAGATAAATGCTGGTGAGGGTAAACAACTTTAATTATAGAGTTAACAACGATCAATCCAAGATCTGTCATGATAATAAAACACCAGATCAAAGGAATAGAATGAAGAACAAAAAAAGGGTATTCTAGGAAGCATAGATAGGATCACCATATGTTGGTTATAATTAATTGAAAAAAATTAATTTGATGGAATTTTATCTTCATTGACGTATCTTGTTATGATATGATGTTACCAATCATTGCGTCATAAAATCCATGTGTAGGATTCCTCTAGCAGTGATTCAAACAGGGAAGATGTATCTCTGGGTGTCGCCGAAGGGTTATCTGGTTTCTAGCATGGAAGAGCCTTCACTTGCCTTGTCCTCCTTAAATCCCCTTGATCTGGTGGATGAGGATCTGTCTCTAATATCTTTAGAACGTTTTGGAAGAAAAGAATTCTCCCATGCATTGATAGATTTCTCTAGATCTGTTGTGCACAACCACAAAAAATGTCTAGGCTAATGAGAAATAAATAATTGGGAATTTTAATTTCATAGAATAAAAAATGAATTAATTACCCAAAATCTTTTATTAACTTCATTTAATTCTTATTAATACCCAATGTCTAATAATAACTGTTGACTATTATTATTACCTGACATGCACCCAAAAAATTACACATAATATTATTTAATTATATAAATAATATTATTTCTCATTAATTACTAGAAAAGAAATACACGACTTATATATTTAATATACACGATGTGTACTTTTGTTTTTCCATTTTTTATTATTTCTTCCACCACATTTATTAGACCTTTAATAATGGATATTTATTTCCAAAATAAATATCATTGCATTACAAGCTAATAAATATAGTATATTTCCCACAATAAATGCTCATGAATAACAACTGTCAAAATAAATGTGATCAGGAATTCATGAATAATTATTAAACCACAGTCGAGAATAATATTTATTCATATTGTAAAATTAATATTTAACTGAGATACTTAGACACACATAGTGTGTGACCCTTAGGCCTCTTTCTTAGTGGCATAAGGCGAAGCCTACCTAGAGTCCAATGTTAGCATCTAGAAACACGCCAAAGCACCCATAGAGAACGGAGTTATCACTGCAATAACATGTCACCTCCTACTAACACATATCGTGTAATGTAATTACTTTTTCTCGATTTCTTGAATCAAGCGGGATGCATCCTAGTGCCATCAGGCCATGTGCTCGATTAGTCTTTCTTTGAATTTAGGGTATTGAACGTGATCATTCCTCACCATGTCCATGGATTTATTTTGGCTATATCAATTCAATCAAAGGGTCTGAGATATCTACTTCTGTTATGGAAGAAGGGAAAAAAATTCTTTCTCACATTATCTATTAATGCAGTATCACTCATGACACACCCAACCTATCCTGCCTCACTGCAAACAACGATTCGTCATAGTTTTCATCAATATATCCAAGTGCATGAGTAGTAACACCCATTAATAACAATCATAAAGTCTAAGGACCAATACACACGTGTGCAGATAAGAATATCCAATGACACTATGAAATGTGGATTTCCTACTGGTGGGTCTCGTTCTCCAAATATCTTTTTGGATATTTCCAAGGTCACATACCATGATAAGGTGCCTCAATGTTAGATTAGTCCTCACCCCTAATGGCCTATATTATTTGTGTCCCTTAAATAACATCATATAGCCATATAACATATATTAAAAAATAGTGTTATGGAACTTTTGGGTTCTCATCATAGCAGGGACCCACTATGACCCTTTAACGCTACATCTATCCTTTGGACATTATCACATGGATTGTCACGAATAATAACAATCACTATGTGATAAGGAATTTATTAATGAATAAATTAAAAATTAGTTGGTTCCAGGACCCCAACTCCAACACACACCACAAGGGTGTGTACTCATTCTGACATGGTCCTGTAAATGCCCTAGCTACATGTCATGCAAGGAGGGAACGCATCATGTACCCTAAATGGGTTACATTCCCATGTCCCTCATCTCGACTAGATGATTACTTGTCTAGGTCCTACACCCCTACATAATGTCCTATGCACATGGGGTATGGTCGTGAACTCTACATGGATATGTACTTGGCAACATAGATGAGTACCAGTACACATCCTATACCCCCTATATACAGATTTTAATCTCTAAAAAATCATATTCCCATAATGGTAAGAATAAATGGCATGTCACACTAGACTAACAGTTGTGTTGCCAGGTTTTCCAAAGTAAAAACTCTAGGATCTCCCAAATCACCCGTTTTCCTCCCCAAATCAACATATCTACACACTAAGGTACTCAAACAAGCATAATATGGATTTGAATTTTGAAAAAGAAAATGTAAGGGGATATACAGTGAAAACATAAACAGAATTACCTTTTGAAAGAAACTATAAAATCATGGCATGATTTGATGGTCCATAGTTGTCACATGTCGATCCTGCATCCCGAAGGTTCAATACCAGATCCTACATCTCTTCCACTCTACCTCCCTTTATCCCTCTCCCTTTTTTCTCAGTCGACTAGCATAGGAGGAGGCCCTCCAGGGCATACATTATATGAAAAGGTGGAATATTGAAGAAAGAAATGAAAAAGGACAAAATTAATGAAAATAAAGAAAAAATAAAATAAAATATAATGAAAAGAAAAAAGGGTCTGAGGCTAGCTCTGGACCACAGCTAATGATTATGCCTTTCCTAAGATAAAATCCCCATTATAGACTCAGTGAGAGAGACAAATTCCAAATATGAAACTCCGTTCAAATTTATGGGTGAACGAAACTACACAAACAATTAAATATTCAATTTATTAAATACTAAATAATTATTATTCCACTAAAATTTGATCCAGTCAGATTTCAACCAAACTCATATACTAAGGTAAACACCCTACTCCAGGACCAACAAAGTGGTCAGAAAATAATATTCCAGATTATCATGTAGGGTAAAAGGATCATTTAACCCCTCAAGAGAATCTAAAAGAAAAAATTGTAATATATACTCAATATTGGATTCTAGAAAAACACAGGTCCTTAAAAACTACCCACCATACACCTTATCATTCCAGAGAGTCCTGGTGAAAATACTAGAAACCATTCTCTCAACCCAATCATCTGAAAAACCAAGCAATTTTTACTGTCCAATGACTAGGCTCATAGAATCAACAAATACCTTTTACATGGAATACATTTAACAATGATTGATCAAGTACTCACCAGTATTGGAATACTCTTATCATCATCTCACCAGAAATCCAAGAGCTCAATAGCCCATGAAAATTTATAAATTCTATTTATAAAGGGGTCTACACTATCAAATGGACAATGGTTCACTCCCCACTATATGGATTACCCAATAATTCTTCTTGTAACCTCAATATGTTCCTTCTTTAACGGGGAAGAACATTTAGAAAGGAAAAAGGATCTCAATATAGGGCCAAAACTCCCTCACCATGTTGTAGATGAATGAAGATATAACATTATCATATCTAATAGGAGTACACTATGACTCCACCAAGGGTGTGTACATCTCCCTCCAAACCATGCTCACAACCTATCAAAACCTGACCAGGATTTACCCACGTGTCAACCATCTCACAGTAACCCATCATTTCATGATTTCACCTATACCATTGAGGGATATTCCAACACAACTTTCAGGATCCAAACACATGAGATGTCTTGAAACATTATTCATAGGATATCCCTTGAACACTCGGGTATTTAGATTTATATGATTCCAAATGCAGTCAACATGTATATTTATCACCCAACACATACTATAGTGAGTCACCCATTACAAATCTATGTTGACCATGCTACATAGAATGTCAGTTTCATTAACCTAGAAGTCCCCTTGGAATTTCTCTTAAAATTGAGCACCTCACCGGTGACATGTTTTATTCCTGCATCTCCATTTAATTGAATCATTATACTCATGATAATTTACCCATGCTCTATCTAAATTTGAAAAACAAGAAACACAGGTTGACCAGGCTATGCACACAAATAGTCTTTCTTGATGAATCTAGTCTTGTAAAATAAACACCCATGGTGATTCTTCTAAATATGAAGGAATAAATATTCCTAAAACCAAAAAATCAAGAAAATATAGTTCCTTAATCTTAGAAAAAGCATAAATCCAATCTCAATTTATAAAAATTCATTAGAAAACCTGATACAACCTCTCAAGCAGGCTAACATTTCACAAAATTAATGTCACCATACAAGTGTTTGAGTCAATCAAAGGGTCGCTATGTCTTCCACCTAAACATACAAAACAATCCTCACAACAGGGTCACAAGGTCTAAGAACCTAGCAAAAAATATTCAACCTATCAAAACTATGTAATGATCACAATGAATTATGAGGGTTAAATTTGAATACACGGCCTATAAGGGCCTACTCCTCATTGAGCATCCTAAGAAAGAACTTCACCCTAAAATTAAAAAAAATCAATGCAGAACAAAAAATGAACATTCACTCATCAGGCATCTATATACGTAAATACCCCTAGGAGGTCCAGTTCATAATAAGAGTCTTGGTATCCATTAGAATTTTACTCAGAAATCCAACTAGATAACTACATACCTAAAAAACACTTTACAAGGGGTATAATAAAAAGATTCATGTTCTATATCAACATACTAGGTCAATACACCACCTGTGCACGAGGACCAAGTCATTATGCTCACAAAAAATATCTGCAATGTAGGTCCACATAACCTAACATCACAATCAAATATATATGTAATCATTCCCAACTAAATAATCCTAATTTGATTGTAAAATCTCACACTAGCAATCCTACATGATGTGAATCCTATGTGGATAGTATGATGCATAAAACACCTCTTGGATTTCCAGACAAGATTCAAAATCCACCCCTAAAATCATTCTAATGGTCATGATCAAAATATCCATGGTAAATCATAACCTATACACAATATGTGCATCACTCCAAGAAAAAAACATATACAACTATAACATCATAGATGAAAACAACAATCCCACCCCTTGGTAGCCAGGACTTCATACAAATATAATTGTTCAAGAAACAGCAGTATAATATCCATTATTGGTTCTGACACATTCCTAATACTAATGTATACCATATAAATGTATTAAATACTAGGAAAATAAAAATATTTTGATACCACATTGTAACACCCTGACCTAGATACCACTATTCTGGTGCTTTGATCCGGTGGTTAATAAGGCCTCAAGCACACATCCCCATATGCCAGAGGCTTCCAACTAGTAGTGAGGGCCTATGGTGTGATAGTGGAAATAGTATTTCTTAATATCGGAGTAAAAAACATCAAAAAAAATATCTATGTATCATACACCACTAAAGTAAATATATTGTTGAAGTTGTAAACAACTAAAACAGGAAAAGTTATAAGAATAAATGAAAGTCTATAAAATCCTAAATATATATCTTTAAAAAAACACTAATCACCAACTTGGATGACCATATATATACCAGAGTACAATATAAACTGAATTTA
This sequence comes from Viscum album, assembly GCA_963277665.1. Taxonomy (NCBI): domain Eukaryota; kingdom Viridiplantae; phylum Streptophyta; class Magnoliopsida; order Santalales; family Viscaceae; genus Viscum; species Viscum album. The sequence goes on along the minus strand of OY728139.1, from coordinate 460,305,355 downwards.
ACTATATAGGGCTCTACTAATAATTCCATGCCAGACAACATACATGTATTCATACACTATCGAATTTCCCCAACCCAGTAAGATGAACTCATGATACTCTCTAATCAGATATTAAACTCTAGGACTCATCCCTATCAACTACGCAACTCATGATCAACCTAAAAATAAGACATTTGGTCTACACCTACACCGAGGGGCATTTTTTCGAGTGAGAAATAATCATAGTAGGCCACCAAGGCAAGAAACCTATATATGTGATACTATATGTGTCATAGAAAGAAACTGATCAACCTCTCTAAGAGACAACTAAAAAAGTATGTAAAACCCAACATGAAACCACAACTGAACCTAGAGTCTGTAGTCTTGGTCAATTGGGAAAGTACAACCATGGATATCCATATCTATAGGCATATGTATATATAGTACCATACATATAAATACATACATAGATATGAAATTCCTTCATAAGTGAAAAATTAACATAAAATCCAATTGAATATTATACCTATGTCCATAATACCAATCGACATATATATGTATCATCCCATGGCTTGGATTTCATATTACCTTAACATTATACAAATATAGATATATATATTGTAAATGGAATGGGTAAATAATTACTCCAATTAAGAGTATGTATAAATGGAATGGGGTAAGAATGCCTCCCATCTGTAGTATGTATAACTGGAATGGGGTAAGAATGCCTCCTATCCATTTTATATGTAACTAGCATGGTGTAAGAATGTCTCCCATCCATAGTATGTATACAGCTGTGGGGTAAGAATTTAGAATTCCTATCATCCATAGTATGTATAACTAGTATGGTTTAAGAATGCCTCCCATCGATAGATTGTATAAATGGTATGTGGTAAGAATACCCCCCATCTATAGTGTGTAGAAATATCATGAGGTATGAATTCCTCCCATCCATAGTATGTATAACTGACAGGGGGTATGAATTTCGGCCATCCATAGTCTGTATAAATCACATGGGTTACGAATGTATCCCATCCATAGTATGTATAACTGGCATGTGGTAAGAATTATTCCCATACATAGTATGTATAAATGGAATGGCGTATGAATTCTCCAATCCATGGGCATATATAACTGGAATTGGGTAAAATATCCACCCACCCAAAAATTTATACATATACGGGTCACAGGAAACATGTCTGGGCATCCCAAAACGAAGAGAGACATCTTGTATTAGGCCCAACAACCACCAACCTGGGAGAACCTATGGTAAACCTAACTGTATCAACAGCAACCATGTAAAAGATATAAAATAGTGATAATGGCTTGAATACCCTACCAAAAAATACTTCTATATCCCCACTTGTTTACAAGTTTCGCATGAGTTCTATGGTGACGCCTGACACAATCTCTACCCACACCTAATGTTCAAATCAGGGTGAGTCAAATAATGAACACCCTAGGGGTCCCTCAAGAAAAGTAATGAAGAGGCATTATATTTTGGATTGTCTAGGTGAAAACAAGTGAAGTAATCCATCATGGTATCCATAGATAAAAAATGTGAAGGTGGACTCCCACACATGATCCTCTAATGTTAAGAAAATAAAGGCATCCTACACAAGATCCTCAGAATGATACATAGGTATAGGGTTCCTACATGCGAATCCCTAGATCAAAATTTATAAAATAGAATCCCTCTTGGGATCCTTGGTAGCCTAATAAATTATATAGGAATCCTACACCAAATCCAAAATAGAAACTTCTGTCCCACCCTCTTAGTCCAGAATGGAACACCTCTTGATGGATACATCCTCAAAGGGTAAGACACTAAGGCATAAGTCATGAGAGATAAATCATCACCCATCTCAGATCAATATCTCAAGTAGTTTGGCCAAAAAACCCACCAATAATTTAGGAAAAGTATCTATTTCCATGTAGATAAATGAACTAAAAATGTAGAGGAATAATCCCTCCTTTTAGATTTAATCCCCAAAACACCCAATATAAATCCCCAGAATGCTCCTTGAGTTTCACCATCATGATCTACATGGAAAAATTATAATAATAGAATAATCTTTTTTCCAAATCTGATTCTAGGGAAAAAACCATAAAATTATGAAATGGTTGAAAAAGGGTAGTAGACAGCGTTTCACCCTTGGTACACGACATGTACTCCAAACACACCATATGGCCGTGTACTCTCGCTGGCTTGGGCCCTTAAATTCTACAGTGACATGGTTCAAAAGGAAGTAAAACATCATGTACCATACCTAAGGTACCATCTCATGTCTCTCATCTAGCCTATTCAGATATTTTGACATGTTATGAACCCCAATATTGTGTGAAACACACACTAGGTCTTGTAGTGTACTCCAAACGGCTGTATACCACTACATGTGTTTGCTGGTCAAGGTATTCAGCTACACGACCAAGTACCCATACATAGTGTGTATCCCCATATACATGACGTGTAATCCCTTGAACATCATGTTCCTTGAATAGTTATAACAAATAGTATGTAACCCGGGACAAAACAGCATGTAGACTAGTTTTCCATTATGGAAAATTCTCACAATGCTCGAATCCCCCATTTCGGTCCCCAAATCATCAGATCGGGACACTAGGGGATTCATACAAGAATAATATATATTTTAATTTATAAAACTAAAAATAAATTTGGATCTATAGTGAAAACAAGAACATAAAAACATTTGGGAAAACCCACAGAAGATTAGCTCCATTAGACAGTACATGATTGTCGTATGTCGATCCAGCACGTTGATGGCTCCATGATGGCTTCTTCCTCTCTTACTCTCTCCCACTCTTTCATCCGCTCTCTTCTATCAAGGTTGAGCAGCATATGAGGATCCCCTCCCGATAATATTCAATAATAAAATCAGAATAAGAGATGAAATAAAATAAAAATGGAAATAATAATGAAAAGAAAGACAAATAAAAGAAAACAATATCAAAGATAATGTGGATCGGGCTGGCCCCATCACCCAGCATGCTTTTATGCAATTACTAGGATACAATCACCATTCCAGACTCATCAGTGGTGAAATAACTCAAATACAACACTCTATTAAAAATTTATGGTTGAATGAACATGCAAAAACATTTAAATATTTAAATAATTAAGTATTAATTATTAATTATTTCATAAAAAAATGAGATGCTCATATTTCCACCAAACACATTTCCTAGGTTAAACACTATATTATAGGTCTTATGGAGTGGTCATCAAAATTATCCAAGATAATCTGTTATGGAAAAATACCATTTAACCCCTCATGAGCTTTTGAAAGAAAAAAATCAAATTCATCCTCAAAATTGTAGTCTGAGAAAACACAGGTCCTTACAATCATCGAAAATTTCTATTTTCCACTATGGACAAAACATATTTTGAATTATTAGTTTTAGTATGTACGATAAAGATAATGATAATATTGTAGTGATAATGGAAAATAAATGGAAATTTTAGTTGTTCCACATGAGGTTTTAAATCAATTCCATCATTAATTTTTGGGCTAGAAATAATATAAATAGAAGAAGGGATTTTAGTTGGTTTGTATTCATCTCCATCAATATTGTCCAAGGTCAGATAATGTAGATTAGATTTGAGATAATATTCAATAGATTTTTCAAGGTATCATAGATTTATAGACTCTATGAATTAATGGTCAACATAACATGCACATTTATAACTTGGTTAATCATGACGAAAATTTCATAAAATAAACTCATATAAAAAAAATAATGAACACAATGGAATGGGGGTGAGTATAATTTCATAAGTGTTTTTATAAGTATTAATTGATAAATTAGAGTGATCCTATAATTTTTTTTACATGGATTGTAAAATATTGAACTTGACCCATTAGTCAACAAATTCCAGGATCAAGATGCCCGAATGGTCATCAATATCAGTTATAAATATCATGAGTATGTGAATTAGTAGAATTAGGGGAGATAGAGAAGAAATAATCTAACCATCCATGTCATGGACATTGAAATTGTCTGGGAATATATGAAAATTAAATGAGACAATGATATCTTTGAATAGTTCCATTGGACTGGAAGTAATTTTATTAGATAACTAAAAAAACACTCATTGGGAGGAAGGTACATATACCATGGTTAGAGAATATGGATTTTTAAATAGAATTTATAATATCTCGTAGGTGTATGAGTTCATAATCAATGTGGAAACTCCATATTTTCATATAATAACAAATATCATTGGATATTTTCAATTCATGGTTATGGACTGATGGCCTAAAATATTCTCAGTAGTCATAAATTGGCTCTTATGCATGCACAACTTCTAAAAAAATTTAATCCAAAAGTATTTTTTAGGGAATCTAAGATGGTAATTTTGACCTCAACACATATAATCATGTCATGGATTTAGGATCATATTAAAATTGATTCTTAGACTTATAGATAGCATGAGGAAATGGAATTGGGTTCCTTAGTGGAAAGAAATGAGGCGGGGAAGTGGATTAAATTTCTTTTTTAACTTTTTGTTCCTCTCATTTTCAATATCAATATTCAAAGATTTGTTTGATGATATTCCATGAGTCATGAAAATATTTTTCCCTATTTAAGTTAAACTATAGATGCATTAGACGTGGGTTATGAAACAGTTGAGTAGGTGGTTTTGAGGAACTACATACTTACTACTGGCTAAGGCAGGATAAAATTTAACCAATTTGGGTTTTAATGTTTTTTAGGATTGAATGGAAGATGGCTGAAATATGTTCCATATCACATTACTGGGGTTTCACAGAACAATAGGTATGTCCAGAATTGGGATTACCTTAATTCTAGTTAATGGGAAATTGGTATTATTGGGTAGTTAATTGGGAAGGGTCACTAGGATATTGGAATCCAAGAGGGACAGGAGGAATATTTATCCTTTGATGTCGAGGAAACAAATGATGAGTTTTTTGAATTAACAACCCCCATGAAAATATTCAAATTTCGTTGGATTTTGAGGAGGGATCTAGGGTGGTGAGATAAGGGACTAATATACCTCATGCTAGTGATATAGGTAGAAGGTAATGGATCATAGTGTGGTTGGTTGATGTTTCAAATAATATGACCAAATAGATAAGGGTTATTAAATTTACAGAGAATATGCTACATTGAGCTCCATTGGTTGATGAATTTGATGGATCAGTATAAAGATGTGTGCATGTGCCTATTGGATGAGATGGTGAGACAAATTTTACACAAATATTTATAGGTACAAGGAACATATATTGTGGGGGAGATGATTTTGGGGCTTTGGTATCCACAAATAGTTGTCTCACAGTACCTTTAATTCCACCCATCTAATCAGTCATCTTAGTGGGCTCTACGTAGTGATTCTCATGGAATTGATTGACTTGGGAATGTGTTTGATTATGGGATTATGGCCTATATTTATCCATTTTTCACAGGAGATCTCATAGAGCTATGTTATTTTTTTCATGAAGATAACAACAACTTTAGACATCAATAAGAGTTCAATCTATAGCCAATAACCCCTCATACAATTATTGGATCAAGAGTTGGTTAGGTATTTGGTTTTGTGGATAGGTTACCAAAAAATTTCTAAACCTATCTCAGTATTCATGGAGGGATTCATTGGTGACATTATAGATACCCCATTTTTATTATTTGATAGAAGAAATTGGGGAAGTATGTATGAATTATAAAAATAATAGTCACTTAATGTAATTCCATGTTTTTATAGAACTAGGGGGACGTATTAGAACCATGAATTGGAAACATTTAATAGGGAAAAAGGGAATTATTAAGGTTTTATTTGTTTTTTATAAACCCTGGGAGTATTCATGGAAGACAACACTATTTGGAACTCATTGAGGTGAAGATCTGAATCCTTCCCCCATAGGCCATGGAAATGAGGCAGAACATAATTCAAACCAAATTTGAGTTTGAAATATGCATCAATATTTAGATATTTAAAAATAAGGGGTTGGTAATTCATGTCAAGGGAAACAAGTTCTTTAGGGGGTTATCCCTAGGATTGGCTATATCCAATTCAATTGGATGGTCAATGAATGGTTCTTGGGTGATTTGGATATACCTAACATTCCACCTAAGTCAGCAAAGAGTCCACTAGATTTATGGGTGAGAAATATTTGATGGATTACTTTGGAGGTTTTGATTTATTCAGAGATATTTTTATGGATGAGGAAAGTCGTTTTTTCTTTATGGCTATTTTATATTTTTTGGATTATTTGTTTGAATATTTATTTAATTTTTTAAAAATAATTATAAAAATAGACTACAAGATGAACCATTCTATAAAATGATTCTATTTCATGTTCGGATGATTGTATCCTATCAAATATTAAAAATTATTATGATATAATAAAATTTTTAGTGTCTCATTCGGATCAAATCCTCATAGATGTTACAAATATGGTAGTTAATTGTTTGTTATTTGACTTTTAAATGTGGTATTTGTTAGAGAGAATAATTAAATTCTTTTAATGATGAAGTTTTATATAATAACATGATATTTATTTGGCTAAATTAATCATACATAGGTCAACGTTTTAATATATTTTAGATTTTATATATATATTATTAAATTAAAACCCACTTCAAAAGATTATTGTTTATCACAATTCTAAAATAATTTTGGCTTAATCCAGCCACATCTAGTGGATTGATCTCAATAAATTTTAGTTTATGGATGATTCAATATTTCATGAACCTATGTGTATATTTGGTTTCAATAATCTATATAATCTGCATATTAAATATAATATGTCATTGATACATGATATTCTATGTTCAAAAAACACAATATCAATTTAAAAAATATTAACCGAGAAAAAGTTCTCAATCACAAAACATCCCAAAATAATAACTCACACCAATGGTAGATTTAATTATACATTGAAAAAAATCTTATTATGATTTTCAATTCTTATGGAGATAAGCTATAAATATAGTAAAATGAATAGGGCATAAAAATAATGGTTCGATGAACACCCATGTGAAACATTAAGAGACATAAAATAGAATTTCGATTGAATAATAAAGAAATATTAAAGGGATTTGGACTTGATTTAAACTATTTTATGATGAATAATATTGAAAAACATTTGGGGGAAAAGAATTAAATATTATGATGAACAAACATACATTAATATTTAATTGAAAATAAAACAAACTTAAACGATTATGATTGAAAACAAACATAAGAAAAAATGAAAACAAAAGTGGTAGATGGGTCTCTCTTATTAGAACAAGATTAATGAAAATCCTCCTAGGCACTTGGAAAGGCTCTATTAATATGAAATAACCACCATAATTGAAAATATTCCAACCCCTATGAAAGATAACATGGAAATGTCTTTATAGCCCACGGTGATGGAAAGTTAGAATCCTAAAACATCATATCCACATAGCCCTCCCATTTGATAGTTTATAAAGATTAATCAAGTGAAATATTATTCTTTAATGTTTTAGATATTTATTAGGAATTTAAAACCTTTATATTTTTTTCCCTTGGATGTTTTAGCCATGTTATCGTTATTTTATCATAAAATTTGATGCTGTCTATTTTTATACGTACCTTTTCAATGGTCAAAATGTGAATTGGATTTTGGAAAGGATGATAACGTAAAATATAAAATGTTTCTTAAAAGAATATATGTGCCTATTATTTGGATTTCACACCCTAATATATCAGGTCTATTTTATGTCTAAAATGGATGAAAAGTCATGATTGGTGTGTTATTTTTAATTCCCATATAAAATTGTTTGGGGAAATTCAAAGATTATTTGGACACTTTTTTAGTGGATAAGGGCCATAAAATTTTCATCGAAGATATGTTTGGGTATTTGAGAACAAATTATGGTATTTCATAACATTTGGGCTCCTAAATTGGCCCGATAAATTCTATCATCATGGATAGTCTTTTTTTTTCATCATAGATTTAGTGGGCCTTCTCGTGTGGTCTATATAACGTCATAAATTGCGGAATTTTATAAATTTCTTGTTAATAGATTTGTAAAAAATTATAATTGAAGCCCTAAAAATATTAATAACAAAATATTAATAAGTAGGGTGAGTTTTATAATTAAAATAGTAACCTGATTTTAATATGGATTAAATCAAATAATGATCATAAATTATAATTAGTATTAAAAATTTTGTATTTCAAAGTAATTATGCACTTTTCCTTGAATATTTATAAATGGAGTAAAAAACATTATGAATAAATGAAAATACCAAGAACCACACTGATCATTCATTCATACCCATGTGATTCATGTTAAATAATTCATTCATAATTTTAAAAAAATCCATGGAAAACTGGTTTATCATCATTTTAAAATATATTCATATAAATAAATCATTCATAATTGCATGAATAATTATAATAAGATATAATGTAGGAAAATGGGTGTCCATATATATTTACACACATTATTTTTAAATACCCCTCATCCAAGATAAAAATTATATAATGTAAAAAAGGATATACATATTCTTCAATAATTTAGTTACCAAATTGTTTTACTATATCTTTATGAAACTTCTTAATAAAAGGAACTGATGATAGGGTATTCATACAGAAATAAATAGGAATAAAAATTATGGTTATACACCAATGATTATTAATAAATAAAAATCCATTGATGGATCATTTCAATTATAGATAATTAATTTTATTCATTTTTTTAACAATTGGAAAAGAATCAACTAGTAGATGAAGACCAATTCTATAAATATTGTATAGTTTTACACTGAAAATCATGACAACAGTGGCCATATATACCTGAAAACTATTTTAAATAAAATTCATTTAATTATAGTAAATTAATTTACAATATGACGTCTTGAACTAAGGAAAATAATTTTCAAAATTATGGGACATATGTTATTGTGAAAACATTTTTAAAAAAAATTTCTTTTATTATTTGACAAATAATTACTAAGATAAAATTTCATCAGTTTATTTTTATGATTCATTCTCAAAAAAGGTTAAAATAAATTTTTTACGTATATTAAGATATTTATTTATAATAAATATCCATTAATTGGGATATATAAATTACATAATGGTTTAATATAGAAAACATGGATTGGATGATAAAAAATATATACATTTTATATAAAACCTTATCATATTTTAAAATAATTTTAATAAAAATATTCATCTTATAAAGGGGAATATAATTTTTCATTTAAAAGTGGTGATTAGAAGTTATGGTAACACATGAAATAATCCTTATTTGAGTTCCTATAAATAGATGAAAATGATATCTGGAAGTAAAATATAGACATTAGATAAATGATTCATCTGTAAGAATGGGTGTCATTCCTATCATCATTATACTTTAATTTTTCATAATTTTTTTAAAGTGGTTGTTATTGATGATGGGAAGTAATTTCCAAATATAACTATAGAAAATACAATATGAAAAAAATGTAATTATATGATCAATGAAATGTAGATATTATATTCATATAATATAGACTACGAGACCATGTATCAAAAATTTTGTCAATGAAACCCTTATGAAACTAGAAACATGAACTAAGAAGCCCATGATGTATATGATTTCAAATGAAATGTTAAATATGATGGATAATGATATGATAATGATAAAAAAATATTAAAGTGGCAGTATATACATCAATTTGTATAATAAAAAGTTAGTAATAATGATTATGCCTCAAGGGACTGAAAATTGAAAGAATAAACCTTTATCATGGTCCAAATTCATTCTAAGCATACACCTAACATCCTAAATAGTCAAATAATGTTTACTAGATACTATATTTGGAAATTATTCATATATATTTAATTTTATAAGGTCTATTTTGTTAGGTCAGAATGATGAGGATGATGGTAGTGACAAAAGATGGGGGGGTGAATTGTGTTCTTCAAAAACATTGACAGAATCAGAAGACCCATATTATTATGAAAGGAACCATTACTTATCTCTAATAGAGGAGTGAGAAAAAAATAAATGAAAAAACAGAACATTGTATAGTTGTTCAAGGAACAAATATCCCATAGTGCACTCCACAACTATTTTCTCAGTGATTTTTGTGACTTCACTAGTAGGTCCTGTAATCAAGAGAAGTCTAAAGATAAAAACAACTGAGTGAATGCAGTTGACTCCTTACAAATATTTTATAGGGCCTTGTAGTTCTCTTACAAGGAATTGTATATACACAGTTTTATGCTAGAAGATGAAGCTTATCTAATAATTATTATGAGTAGTTTAAACTCCACCATGTTAATAGATATTTATTTTATTGAGAATATATATTAAAATTCAAAATTTCACTAGAAACTGACAGATTCAATTAATATTCAATAATATAAAACAACAAATAGATCTTCAACATTATCGGGATCTATTCAAAAAAAAATAAAGAAAACATTAGAAAAATGTCTAAATATGTTAGTCTCCAAAGTGTATCTCCAAATAATTCTTCTTCATTACTTTCTAAATTAAATGTAACAAAATTATTTAGTATTAGTTAAAAACACAATAGTAAGTCAATTAGATAGATAAAAAATGTATGTAACCAATGAGAATCTTTAAAGGCAATGACAAATGTTTTTATTTCCAGCATGGATTTTTCATATGTATATCTCTTACCCTACATTTGATGATGACAAGAATCTTAATATTTATACAGTTGGTTGAACAAGTCATGTCAAACTAGATCAAGAAATATTTGAAAATAAATCATGAATATTTGAAATCAAAATCATTCAAGATGTTCATAACATCCCATATGAATTTATTCAATTTAATCCATTGCATATGAGCCTTTATAAATATCATAATGAGTCATTGAATCATTCATAAAATAAAACTAAATAGATATTTACTTCTTTTATGGAATTTACATAAATCTCAAATAATATCATAGAGTTTAAATTTTTTTATCGAACAGTCAAATGCAAGGTTACTTCATATTAGGATAAAAATCCAAATGTGTGGTTTAAAACATATGGTCGATCAAAAAAGTAGGGTTAATGTTTCATATGATTATTTATTTAAATGCAGGCTTCCTCCCAAAAGTAGGATTGTTTATCCATACTTGTACAACATTATATGGTTACCAAACCATACATTTTTCTTACAAATAATGGTTATGAATAGTGATTCTAGAATACACTTAAGAACATCCCTAATACTTGAAAAAATATTTTTTTTGGATCAGTGACATGAGTATATTTCTAAATTAAACATTCATAAAAATATTAATTTCCTGAAATTAATTTAAAATCAAATTCCATAGTAACATAAATATTGGATTTTTTGAGCATAAAAACAAAAAATAATGTAATGAAATTGTTGAATCAACAAATGGAAAAAAATATCTTCTTTTTTAATGATAAAAACCCATGAAAATATACATAAAATATTATTTTTAAAAAGTATAAAATAAATTTCTTTCCCATTTCACTACATTATATTTCATCCATAATGAAAACATTTCCCGATTATCCCTTTATATAATTTTCCCCATACAAAACCATTTCCCTATTATAATGATGAAAACTTCTCCCCCATTCAAGGAATGTTAAGGATAAATTTCACAAACATCAATACAATGCTAATAAAATTAAAAATATCAACATATACCCCATGTTGTGACATGAAAAAGATACAAGTTTTAAAATTAAATCCCTCTAATTCCATGCTTCCATAAAAAGATATAAAATTTTCATCAAGGAGAATTATTAAAAAAAGAATAAAATGGTTATGTCCGTAAAATTACCTTTAAGTAATTACATTAAATATATTCAATAAATTATAATATTTAAAACAATTTTTTGGGACTAGTAATAATGAAAGAATAAATCTATTTTTTTTTACTGTTAGTTTTAATTACAATAATAAATTTATTTATGATATAATAAAATATTATGTTAATGCTTATGTTAGATAACATAAAAAAAGTTTAAAAAAATTTAATAAATAAATTATAGAACATATTTTCACGAAAAAATAGATAATAAAAGAATTATATATACCATTGAATCTAAATAAGTGAAAAATAATATTGAAGGGTTTGGAAGAAGTGGATAGATTGTCTAAATATTTAAAACATTGAACTTTTTCACTTAATGTTGCTAAAAATCTAGATAGTTGTTCTAATATATTTAGTATATAAATTGTTCTTTATATGAATAATACAATAATTGTGAAAGTAGAACCAAATTCATCCTATTAAGACCTAGTTTAGTAACATGTTCTCTTATGAATTATTCAATAAGAAATAAATTTTATTGATTGAAAGAACCAAGGTATGCATTTAAGATCAAACTATATTTTATATTCTGAAATTAATTTTGTAACAAATGAATTTTTTTGATATAGATACATTCTATAGTTTTTAATAACATTTTTTAGACACATCTAATGCATCTTTTTGCCTCACATTTTCTTCATTAAAGGTACTAAAATTGTTCCCTCTGGGAGAAATATTTCATATAAGCCTGAAGTACTTCAATACATTTGTATTTCCATGACTTATTTCTAGATTCTCTTGAAAAAATATATTTTAATGATAAGGATGAATAAATAATATGTTTTTATAAGAAGATGATATGTACTATTATGAGAGTTGTTCAGAAAATGTTTCATATTCTTTACACGCAAGATCTAGAATAATCAATAAAGATATTAAGTTTTTCAATGACATACTACATATGAAAGATGTTCTGGATTCATAAAAAAATTGAAAATTTAACATATTGAAATATAAATATATGAATTGGTTTAAGTATTAAAAATATAAAAATTTCATACCTTAAATAAGTGGTGTATTTATTTAAATTGAAAAACAATTTTCAATGATATTTGAAATTTTTTAGCAAATCAAAATAGAACAATAAATTATTTAATGATTAAAGAATATTATTCATCATATTTTACGATTTATATTCCCGCTTGTATGAAATATTTAACACAATAGAATTATATGTATAAATGAAATAATTCACAAATCATTGATTTTAGTACTAAGTATCTTCTAATAATGAACTACTTCAGAGTTTTTCACTCCTTTTTTTAGACTTTCATATATCAATAGATGAAAAAGTTAAATAATTAACGATAATAATAATTAGTGTAATCGTTAAAAAAATAAAATTAAAGTGCTTTTTAGAAACAAGAAACTTTTGTATCTAGTAGTGTCTAAGTAACCATATTTTTTATTTTGAGCAGTAATTTTACTATTCATGTTCAAAAATTCATTTGAACATGAAGAATTTTTGACACCATATATTTGAGGCCTTCTAAAGAAGAAATAATTTTCATAATGACCATTAATTTCACATTAAAATAATTTAATAGTAGGAATGTTTTTTTCCATCTAATCCAAGAATAAAATAGTTCTTATATATTTTTGTTCATTCACCATTAATTAATTTCCATGTTTTCCATTCAGTATATTATTTCTTCTATGGAATTAATTTAAATATTTTTTTCAATTTATTATAATAATATAATATTGTTTTAAATTAATATATTTATACAATAATTATTTAATCTAAGTGTCATGTAAATCATGATTAATTTTAATAGAATTATATTTTAAAACTAAAATCTGTTTTAAAAACAAGTCTTTATCTAATGGAATGATATCATGGTATTTTAGAATATTTATATGAACCATATATAAGGATTAATAATGATATTTCATCATAATGAATATCCTATTTAATTCTTCATAAGGCCAGTTTTTCACAACTAATTTTTTGAGAGTTGAAACGTTGAATCTTTTCAGTACGAGAAAAAAGAGATACCATATACCTTTTATTTTTACCTTTAGAATTTGTATAAGATTCATCATGAAAAACAGAGTAATTACTCTTGGTTTAATTAATAATTTTCCTTCCCTTTGTTGTATTATCATCATTCATTTGGGATTTAAGAAAATATCAGTTATCCATTTTACGAACTTCTTCCTTACATTCACAAAATCTTTATTCAATTGTCTTTTTTATTTCAATAAAATTTATCATTTATTTTTGAAATCTGTCATTATTATTTCTCTAAATCTGGATGACTTGAATTATATGATTCATACATAGTTGTTTTGAGAGAATCTGCTTGATGTTCTAGATGATTTTCAAATTCATCCAATATCCCAACTTCATACATCGTTAAAGATTTCATCAATTCTATCACATTTAAATTTTTCAATGGTGTTGATTGAAGAATATTTTCATATATTCTATTCCACTAATAGGTTATTACTATTTTTTTACTATTAATGTGTGTTCCAATTATGAAATTGGATATATAAATGTAGAAATATTAATGATAATCTAATTCAATCTTCTATTCATTCGACTGATAATTTATTCCTCATACTTTCTGAAAGAATCAAAAAATAGATTTATAGTACTTTATATTAATTTCTTGATATTTTTAGGTCCTTTATATGAAAAAACATTTGTCATCCACAAATCATATGAAATAAGGCATTGAGATACTTGATTGAATTCATCTGTTCATAATCCAAACATAATAACATTCATGGCTTTAGAATTGAGATCATATTCTATTTATTTATTACCATTCCTATAATACAAATCATTTTTAGAAATTTTATCAGGATCAACAACCATAAAATAAACCCTTCTGCCCAAAAATTTCAAATAAATAATCATATGGGCTTTCCAACATCTATAACTATCACAATTATAGTATGTATCATGAATCATTAACATACGTTCTCAAAAATTAGGCATCTGTTGTAGTCATCATTTTATTATTCAACTCAGTCGTATTAGAGCTAGTAAATATTTAGTAGTGACCTATTTATAACATGACTTTTTATTATCAGATAGATCCATAAGAGTATTATGGGATTTCAAAAATGAAAAATATAGAAATAGATAACTTTAACTGATAACGATTGTTAGGTTTTAATGGAGATGATGAATAATGTAATGACCTGAAAATTTCAATTAATTTTTTTCCTAATTTCTTTGGGATTTTATGATTGCGTAGTTTCTGACGGCACCTGATTACGAGGCCCGGTGTGTCTAGAATCAATTTCTGACATTCAGCTTGGGTACATTCAGTAAACAAACGAGCAGGATTTTCTATATTTTCAACTGGTTTTCGGAATTGAAATTTGAGGGCACCGATGAACTCGCAATGCCGATAATTTCTTAAGGGAAACATTACCGCAATTGCGTTTGTGCGGGTGGAGAAGAGAAAAATTGTGGATTAAGTGAGGAATGAATAAAATTGTGAAAGAATTTTATTTTTATGTCTAAGGTTGTTATATCCTACAAGGGGAAGTTGGGGTGGCACCTAACTACCCATGTGAGGATAAATTTGAGGATAAATGTGATGTGGGGCCCACACGATCCCCAACCTGTCACATTCACATAACTCACTTTAACTCTCATAAAATACCACCTTTAATTATGTAACTCTTCTGTTTCCTTATTAATTTTCCAACCATCCTCTTAATTAATTAAACAACTCAACATTTAATTAATTAAGGGGATTACAAGTTCAATTAATAGAAGGTGGAATATAATTTTAATTGGGTTGGCACATGTGTTTGGAAAATCTTTTGGAGAGGGAGCTCTAGAGTTTTGAGGAACCTCTTCCTCCGACGAAGAGCGACCATACTCCTCGATAATGAACGCTCCCCGGTTCTCCGTCGAGTGATCATGTCACGAGGTAGGGGTTAATTCTATTGTTCAAGTTTTATCATCGACCTTTGTTGTTTAAAATTTTGGACAAATGTTATCGTCGTAACGGGAGGAGACCGGACCGCACAAACATGACCGATTCTCCTCCTCTTTTTCTTGCTGTTCTTCATTGATGAATAATGAGAAGGCAGTGCGATGTCGTTGCACCGCACTGGGATGAAGAGGACCACAGCTGGAGCGGGCCACAGTGGTGGTGCACGGCTCCTTCGCGATGCACTGGAGAAGCTGAGGTAGGACACGGATGGAGCGGGCTGAGGTAGGTTGCGACCAGAGCGGGCCACGATAGAGGGGTGCCGCACTGTCGCGCCACGCCGGGGAGATGAGCCACAACCTAAGGCTGCGGCGGACCAACAGGGGAGGCCGGCCGAGCCAGCCGCTGGGTACTTCAGGCGGCAGGGAGTGGTGTCGTCACGTGGCACCAGTGGAAGTAAGTCGCGGCGGGTCTCAAGAGGCTGCCGACAGAGCTAGATGTCGACGCCACCAGGAGGAGGGACCTGAAGGGGACCCGCGGTTGTCCAAGGTTCGGCCATTATGGCCGGACGTTTTCAAAGAAACCGGGGGGGCGTAACCCCCCAGCCCTGCAGCTAGGGCAGGCCCCTCTGGGCACCGCCACCATGCCAGGTCGCCCCCCCCCCCATGCCGTCAACCATGTGGGTCACTTGGACCGGACCACCTCGGCTAGGTCGGGCCGCGCCAGCCAGGCTGGGCCATGACCAATTGTTCAGGACCCAGAACCGGGTCGGGTCGACCCGGTTCGGGCCGACCTAGGGGGAATGGGCCGGGTCAGACCGGGCCTGGACCCCCTATTTTCCGACCAGGTTCGTTCAAACACTCATATCTTGGGATAAGGACCTCTGATAAATACACCGTCAGTTGCGTAGGGATCCTTAGATCGTGATGGTCATTTCTTTATATTACACTCAAGGTTTCAGTGAATATTGGATATGGACGGGTTGGTTCGATCCCGAAACCGACCGGGCCCTCAGAGCGGAAATGGTAATAACATGAGCTCTGGATGTCTGATTGACGTGCCGTCGACTATATTGGTTTACTTTTAGTGAGGCGTATCTTTTGGTATACTTCACCTGAGGTTTGGATGTAGTTGGAGTATGGCCAGGTTGGATTGTAGACGAAATCCAATCGGGCCCCTAGAATGGAAAAGCTGATAACATTCAGACCAGACGACCATTTGATGAACCGTCCGCGGCATTGGTAATATCATTTAGAAACGGTACCTTTGAGAATAACCCTGTTAGAGTTCAGGGTAAAGTTTATATATAGTTAGGTTGGTTCGTAAAAGAAACCAACCAGGCCCCCGGGACAAAAAGTCTAATAACTCACAGACTGGGCATCCGATTGACGCATCGTCTGTTGCATTGAGATCCCTATGACATGAAAGATCTTTGTGATACTTATTCATGGAAAATCATGACCCTTGGAGTTTATAATAGTGGATCATGAAGAGGATCCTCCTGAATATGATCATACAGAGTATGGTGACCTAGTAGCTGGCTGAGACCTGATGACTGCTTGTCCGATTTGATTCGAAGTGACTTGTACAGCCCAGTGGGGAGAACTACTTTGTGAGGTGGTAGACCCATGGAGAAAGAGCACTACATTGTTAGGTGGAAAACCCATGGTACTCGACAGGAGGAGTACCTCTATAGGCTATGGGGGGAGAACTACAGTATGAGGTGGCAGACCCATGACGGGGAGCACTACTTTGTGAGGTGGAAGACCATGGTACTCAATAGGAGGAGTACCCCAGTAGTCTAAGGTTAGTGATTGGCACCTCAGAGTCGTGATAGGACTACTGTTCTTGACAGTGGAGGAGTTCTCCAACAGCTGTGTTTTTATCATCGTGAATGAAAATCCTGGTTTGAGCTGAGTCAATGACCTTTGTGTTTACCTCTCGATTGAGATTGGTCACTTGATAACTTTGGAATATGTATGGGTATATACCTATGTAGTGGTTATCCATTTATTTCATAACCTTTGTGTTAACTTATGATTGAGATGGGTTACTTGATAACTTAGTTATAATTATGGGCTTATACCGAAGTAAGGGCTATCTGTTGAGATCCTACTTTTTGGATATCCTTATTGGATTTAGTGAGACATTGAGGGTCTTGGGGTCCCTACTGAGTATTGTTATACTCGCCCCTGCACGGGCTATGCCCGTACCTCATTGTGTTGGATGCAGACAACGTACAATGCTGATAAAGATCAAGAATACTAGGACTAGACATTACCTAGAGGTGGACCTCACAATGAGTTAGTACTCGAAGGTGGATTTCACGATGCGTCGGTACCCGGAGGGGGATGACAGATGATGGAGCTAAGGAGGATACCTGTACCTACCCTTCCGGTATGATTCTAGGTGGACGATCGAGGAGCTACTTCTATCTTCCAACTGTTGGTCTTTTATGTTGTATTTTTGTTCAGTTGTAGCTGTATTTCTCAGTTGGGTTTGTATTCTGGCCCATTAACTTTTCATCAGTTTCTTTTGTACTCAGTGTATTACATCCTCTTGTACTCTGGTTGGATGTGTTTATGTTTTATAAAAGAAAAGCCTTCCGATATATCGGGATTTTCTCCATTGGTGATAGTCGTCAGCCCCTGGCCTATGGAAGGCGAGCTTGGGGTAGTCATGGCACAGGCCCTAAGGATGGGTCGTGATAAATTGTGTATCAACGGATTCGGTTATACCTTAGAACATATGACTCTGGTATTTTATTTATATTAAGTAATTGTGTTATGATTACTAAGTGTTCTTTTCAGTTCAGGGAGTCCAGTGTTGGTGTGGGCGGTTGACGTATCAATACACCAGGACACTGAATTATGATTTCCGACTCAGTTCTTGAAAACATTGGTTGCGTGTGTGTCTTCAAAATTTCCTTGTATGTCAGATCAAACCATAAAAGTTCACAAGGTATATTCTTTTGACCATGTCACATATGTTCTTTCAGGATGCCTCCCCGCAGACGACCTACTAGTGCCCAGAGAGTTGTACGTACTGACAGGCCACCGAGCGATGAAGCCTCAGTACAAGGCTCTCATCTAGGTGAGGCACCAGCGGAGGCACTAGTGGTACTACCACCAGTTGGGCCGCCGATGCCGCTTTCCGCAGCAGTAGGTGATGCATGCCGTATGAGGGTGCTGCATGAGTTCCAGCACCAGATGCCACCCAGGTTTCGGGGAGAGACAGACACACAGGCGGCAGAGGATTGGCCGGAGGCTGGGGTGAGAATCTTCAGGCTAGTAGGTACACTAGAGGACTTCATAGTGATCCTTGATTCCAACCTCCTTCAGGAAGCAGCAGGCATATGGTGGAGCCTGATGCTCTAGATGCATGATGAGACTTCACTTCTATGGGAAGACTTTGAGAGCCTGTTCCAGGCAGAGAGTGTACCATCCACCCTTTGAGCGGTGCGGATACATGAGCTACTTCATCTAAAGCAGGGAATCATGAGTGTAGCTCAGCACTCAGCGAGGTTCACAGACCTCTCGCTCTACTCTACAGACATGGTATGAGACCAGTTCTTTAGGCCCTGGACCTTTGTAAAGGGACTGTGGCACGAGATCAGAGCTTCGAATATCCCTCTCAACATCCCGACTCAGGAAGGGGAGTTGGAGAGAGCCCTCTTAGTGGAGAGTTTCCTTGCTGAGAAGACTCCAGCTGCAGGACCCACCACAAGTCAACTTGCATCATAGTCTTCTGCAGATGGATGTAGATAGATGACATAGAGGTCCAGGAGGGCCAGACCTGCAGGTGGTCGACCGCCTGACTCAGGATCAGTATTTCAAGATACCAAGTGTAGAGACAGATCCAGACCTTCCATGTTGTGTTACACATGCGGCGGACAGGGTCACATGGCTTGTGACTATCTGACCTACCACAAAGATGATCATCAGATAGATGAAGGACCTCCCTGAAAGTGGTAGAGGTTCGATCATGACGGACCGCATAGAGCAGGAGGTAGAGGAAGAGGAGCTGTCCGTGCATATGGAGGTAGATGATGCTTCGAGGCGTTACCACCACCACCACCTGGAGGACTTCCCCGACCACAGGGAACAGGTGGATATGGGAGAGCTCTGCTTCAGGCAGCTAAAGCATATGACTATGGAGCTCCAGAAGTGGGTGGACAGGAGTGGGACTGGGCATGGAGGTCTTTGTTCATGGAGGTTTTAGTCTCCAGGTTGTCGCTGTGGTGTTTTCCTTGTGTCTTTGTACTACGAGCTACAGTAAGAAATGACACTTATCATTGTGATGATTAGTTTCCTATCCACTTCGTAGGGTTGATACTAAGAGGATCCAGTTTAAAACTATTGAATTGATCCTCGCTTTCCAGAAACCTACTAGAGGAGACCCAGTGACTACACACTACTACCGAAAGTGTGACTCGACCCTTGGAGGATAGAGTAACATTTAGATCTCCTGGTAGTAGCGTCGAGACCTTACGACGTCATCCATAGCATGAAATAGTACTATTCATGTCAGGATTGATTATATTAGGCAAAGATCCCGGTTCATCTTGGGGATGAGACTAGACTTCTCTTTTTGGAAGAGGAGAAATCCCAGTAGCTCTTTGGTGGAACGTAGATGAAAAAGGGTAGAGATGAGTTCTTACAATTGGCTAGTCTCACCCATTGTTTGTTGAGCGAATGGTTTATGGTTCTCTCCATCTCAAATAGTCTCATGTGTATCTACTCTAAAAATGACATGAACCTCAGATAGAGGTGATGGCTTTAATTCCTCCAACACTATGACATAGAGATAGTTTATACTTATGGAGAGGGGAATGTTGTAGCAGGTGCTCTTAGTAGGAGATCAGACATTCAGCTGTTAGGAGTGGCGAGACAACAACAGAACGTGTTTCAGATATCCTTTTTGGATAGTGATAGAGTCATCATGTGTAGAACCAGAGATGGTCAGGCTATGATAGAGATGGTGCAGATCATCCAAGAATTGATGAATACTGCACAGAGCAGATAGAAGTCCTATGTTGATAGGAGACGAGACCACTGGAGTTTGAGGATGGCGACCACATCTTCTTACAGGTCTCACCTCAATGAGGACTAAGGAGATTTGGTCGAGGCAGAAATTAATCACTGAGGCTCATCGGACCCTTCCACGTCCTCAGTAGGGTAGGTGAGGTGGCTTACCGTCTGGCCCTTCTACCTCAAATGCACCGAGTGCATGACGTCACTCACTTATCTCAGCTGAGGAGATGTGTGCACGACCTATCTGTCATCATCGAACACGGAGAGCTGGTCATCGATGAAGGGGAATCATTCAAAAGGTTCTAGTAGAGGTTGAGGATCGATATGAGGGGGTCCTACGAGGATGGTCAATTCCTCCTGTGTGCTTTCATTGGCAGAACAGGATCCTCTAGGAGAGGACATGGGAGCTGGAGGATCAGATGTGTGCTCGGTACCTCCTATAGTTCCCTAGTTTGGGATGTAGCTTTACGAGGACGTAAATACCTGAGGTGGGAGTAATGTAAAGACTCAAAAATTTCATGGAAATTTTATTTTTCAATTTCATTGGAATTTTATAAGTGCGTAGTTTCTGACGGCACCTGATTCCGAGGCCCGGTGTGCCTGGAATCAATTTATGAAATTCAGCTTGGGTATGTTCAGTAAACGAACGAGCGGGATATTCTATCTTTTGAACCAGTGCTCGGAATTGAAATTAAAGGGCACTGATGAACTTTCAATGCTGATAATTTCTTAAGGGGAACATTACCGCAATTGCGTCTGTGTGGGTGGAGAAGCTAAAAATTGTAGATTAAGTGAGGAATGAATAAAATTGTGATACAATTTTATTTTTATGTCTAAGTTGATTATATCATACATGGGGGAGTTGGGGTGGCACCTAACTACCCATGTGATGATAAATTTGAGGATAAATGTGAGGATAAATGTGATGTGGGTCCCACACAAGCCCCAACTTTTCAGATTCGCATAAATCAATTTAACTCTAATAAACTCCCACATTTAATTATGTAACTCTTCCATTTCCTTATTAATTTTCCAACCCACCTCTTAATTAATTAATCAACTCAACATTTAATTAATTTATGGTATTTGATTTCAAAATTGGAATGTCTTTAAAAGTTCAATTAAAATAAGGTGGAAGCTTATTTTAATTGGGTTGTCACTTGTGTTGGGAAAATCTTTTGGAGAGGGAGCTCTAGAGTTATGAAGAACTTCTTTCTCCAACTATGAGTGACCATCCTCATCGACAAAGAATGCTCCCCAGTTCTCCATCAAGGGAGGAGACACTACCATGAGGAATTCACGAACGATCAAATCACCTTCCGATGTCAACGAACGATGCTACATCTTCGTAGATCCATCGAGTGATCACGTCACAGGGTAGGGGTTAATTCTATTGTTCAAGTTTTTTCATCGACCTTTATTGTGTAAAATTTTGGTCGAATGTTATCGTCGTAATGGGAGGAGACCAGACCACACAAAAATGGCCGATTCCCCTCCCATTTTTCTTGTTGTTCCTCGTTGATGATTGAGGCGAAGGCGTTGCGGTGCTGTTTCACCGCGTGAGGACAAAGATGACCGTGGCCGGAGCAGGCCGCAACGGTGGTGCGCGGCGCCATTACGCCACTTCGAAGAAGATGAGGTAGTCCAATGTCGGAGCGGGCCAAGGTAGGCTGGGGCTAGAGCGGGCCACGGTTGAGGGCGACGGTGCTGTCGCGCCGCGCCGGTGAGACGAGCCGTGACAGACCAGCAGGGGCGGCCGACTAAGCTGGCCACCAGCGACTTCAGGCAGCAGGGCATGACGCCATCATGCCGCACTAGTATTAGTAAGCCATGGTGGGTCTCAAGAGTCGGCCGGCAGAGCTGGCTGCCGACGTCGCAAGGAGGCGGGACCCGAAGGGGTCTTGCTGTTCTCCAAGGGCCGACCTTTATGGCCGGCCGATTTCGAAGAATCCAGGGGGCGTAACCCCCCGGACCTACAGCTAGGGCGTGACCCTCTTGGCGTCACCACCCCTCCAGGTCGCCCACAAACGCGGTCAACCCCATGGGTCACGTGAACTGGACCATGTCGGCCGGGCTGGGCTGCGCCAGCCGAGCTGGGTTGCCCCCAATCAGTCCGGACCCGGACCCGGGTCGGGTCGCCCGGTTCGGGCCGACCCTGGGGGTAATGGGTCGGGTCAGACCATGCCCGAACCCCCTATTTTCGGACTAGGTTCGTTCAAATACCCATATCATAGGCTACGGACCTCCGATCGACGCACAGTAATTAGCGTAGGGATCATTGGATCAAGATAGTCGTTTCGGTATATTACACTCCAGGTTTTGGCGAAGATTGTGTACGACCAGGTTGGTTCGACCCAAAACCAACCAGGCCCTCGGAGCGGAAACGATTATAACATGAGATCTGGACGTCTGATTGACATGCCGTAGAATTTGTGGGTTTACTTTTAGTGAGACAGATCTTTTTGTATACTTCACCTGATGTTTGGACATAGTTGGAGTATGGTCCGGTTGGATTGTACCTGAAATCCAACTGGGCCCCTAGAACGGAAAAGCTGATAACATTCAGACCGGACGACCGTTTGATGAACCATCAGCGACGTTGGTAATCTCGTTGAGAAATGGTCCCTGTGAGAATACCCTATGAGAATTCATGGTACAGTTGAGATATGGTTAGGTTGAGTCATACATGAAACCAATCGGCCCCCCAGGACAAAAAGGCTAATAACTCATAGACTGGACGTCCGATTGACATTTCGTATGTTGCGTTGAGATCCCTATGACGTGACATATCTTTTTGATACTTATTTATGGGACTTCATGACACTTGGAGTGTCGACCAATGTCTTGTGGAGTGGATCCTCCCGGAGACGAGCATACGGAGTATGGTGACCTAGTTTCTGGCTGAGACTTGATGACTGCTTGTCTGATTTGTTTCAGAGTGACTTATTTAGCCAAGTGGGGAGCACTACTTTGTGAGGTGGAAGACCCATGGCGGAATATCACTACTTTGTGAGGTGGCATACCCATGGTACTCAACAGGAGGAGTACCTCTGTAGGCTATGATGGGGAGCACTACTGTGTGAGGTGGTAGACCAATGATGGGGAGCACTACTTTGTGAGGTGGTAGACCCGCGGTACATGACAGGAGGAGTACCTCAGCAGTCTAAGGTTAGTGAGTGGCACCTCAAAGTCATGATAGGACTACTGTGCTCGACAGAGGAGGAGTCTCCAGCACCCGTGTTTTCATCATCGTGAATGAAAATCCTGGTTTGAGCTGAGTGAATGACTTTTGTGTTTACCTCTCGATTGAGATGGGTCACTTGATAACATAGGAATATGTATGGGCATATACCTAAGTAGTGGTTATCTGTTGATTTCATACCCCTGGTTTTACCCCATGATTGAGATGGATTACATGTTAACTTAGGTATATGTATGATATTATTCCTAAGTAAGGGTTATCTCTTGAAAACCTTATTTGTGGATATCCTTGTTGGATTTAGTGATACCTTGATTGTATCGGGGTCCCTACTGAGTATCGTTATACTCACCCCTACATGGGCTATGACCACACCTCATTGTGTTGGATGCAGACGATGGACAACGCTGACAGATATCGAGAGTATTATGACTGGATAATACTTGGAGGAGGACCTCACGGCAAGTCAGTTCCTGAAAATGGATTTCACAATGAGTCGGTACCAGGAGGGGGTTGACGGACGAGGGCACTGAGGAGGCTATATGTACCTCCACTTCAAGTAGGATTTGATGTGGACGATCATGGAGTTTCTTCTATCTTTCATCTATTGGTATTTTCTATTGTATTTTTGCTCAGTTGTAGCTATACTTCTCAGTTGGAGTTGTATTCTGGCCCATTTATTTTCAGAACTTTCTTTTGTACTTAGTGTATTAATTCTTCTTGTACTCTGGTTGGATGTGTTTATATTTTATAAAGTAAATGACTTCCCAGATATCGGGATTTTCGCCATTGCTGCTAGTCGCCAGCCCCCGACCTATGGAAGGCGGGCTTGGGGTAGTCACGGCACTGGCGCCAAGGACAGGTCGTGACAAATAAAAAGAGAGAATATGGGTTGAACTGCGTTCTTTAAAAAAATGATTGATTCAGAGAACCTCTCATGTCATGTAGCATAAATCACCTTCCCTCTAAAGATAAGTGAGTAATGTAAGTAAATAACTGAAATGAATATAGTGATGTACAGTGGATCAGGGCACAAATATCCCCTAGTCCACTCTACCAAAAAACTCTCTACGGTTTTGGTAATTTTAGTATAATTTTCTCTTATCTTGGGACCTATAAATAAATTAAATTGACCTCATGAATTTGAAACACTATAAGGATTTTACAGTGCCTTCTAGTTATTTTGCCAGGAATTGTAGACACATAGATTAATGAATTGAGGTGACACTCATACAAAATTTAGTACGAGCAGTAAAAACTAAAAAAATCAATTGATATTTACTTTATTTAGAATATATTTTAGGAATCATAGTTGTTGTAGAAATAGACAGATATAATGGAACATTAATAACACACATCAATAAATATATCTCCAACACTCCATGGACATTATTTAAAATTAAATATTAAAAAAATTAGATAGATTTATAAAACACTATGTCTCCGAATTTTATCTCCAATAGATGATTCATAATTATTTTCCAAAATGGATATAAAAATAAAATAAAGCAGTAGGGAATAAATCAATAGTGACTCAATTGGATAGATCGAAACATTAATGTCTACAAAGTGTAGCTATGAAGGTAATGAGAGATTTACTGTATCTCAGGAAAGATATTATGTATTTCTATTTCTTCTCCAATATTTCTTGATGAAGTGTGTCTAAAAATTTATATAGATGGTCATGTATCTCTAGTTAATCCAACCCTATAAATATCACACAGTAAATAATTAATATTCGAATTTAAAATCATTCAAGAGAATCCTATATTCCCATATTAATTGAAACTCTTGAATCCATTGAATAAGAGCCATTAAAATAGTACTAATGTAACATTGAATATATTTTAAAATAGATTTGAATAAATCATTACTTCCTCTATGACCATTTCGTATATATCGGATAAAATTATATATTTAAAACTCTTTCATTAGAAATTCAAATATTGGGTTCCTTCGGTTGAAGAAAAATTGACAAAAAAATGAGTTGACAATGTATGGTTTATCCCAAAAGTGTGGTTGATGTACCATATGCTTATTTTTTTAATCATAGAGTTACTTCAAAACATAGGATTGTATATCCATACATTTCTAACAATGTCGGTTATATGATCCACACATTATTTTTCAAACGTAGGGTTGTTGAACCCTACATTACACTTTTGAATATAGGCTGCGAACAATGTTTCTAAAATCTTATTAAACTTGTACATAATTCATCACAAAATATTTTATATGGATCAATTACGTGAATATATTTCTCGAATAAATATTCTAATGAATAATAAATTCTTAAAATTCAATTATATGAAGATTCATTAGTAACATAAATGTGGAAATTCTTAAGAATCAAACTAAAAATTGAATTAATGAAATTTTTGAATAAACATATGATCAACACATTTATAACCAAATTGTATTAATTTATTAATTAAATTTTTATTATGTATTTTATTTTACATAAAAATTGTATATGTGTGTACTAATTTTGGTAATTTATGTGATCAAATATGATATTTTAATACAAATTTAAATAAATAATATAAATTAAACAGAAAAAATAAAATTAATAATTTCTCATTTACATTGAATAATGATAGTATTTAGGTTCCCATAGTCATCATTGATAATTTTTTATAACGTTTTTCATGTAGTTGGTTAGAACAAAACAAACATGAACAAACCATCATTTGATAAGAGAGTAAGATAATAAAATTTTTTATTTTGACATAATATCATTTTACTACAATCATAATGATAATATATATATATATATATATTAGAATTATTTTATATTAAAAATAAAAATCATGATGAATATTGAAATATGTTAGCTTATATTGGTAGTAGAATGCATAACACATGGTTGACGATTCCATTTTCTGATGAATTAGAGGGAATAGAGGTGAATTTAAAAATCCATCATTACAATTAATTTTTATTATAAATTTAAATTTTATCCTTTAATTTCATCCTTTTAATTAGTAAAGATTTTATGTGGATAAAAATGAATGATGTTGGTTTATGTATGAGGTAGTCCACACAATTCACATTCATATTTGTTTTTTTTCTTAGTTGATGGGATGGAATAAATATGGGATTTTCTGTTGACTAAATAATATACTATTAAAATAGTATTCGTATTTCACTATATATCTATGGTTATAAATGTTTTGTAATATAAATATTAATATGAAATGGTATTGAGTAATCCATAAATACATCAATTTCTTAACCTTCCTCTTAAACTAATCTATTGAATTGAAGGACATATGATAAATTATTGACTAGAGGTTTCAGGAAATAAATTGAAGAAATATGATTGGAATGTTTTATGGTTTCAAGGATATTTATTATGTAAAGTGTATTGTTGAAATGCTGGAATTGATCTATATATATATGAAGAAATAGACACTTTTGTGAATACACTTTACTTTTCAATTATATCGTAACATTATTCATTAGGTAAAGACTCCAAAAGGTTGAAATATTGTAGTTTGGCGATATATTGGGATGATAAATTCTCATAAAATTATTTTGACACATGTTTTAAACATGTTTTATGTCATTTAATTTTATATTATTACTTTTACCTTTTTTTAGTTTTTAGAAGATTTTTTGACCACTTTTTTTTAATCATATTCATTCTTTATTACCTATTAAATTCATCTTTATATAATAATATATGTGTTTAAAAATCATATTTATATCATTATTTAAAATATAAAAAATTAATTAGTTATATAAATTTTACATATCATTAATAAAACAATTCATTGTAAATAACCCTTTCAATGTTATAATGTTCATTAATATTAATCTTAAAAATGTCATTTTATGGTGAAAAATTAAATTTAGCCTATTATAATATATTGAAATGCTAATATAAAAAATAAGACTAATTTTTTATTTAACATAAAAATGTTATAAAATATAATAATTTATATAAGAATATTAAAAATGTTTTTAGTTTGAAATGGAACTCATGTTTCCATAAATGATTAACATATGTTTTACAAATTCAATATAGAATATTTAAATGGGATATATTTAAATATAAATATAAATAAATATTATAGAAAATAATATTCAAAAAAATATTTCATTTTTGTTTTAAAATAGTATAATAAATTGATAGTTTATTAACTAAATTAGTATTTTCACTATTCACCAAAAAATCAATTATTTTTTAAAAATATCAATAAATAAAAAAATCTATTTTTGATATACCAAATATGGAAATAAATGTAATTCTGAAAAATTAAAATTATAAAAATTTTAAATTTACATATTAAATTAAATTACTATATATAAAGAAAAACTGTGTTTTCGGAATTTTTTTTAAAAACAATAATATTCATATTCATATTTTTCATACATTTATAATTTATTGAAATATTTTTATCAATAATAGATTTTATTACTTTTATTATTTACCTAAATAATAATTATTTTACTGTTTTAGTTGTGTTTTATGTGTGGAAAATGTTGTCATCAAAATGATTATTTAAAAGAAAAATAAATATTATAAATCATAGGTCATTACGTTATTCCCCCTTATAAATATTGAGACCGTAAAATTTTATTTATTACCCATTCATTATTATGGGTGATGGTGTTCTTAAAATACTTATCCATCAATATAAATATTCTAATATGGCATCTATCATAACATTTTAGGGTATATCATGTTACATACCATTCGTAAAAGAACATTAATTTTCTTATAATCATATACAAAAGTTTGTGTATATTATAAATACAAATTCTCTATACTATACCTCTCCAAAAAACAATTTCAATCTACGGGGAATTAATCCATAATGAAACAATGTATTACCCAAAAAATTAACTATATATTTAATCATTAAATATTGTTTCAAATAGTTTATACAGTCACAACATAGTTAATATATTTCATAGTCCCAAAAATGTGGTAAACATCACAAAAAATCATTTATGCCTTTTTTATTAAATAAATAATTAATTACAAAGAAGTAAATACTATCTACATCACTATTCTAAAAAATTATCATACTTTGATTCCCATATGTTACCTATCCCTGAATCGTGATTTCTTAAATTGTTCTTCCACAAAATATAACATTCCTATTAAATAACTTTTTAATATTATTTGTACCATTTAATATATTTTTACAAGAATTTAATGAAATTACACTAAAGGAAAATACTTAGATATTGAACATTATCCATTTAATATATTGAATATTATATAATATCATAGATAAATATCACATACTATTGAAAATATATTAGATTTATAGGTTTAAATTTATATTATGATGTCATCCTCATTAACGTTTTTATGAATAAGGAACACACATTTTCCATAAAAACAATATGGAACCCAACATCTCATACATACATATTACATAATTTTAATTCAGTATTAATTACATTCCTCCAAAAAATTATTGACGATCATAAATGTATAGTAACTTAGGAAACATGTATACATAGAAAAACAAATCCATAAATTTTCTTTGTTGTCTCCCACTACATTCTTCATAACCAAAACCCTTTTTAGAGAAATCATAAACAATACCACTCATCATAACTTAGTGAAAGGAATCAAAATAAATAGTGATCTTATATTCTCAATATGGGTGAAAAAGAAAGATATCAATATATCATGAACATGTGGGTAGGATAAGATGAGAATAAAATTTTAAAAACATACCTTGTATATGATAGATTATAAATAATAGTCATGGAATAAATATTTACTTTTCATAAGACATGAATCATTATAGAATTATATAACATGAAGTATGGTAGCATAAAATTATAATAATGCATATATATTTAGAATACAGAGAAGCATATAATATAATATTCATAGTTTTTCAAGGCTCATTTCAAATAATGTTGTAGTGGATTGAGTTTACACCATAGACCATCAACGTTTTCATGGTTAACCCCAAGTATTATCATTATAGATAGATTCCCTTATGTAACTAAATTCACTAGCCATTCAATACTAGATTATCTCACGAGACATCAATTATTACCCAATAAAATAAGGGAATAAATAGATCCCATTGGTTAAATAATTAATATATTACATATGTGTGACACAAGATTGTAAAACATTCATCATATTAGGTCCAATGAAATGAAATTGTTTTCATAAATATATCTCTATAAAATAATATTTTCAAAAGAACCATTTTTCATATTCATTTCATCATTTTTTCAAAACCTAAACCATGGGAAAGTATATGGGTTTTATAATCATTTTATCATAGTAAAACTCATTGAAAAGAATAGAGTATTATAAGATTATTATCATCATGAAACCAAACCATTAATAAAAATAATAGTAATGGTATACATGGATCTTATCCCTAGGGATTCATAAGTAACATCAAAGGATTTCATCTTAGATGGAATTTCTTTTGTTGAAAAATCACTTGGAAGATTTCTTGAAGAAAATTTCATTTCTTTGAGAGTCACTGTTTTTTAAAATAAAAGTCACCAAAATATTATGTAAATATAGTTTGTTGAAAAAAGAGTTTAAATTATATAAATAAAAATTCAATTAAAATAGTAGTCATGATTTCTGAAAATTTACATTGCTTCCATCAACATTAAGACATGGATTTTATTCACATTTTTTGTAAAACCCACACAAGTTTTTTGGAAAATGAAAAGAATATTATATTAAACATATTTTAGTAAAAAATTAAAAAATGAGTAAAAATTCCTTTAATAAATCATTTTGAGAATCATAAAATCTGATTTTTAAATCCTTTTTAGAAAACACTATTTTAAAAGAAAAAGTGTTTTTGACCGAAGAAAGAAATAAATATAGTTTTTATTAAAAATATAATTTTGAACTATTGAGTAAATTAAAAGAGGAACATGAAGGGAAAAATTTATTATACGAAAAAACTATTGGAGATTAATATTTAAGATATTAATGAGATATAAATAATAATATTCCATCATTAGATGCCTACTAATGATAAAAGTCGATAAACAATGAGATTGTAACATAAAACCCTTTCCATTTTGTTCTCATTGAATCATATTCCCCATGAAATTTTAAAATTAATTGAAACATATAATATACTAATAATAAATATATTCATGATATTATATGTTAAAGGACCAGTATATAGATGTCATAAAAGAAGATATGTAAATAAAATAACATATGCCTTAAAGTAGGGAAATTGGTAAACAAATCCCTTACATTAAATCTCAAAATTCTTCATACACATTAGAACCTTTTGTATAATAAATATATTTTTTATACATATAATTTATAATGATATATATTTATATAATACCATATATTATTTATTTATTAACTTTTATTACATGATTATTATTATTTATTTTTATAGTCAAATTTCAAGAAATAAATAATATTTATGTGTTTTGATTTTTTATTTTTATGGTATTCATAACTTGATAATGATTATAAGGTCTCCAGAATATTATAAATTATATTAATATCACATATATTCAGTATAAATATATTTATATTAATCAATAATATTTTATAATAAATATTAAATACACCATTCGTGGACACGGTAGGCCATACGTATTCATGAAATTTATTTCCATTTTATCAATGGATTGAATGAATGAAAGTTAAAGAATATATTATAATTATATAATCATTATTATTCCACATATATATCTCATATATTAATTAATCCCACCCATATTATTTTTCATGTAATTCATAAACAAATCACATCTCTTCGTCATGTAGTTTTCTGGTGTACACACGGGTGACATTATGATATTCTCATAGAATAGAAATTATGAAGTTATATGTGATATAATTATTAAAAATTTATATTAATATCATAAATATAATATTTAAAAATTTAATCCCACCTTATATATAGTCACCAGAGTTGGTGATTGAAAAAAATTAATATTGGTTCGTGAGAGGGTAGTCCTCTGTACACACAAATGATGAATTTATATCCATTTTTATGGAAGTGGAGATGATTGTAGGTCATTAAATTAACATAAGGTTATTATATAATAATTATTTTTTAATAATTAATGGAGGTGGATGGAGAAATAAAATTGAAATTCTCTAGAAGAACATTAACTCTTATTCAGGCAACCTCCTTCAGTTTTCCCCATTAGACTTCATTAGTTGGATTTATTACAAAAAATAAAGATTGTAGGATTAGATGATGAAATTAATGAATATATTTAGTATGGTATTATCTAAATATATTTTTTTATATTTGATAAGTAGAGGACAATGGGTGGACTTTTATATGTAATGTGATTAGAACACTTGTAATATTTGTAATGAAAAAGGCATACACATATTATTATCATATCAAAAGGCTCAAAAATAGACCATTATTTATATATAGACCCAAAGATTTCAAAATATTTCCATAAAACATGTTTCTAACAAGTTTTGTGTCCTTTGTAGTGCATTTCATTTTTAGTTTAACCCCCAATAATCCAATTTTTACCATAACTGTGATAATGTTTTTTACTATTTTTACTATTTATAATGATCAATAATAAAGTAATAATTTTTTGATAAAATAAATTACTATTATTCCAAATATTTAATAAATTTTACCTAACTCCATTCAAATAGGTGGAAAAATTTAATTTAAAACTTAATTCATAGGTAAATCAAGAAAGCGGTTATCCAAAGAGACAATTTTCAAAAGTTTCAAGGGTTTTTATGTCAAAATTAAAAATATAATTGATTCCAATGAAATAAATTGGATTCAATGGTATTTAATAGATATATTATTTTATTGAAACCCATTTTATGAGATAAAGTATCCTTATAAATTCTATAAATTAAAGGGTCTTTTTCAATAAAATTTTTTAATTTTCACTATTCATAGAATAATTAATCAATTTAAAAAAAATTCCAAAAATAACCATAAGCTAATTTTTTACATGATTATTTAAAAAATATTGTTTTTATCAGATTAATTTATAGACATTTAATAATTAATTTTATTAATTTTCAAAAAATGAAATAATTTTTTTTCTTGAAAATAGTATTATAGAATCATATAATGACTTTAAAGAAAATTAATTATTTTCTTACAAATTTGTTTTATTTATATAAAGACGTTATAATAAATTCTTAAAATTCTAATATTCGTGTTCATGATTATTTTTTTAGTATAATATTCATAATTTTCATGTTAAAATTGAAATGTTAATAGTTTTAGCATGGTTTGTTAAAACTTATGGGTGCATGAATCCTAATATATCAATGATATTTAATTTATTATCAAAAATATAATTCATGAAATGTATCATTATTACATTTTACCCCATATAAAATGAATTTATCCCAAAAAATATCATTACTATGATAAAAATATATTAGGATACATCTATATTATCATATCTTCAATTTCCAACACAGCTTCCTCATAATGGTGGTTACGCTACAGAATATTGACTAGGTGAGTGGTCATGTTTCATATAACATTCTTTGTATGACCCATAATACACACCAGATATTATTTCTCTATGAGGATATGAACTTTGAGTTCAGTACATGTGAAAGAGAATGTATGAACTTCTTTATTAGAGTCACATGGAAAAAATAATGAACATCAGAGAAGTTTGGTTGAAGTTCCAACTTATAGGATACCAAACCAATACGATTAAAATATTAAAAGGGACTAATGTACCCTGGGATTATATTTCACTACTTATCTACTATAATTTCATTATTCCATGGAGAATGTATTAAAAACATTATCACTAACTTCAAATTTTAGATCACATCAATGATTATCTGTATAACTTTTCTTTCAACATTGTACTACCCTTATGTTTGGTGGAATGGACATAACATTCTCTTAAATGTATTCAACTATTTCCTTCCTAATATAATTATTTTTCCAACTACAATCCATCACATTTGATCTTCACACTTTTTTTATATATGTATTTCATAAGTATCCATATGGATACTTGAGTGAAAACTATTATTAGAGGAAACCTAAACTAGAGGAATCTATTGATACCACCACCTATAAATCCATTAGAATATGATCTCAACATATCCTATATTATTTTAATTTTTACATGTGATTGACCACCTAATTGAGGATAATATACATTCTTGAAACTCAACTATGTATCAGGAGCTTGCGAATGACATCTACAAAACATTAAGGTTAACCTCAGATTCCGATACCACATAATTGAATGAGTTATTCCATTGATCATTACCACTAACTTAATGTACAACATGAGGATCTGACCTAGGGAGCAATATTTTCTGATAGTATTGATGTTTTCCCATATTATATTGTGATCCACTACATCTGATGTAGAATTATAACCTTTAGATATTTTGGGGAGTCCAATGAAAAAATTGATGGTGTTGTTTTTCCATTTCCATTCTAGTATGGGTAATTGATTTACAATATCCTTCCACATTTCTATCTCATCCTTAACATACTAATATTCAAATAACCATGTTTAAAACTCCATGATATATCTCCTCATTCCATTTTACAAGAAATACACATTCAAATCTATATACATCTTTTCACTTCCCTGATGAATAGATAATGAAGAAATTGAAGATTTCTATAATATCTCAGTCTTCAAATATGTTAGGGATGGAACACATACATGGTTACTAAGCTTTATCATTCAGTCACAATAAGTGTTAATCTCCCAAAAATTTCTATCATTCATTTTTAGCTCCACATCTTTCTTCTGAAACTCTGTAATATTCACATAGATAGATGGATAAACATTCAATTGAATAAGATATTATATCCACTTCTTTCTGGATTTTAAAATCCAGCCTTTAAAAATCCAGAAATATTATATTTTTTATCCCCATAATGTAATAGTACATATGGTCATTTCGACTCAAATAATGATAACCTTCATCACTTTCCCTTGATGGTAATCTATTGAACATCCCTAATCATTAATCATGTCTGACCATCTCATATGGTTTATATTTTACTCTTTCTATGAGAATATATACATTAAACATTTTTTATCATTATATATATCTCAATTTTCATTATAGTAATAATTTCTCCATAACAATAATGAAAAATGTACCAGAAATAACTCCCAAATAATTTTTTTTGAATTTTCTCCTTAACATTCAATTTTCATAGAGAATTTTCTATAACCATTTCATTATTCATATGAAAACATTAGAATCTATTTATTGATTCGTTACTATAGATTAGAAATCCATCCCTGTTTTTGGGTAATGTAACAAGACTTATGCTGACTAATATTCTCTTTAGTTCATTGGAATTTTCCTTACATTATTATATCCATAAGATCTCAACTCCCATTTAAATTAATATGGTGAATGGATTATATATTTGGGAGAAATTCCAAAAAAAAATTAAAAATATCAAGATAAACCATGAATTCTATAGACCTTAGTCACCATGGTTGGTTTCATACTACATTCAAAAACCTCCAACTTTGATGGATCTAATAAAATCTCATTTCTTTAAATATATATAAGCCAAAAATGAAACATTTTACTTCCAAAATTTAAATTTTGTAAACTTTTTATATAATGTTTCATTATATAGGATATTGAGAACAATTCTCATGGGATATTCATGCTCTCATTTCCTTTTTTTAAAAGAGAAGAGTAGCAACTATCAAGAAAACAAAAACAGAACAAGGTAATCACAGACAACAATATTAATTAAATAAAAAAAATTTGAAAGAGAATTAGTAAGGCCCAATGGCATCACTATAAAATCATAGTGTCTATACCATGAATGAAATGATGTATTGGGAATAACCTCCTTCATGACCCTCAATTAATTATATGAAAGACAAATTTCTATCTTATAAAAGTATTTATCTCTATATAGATGATCAAATAGGTCATCAATATAAAGGATATGACACATTCCATTGGTTTTTTACACGTTCATCTCCGAATAATCAATGATGGGTTATATTGATCCAAATTTATTTTATAAAAAAGAATAGGTGCCCACCAACGTGACAAACATGGATTAATTAATCAATTTTCAATGTTCTCCATGATTTTCTTCGCCAATTCCTAATAATAAATCATAGAAAACCTATATGGAGTTTTTAAAATCATTGAGACACCATGTATGAGTTATATTTCCAACTCACCATAATGATTCAATAGAATACTCGTAAACTATTTTGGAATTAATTACAAAATTACCATACAATATTTATATCTTTTATGGTGTGTCTATTTCCAACCATCTGAAAAACTCACCCATTTTGAATGGGAATCAATACTCAAACACGTGATGGGATATCCATTGGAAGTTCATTCTTAACATTAAAATGATATATGATAATAAGTCAGTTTAGAATATTTAATGTTAATTCCATTAATAAAATTATTATTGAATTTATACTTCAAAAACCCAATATATGCCTATGTTAACATCAAAATTAACCAATGAAATAATGACATGATTTACCGACAACACATTCCGACAAATATATATCAAAGAGTAATCATAAATTTGAGTTTCTATCAGTGTACCATTAGGGTTTTCACTAATAATTATAAATCTAATAATTTGGGAGGAATATTGAAACAATAATAAAATTAATCAAATATTAATGATGGGGTAGATCTTGAGTGGAATAGGTCATCATCAGTTATATATTTGATGGATAGGATACCTTTCAACATATTGTTATGTCACCCCTTGTCAAAAATAGTGATCACATGAGATTCCCACCAATCCTTAGTCTAAATAGGTTTATCGTATCAATCATCATCATTAAAATTCATATTTGGTAACTATTTATCATAGATCCCATAATCTATGAATTTTAAATAGTAGACTATGGGTGGTACATTTTGTGAAATATTATTTTTATTATCATCATTAGCCAACTTCATTATATCAATTTGGGAAACAATTTTTGAATAACCATACATCTAAAAATTAAAACATTGATATCCTTAACAAAAAAATTCCACCATTTTCCTTCTAAACATATAGAATATTGGGAATTTAATATTTATATTTATTTGGTTTTTAGAGTTTCATTTGAACAACATGTTCATTTTCTTATCAGATCCATGAGATTGATGTGTAACTAATTTTATTTCCCACCATGAGGTCACATCAAACAATTTATTCATTTATACTAATGTCCCTTATGAATAAATACCATCAAGGACTGGGTTTTATTCCACTGAAGAATCAATCAAACATATATTCAAATTGGATGACAATGCTATAATAATGCCTCCAAACTCTTATAAAATTTGTGTCATAAGCACCAATAGATTAGTCATCTAACATTTATAGCTCAAGGAATCAATACACTCTTTTTTTAAGGTAAAATGGATGTAATTATTAGAAAATAATATTTTAAACACATCCCAATCTATAGAGTCAATTTTATCCTGTTACTGTGTATTCTTTATGAGATTTTATCATTGATCTAATTATACATCCAAAAAATAGACATAAAATATTTCTTTTTCATATTATAACCACTGGAAAATAAAAAATATATTTTTAGTAGTATTTTATAATTGTTAATTAATGTTAGAATTAGTGTAATCACTTAATTATGGTTGTTGTTTCCACATAAAGGCCATAATATAATGTTTTTTCCACCCTTTTGGGTTTGGACGTTCAACATCATTCATAGATTAAGAATGTTTTTTTGAATATATAAATGATATTTTTAATTCCATATCTCTTATTTTTTCTTACTCATGAATAAAAGCATTTCATTTTCAAAACAAAATCATCATTAAAACATTATATTTAGGTTCTATACATTTACTAGAAATAAAAATCGAAGCATAAGAAAAAACAATCACTGTAGGGAACAATATAATCAAGAAATTCACTTATAAGATGTATAAATCATGAAAGATTATTTTTAATCAATGACACATTAGGTTTATAATATGTCATTCATACTCCTCATTTACTTAAATCAATAATAATGGTTCATAAATATTTTTTCTAATTTCCAAAGCATTGCACAAGAGATTATCAAATAAGATTTGTACGAAGGCTCGTTATCATGCATAAGGTGATGATTGAGTCCACGAGTTATTAATCATATATACTGATTTTTAAGATCCACATCCACTATTTTTATTCATACATGGATGTATATCCTTGGAATATACTCCCACTATCATTTAATAAAATTCTAGTACATTTACATTTACTTTGACTCATCTTTAGACTTGTCCTTGGACATATCCTTTGAAATACCCTTGGAGTTCTCAATAATATTTTTACATCACAGTTTCCAAAGGTATGATGATCATATCCATTGATAGAAAATTTAATGAACCAAACTAATCAAACATAGATATAATATATTGTTAGATTAATATTTATTACATTACAAAAACACATGCTTGAGGATCCTAATGGTAAAATACCTTTGGAAACACAAACACATAAGAAAGTGGCCTATATGTGAGGTGCACCATCTCCCATAATATCTTTCATTAATAATACCCTTCTTATAAATTTCATACATAATACCTTAATTCATAACCTTGGAAAACGAAACACAAGAAAGGTTGAAATTAGATTCATAGTAAAGGTAAACCAAGTATATGTCAATATATTATAAGAATAAGGGTATGTTAACGTTGAAATGCTATTTAAAATCCATTCAATGCATACCATAGACCATAAAAATGAGTCGTATAATAAATATTGGATGTTTATAAGACACAAATCATAATAGAATCAATAAACAAGAACCATGAGAGTATAAAATTAGAATAATACTTAGATATGTGGAATAAAATAAATCATAAAAAATTATTTCCTTAATAGTTGAAGGCTCATTGTAAGTAAAATCATTACGGATCAGGTTAACTCCCCAAACTATCATATTATAAAATGTTCACTCCCAATTATATAATAGAGGATAAAGTCCAATACTGAACTAGATTTACTCCCAATTATAGTCCAATTAATCTAATGATATATCAATATTTACCCAATGAATTGGCTAGAGATATATTTCCCTTCTATTACATAATGAAAATCATACATATATGCGTCACAAGATCATAAAACATTAATCTTATCAGAACCTATGAAATGAAATGTAATTATAAAAATTTCATCATAACATAACATATTGAAACTAAATATTTTTCATCAAATCTCATCATTTCATCAAAGAATAACCCAAGGAATAATAATTAGGGTTAATAATCATTTTATAACGATAAAATATGTAGAGGAGAAATAGGTTTCATAAACATCTTTAAATCATAAAAATTAACCAATTAAGGAATGAATAATAGTGGTATAGATGGATCATTTCCTCATTAATCTGTAAGTAACATAAAATTATGCCATTTTATATGGAAAATTATATTAAATGAAAAGTTACTAAGAAGGTTTATCAAGGAAAATATCATTTCATTGGAATTATCTTTTTTTAAAGTAAAAATTCATAAAATGTTTTTGATATACTTTTATTTGAAAATAACTATGAAAAACATTAAAGTAATGTTAAAGTAAAAAAATTTCATGAATTTGGTAAATATTTATTCATGATGTACAAATTAAAATAAATAAACCATTCACAATTTTTTGTAAAAACCAAATGGTCCTTTTTTGGAAAATGACATGAATATTTTTTTTATTTTTTAAAATTTAAACATGTGTAAAAATATCTTTAATAAATTATTAATATAATGTTAAAATCTTTTTTAATTAATTTTTATAAATAATTATTATAAAATAAAATGTTTTTATCTGAAGAGAGAAATAAATAAGGTTTTTTCGTATAAAAAATCATTTCAAACTCTTGAGTAAATATTAAGTGGAAAATGATGTAAAAATCAAACTTTCAATAAATTTCTACTGTAGTAGAATATAAATGAGTCTATTGAAATATGAATCATAATATTTAATTATTAGAAGCATAATCATTAGAAATCCTGGTAAATGATGAGATTGTAACAAAAACCATTACTACATTGGTATTATTTAATAATAAGACTTATAAAATAATTAAAATAAATGATACATATAATATCATGATAATTATTATATTCATGATATTACTTGTCAACAGGGCTTTATATTCATCTCATGAGTAATATAGGTGAATAACATAATATATTTATCAAAGAAAAAAAATTGAGATAAAAATCTCTTACCTTATGTCTCAAACTTCCTTTTTTAACATTCAAAAATAAGAAATAAAAAATATAAGTTTATAATAAATATATAAAATTAATATATATATATTTAATAAAACTTTTATTATTTACATATTTCCTTTTAATACATGTTTATAAAAAATTATATGTTAATGTTTTCTTCCGAGAAATAACTACATTGTTTTTTATGGATGATTAGATTTTTTTTCATTCTATTATTGTTTTTCCATCAAATAGATAATTATAAACAAGATATTAATAATATATATACTCATTATATTTGTTTTAGACTAATCTATAATAGTTATAGATATAAAATGGAATACACCGTCCATAGAGATAGTTGGTCATTTGTACAAATGAGAATTGTTTCCAATTTCTTATAGAATTTATATATAGAATGGTAAATTATATAATATCATTAATGAATCATTGTTATCTCATATATGTAAAAAATATATTCATTAAACCCCTTCTTATTATCTTTTATGTAAATCATCAATGAATCACATCATTTTGTGAGGTAGTAGACCACCGTACACACAATCCACATTACCCTATTCCCTGATAGCTAAAAGTATTAAGAAATATGAAATAGAATAATTAAAAATGTTTTATAATATCATAAATATAATATAAAAAAATTTAATACATCATCATATCCAAAATAGAGAGGTTCTAAGGTAAAATTAATAACATTAACTTGCAAGGAGGTAGTCTATCATACACATGAATGATGATTTCATATCTCATTTTAAAAAGGTATAGATTTATGGAGTTAATTAACATAAAATTAAAAACATGTCATTTTATTAATTGTAATTATTATTTTTATTTAATTGTATTTTCATTATAATTAATGTTGGTGTATGATGAAATAAATTAAAAATGCTTATTTTAGAATGTCACTTATTCATTTTGAAACCTCATTAGGTTTGCATAAAAAAACATATTAAGAGAGCTTTTTGAAAAA
Organism: Viscum album; assembly: GCA_963277665.1. NCBI lineage: Eukaryota > Viridiplantae > Streptophyta > Magnoliopsida > Santalales > Viscaceae > Viscum > Viscum album. The sequence goes on along the minus strand of OY728139.1, from coordinate 460,264,289 downwards.
GAAAATAACAATTATAGGATTTTATAAGGTAATTAGAAATATTTTTAATCTGGTATTGTGTTATTTAAAAGGTTTTTTAGTGTTAATATGGGAGGATAAGGGGTAACCTTTTATAAGTGTGGTGAGATTAAAACATGTAATTCTTGGAAGGAAGTAGGTGTACACATGTATTTCACATGCCATAAAATTAAGAAATATAACATTATATATTATAATAGATGATAATTTTTAAATATGGGTTCAAAAAGTTTTGTTTTAAATGATTGGAATCATATTTATGAGATATTTTTTAGTTTAACCCCTAATAAACCCATTTGTATCTTTTCCGTGATAAATAGTTTGTATAATTTTTACTATTTGGTATGGTAAAATAATAAATTTAAATTTATTGTTAATATATATTTTTTTCAACCTAAATATTTAATCCATTTAACAAAATTCTATTCTATGAAATGAAAATTTTAAATTTAATGTAAACCTAGAGAAGTTACGAGAAATTAGTTTTCCAATGATAAAATGTTCCATAGTTTATAAATTTTTTTATCAAAATTTAATGTGAATTTTATTAAATTGATCTAAATTTTACTAATTTATATATGATTTAAATATTTTCTTACTTAAAAACACATTTATAAATATAATAAAACCTTATAAATGCATTAAATGAAAAGGAAGATTCAATAAATAACAACACTTTTCACTAATCTTCAATAAATTAATATTAATAGGGAAATCTAAAAAATTCACCCTAATATAATTTTGACATGTTGACATTGAAAATTTAATTTTTTTTATCAAATTAATTTTCTAAAAGTGTCAGAAATTAATTTCTAATTTGTTTAAAAAAATAATTTTTTAGAAAATATTATTTTCAAAACATATAATGTATTTAACAAAATATAATTATTTTTTAGTGATATGTTTTATTTATAAAAAACCAAAATACATAATATTTAAATTTATTATTTTCCTTTTCATTCCTCCAATTTTAATGGCTAGGAAATAACATTCTTTATGAAACAATAATACTAATAGTTTATGATAGTTCATTAGTAATTTGTTTTTCATTCGATAAAAGACCTCTGATAAATTTAATTTCATTAGAAAAAATATTTCATAATATTATAGGGTGTTACAATAATATAATATTTTTATATTATCTAATATTTAAGTATTATCCTGTATTTAGTTATAAGGAATAATGGTTTCAAGATGCAAACCATTCATAGCTTCATTTTTTTTCAGGTTTCAACCAAATACTAAAATAAAAAATGTTATGATAATATACAATATATAGATATGAAAACATCAATCCAAAGATGTCTTATAATATAAAACAATCTTCTTAACATATGAATCATTCTATTTATAGAATTACTATCTTTTTTTCATCCATAATCACCCATTTTCATTTTCTTATTAGGTTCTATATCCCAATTAGATAATATCATAATCAATTCATTTATAATAGTTCAGAAAAAAATAATCATTAACATTTGATTATCCCTTAGGAGTTTTAGTCTAGATGTGAAGTGAGTTCTCTATGTATTAAACTATTAAATGATGGAGTTAATACTCAATCCACCTGTTTTTGGATTATTACCCCTAGGAATTGTTTTGTCAGAGATGAAACCAAATTTTAATATCTGGACTCATATATGATTACAAAGAAAAAAAAAATAGATTTTATTTATTAATGAAATTATCATATAAAATTAATGATCTCTTATATTTAATGCAGATGTTGTCACAAAAATTTACTTATATTATTAAAAAATAACTATCTAATCCCAAAAAACCATTGATCTTTCCTTTGATATGAAATGCGGTTCCCCAGACCTATAGTCATGGGACTGGTGCTAAAAACACATACTTATAAAAATTATAATTCATACAAATTGATATTGTTCAATACTGGTTTGAAAAAATTTGACATTAGTATAACATCTTATAGTAATCTAAAATAAATTAGACAACCTTTTTAGTGTCCATAAAGACTGATTACATATGAAAAATATTTTATAAAACATCTAAACATTTCATTATATTAGAACAATACTGAACTTCCATCTAGACTTCCTACAGGTCACCATCCTCATTATAACCTAGTGAAAGAAAAAAATGGGTGACATGAAATGATTTTTAAGTGTAAAAATAAAGGACAACATTCAAATATTTAACATGATTATAATATGAGAAAATGGTTATAACCAAGATAAATAAGAATATAATATTAAAATTTATAGATCATAATAACTGATTCAAGTAATTTGATAAGTAATAATTTATGACAAGATTCTAGAGAGTGTGTAAATATGGGACAGAAATCATGTGCATGAGAGTATTACATAGTCATGAGAAAAAAAATTATATAGTGGACAAAAAATTGGCCAAGGGAAACATCACATTCATGAGACACACACATTCACCTATTCCTTTAAAGAAAAAAAATTATACTCATGTGTACATCACCTTAAAGAGTCACCCATTTCCACAAAACTCTGTGAAGAAATAAATTTGACAATAATATTTTTTTTGTGTTATTTATAATTGTAACCATTGACTAAGAGGATTATATAAGACCCCAACTATCATTCATCCATAAAAAGGTGTTCCTATTGAAATCAATTATTCATGAAATCATAAATAACTCTTTGAATGAAAATGGTTTTCATGTCCTCTTTAAATATAATCATATAAAGATATTCTTCTGAATTCTATGATTAATAAAAAATGATAAACCCATTGAAAATAATTGGGTTTTTAATGATATTTTTCAAATTTCTATGTTAATACCCTTTAATCATGAATATAAATAATTTTTTATTTAAATTTTATAGATATCTAATATGAAGTTGACTCAATAATTTACCAAAACAAATTGATGTATGAAATCACTGTGAACACCCATAAATCAATGGAATAAAAAATATGTTATGAGGGAGGATGGGAATTAGAAGAAAAATAATGGTTATAAAATAAATATTAATAGGCTTGAAAAATTAAATGATGGGTCATTTCATTTATAGTTATTGAAGGATTATTTTTTAAAAAAAATTGGTTTCTAATTAACAACTGTATTAATAATTCTAATTTAAAAATAATTGAATTTTACCTAGAAAGACATGATGAAAACGACCCTTTTACTATGATAATTATTATAAATGAAAATCATATAATAATAGAAAAATATTTTATTTTTTAAAACAATGAATCATATGAATCAATATTAGAAATTATTGGAATTCTATTCTTGTAAAATCACTTTATAAATAAGTTCATGTTATTATTTTTGGAAAAACATTATATGAGACATCATCATGAGTTTGTTTTGAAAATAAATTTTCAAAAATGGTTGGAATGAATAAATTTTGGGTATATTAAATTATTAAATTTTAATAAAATTCCAATAATCTCATCTAAATTTTTATATAAATGTTTTTGAAGGAAAATATAAATATGAAGAAAATAAATATATCCACAACATGTAAACCATTTCAGTATCTTGAAACACCTTTATTGAAAACCCATATAAAAAATAGGGAAATAAAATTTCTAAATGAAGAGTGGTGATGAGAAGTAAGATTTTTAAATTAATTATAACTTACCTAAGATCCCAGTAGAGTGGAAACCTTATTCATAAAGGTAAATATATAAATGGGAGAAAAGGTTCATTGGTTAGAATGAGATTGATTCTTACCAATGATATCCTTCTATTTTAGAAAAAAATTTATCAGAGTTGTATATTTATGATTAAAATTATAAAATAAATTATTTATGAGATATTTTTTTAATAAATGTTATTTATTTGAAATATTGTGTATCAACACTCAAGATTTTAATGTAATGTGCCATGAAAAACGGTGTTGGATTATACATAAAAATGGATTTCATCACATATGTGGGATTAATTTTAAATTTAAATTTCCAACTTATGTGAATATAATTAAGAAAAAAATGATCCCATATTTTCACTAATATTAATTTATATTACCTAATAAATTTAAATTAATTTTTGACCAAAATGAATTGTAAACACATTAAAAACTATTTTCCATGGTTAAATTAAATATGGGTTTATGAGGGGTTAACAAAAAATGGTAAGAGTTAATGATAACAAAAAACAATTCAAACTCCATTGTTATGGATGCATATAGGTAATATCACTTCTATTATATTGAATAATACATTATTTGGACATTTTTAATTGAATGAAATGTTAGTGGATTTCTAACATTCAAAATAATACAAGTGTTCCAATCACATTACATTTAAAAGGGATCCCCTTCTCCTACCCTCTTTTTACCAGTAAACTATTTTTATTAGGAAAAGTCTTACCCAAATAACATTTTAACCGCCATATTTTCATCTTATAAAAAATATTCTAGATATAAATCCATCCTATAAAGGATTTTTTTTGAAAACCTAAAGATGTTACCCGAAGAAGATGTAACATTCATCAATGATCGTTTTTGTTTTATGTCACCCTCAAGATCACCCAATTTATATTAAAACATTATGATTTGATAATAATCGTATATTATATAAAAATAAATGTTTATATTTTTATGATATGACCTACAACTATCTCTATATCCATTAAATGGGTTACAAAATCATCGTCCGAGTGTACATAAGACTACTGCCTCATGAACCGATGCAATTTATTTTTCTACTATGAACTCTCATGGTTTTAAATAATGGTTGATTTTTTTTATATTTCATAATTATGAAATTATTATGAATAAGGAATTATTATACCATACATAGGTTCATTATTTCTATTTTTGTGATTAAGATAACATTGCATGTGTCTATGGCACACTACCACCTCATAATGAGATGCAATTCATTCACACATTACATAAAAGGTAACAGGGTTGGGCTTCAAGAAAATATATAACAAATAATAAATAAAAAATGGATATATAATGATAATATATCATTTATCATTATTTATTTAAATCTAGAAATATATCAGAAACAATTTTCATGTGTTGTTCCGACCTACCATATCCTTGAAAAGTGGATTTGAATATATATATATATATATTTGTATCTTTTATAGTTTAAAATAAATAAATAAATAATGAATATACTTATGATATTTATATCATGTTTCAAATCATTGATTTGTTGGAACCATGATCAATGTAAGAGGACCAAAAATAACAAGTCAAAGCCTATATGAAAAACAATGCTGTTATTACCTGAAATGTAAATTTAAGATGAAAGTTTAATAAACGGGAAATATAAGGTCATAAGAAAACAATATTTGGTTTAAAAAATATAAATATTTATCTATAATATATTTATAATAATATTATATTTATTATAATTTAGATTTTATTGTGTACAATATAATTAATACTTGAGGTAAGGAGATTTATATTCTGTTGTTTATTTCAAGGAGACATGAATATTCACCACTTGTTTCTCTTATGTTCTCTATATACCAACCCTTTGAAATTTATTTTCATTAATCTCATTATTTTTATGGAAATTAATGTTTCATTTAATTTTTTTTATTTTGGATTATGATTATAGTGTCCCTACTATTTTACACATATAATTATATAATTTAAATCACCATTAACCATCCTCAAATGGCCTGAAGGCCTTATTTATTTTATTTTATTATGGATAATCCCCCTTTTAAGGGTTGAAGGGGAACACGTACATGACCTATAGGCTAAAGTCACAAGGCCCGAATTTACATGTAATACATGACCCGAAGGCCGAGAGGCATACCATACCCAATACATGACCTGTATGCCCAACCCACTAGAACTGCCCCTCCCTAGCTTCTGCATCATTGATCGCTTAGATCCTCCCCTTGATTTGCTGATCAACTAGCACTGCGCCAAGAAAAGCTGCACAATGCCTGGTCCAGATGGTGGTTTCCATACCCTCTCATTCTTCAAATCTGGTTAGCTCTGCCTCTGCTGACTGCAATTCTTGTTTCTCAGATCCACTTATTGGTCCTAATCTATGTTAATTGTGCTAATCAATGTTCTCAATGGCCTGAAGGATCTGTATACTAAATGCCTTTTGATGTCTCTAAGGCCCTTGAGACCCATAGGCCTAAACGGGTGGCCGGAAGGCCCAAATCGGTTGAATAGTTCTGGCTGCTATAGTACCGAACAATAACTGCTACACTATTGCTACAGTCCCTAGAAATTTACCTCTACATGGATTTGAACTTGGGTCTCTTGTATGCCAATAAGGAGCCCTTACCACTTGGGTATGGTCTGGTTGGCTGCATAATTGAACATAAAATTATAAGATAATGATCTTAATTTCTAGTTTCATTGTTTAATTATGTTCATAGAACTGAAAACACATAATTAGAATAAACAATACCACTTTAATAATCCATAAAGAGTTCCTAACTTCTATTTAGATCTTATATCATAATTGGATAACCATGGGAATACAAGAATAACATGGATTACCTAAAAAACCAAGTAAGTGTAAAAACATAAGAATAAAGAAAACAAAATGGGTAAGAATATATAAAATTATGAAATAAAAGGAATGGAACATTAATAAACATAATGTAGAATATCACGTAGAACATGGAGATAGATAATCATTGAATCATAGGAATGTGGAAATAACACACAACATTAAATACGAATGATTCATGGCTAACTACCATGGCCATTGGCCATAGTTCCATAATAGAATCAGGTTAGCCCCTATCCCAACATGATGTCTCATTGGAATAAATAATACCCAATGTATTTTTGTGATATTTGGATTCACCCATCAGAACATGTTCATGAATATGTGTGTCATATGAAGATTCAAGCATAAGGTTTACCCATGGAATGAATCGGGTATCACAATCATGTCCCAAGGCATAAAAAAGAAATATAATAATGTTGTCCATTAAGGACTGGTTTTAAATCATATATGGAAAATAATATTATAAAAGATACATATATCAAGACAATTTATGTCAAAATAAAGTGAATATAGGTAAGAAGAATGTTTTCATGATATTAGAAATGAACCATTTTATTGTGGAGTAATAAAACTGTTAAAGAGCTTTTAATGATGAAATGAATTTTTTTTATAAAACCTTAAATTATCCAAGGGGAATTTTCATGTTAAAATGTGTGATTTTATAAATATGATGGTGGATTAAAACAAATTATGGGGTGAACTTAAAAATGGGTGAGAAGTAAGGAAGTTCCCTTTAATTGGGATTACCTATTGGGATGATTTGAGAAGGGAATGTTTTTAAAATGTTTATTTACCTATAAAATTAGGAGGAGATGATCTTGATACATGATTTTGGAAGATATTTAAATAATATAGAATAAATATATATATAAATTATTTAAATTGCTGTAAAGGGAGAGAATGGGAAACCTAAAGAAAAAAATGGGGTTCAGAAATAATCTCTTACATTATCATCGAAAGTTTTCGGCACTTGAACTTAATATACTAGATAATGAAATTAAAAATAATAATTAATAAAATAATAACATTTCATACCCTTATATGATTTATTATAATTTTATTATATCCATTTATGTCATTTTCGATGCGTTATAATATACAATTTTATTATTCTAGAGTTTTCGTTAACATAGTTTTCATCGTTGGTTCACTAGTATAAATGTATGAAATATCATGTAAATTAGTAATAGATATCTAGAATTGAAGTTATATGATATTAAGGAACATACATAAGATAAGATGGAAATAGAATTCATCTAGTTATTTTTGGGTGAGTATGAATCATTAGATAATATGTTAATGAATTGTTTTAGAATATTTTTGTAGGTTTACCAACATCACAAACTAGTTTTGTTTCATTATTCATTGATGTGTGTAAAAGATAGATTAATAACTTAAAAAGGGTTATTATATAAAATTTAAAATATATAAAAACCATTATAATGGTTTTATTTCTATCATTAAATTCCATAAATGTAATTCAGAACTTTTCATCCCCAAAGGTGATATATCTACACCTCAGAGATGATAATTTTATTTTTTAGAATAAAAGAAAAAAGTGAAGAGAATTGATCGTATATTTTACAATAAAATAATAAAATAAAATTCTATAAAAGATATTATAGTTATCATTAATGTTTGGGCTTAGAAGGTGTGGAGATTATAATAAAATATATGATAGTGGAATGAAAATAAATAATGAAAAAGTTGATTTTTCCTCTTAGATATTTCTCCTTGAGATCCTCTACAGAATAATTTTTTAAATTAATATTTTAAAGTCTATGTGTAAACCCTAAAAATTTCAGAAATAAAAACTATTAACAGGAAAGTCATCCCAGATAAACACCACAAGAAACACCCCTCCCCGCCGACACCTTCATTATTTAATGACTCTACCACCACAAGCCTGCATGGCAAGATGTCCTGTGTAGGGTTGCACGGTCTTGGTACCGATGAAGAAATCCATACCCTCTCATTCATCCTAATAATGATGGAAAATCTCTTGTGACAGATTCCTTCACTAAAACCATATCTGAACCCACTCCTTATATATTTTCTTCAAGATTTCACATTCCAGAATTAAAAAATCACTAAAGATGAATCATGTTATTGCAAACCACGATGATCTGTGCATGAGAAGACATTAAAATAAAAATTAAAAAATAGAAGGATAGAGACATTGGGATCCAACAGAGACAAGGCCACCACTAGATGCAAATAGTCACTCACCTTAAAATCCCAAACAACTATGAAGACTACCAATTAGATTACCCTTAGAGAGAGTGGCTGTATCATGGAGCAACTGAAGATGAACTCACAACCAAAGATATTGATGAAGCGTATCTCCATGACATCCTAATGTCAAATACCATTATTCCATAGAAGGAATCATCTCTATCTATCAAACATCAAACAATACATCCCCAAAAAATCTAAAGTCATCCAAAAAATGGGATGAACAAATGAAAATAAGGTCCCATAAAGAAACACTTCTCTTAAAAAAAAATTTCCACTCAAACACACAATCACAAAACCACTAAGTAGAGAACCACAACAAAAAAGTTGGGATGGGAGAGGTAATCTAGAATTTCAGAGTAGTATTGAGTATTCTAAATCTTGGAAGAGGTCTATCTATTCCTTCAAGAACCCAAAAAAATGAACCAACACACCCGAAATCAACTTTAAAATCCAAAAAAAGTAAAATAAAAAAAAATTTCCAACGAATCATAGAAATAAATATCAAAACAAACACTATCCATCACCAGAGTCATAAAAATAAATATAACGCTCACAAAAATAGATGCTAAGATTAGAGAATCCACCATTAGATCTAAAACTGAAGCCTTCGAAGTAGAACCACTTAAGAAGTACCACCTGAGAAGGGAGATGAATGGAACAAGAACATACTACAATGCATAAGATATTCACGCTGGTTGATGCAGAAAAAAATCATTATCTGACATACATGTTACTCGATGCCCAAAAAGACCGAAAATCAAGCTGTTAATGTGATGGAGGAATCCCAACATCACAAAAATAAAACCCAAAAATATGAAGTTATGCCATAGTATAAGATAATCCCATTGAATTGGAAGAGTTATAAAACTGCTACAGAAGTGTCATAGAAATACCCCCTTAAATAATAATGAAACCCTCGAATGGAGATGTGAGGTCGTAGTGACAAGAGAGAGTCTTGGCTGAAGTCGTGGCCCTACTTGAGATACCCCTTAGGGAAATTGGTTTTGTCCTTTTATAGATAGAATATCCCATTGGACGTGGGGAAGATACTTTGGGAGATGATTGTGAATATGTTTGGAATGCTTTTAGGCTTATGATGTGTGAAATGAAGTGGTGGCATGGGGTGGTTTTTATAGTTGATGAGGGGGTATTTTTTGATTATTTACTAATATGTTTATTATGTTTGTTCAAGAAAATTAAGTTTGTTGATTATTTTCACTAAATATAGTAATTAGTGAATGTGATTTCTAAAAAGGTGCGATTACATCAACCTTAATTCAACTATGATTCAATAATTCATGTATTTAACTAATAATGTAAATTACCATATTTCACTTCTTAGAAAAAATTAACTATTTTAGGGGAAAAATGCGCCCTTATTATTTTTTGATGTGTAGAATTAAAAAATGAACTCCATTTTATGAAACTAAATTTTAAAATATGAGAAATTTAATTTTTAATTAAAATAATCATTTATTCTATAAAAAGATATTTTAAATTTATAACCAATTTTAATATACTTGGTAATTTAATTGAGGTCTCATAAAATTATCTTACAATTATAAGAAAACACAATATTAATTTTTGAATCTATTTATGAAGATAAATTTTTTCAAAAACAATTATATTCCTTAAAAAATATTAAATAAACATTTATGTTACACAAAAATACAATAATATAATTTATCATTTTCTAAACATGTACTTACTTGTACAATGATAAATTATTTCATTTTTTATTTATAAGATAACTAAATCATATTTATACTTTCATCGATAATGTTACTATTCTATTGGCTGGTTTATTTTTCATAAGTTTCATATTACTATTCCAATGGCCATGTTATTATTCCATTGGTATAGGTCCCTTAAATTCTGAAAGAGATTCTTATTTCAATTATTATACCTTTATAAAGTTTTCTTTGTTTTCAGGATGTGATTCTATGTCATATATACAGTGTGAAATAATTATAAGAAGGGCAACTTAACAAATAATGTTTTGGGTTGGTACACTCTCCCACCTTATGAAAGTTTACCCTCAATGTTGTTTTACAAACTATGGGGAAAACATGTGACTATTCTTCTACTTCATCTCTTCCTATAGTTACCATGTTTCCTCTTCATTCATTTGGATCTACCATAGTACATGGACCATATGAGTGGTATGGTTGCATATAAATTTATCTATTTGATCCAACATTATCACTCTCTACTAATCTTAATAGAGATCATTCTCCAAATTGTACCACCTCTGAATTCATTACATGTGATGGATCTATAATGTACTTACTCAAACGGTATACATGGAATAAATCATGTACTTGATACTTGGTAGTTAGAAGTTATAGATGATATTCCTCATCTATGACATGATCATGAATATCTATGGGGATGATTTACCTAGGACTTAGCTTTAATTTCTTCCCGTATCTCATTATCCTCTTCCATGGAGACATGCAAAGGAATACCTTGTGTCCAACCTTAAACTACAAGTCCATTGAAATTGTTTACATAGCTCATATATCAAATTTTGGATTACTTAATATGATTATAAAGGGTTTTCATATTTTAGACCATTTAATCAACCATTATAGGTTCTAACATCATAAGTTCCCCAAATTCATCCCATTATTCTTGTGTTCAATATGCTTTCCCATAACAGGATACATATGGAGCCATTTGGAAGCTCGAGTAGAAACTATTTTTTTATGATAAATCAACCAAAGAAAGTTTTTTTCCCATATTACTTTGATGTTCATAGAAATTTATCTAATTATATATTCTAGTGTGTTAATATTCCATTTATATAGACTTCCAGTTTGAATATGATAATATGCACTGAAGTTTTACTCAATATTTAGAGAATGATAGACAATTTTCTAGAACCTGGAGGTGAATCATGATTCCTGATCATATAAAATTGATAGGGGAAAACCATGCATCCCTACCACTTCTCTAGTGTATATATGAGAATGTTTATCTAGTGATATTTTCAATTAAATTCCGATAATGTGATTTATCTTTGTAATATGATCCAAAAAACCCTATAAGATTGTTTCCTGTAGATGTATTTTATAGTAGGGTGACAAAGTCCATGTTGATGTATTTCAATTTCCATATTAGTATGGGTAATGGTTGCATCACCACTATATACTTTTTTCCTTTCAACTATCTCTTTCTATCATTCATGGATCTTTTATGTATACTTATTGGTCTTTTTTCATATTTCCCCACTAATAGTTCTCTTAGAGATCTCGAGACATCTTTTTTCTAACTTGGATAAAAGAGATGATAGAGATATATGACTCATTCCGAATATATTTCTTTATCCATCAATTTAATGGTATACACAGTAATTTCCCAAATATGACAAATCATTCCTCATCAACTTTTAATTCTGAGGATTTCTATTTTTTATTACTTCCACCTTTTTTTTAATTTCCTCATAATTTTATTGACCATCATTAATTTTCTCGAGAAGGGATTGTTAAAAAATGAGTTGATAAATGATAGATTATTTTCCTTACATATCAATTCCCATTTCTATACTTTATAGGTCTAATATTTTTTGATCCTTCTCAATTTTCAATACTGAAATCGTTGTAGGAAATTTTCTACTTAGAGCATCCACCATTTTATTTCACTTACCAGGATGGTAGTGGATTTAATAGCAGTAATATTTAATGAGATATACCAATATTGGATCACTCGTATTAATCTCCATATATGGGAATATATATTTTATAATCTTATGCTTAGTATATATCTCAAACACCTCACCATATAGATAATGCCTCTAGTTTTTCAACATAAAGGTCATAACTTTCGACTCTAGATAATGCCAGGAAAGTTTTACTGATGAATTTTAAACTACATTATAGCGTAGGCTACTAATTTATTGTTTTTAATATGTAAAAAATCTAATAAATTTTTTGATGCATCATTTTACACTGCAAATAGTTCCCCACTTGTCAGTAGTGTGGGAACTAATGCAGTGATATGCCTCTTTTTCAACTCTTTGAAGTAGTCTTCAAATTCACTGTTCCAGAAAAACATTAATACCTTTTGTGGCATCTTGGATATTGGGATTTATTATCATGACATGTTTTTCAAAAATCATTGATAATACCTAGTTTTCACAAGGATTTTATGGATATCTATTATAGATGTTTTCAGAGTCCACTCTTCTATTACATTTGTCTTGCAATATTCCACAGAGATTGTTTTTTATAGTGATAACATGTCCAATGAATGATAATTACTACATATATAACGATCATTTACAAAAAAATTTATAATGTTTTTCCATTCACAATGTCTTCTACATAGTATTCAAATTGTCAACATAATCCTCGTCACTATTTGAGCTTAACAGAATATCTACAATAAATACTAGCATAATGTTTTCATGATAATCTCTAAAGACTCTATTCAGTAAGTCCATTTAATTTTTTGGAGATTTATCTATTCTGAAGTGAATAACTATAATCTCACAGTGACTATATGTTTTTTGAAAGAATGTCTTTGGAATTTCTTCCGTACTAACCATTAATTGGTGATATCTCGATCGCAGGTCCACGTTAAACAATTAATTGGCACCACATAGTTGATCGAATAATTCAAGTATCTATAGTATGTGATAATTTTTTTATCATGATTTTATTGAGCTAATGATAATCAATTTATAGGTGCATTGGTCTATCCTTTTTTTTACGAAGAGTACTAGCACACCCCATAGTGAACCACTCATGTGTATAAAACGGTTATCCATAATACCTTGTAACAACTTCTTCAATGCCTCTAGATAAATGGTGACCATTCTATAATGATTCTTTTATATAGGTAGAGGTCTAGGTGTATATTAAATTAATAACTAAACCAATCAATCAGGAGGAAGACTATGAAATTCTTCAGGGAACACATCATTATAGTACATCAAAATGTGCAAGTCTTCGAGCATGATTCTATCCTTTTTCTCAATTAATTGAAAAAGTCACTATTTCACATAAGGCTATAATATCAACAATTGAGCTGATATTTCTAAAAGAGATTAGTCATCCTCCTTAAACATTTATAGATTTGGATTATACCTTGGAATGTGAAGAGTGATCTCCTATTATCAAAATTGGAAGTTGGATTCATATAAGGATATCCAATCCATGACCAATATAGCATCAAAATCCACCAAAATAAGTATGAAATGATTTTCATAGAGGTTTGGTCAACAAAAACACACTGAGGAGGATTTATATACATTAGAATCAATAACTAACTAATTTTTAGTTTTACGAGATAACACAACCTTAAAAAATTATAGTCATTTTTTAATTGTAATAATAAACATGAATGATATTAAAGAATATGTAGAACTAGAATAAAATAAAATATTCACTATTCATCAATAAATAACTATTGTACCTATCACTAAATCATTTTTTATTTCCACCTCAGTATTAGTGATATCATATTTTATTTTTTATATCCTTGGAGGTTTTTGGTATTTATTTCCTCCAAGAAACCTCAGATTATAAAAATGGATTGAATAATACCCATATTTCTTGAATTTGAATCACTGAACTACATGATGAGTTCAGACACAATGAAATGTATTCCATGCACTTCTATACACAATGACTTCAACTGGTCTTTAAAAGTTCATAGAGAAACATTTCATTTTTATGGGGGGTCAATGACAGTAGTGATGGCACTGACCGGATGGTCCGGGACTACAGCCCCACACTATTACCAAGAAGGGGTGTGGGGGTAAAACCCCCACAGTATGGAGCAATACATTTTCTAAGTCCCTAGAGTGGTGCCCATGTACTTGAGTGTAAATACATGAAGACCCCCATGTTAGAGATGAAGACAAGTATAATTTTGGATAAGTCCTCATGGTTTCTCCCTTGTCTAGAAAAATCATCGATGACACACAAGTATACTTGGGCACCCCCCATACAGTGTGCAGCCACTTGTGTACCACAATTCTGCCACACAACCTACTTGCATGCCCAAAATATTTTCGTCCAAGGTCCAATTTTTTCCTATAAATAGACCCCTAGGGTCTTCATTTGTACAGAAAAATTTCCCTAAAGCCCAATCATTTCTTTGGTCTCCATAGTGCTTCACCCAAGTCTTCCTTAACATTAATGGTAGTTTTTCAACACCTTGAGTGTAATATTTAATAGAGATTCATTGGACTTAAGTCCTTTTATTTTTTGAGAAATATAACACTTGTGCGCATAAAGCGCCCAACAACCTTAAATCAGAAACACATGTGTGCCACTTATTCATTTCATTGGAACTTATGCACTCTACTTCCAGGACCACTTGTGAATACTCTTAAAGGCTTGAGCCCTGTCTCACCCCTGAATTACCATACATGTTTTTCATCTCTTCAATGAATATCTGATTACCAAAGTCTACTTCTTCACCCATACATTCACTCCCTTACCTACTAGAGTGCCCCGCTTAGATTCAGTTTCTCTCTTTAGATTCCATGCCATAATTCCTTCCTAAAATACATTCAAATAAAGGCTTATTCTCCCTTGGAACCCTTGTCTGAATGGGATTCAATTGAGACTTCCACCAAAACCTCATGAATTATCAAACCATTGGGAATGGAACATTATTGTGTCTCTTATTTGGGTTTGTATATACACAATCAGAGGTTTCCCAGTTTTGTATTACTATGTGTTTAGGGTTCATGGAGTGTTTGTGGGTTTGTAAATCTATAGTCACATGGACATTTCTCCTAAGAAAAGTTTTTGGAAGTTCTCAGTTTGGATGATGGTTTGGATATTTACCTCTCCCTTCTAAAAGAGATGACCCGGAAACTCAGTTCTTTAGTAGGGAAGGTAAGGTTCACACCAACTTTTCATCCTTTTGAACAAAGGATAAGTCTTGCACCCCTACCAGGATCAATTTTAGGGAAACCATCCTAACATAATCCCATAACCTTATTCCCTTCCTCCTTTCATGGAACCATGTCCAATGTAAATTGAATAGAGGGAAGGTTCGTCACCTCAACCTCTTCCTGGGCCTCCTTTCCATCTTCCACTAGTGGAAGAAGAATTGTGTGAAGTGTCATTATTGAATCTTTCACATCCAATTGTTTCTCACACTAAGAATGAATCCTGGGGGCTTAGAGATTCATGATGATTGCAACATTTAAACAATCATCCATGGTGAATGAACTACGAGAAATCTAATTCTTGTTCAAACTAGGATACGTAGGAAGCTCTTTCAGGGCTCGAGCTCACTGAATATTGTTTTTTGGAATCCAACCCTAATTCGATTAATATAGGAATCCTATTTTGATTGATTCCCCAAACTAGACCTATAATTCATCAAGGCATCCTTTTTATAAAGTAAGGCCAAACTCATTTCCCTCAAAGGATTATACTCTCTTATGAGATTTTTCAAACTATGTGGGCTTAGATTCCTATCCACATGTGATACGTAGGAAGCCTTCATGAGGTTAAAACCAGATATTTCAAAATCAACCCTGTTCTCCTTCAGCCATATTCCCAATATGGTCTAATCAAACAGGGAAACCCATATCCTTTCCAAGTTCATTGGTGGGTTATTATATAAATCCCACACCAAATATTGACTAATCACCTTTCTCTAAGATGTTATTACAAAATGAAATTAAACTTTATGGTTATGTATTTATCACATGACCATAAAAGGTATCATGAGTCCCATTAAGCGACATCAAACTATGAGGGTTCTGATTCCTTTCACAAGGATACGTATGTAAACAATTTAATGGGTACGGTCCCAATATCAAAATAATCCTTCATCTCCAAGGATGAAAATAAATTCCAGAGTTCCATGTTGGGTTGAATAAAAACTAGTATCATCATAATGATGATTAAATGAATATTGAAATAGTATATTTTAGCATACCATTGATGGAGAATGTAAAATACATACAGATATTTCCATTAATGAAGATGCTTGAATGCATACGAATGATTCTAAATTTTACACATGTTAATAAGTGATGGTAAATTCAAAGGGAGAAATTTTCTATGATTTATCAATTAATAAGGAATCATGAAAATATCATAAATTTACAAAGCCACCCCCATAGTAGATAATAATTCCCCCAATAGAGGGTGATGAGTCTGACATCCCATCCTCTCGATGAAGGTAAGTTCCTAAGTATCATAATGTTAAAACATAATGAACACCTGCCTTTGGAAATAAGGACCCCTTTGGATAAAGAACTATTGGAAGTTTCTGGTCCCATGTTTAATTCCAATGGATACTTCCTGGAATAAGATATTCTTAAAATTAAAATACACATTTCAAAGAACTACTAAACCAAAATGGTAAACCCAACGTGAACCCTTAACCTAGTTAATAATCTTACCCACCAATCAGGTCCCTTTCAATTGACAAAGAATGGCCATGAAAAGTAATCAATCACGCATATATTCATCTAACAGAGGTCACATTAATGGATTTTATTATTGTTTCATATTTTCCTCAAAAATCTACTCAGTCCAAAATGGCTTTCTTCATGACGACATCTGCGAACATCCCAATCGCTGCTCAAGCTAGATCTTCATCCACCGGAAGTATGTTATCTCCCACATAGAAACTTTAACACTAGGTTGTGAAAATTTTGGTAAAGGAGTATCGCTAGTATGGTACAATACTGACATTAGAGGTTGCCTGATAGGCCCTCCATGTCAATAATAATCCTCGATCATCTAGACAAAGACGACCGATGATCAAGAAAAAAATGGTGCCAACCACCTTTTTCAATCATTTTGGGTCCTTATCCCCAGAATGAAATAACTAGTCCCTCCCATACTACAAGGAGGTGGATCCATAGGTCAATCAAGACCCTATTTCAAAGATCCATGGGTCCTTCCTGAGGACTCCCAACAACAATCATTTCCAGTAGAATTTCACGGTAGTGAGACCCCAACATGATCGGGGTATTTCCTTTGGACATTCGGCCCGAGTCTCTCAAACCCAAGAATAAAAATCAAACCATCAGGGAAAACATATGGTCAATAGAGAGCATGATATTACAACTTCCTCTTCCAAAGAAGTCCATCAACATAATTTGATGACAATCAACAAGCATGCACATAAACCCATCCGTCCTAATTTTGCTATCCAACAAACCAATATAACAGAAAGCCCCCAATCCCACATGATTAATCAAGTGGAGTACTGTAAACAGGCATATACACCTACTTAAAAGTTGTCAGCAATTCAACAGGCTCTCCTGACTCAATTAAAGAAACTCGTAAAACTAATTTTGCGACAAATGGTAAACTGGAACATTTACATATTTACAATCACCAATTATTACAGCAGTCTCTTCTTCCATTATTGAAGGAAGTACATCAACCATACATTATGAGAAACAACCAGCTGGAACATACACCGGATATCATTAATCAAGCCTACCAACAGTCTCATATGGCACCACTCAGAGAAGTCAGCTGGAAACTATGACAACAAATCTATGGCAGATCCAATTCTCGTCCACCATGCATGAGTACTATCAATACCCACTAACCTAAAAAAGAGGGTAGGGGCAGGCAGATACACATACTCTATATACGGAATGGATTTATTTTCCATTCCATCCAATAAATTCACCAAAAACATCTTATCACTGCTGAAAGCTTTGACACAAATTCTGCCCATATTCATGAAGCATGCTAGCATATTATAGCAACTACTTAAGCAGTACTTGGGGAACTAACACTTATATGTTTCCCCATATATGAGATTACACATCAGAATTCCATCCCATAGAAGATACACACCTATGTTTCAATCCAGTAGGGTCCTGGGGAATACTCCCCCATATCATATGAACAATAATATCGGGATCATAAAGCCTTTATAATTGGAGGTAATCAGTCTATTCCAGTAACCAATCCAATGAAGGAACATACACCATCCCATGATAATCACGTTTTCCAAAATTTGACCCCAACTATGTATAATAGAACATCCATGAAGTAGTCTCATAAATAATTATTGTAAAATCAACAGTCGAACTACTATTTCTATCCTCTTAATGATGGAGTTCGTGAAGTCCTCAGATATTTATCTATTGCAGCTCAAGTTCCTATTATCTCATTACCAACTTATGGGAGTTGTAGAAGAAATTTAGAAGTTATCCATAAGACACTTCATCATGAAGGATTGATTCATGAAAATTTGGTCAATTTAGAGTGATTATTTCCATATTAG
Source organism: Viscum album (assembly GCA_963277665.1). Taxonomy (NCBI): domain Eukaryota; kingdom Viridiplantae; phylum Streptophyta; class Magnoliopsida; order Santalales; family Viscaceae; genus Viscum; species Viscum album. Next base: position 460,245,347 of record OY728139.1, on the reverse strand, counting down.
ATCCATGACAACCCAATTAGAGGCTAGAAGACCAAGAAGCAAGGGGATTCATCCCTTTCTGTAATCCACCATGGTGATCCTCCCCATGATGGAATTCACTACAAAAGTCCTCTCCGCAGTAGTATTTCTCATTGTCAGGATAATTCTATAATTGATAATGTAGAGAGGAGAAATCCCTTCTATCTAGAGGCACTTGCAAACACAAGTTCAGTCATGTCTAAGGCCTTGTCATTGAGGTGTGAAACACATTCTCACCCAGAAGACATCTATCGGGGATGATCTTTCTATGAACCTCCCTTAGGTCATTTTCTTTCTAATACAGAGTGTCCACATTGGTCAGACCAAGTGGAGAAACCACTAGTAAATGACCATGAATATATGTTAATCATGAGGAAAATTTTGGTTAAAAGAGAAATACCAGCCATGTTCTGGCCTTAGGAAAATTATCTTTATAACAATCGAAAATTTGATTGTAGATGATTGCATTCATGATATCCACTGCAACTTATGGAAGACTCCACATCATTTTAAAACCAAATCATTACCATATGATGAATATCAAAATCATGTAAAGTTCATAAAAGGGTAGTATTGCCAAATTGACTCAGCTTATCTATCAGTTTCCTGACATCAAAAGGTTTAAAAGAATCCGAGTTCCTTCAGCATGCATGTCTCAATGATCTGAAGAGGCTACACTAGTTAATTTATGACACCCCATCTGGTGTTCGTATCATATAATTGGGTGCACATGGAGATTTGAATTTTATTGCACTCTAGAATCAACAATGTCCACCAAAAGTGGACGCATGAAATGTTATTGCCAACAGTCGACTACAATCATCAGGTTTTTTATGTAATCGAATGTGCACTCAAGAACAGGCCTAAACCAGCTCTCATCAGGGTTAGGATCAAAGAAAAGAAATTATTGAGTTTCTTTTACATCATGTATTTGGGAATCTTCAGTAGGAATCCCTCTTAGAGGATGTTAGCCATCAAATAATACAAATGACTAAAATAACTCAATGATCTTCTGAAATATGTGAGTTGAGATATTGTTGGGTGATGCACCCAGCTAATGATTGAATTTAAATAGCAAAATCAGAAGGTCAGATTCTCCAATATCATCTATAATAGTTCAAAAATCAGTACAACATTCAAGGATAGAGGCCCAATTAATTCAACCTTCAAATTCATTAAATAAAGATAAGAAGTTGGAAGAAGAAGAATAGGAAAAACCCATGCCTATAGGGCTAGGGGCTTCTTCACATCTATAATCCACTCCTCAATGGAAGTCAGTTTTCTCCTGATTTGGGAATAAGCCACAAAGAGAAAGAACAACTGAACTACCCAAGGATTCTCTTCGTGTTACTATCTACCAAATAGTTCCCGAAAATTCTTCAAAAAATGGAAAAAATTCACATAAAAGATACAGACGGTGATGATCCAAAAAAATATTGACAGAATTCCATCAATGCATTATGAATCAGTAACTGTCATTAACACCATTACAGATAATCCACCAAAAAATTAGTCATGTTAATTGGAATAAGAAGATGTAGTTCTTATCCATAATATGGTAGACAATAAGGAAAATGAAGAAGGTGTATGTACCTAAAATCAAAGGCTTACCCATAATCTTGTTATTCCTTTAAATAGCCGTCTCCCACCCCTCCAAATGGAATATAACAAGGGGAAGGGTAAAATTAATGTTTCATCTCACTTTTATACTAGAGAAGGTAAATCTCATTCACTTGAAGAGAGATTTTCACAAAAAGAAGATGAAATTAAGGAATTGAAATAAGTCACTACAGAGTTACTTTGAAGTAGCATTTCTACTAGACATGCTTCTCAGGGAGATCCTCAACTTTCACATCCTTTACGAGATCCTTAGTAAAAAGTATTTTTAGTAACTACAGATTCAAATAATGAATTCCCTCTATTGGGTATACAACCAAGGAATGATCCAACACATCTTAATAAGCATCTTCCCATTGGTTATCCATGGAAAATACTAGCACCATCAATAGTGGTTTATCTAGTAATCATAACTACTCAGGATCCAGTTTCTATACCTTTACAGGTTCCAGCTCAACCAGATATTCCCCAAATTCATATGGATTCAATTATGGAATTAAAAACTCAATTGGAAGCTATAGGGGAATGTCTTACGCCAGTTCAGATGGAAAATAATGCTCATCTGGAATGGGTAGATCTCATTCCTTTCCCCACCACATTTTTTGAATACCATGTTTCCAATCTCTAATGGTTCGGGAGATCTGTAACAACACTTAACAAATTTAATTTCTCATTGTGATCCCATGATGGGAACTACTCTACAACAAGAAGTAATAAATCTTGAGTGTTTTTTAAAGTCACTACAATGGCTATCTTTTTCTGGTATACAAGTGTAAAATCCTGATCAATTACTAAATGGGAAGATCTACACCATAAATTCCTTCTTCAATTTAGCTCAACACTACCAAAGATGATAGTTTTTTATCTTTACAATTTTAAAATAAGGGGGAATGAAAGAGATTCAGATTTGATTTCATGATGGAAAGGATTAACATATTCTTTATGTTTGGTGCTCCCTCAAGAAGATTTTCTTTCACTTTGTTTGGGAAATCTACGTGATGAGTTATGTACACCATTGATCCCTCTAAAATACATAGGAGGGTTACAAGACCATACTTCAATTTATCAACTGATAGAAGAATCTATTATAGAGAATAAGGACAAAACATGGGTAATTCCATCCGATCTATGAAGAAGAACAAGGAAATTAGAGACTACTATCATTACACTCAAGCAAGAAAATGTACCTACATCCACATCAAAAAGTTCAATATATCGAAGGGATACACCTCCATAGCATCAGAATCAATGTTCAGCTCATCAATATGATCAAAGAGGTAAAAGGTAGAAATAGTTTGATAATTTAAAAATCAATGTTTATTCCTTCTTGAACGAAAAAGTTCTCAGTTACTTCATCTGATCTTTGAAAAACAATTTGGTTCAATTGAAAAGGATGAAGAAACCAAACAAAGGAGATGGAGATATTCCAAATTATTTTCCCTTTGACAAGATATTGGGGCATCCCATCTAGGAGTGTTTTGTTTTCCAGGACCTCTTACAAAAAATGGTAGACTCTAGGCAAGTGAAATTGAATAGGTTTTCAGCTCATGTAGTATGTGTTACAGCTACTAATCTAGAAGAATATGGATAATGATAGGAAGTTAAAAGTTAAAATGTGAAGAAATATGATGATTATATGATAAGGAATATGATCAACCAAACTCATGCCATTTTATGAACATAGTTGAAACAACCAATTGTGTCTTCTTCCACACCTAACAGAGTAAAACCACCTTCATAAAAATGTATATTCTCATTGAAACGAGATGATATGAAGGAAAAAGAATTGTCAGAAGAAGATGAGTTCGTGTCAAGACCAACGTTTTCCTATACCCTGGAATATTTCCTGCCATCTAGTTCAAATGTACGGGCACTATCCTGCCAAAAGGAAGAATCAGAACTACCCTACCAGGAAGAATCTTTATCATATGATGACTTGATCTTTGGTTTCAATAACGTTATCAACTTTACATATCCTTATTCCAATGGTGATTCTAATTATATTGAGCTAGATTTCATTGTACTTAATTTGGGAACTATGTGAAGAGGCCAAGGTTGAAAATACATGTGAAGACAAGGGAATTCTAGAAAACACTATTTTAACTCTACCCCTTCTTGAACCATTTATACGTCAGAAACTCGCGGAAGAGCCCTTCAGCAGGCTTAATAAGAACATGAAGTTTTTTCCATAAAAGATAGGATTGGATATGAGATGATTATTAAGGACTGATTGGAAGTCACACCATAAACATCTCATCAAGTAGATAGACCTAGTATGTCTAATCTAACAAATAAATTAGTATTTATATATTATTCCCCAATAAATGTACATCTACATCAGAATCATAAACTTCTAAGACAACCACAAAACCAAATTTTCATGCTAGGAAACATAGACCTCTAGATCAAGAGTATGATGTTTTGAAACAACTATCCCATGTACCGAACAAGTTATCAATTTTTGATTCCTTGAATTTATCAAAATATATTTGAGAAGCACTTATTAATTATTTATTAATTCCTGATGAGTTTGAAACTGATGTTGTTCAAACTGAGGTTTTCCATATAGAGAATTATTCTATAGAATGCCATGTTGTCATATCATTTATCGATGAATATGAAGATTATTTTGTACATGGACATATCAGACCATTGTATTTATTTGGAATGGTTAATGAAATAGACATCTAACATCCATTCATTGACAATGGATCTGAAGTCAAACTCAATTCAGTTCGTACAGTTCATCGATTGGGCTTGACTGAATCATAATTCTCACCTTCCAATTTAATGTCAAATGGATATGAAAAGAATGAGAATAATCTCAAGGAAAGATAACACTCATAACACAATTTGCATATTTTGTGTCTAATTTAGATGTCGTGGTTGTTCGTCAGGACACAACCTTCATCATTCTTCTTTGAAGGCCATGGCGGCAACTACGTGAGTCCCTACCTTTATTATACCACCAATGTATTAAGTACTGCTTCAATGGAAAAATCATGAAATTTTCTAGTAAAAATGATCCATTCAAAACATGTTAATCTCTATACATTGAGGAATATTTTTATCACACAAAAGGAACGAGGTCCATGACAAAGGAAAGAACTAGAGTTAATGCTCCAAATGGGTTGGAAAAGATTCCATCAAACCCATTCATACATTTTAGTACATATTATGGGATAACCATTTATCAAATTGAAAGGGTAAAAACAAATCCATGAACTCCTCCAACAACTTCCATAATGTCAATTGTGGAAACTGAGTCTGAAAACATGAGAGAAATTGTCGATTCACCATATAGTGATGGAATATTAAATTAAGATATCTTTTTGTCATCTACCAAACTATGAAAAGCTTCTACTTCTTTTATCATAGTTGAAGAAATTTTAAAAATTTTAGTGGAAGAAAAAGATGTTTATTCCCAATCCATTATCTCTTTTTTATTACCTCAAAAGTCCCCTCATTATCAATAGGGTCAGATATAGTGGCCTCTTCTTCAAGATGTTCAAAAACTGACTCATCTCCTAACTCTAAAAGTTTGGCCTCATCATATACTATGAAATTAGAAACATAAGAGACAAAACATAATTAAGAAGAAGAGGAAGATATTATGGATTCTCTTTCAGTATTTGAGTAAGGTGTCTCTACCACTATGGATGTGCTCAGAGAAATAAATCTGGGTACAGAAGAAGATCCATGCCACACTCAAAATATTTTGTCCATGACTTCTAAAGGGAAAGATGTGTATACTTAATTTCTAATGAAACATCAAGATAATTGTTCTTGGAATTATATAGAAATTATATATATTAATCCCATTGTATCCACTCATCTTTTGGGTTTTCTAGAAGAACATCGCGGATTCAAGTACGCAACATGATGAACACACCCAACTCATACCTCTAAAATTGAAGTTGATGTTGATGATCATATAAAGGATAACCTTTTCAGGGAGGTTCAATATTCCAAATGGCTGGGTAACATTGTCACGGTGAAAAATAAGGATTGGAAAATTAGATTTTTGATTTATTTCAGAAATCTTAACCGGAATTCTCCTAAATATGATTTTACAGTTCTGATTATAGAGCATTTAATTGATGAAAAAGCTGGCTCTGAAGCTATCTCCTTCATGGATGATTACTTAGGATATAATCAAATCCACATGGCCTTAGAGGATGAAGAATATACAGACATTATATCCCCTCAAGGTGTGTTTTTCTAGCAGGTAATTCCCTTTAGATTAAATAATGTAGGTGAAACATCTCAATGTTTCGTGCACAATATCTTTAAAACCATATTTTGAAAATTTGTTGAATATTATATGGATGATTTGGTGGTCAAATCCAAACAATTTTCCAATCACATGGATGATATGGAGACTATATTCAATAAACATTGGCAACACAGTATGAAGGTGAACCCCTTGAAGTGAGCTTTCGGCGAAACATTAGGAAAGTTCATTAGATTCATTGTACATCAACATGGGATCTATGTCTACCCTGTCAAAAAAATCAATAAATCATATTTCAACTCCCCAAATTTTAAAATAATTAAGAGGACTTCATGGAACTCTGGCCTATATTCGGTGATTTATTACCAATTTAGCAGGAATGTGTTTTCCTGTCACCAGATTAATGAATATTGGAGTCACCTATCAATGAAATGATGAATGCCAAAAATAATTTGATACTATTAAGAAATACCTCTTGAGTCCACTGGTATTAATTCCAAATATTGATGGAAGACCACTAATTCTCTATATAACATCTTTAGAGTGATCACTGGATGCGTTGTTAAAAAAATGATGTTGGGAATGAGAATAGTCTTTACTCTCATAGTAGAACTATGAAAGATTTAGAAACTTGGTATACAAGTATTAAAAAGTTCAATCTAGAATTAATCATTGCAGTTCAGAAATTGATGCATTACCTGCAATATCATAATGTCTAATTGGTGTCTCATAATAACCAATTAAAAGTTATCTTCAATCGTCCAATACAAACATGGTTTCTAGCATAGCGGCTAGTTATTCTGAAATATTTTTATATCCAGTTAGTGCCTCAAAATGAAATAAAAGGCCAAGATCTAGCTGATATCCTTTATTAACATCCATTTGCAGTTGATACATCATTACATACTAAATTTCTTGATGAATAGGTCTTCTCTATTTAGGATAATTACCAAACATGGGAGATGTACTTTGATGGTTCCTGCAGAAGTCCAACAAGAAAGTGAATGGAAAACCCTAAACTCAATAATGTTGGCCTAGTAATTGTCTTTATTTCCCCAGAAAAGGAAGTGTTTCCTTACTCCTTCTAGTTGTTAGAAGGTGGTTTCAACAATGAGGCAGAGTATCAATCTCTCATCGTGGGATTCAAATTGGCCCTTTAGGTGAAAGTGAATCACTTAAAAGTTAAAGGTGATTCAGAATTAGTATTCAATATAATCAATGGGAAATATTCTAGAAGAAAAAATATTTAATCCCATTTTTTGATTATGTAATATGTTTAATGTATGAATTATAATCAGATCTGAAATTGTCTTGTATCCCTCGATCACAAAACACCCAAGCTGATGCACTAGATAATATAGCCATAACTTTGGAATATCCCAATCAGGATGAGATAATCATCAGAAAAGCCCATCATCGTGTGGTCTCACCTTTTGTTCAAACCAAAATGGAAGAAAATAAATGAAATTATCACAATTCCTTAGCCATTTGGCCATACAATGGGATGGAGAAGACCCCTCATAGAATATCATCAAAATGGAATAAAGAAACCAGATAGGGCTAAAAATTAATAGACATGACGATGAGCGGCCAATTTTACTCTTTATAAATGTCCACACCACCATAAGATCCATTACAAATTAGGCTTCGATGGAATCCTCCTCGGATGTACTGATGGAGAAAAAATTGAAGTAGTTATTAACAAAGTGCATTCAAGAGCTTGTGGTGCCCATCAGTTTAAGAACATACTCTCTAATCAGAACTAAAGGATTGGGTAATGTTGGCATTAAATAAAACATGATTGAACATATTTCACTAAGAAAATTTATCCCTACCATTTGAATACCAACTCCATTAATCAACCCCCTATGTTGCTACATATAGCTTAATAATCATGGCCATTTTAAACAAGGGTAATGGATATTGTAGGACCTTATCCTCCAGCCACAGCTAAGTAGTTCATGTATATTATTACTACAACTGACGTCTTATCCAAATGGGATGAGGCAATAACTCTCAAAGAAGTTGGATCCATAATCATTGTTACTTTTGTCAATGCTAATATAATCACTAGATTTGGTGTCCCTAATACTATTTTTATGGAAAATGACACAAATATTTGTTATGATAATGTAAAAAATTAATATTAGGAACATAAAATAAAATCCAACCATTCATCTCGCTATCATATAGTGTCCAATGGAATGATAGAGTCTATTAATAAGACCTTATTAAATATGTTGCATAAAATGGTTGATAAAGATATGAAATAATGGCCTAATATAATTTTTCAATGCATTATGGGCTAATCGAACTACTACCTGTACTACTACCCAGGAAACTCTATATTCATTAGTATACAGAACAGATGTAGTTTTCCCAATTGAAATTAAATTGCCTTTACTCAGAGTTTCAATCTATGATCAGTTCTCTACAGAGGAGAGGTCTCAAAAATAGTTTGATGATATGAAATGATTATATGAGAAATTTTTTTCATACATTGAATCATTTAGATGTCCATCATAACAGAATAGTGTGATATTTTAATAGGAAAGTTCACCTCTATTCATTTTATCAAAGATAATTGTTATTGGGTTTGAGGACTCGAATGATACAAGGATTGACACCTGTAAAGATTGATCCAATGTGGAAAGAACCTTATTATATAGATAATGTCGACAAAAATTTAGCTTATGGATTAATATCAATGAATAGAGAGCTCATTAAAACTCCAACCAATGCGAGATTCATGAAGTAATACTTTGTGTAATTGCACAGACCATTTGTCCTCAATGCTAGACTGAAAACTACATAGCCCCCAATGCCCTTACTATAAGACTTGAAATTGTATAGTAAAAATTCCAAGTTAGAGGACGTTAAACAACATAAAAACCATATGCATCTATGTTGTATAATGTTAAAATGTATATCATTCTTTTCTTTGTCGCACGACATTAAACTAAATGACACTATTGGTCCTCCTTACACATCATTAAACTATATGACAAACGTCATATCTATATGATTTTAGGAGCTTCCATAAGCAAGAATCATGGATATCATTTCTACTTCTCAGTGTTGCATGATTCCCTCCCTTATATACGTCTGAGTCAGATCAGCATAGGGTCAATGTTTATATAACTATGTTCATCTTCCATCTCATCTATATGAGATACGTACAGATGCCAAGATCTCCAATATTGGGCCCAACCGCAAGAACGAAATTTCTATTTCCCCTTTTTGTCTGCTGTATATGAACGAGATCTATATAGAGTGCTATTCTAAGATACATGATTTGATTTTAAAGCCATATTGTGTCTTAAATTTAAACATTATTCTAGAATGTGTTAAAGCCCCCAATCTCCCATGTAAAACTTGATTAGTGAGGGAAATGATTGTTTAAAGAACTACGTACAACTACATTCCCATCAATACGAGATACATAGAGATTCCTAGTTCTCCAATATTGGTCTCAACCATGTTATATATATATAACCTTTATTCCTTATATAAAAATCAAACCTGCATAGATAATTTTTAAAGAACTATGCATGGCTTGATTCTTGCTTCAGCAAGACACATAGTGACACTTGGGGTTTATACCTTAGTAAATTTACAATATGTCATTCTTTTCACATCGATTCATCTTTGTCCTTACCACAGGATGTTAAAATGCATGTAAATCTAACACCCATATTCTTCACTTCTGTCACCTTTGTGTTATAGAAGAAACCCTTATTGCTCCTTATTTCTCACACCAAGCATAGATCCCATGGAATTAGGAATTGAGTAAAAATATACTTTTTTTTAAATAAAGATTCACAAATTCTATTGTGGCTATAAATTTCTTCACTACATGACATAAATCTGATTAGTGTAATGTCCTCATTGCATGACTTCAAATTTCACATCATAATGATATTTCATAAAGGAAACATAGAAATCCTTCATTTTACATATGAGTTAGATCTAAGTAAAGGACGTAAAACTCATAGCTAATATTGATTCAAATATTTTTTATGTGCATTATGCATAACCACCTTTAATATTTCTCACTCTTAATCTTGAATATTTCCATATCTTCATAATATTTCTTATTGTTTCTACTTATAATGATTCTAATACCTGAGAACAATTTTTCCTAACTATGCTGCATGTGCCGTTAGGTGTCATGGCATAATTTTCCTTCATAATAGGCTTTTCAGTCAAAATATTCCACTATTTTTATATGTAGCATATGCCCCAGTAGTCCCGGCATAACAAAACCCTAAAAATTAGTTTGTCAAATTATGGTAATTTCGTTCATGGTTATATTGTCTTTTTCCCCTTCAAACTTTGATGAAAATATACAAGAATATTTATTTTAAAATATTCATTTAGGTATATTTATCCCATTATAATTCTCTTGATCAGAATATCTTCAGTACTATAGTTTACAGATTTCCCTCTCAATGTGTTCAAAGAAGTATTAAATAACCTTGGAATCACATGGCCACATATCATATACTATTTCCATTTTTTGTCTTAGTTGTATGACCCAAAACTACATACACCACAAAAAATACATTTTGGTTAGACCTTAGTTAAAGTTATATTCCTCCAATTATTTGGAAATATTTTTTGGAAATACGCTCTCCATATTCATGTACATTTCACCATAAACAAAACATAGTGCTTTATAAAACCTGAATGTCCATAAACATTCTTCGTCTTTTTTAAATAGAATGTCAAAATTCGTAATAACTCTTTTTCTTGGCTATGCATCATGTTCCCTTTGGTGGCCTTGCATAAGTTGCCTATAATGGTCTTGTTAATAAAAAGATGCAACTATTTGTCTCTACAACATATTCCCTAGTGGGCCCTGAATAATACATCCCCCAAAATGGGGTTTTCAAATAATAGTTACTTCGTACTTGGAAAATACTCATTCTAATGCCTTTAGCCCCTTTTTCATTTCATTATACAGATATAGAAATTCCCAAATAATACATTACTTTTTTCCCTTCCATACAATAATATGGTGGTATGTTTCCAAAACAATTATCCAGAAATTGGAAGAGTTTCATACCTTTGTTCGAAGATAAAGACCATAAATTAAAGCCTCACAATTTCCTCCCTACATGAATTAAAACCACACATCATAATGTCCTCAATGTATGAATTGAAATTGCATAGTATAATTTCCTCACTCCAAGACATAAAACTTTTGAGTACTATGTCCTCACTGCTGAACTTAATTCTGCATAGTTTTATATCAGAAATTCCAATTTCTGATAAATTTTAACTATTCTATGTGCACCAAGTTTGTATAGAAGTGGTTTTTCTATTCATGACATATGTTGTAAAAAATATCATTTTTATTTTTATAATATGTTTTCTTGGAAAAACCACTGACTATGGTCTGGGGTCACCCAAATAATATTTTTTCCCTAGTCTATCAGAAGAAAAATTTTAAATTCCTAAGAGATCTCTTGCATGACAATTCATTACATGACCATAGGTGGACTTTCATAATTTTCCTACATAATGGTAATGTCATTCCAAAAAATACCACTATTTGACTATGAATCATATTCCCCAGTTGGTCCTATATAATATAGCTCCCATAACTAGTTTGTCGAATAATGGTAACTTCGTTCTTGGAAGAGACTCCTCTTATCTAGATACTGGTTTTAATTTTGGTGACCATAAAAATCATGAATCAAGATTCCCTTTGGAAATTTTTAATGAATATTAAAGTATGTTTAGCAACCATATCTTATTTGGGAACTAATTTCAAATTTTATGGTCAAAGCTATTCAACCATAAATATTATCCATTTATAGTCCAATATGCATGAATCTGAATTTCTAAGAGACATGGTACTCACCAGATTGAGATCCCGCGAAGGGAACTCTGAACAAAAGTCAATCCATAGTTCACTAAATGTACATATTGTATAGTTTAGGTAATATTGAGAAATAATAACTCAATATATATAATTTTTTTGGTTTTTCCATATAAACCCAGAAAAAATCAAACTATTCTTGCTAGGCCCCATAGATTAGGAAAAAAATTAGAGCATCTGTCTAAATATGTTGTTACTCCAAATATAATGAAACGACATTGTAATGGATCAAAGTACCCTAATTTTACCTTAGAAAAAGACTATTTTCATTCTGAAAGAATCCAATTCTGGAGGGGGGGGGGGCTTTTGCAGACTCTATGAAATGTGTTCCATGCACTTCTCTCCAAAATTTCATCAACTCGGCTCGAAACGTTTAGGGTGCGACTATGCATTTTTCATGGGGGTCAGCGATGGTAGTGAAAGAACCAGCCCAAAGGGCTGGGACTGCATCCCAATAGTGATCCCAAGCATGGGTGCGGGGGAACACCCCTAATGATATGAAAAAATAATTTGGATAATTACCTAAACCGGCACCCAAGGTACCTGTGTGTAAATACATATGTTCCACCATACTGGAGAGAAATGAAAGTATAATTTTGGCTAAGCCCTTAGGGTGTCTCGCTATTCTATCCAAATCACTGGTGGTGTGCAAGTATACATGGCCACCACCCATTTGGAGAAAATCCACTTGTGTGACACATTTCTTCCACACAACCTTCTTACACACCCAAACTTATTTTCCCCAAGTTCAATTTTTTATAAATAGACCCTTGAGGTCTTCATTTGTACAGAAGAATTTCCCTGAAGCCCAATTTTTACTCTGGTCTCCCTAGTGCTTCGCCCAAGTCTTCCTAAACATTCAAGGTAGTTCCTCAACAACTTGAGTGGAGTATTTCAAGGAGGATCATAGGACTTATGTCTTTTAATTATTTTTAAACCATAACACTTGCATGCCTAAAGAACTCAACCTCCCTAAATAATAAACACTTGGGCGCCACCTATTCCTTTCATAGGAACATGAGCACCCTACTTCTTGAACCAGCTATGAATACTCCTGATGGTTTTAACCAAGTATCACTCAAGTGTTACCATACTAGTTGTTCACCACTTAAATGAATATCAGGTCTCCCAAGTCAACATACATGCCCATACTTTCATTCCCTTACCAAATTGGGAACCCCTCTTTGAATCAATTACTCTCTTCATTATTCTAGCCATCAATCCTTCCACAAATCCATCCATGTTAAGGCTTCTTCATTCAGGGATCCCTTTTCTGAAAGGGATTCTGTTGAGACCTCCACCAAAACAAACTGAATTATCAATCTTTTGGGAATGGAAAATTAGCGTGTCTGTTATTTGGGTTTCTATATCCACAGTTAGTGGTTTACCACATTTTTTTATTATGGGGTTAGGGTTCATGGAGTCATTATGGTTTTGTATATCCATAGTCACATGGACCTTTTTCCGAGTAATAGTGTTAGGATGTTCTCAGTTTGGTGGAGGGGTTGGGTCTTACTTTTTTCTTCTCAAAGAGACGTCCTGGAACCTCATTTATTTCGTAAGGAAGGTATGGTTCACACATAATTTTCTTCCTTTTGAACAAATGATAAGTCTCCCTCCCCTAATATGATCAATTTTAGGGAAACCATACTGGAATAATCCCCTCAAATTTATCCCTTACTCCTTTAATTGGAAGCATGTCCAACGTAATGTGAATAGAGGGAAATATCTTCACCTCATCCTCTTCTCGGGATGCCTTTCCCTTTTCCACTAGTAGAGGAGAAAATTTGTGAAGTGTCATTGTTGATTCTTTCACATCTACTAGTGAAAAAAACTTTCTTTACATTAGTTATTTTTTATTTTTTACGTTGGTATTGGGTTGATGTTATTACAGGGGACATTATAAATAATGTTTATTAATTAATTTATTTTAAAACAAATGTAAATTAACAAAAATCTGAATCCATTTTCATGTCGGTTCCTAAAACACTGACATAGAATACAGTTTGGAGTCATGATTTATTACATTGGTAATTTAATAACCAATGTAAAAAAACAATTCCCATGAATTTATTATGCTGGTTATAAAATAACCGATTTAAAAGAAATTTTTTTAATAAAACATTTCAACCATTACAATGCTCTGCCAAGGAAGACCTAAAACAAGAAGAAAACTGACCAAAACCGGACCAAAACAACATGACAGCCCCCACCCCTTGACACCCCCTACCGCCTTGGACAGCCCACAACCCATGGTCACCTCTGACCCCCTGGACACCCTCCTACCCCTGGAAACCCCCCACCCACAATACACCCCATCCCCTTGAATCCCTCTACCCCCGTGAACATCCCCAACCCCTAGACACCCCCACCTCATGACATCCCCTCCCACCCTCTGGAAACCCCCACCCCTATAAACCCCCTACCCTCTGGATACACATCCTCACCCCCCCCCCCCCCCCGACACCCTCCCACCACACTGGACAACCTCTCACCCCCCTTGACACCCCCTATAAAAACTCTCTCACCCCCTAGACACCCCAATCTTGGAAAAACGAACCCCCTGGACACCCTCCCACCCACTGGTCATCCCCAACCCCCTTGGACACCCCTACCACCATAGACAGCCCCACCCCTGGACACCCTCCCACCCCGTTGGACACCATCCCACCCCTAGAAACCCCCCCACACCCTGGACACCCACCCACCCATTAGACATCCACACCCCCTGGACAACCCCTTCCACTCCCTAGACACACCCAACCTGGGAAACCCACCACCCACTGGATACCCTCCCACCCACTTGACAACCCCTACCCCTTGGACGCCACCGGCCCCCTTGGCCTCCCCCACCACACCTGGACCCCCACCCCCTAGATAGCCCCCTAAACACCCTCCCACCCACTGAACACCACCCTAACACACTAGACAAACCCCACCACCATGGAAACCCCTACCCCCTAAACGCCCTCCCACCCCTGGACAGCCCCCACCCACTGGACACCAACCCACACCACTGGCAGCCTCCCACCCCTATGGACACCCACTGCCCCATGGACACCTTCACACCCCCTGGATAACTCCATTTCCCAGGACACCATCCCACCCTTTGTACACCATCCCACCCCACTGGATAACCCCCCACCCCACCCCACCCCCTGGACACCGGGCCACCACCCTGGGCACCCCCACCACCTAAACAGCCCCACCACTAGACACCCCCTGGACACTCTCCCACCCCCTAAAGACCCTCCCTCCCCTGGATAGCCCCCACCCCTGGACACCCCACCCTTGGACAACCCCTCCCACTTCCAGGACACCCCCACCCTTGGAAACCCAAACCCCCTTGGACACCCTCCCACCCACTGAACATCCCCCAACCCCTTTGGATAGCCCCCCCCACCACCACCACATGGACACCCCCACCCCGTGAAAATCCCCTCCCACCTCCTGTAAACCCCTCCCCCTGGTCACCCCCACCCCCTAGACACCCTCACACCTACTAGCCAACCCCCACCCCCATGGACACGCCTGAACCCCGTGGAAAACCCTCACCCCCTGGACACCCCGCCCCCTGGATAACCCCCATTCCCTGGACCCTCCCACCCTCCCAATAGACAACACCCCACCACTACCCCTTGGGACTCCCTCCCACCCCCTTGACACAACCCCACCCCCATGTACCCCTATCCCATTGGACACCCTCTTAGACACCCCTAACCCCACGGACATGCCCTACCCTCATGGACATCCCCTACCCCCATGGACACCCCACCCACTAAACACCCACTACCCCTTGGATATATCCCTTAAGACACCCCCACCCCGCATGAAACCATTATTATGCTCTGTCAAAGAATGAAAGAAGGAGAAACAAAACTAAATTAAGACCAAAACCAGACCAGAATCCATACTTGAAAAACATCAGAACTAGACCAAAATAATAATAACAAGAGAAAAATTAAATATTCACATATATAACATTCAAAACTTACATTGTCAAATAAAAAACCTAAATCCATCCAAAAAAATTACCAAGTACTAAATTATAATTACAATATTAAAAATTAGATTTTACACAACAAACAACCTAAAATCCAATCAAACCTATAAAATAATTTTACCATTCCACTTGTAAGAGTTTGAAATCTTGAGAACTATATGGTTGAGGGTCATCAAATAGCTAAAAATAATAAGTATAGTAGATAAAATGTATAATTAATGAATCAAATTAAATATTATGGAAAAGTTTATAAGTAAATTTTATCAGGTCAAACTTCACAAGTGTTCGAGTAGTAATTATTTCACACATAAAACATAACATATAATATATGAATTAGATGCTACATTTTTATTCATGAAAAATTTGATTAAATGAGTTTAAATTCGAAAGAATATTTTTATGTAATATATAAAAAATTAAAAATTATAAATGGAAATTTTACTTTACTTTTACAAATTTGATATTGGTACTCATTTAGTTTTTTTTTTGAATGTAGACCCATCCCCTGTTAGAAAATAATACGATTGGGATAAATTAAAAATTCATCAAATTATAAAAATATATTATGAAATTCCAACATACATTTCTATTATCTTTTTAAAACATCACTGCACTTCACCATGGATAGTGAATATCCAATAAAGTGTTTTCTCTATTGAAAAAAAACACCTAACACACAATGACCACTGATATAAAATAAAATTTAATGTTAGTGGTTTTTTATGTTAAAATATAATGAACACATTTCTTGATATATGTTTTATACCTCTCAAAAAAGGAATCATTTAAGACTATGTGATTATATTTCGTTCAAATCATTCAGTAATATAATGTGTTCTATGTTCCACATCCAATGCATTTGCTTTAGGAGAAATCAAATGTGGGTCCATGAATTCATATACATTTGTCATCTCATTCTTCTAACACAGGTTATAAAGACACCTAATACAAAACATACATAAGTAAACCTTTTTAATAAATATAACATAGGGAAAGGTGTTAAGACTTACATGGAAAAAATATGCACCACATTGATGCCAAACTTATCTACAATAACAAGATCCGTGATATCATTTTTCAGAGTTTCCACATTTATAGCACATCCACAAACATGAGAATCCATTGGAAACTCATAATGATCTCCAAAAAAAATTGAATATCATGAAAATCTGTCAAGACTTCTAGAATCTTTATATGATGTCATAACTATTTGTCAATGTTGTTTTCTATAAAGTATTTCATTACAATTGATGTATTCCAGTAAAAAGAGAAAGAGAAAGATATTATTTATCCAATGTTAAAAAAACATGAATAAAATATATAACATACATTCCACTATGGTAATGAGTCACAGAAGTTTGTAAGGGCAAACTAAAAATTGGATGATACTATGTCCAACTGTTTTAACCTTGTTCGTATGTAATGGTAGTCGATTTTCTCTATCTATAATATAATATATAGTGTCCCTATGATGCTATACCTCTATCTAGTAATGATGAAATGTATCTCCTATAAAATATACCATTCCATATGTAACAATAAGATGGTTAGTATCATCAATATACAAGTCACAATAAGTAGGAATACGTGGTGGAGTAGTAGGATAGAAAGAAGGGGTCTATAGGCTGAGGTTGGGGAGTAAGAGCTACTGGAAGAGGTGAAGGACAAATAATGGGGTTAATAGGGGGAGGAGGAGGAGTGGGAGCAGTAGTCTGAAATTTTCTTTGCATGTCTACAAACATAGACTGTACCGATGCTCTAATATTTTCCTCCATTTTCGCATTAATATTATAAACGTCAAACTCGAAGGACTCTATTATTTTTATAAACACCTTAAATGGATGAAGTTGAATAACATGGAAACACTTTTATTATTGATAAACTTGTGGATATCCTCATACATGAACAACGTGTTTGGGTTTTCTTAGTGCTATAGATAAAATATATTACCTCATAGCAGCTATAAATACCCATTGTGAGCTCTGATCCTCAATATAATCTTGTATTAATTAATTGAACATTTCTTTAATGATTCAAATTA
Organism: Viscum album; assembly: GCA_963277665.1. Taxonomy (NCBI): domain Eukaryota; kingdom Viridiplantae; phylum Streptophyta; class Magnoliopsida; order Santalales; family Viscaceae; genus Viscum; species Viscum album. The sequence goes on along the minus strand of OY728139.1, from coordinate 460,227,547 downwards.
TATAACGAATATAATTAAATTGAATAAAAAAATAAATATATTACAATCCTCTCAACTACAATTCTAGATTTTTCTGAACGATATTTTCCCTTTTTCTCAACCGAGCTCTCATCCATTATTCATGTCTAAATGGAGGGGATTGAGGGGAAACCTCTCAAGAGCATGAAGACTCTGCTATTAGTTTTTGTAATTTTATTGACATTATTTTTCCTACCAATAATGTATACCCTCCTTGAGATAAACTATGAAATTATACATTTTTATACTAGATCTCCGGATTATATGTCCTTATTTTCTATAAATTAATAATAATAAATAATTAACAAAACATTAATAAAATCATTTATATAATAAATCTTATAATATTTTACAGTTCCCTTTGAAAAAATGAAAATTTTATTATACATTCAATGAATTATCTCCATGTTTCTTCATCTATGAAAGAATATATATGACATGGATTGTCATGATTCTATCAACCGAAAATGAAATTAGATGATAGGTTTTATTTTAAATCACTCCATCTCCTAGCATCCATATATAAACATTTCATCCTAACTCCTCCTGGGTAAGGAATATAAAATTTCATTTGATAAAGAAGAGGTAAAACATATTATACTAGAATAATATAAATATTAGTATAATAGTAGAAAACATTCTTACCCAAATAGTCTACCACAAATGAGATATTATCACTTTTTCTACACTTCTCTAATCATCATACAAATTGCTTAATTTTCTTTTGCAGTGAGTTGATACAAAACACTTAAAATCTTTTTTATTTGGACCTCTAGGAATATAATTCTCATAGAACTCATCCATTATCCTCAAGTCCTAGCTACAAGCAAGTGATAATTTTGGTAAACGTGTGCAAACATGTTTACCTACTCTTGAACTCTTATTTGTAATTATTGGAGCACCTGAGGAAGATTGAGGAACATCATGTGGAGCATGTGAACGTTCCCCCCTAGAGGTATGTTCATGATTCTAATCTCCAGAATCACGTGGTTGATCGACTGATTGATCTCTCATTATCCTTCAAATAAAAAAGAAAACACTAGTTCACACATATAAAAATTCAAATATTACCATACTAATGTTATCCAAAAATGGAATACTGAACTATGTTACATAATAGTAAACATGGTATATTTGGTAAGCATATTAAATAGTGGTAAATATGGTAAACATGGTAGTGAAATTGTCATTCAATAAAATCATTAAATATATATGTTATGTAAAGTTAAAATATGATAAACTATGCTAAAAAATGGTAAACATGGTAAACTTGGTAAACATGGTAATTAATTTTCATTCTACAAAATCAATAGATATATATGTTACTTAATGGTATCTATGACAAAATAAACTAAAAAAAATGAAAATAAAAAAAATTGAACATATTTTTTTGAATATGCATTTTAATTAAGAAAAAAATTACAATATCAAACATTTTTTTAAAATGATAAATGTAATAAAGTAATAAAAATAGGTTACCTATAATATTACGAATGTACAAATGGATTGTCTTCCCAACTTCCTTCTTCATTATCATTTCTTATGAAAGAAACGATGTCTTCAACATGCTCATAATTATTATCTACTAAACATTCCATAGAAGTAGGGATATCGTATAATTCAGTATCATCATCAAGTTGATCCTCACCAACATATTTTTTCCCTTATAAAAAAACATACCACTACATATCCGATTAATCAAATACATACAAAATATGTTTTTCATGTGATTCCATTGTAAAAGAATCTAATGTATCTTATAGTCTATTCATATTAACTACTATCATTCCAAATTCTTCGTGTCTGCCACTTTTGTTACTGATAAACCATTTGATGTTCAAAATATGAATTTTAATTTTAAATTAATTATCCTAACATATTTATTCAATGAATTAATAATATTCCCTTGATGTAGAAATTGATTTTTTGTTTTTAGAACTAGAAAATTGCATTGCTTCTAAAAACTCCAATACAATAATATTTTGAACAACAATTCTGTTGTCCTGAGCTTTTGTATGAAATGTATATCCATTAATATCATATGCAGACTATGCTATCACATTTAAATGTAGACCACCCACTAACCATAATAATCTCTCTGATACATCTGATTTACCAAGAAAGGTCTTTTTAAACCATCGAAAAAATGTTTTGTTTTTCTCATTGAAAATCCTCATTTATTTCGTATTTGAATAAAATTAATTAGACACATTAATATGCAATTTGATAGAAAATTGATCCTCAGCTATGTTATTAAAGATTTATAATTCTACAATCTTCATCTGTTCAGCTGGAAATGATTTGAATTTAATATAGGGAATGCCCTTTACCTCATTATTAACTCATTCATGGCAAGATGGAGGGAAACATTTGTGCTCTGCTGTAGCCATGTAGCTCATAAAAAACACTACAACCTCCTCAACAATAAACTTTTCAATAATGGAGGATTCAGTTCGATATGGATTATTAACATACCCCTTCAATATTTTCATATACCTTTCAAAAGGATACATCAAATAAAGATATAGATGGAAAAAACTCATTATTACACAAACCAGGTGAACCATTGAATGCACCATTATATAAAAAATTATGGAGTAAAATACATTTCCAATTAAAAATGTATAGAAATTACATCCTTTTCCAAAAGATTCAAAGAATTCTAATAAAGAACCTTATTACAAATTGAATTGAATATATAACAAAACTCCATTATTGTCTTTCTGACATGGATTGAAAACATTCCATGCAATGAAATAGTTTGTCTTTGTTGCATCATGACATAAAAATCATGATATTTCAAATGTATAAACAATAAATCCTTCAAAGATAATTTTTTTAACATTTAATGTATAACCTTGAGGCACTTTGATATCATGAAGACACTGAAAAAAGTGATTTTCTTTTTCTTTGATAACGTATGACATGTCAGGAAAAGAAATTATCATTTTCAATTAGGAGTGGGAGCTAACTCCACACATATTACTATTGATAGTAATTCTAATCTTTCATTGAACCTATTTTTAGTATTTTATTTAATATCTAATAATGTTCCTATAAAAATGTCACACATATTCTTCTATACCTGCGAGAAATCCATATTATGTTTCACTTAATGATATATCGTATAGGGTAGCTCAAAAAATATTGAACTTTTCATCCAAATAAGTATATCATTACTAGATTTATGTGTCTTTGCTCATGAAACATCATGGGTTTGAACCATCTCAAAATACACATTAGGGGATAAGGGTTTTGGAGCAATATAAAATTTTTGTGAGCCATTGAATACCTTTTTTGGTCATCTATAAGATTGATCCATAGGAAAAAACATTCTATGACAAATTTATACTATTTTAATCCAATGATGCAACAAATAATATGAGGTCTGTTGTTCACAAATTGGACATGCTTTAGGCCCCTTAAAACTGTATGCAGACAAATTTCCTTGCATTTGGAAGTCATTTATATTGAACATAAACACTTTTTGTAGTTGATAATATACTATTTTATATGAATCATACACCCTAATAGAATCCTCCTTTAAATGTTTCGAATCATCAATCAATGGTGACCAAAAAATAGAAATATCATTTCCAGGTTGATTCGGACCATATATCATTATATTCAACATAACATTTTTTCGCTTCATACAAACATCAGGAGAGAGATAAAAAATTAAAAATAAAATAGTCCATGAACTATGTATCATACTTAGGGTTTGGTATAGATTCATTCCATCTGTGCACAACTCAATTCTATGATTTATAATTTCATTTCCAAATGTAGGATACTGCTCAACAATTTTCTTCCATTGTGGACAATTAGTTGGATGAAATATTTTTCCATCACCTATTCGCTCATCAACAATCCATCATAACCTTTTTTCATCATGTGGATTAAAAAATAAACATTTAAAATTATGAATTATAGGAAGATACCAAAACACCTTGGAAGGGGTCTCTGTAATCTCAACATCAGACTGTGATTTTTCTTTCAACTTATACCGTGTTTTAACACATTTAGGACACTCTAAAAAAAATTAATATTCCTTCATATTTATCATATAGTCATTTGGAAATGCATGTTTTCTTTGTATCCTAATCCCATCAGGCATAATATTTTCTTGGACTTATAATGTGAATATGGAAGATCATTGTCTTTTGGAATAATGTCTTTCAACAATTGAAGCAGCTCTGAAAAACTTCTATCACTTCATCCTTGTTTCTGCTTCAGGTTAATCAATATAAACACAACTATAAACACTGCTAAATCCATACAACCAGGATACAATGGGTTTTCATCATCCCCATATAAACATGAAACTGTCAGTTCTATCTCAATTTATTCTACTGAAATATCACAAATCATCTCTTCAATTCCATCGGAGTTAACATCTTACAAATCACCATCATCAGTAAATCTGACATTCTGTCAAGGTTCATCAGGCCAAATCCAAGGGATGAAACTCATATTAAAATCATGACAAATCAGATGATATTTGATCTCTATAATTTTCAACTTATTCATATTCAAATTTTTCCAGCACTGACAGAGAAACATGTCACTACTTAGAAATTTTGTTTTAGGAAATTATAAAAGGGAAAAAACACCTTCCTCATATTAATTACTCATTCAATGTGCCACAATCTATCATCGACTCATTGTTACCTATAATAAATATCCAAATTATATATATTGTTAAGATAATCCACTTTTATATTTATATGAAAAATTTCATAATTTAAATGTAAAACAATTTTGAAATATAAAACAAATCCATGCGTATTTTAAAAAATATGCATAAAAGTGATATTAAAAATTAAATACAGTTAGATATAACAATTTTAAATTCATCTTGGATCCTTTCTTCTTAAGGTACACAAATAACACATCCTGGTGCAACTGGATACAAAATCCACCCTTTATTAAACATGAAATATGAAGTATAAATATTAATATATGAATACATTCACTACTGAAAATTACCTCTATCACAATTATTCAAAAAAATTGGACACCCTCCCACCCACTGGACAACCCCCACAAACCGGACACCCTCCCACCTACTAGACAACCCCTACACCCCCCATGGATACCCCTACCCCATGGACATCCCCCACCCCCTGTACAGCCCCACCCCCTAGACACCCCACCCCCATGGATGTCCCCACCCCTGGACACCCCTACCCCATTGGAGAACCCCTCTCGCCCCCTTGGATAGCCCCCCAATAGACACCCCACCCCATGGATACCCCCTTCACCCTTTGACAGCCCCCTCACCCCCATGGACACCACCCCCACCCCCTAGACACCCCCACACCTCTAGATAGCCCCCACCACCTGGACACCACCCCCGCCCCATTGAACACCCATAAACACCCCTAGACACCCCAACCCTTAGATAGAACAACCCCCATAGACACCACCCCACCCCTTGGGTAGCCCACCCACCACCTAGACTCCACCACCAATGGACATCCCCTACCCCCTTGGACAACCCATCACCCCCTAAACACCACACTCACCCCTAGACATCCCTATCCCCAAGGAAAACCGCCACCCCTTGAACACCAGCACCCCCTTTGAAACCCCTGGACATCCCACACCCATGGAAAACACAACCATGCCCCTGGACACCTCCCCCACCCCAATGGACACCCCTTGGTGACCACCACCCCCTTGGATAGCTCCCATCCCATAAACAGCCCACCCCTTGAACAACCCCACCCCCTGGACACCCCCTACCCTCATGGACACCCCCTCACCCCCTAGACACCAACCCACCCCTAGATACCCCAACCCCCTTGGACAGCCCCCACAACCTAGACCCCACCCCCACCCCCTTGTAAACCCCCTAAACACCACCACCCCCTTTGGTTGACCAACCACCCCCGGAAAAACCCCAACCCCTGGACACCCCACCCCTTGAACACCCCTACCCCCTTGGACAGCCTCTGCACCCCCTAGACCGAACCCTAACCCCTGGACACCCAACCCCCTTGAGCAGCCCCCACCCCTAGATACAACCCCCAACCCCTTTGACGCCTCCACCCCCTTGGACATATCCACCACCCCTAGAAACCATCCATACCCCCTTGGATACCTCTTGGAAACCACCACACTCTTGGACAACCCCAACCCCCTTGATAGCCCGACACCCCCTAGACACCCCAACCACTGGATAACCCTACAAACTTGGACAAACCCCACACCCCCTAGACACCTCCACCCCCTGAACACCGCTACCGCCTTGGACAACCCCCACCCCCTTGGACACCCCTGGACACCCCCACCCCCTCAGAAAACACCACCACCCCCTTGACACCACCCCCACCCACTATGACTGCCCCTGGACACCACCACCCTATGGACATCTCTCCCACCCCTAGATATCCCCACCCCCTGGACACCCATACCCCCTTGGATAGACACCTCGCCCCATGGACACCACCCCCACCCCTAGAACACCCCCATCCCCTTGGACAACCCCCACCCCCTTGACACCACCCCCACCCCCTTGGACACCCCTAGACATCACCCCCCTTTGGAAAACACCACCACCCCCTTGGACACCACCCCCACCCCCATGGACACCACCTAGACACCACCACCCCCTTGGACAACCCCTCACCCCGGAACATGCCCCCACCCCTGGACACCCCACCCCTTTAACACCCCTTACCCCATTGGAAAACCCCCACAACCACATGGACACCACCCCACCCCCTAGACACTCCTACCCACTTGGACTACCCCTACCCCATAGACACCACCCACACCCCCTTGGAAACCCCCACCACCTTGGACAACACCACCACCCCCTAGACACCACCCCCACCCCCATTGTCACCCCCTAGAAACCACCTCCCCCAAGGACACCCCCCCCCATCAAACCCTATATTTCTCCCACCCCCTGGACAGTACCACACCACACTGACTTGGAATCCCATGGACACCCCCACTCCATTGGACAACACAATCACTCCCTGGACACCCCCACCCCCTAGACACCCGCACCCCCGATACACATGATGGTACATGCACACACACATTATACAATACACAAAAATCGTAAACTATCATGATATCACTTCCATGGTTTATTTTAATAGAAAATAATTTAGCATGGAATAAAATAACACTATGAAACATACCATGATTTAATGATAAAAGATAGAGAAATAACACCTCAAAATATATGTTTAGGGCATCTTGGAAAATAAAAAATGTAACCGAGTCGTGTGATGCTTACATTAGTGTTGCGAGTCGACCTGAAAGATCTAGTAATATTAAAGATGCTGAATGATATTTGAAAAAAAAGGATGGACGGAACAAATTATAAGAATACGATCTATGTATTCTATGAAAGAGAGACAGGTCGCAGGACACCTGATCGAATAAAACAGAATGACAAAATATGGGGTGTGATAAATCATTTAAAAGATTTATCACATCGGTTGTTTAATAACCAACATGATTAACATATTTTTTTATATTTATAACCTTAGTTATTTAATAAAAGACATAAAAAATTATTTAACACATCGATGATTTTATAAAAGACATTATAAATGTCATTTTAAAATGTCATTTATTTTATAAATGATGTGAACAATTTCCGAGATTTGATTTATCACATCGGTTATAAAATATCCGACATGAAAAAGTCCCTGGATTCGATCTTTCAGGTTGGTTATAAAATAACTGAAGTGATGAATTTATTTTTTCCTCTTTTCACATCAGTTATATAGAACCGTTGTGAAAAAATACTGCATGTTAAATGTTGTTTGCACTATTGATTTTAATGTTTCTCACAACTATCATGACTCACATGGGCTTACAGATTCATAATGATTACAAAATTTACACAAACCCCCATGGTGAATGAACTATGAGAACTCTGATTCTTGTTCAAACCAGGATATGTAGGATGATCTTTCAGTTCCCGATCTCCATGATTATCCTCTTTTAGAATCCAACCCTAATTCCCTTAATCTGGGCATCCTCTTATGAACAATTTCCAAATTAAACCCCTAAGTCATCAAGGCATCCTTTTTAGGATATATGACCAAACACATTTCTCTCAAAATACTTTAATATCTTATGAGATTAATAAAAATGTATGGGATTTGATTTCCATCCACATGCGATTCATAGGAATGCTTCATGGAGGTTTAAACCCAACATTACAAAATCAACCCTATTCCACGTGGGCTATATTCCCAATAGGGAATAGTCTTACATGTAAAACCATATCATTTTCATATTCGTTGGGTTGTTTCTACATAATTTATAAACAAAACATTTACTAAGAACCTTTTGGTTAAATGTATTTACCACATGAAATTAAACATAATGTTTAGGTCCTTATCACATGACCATAAAAGGTATGATTTGTCCCATTATGTGGCACCAAACTACACGGATTTTGATTCCTTTCTCAAGGATACCAAGATAACCCATTTCATGGGTATGATACCAATATCATAATAAGACATTGTCTCCTTGGATGAAAACAAATTCTAGTGTTCCCTGCTAAGGGGCTTAAAAACTTGTATCATAATAATAATGATTAATAGAATATTGAAATATTAAATTAGATTATAACATTGATGGAGAACTTAGAAAACATATGGATATCTCTATTAATGAAGAACCTTGAATGAATAGTGATGATTCTAAATTTTACACATATTAGTAATTGATTGTATATTATATGGGAAACATATTTTCTGCTTGTTCAATAAAGAAGGATTCATGAAAATATCTTAAAGTTACAAATAGAGTCTTGGAGTATACAATAATTCCCCACAAAAGGGTCTGATGAGTCCAACCTCCCATCCTCTCAGCCATTCTATGTTTCTAAGTATCATAAGATCAAATATAACGAACACCTAACTTTCGAAATAAAGTCCCCTTTGGATAAAGAACAATTGTAAGTTTCCTGTTCCAAGAATAAATCCAATAGAAACCACCTCGAAGAGGTGATTCTTAAAACTAGAAGAGAAGTTTCAAGGAACCACAAAACAATGAGTGATGATTTGAAACGTTCAATATTCTTCCACAATAATGGGATTCTTCATATACCATCGGTGATTATTATCGATAAGTCCCTCTCTCCAACATTTAAAGCATCTCTCGGTTCCCATTAAGTCGTTTTCAAGATTCTTCTTTCAACACTTTCGAAATATGGGATGATGGGTCTTCCTTACATAATAGGATTTATCTACTGATCAACCCATATTAAAATACATTTTCCTCTTTCATTCACTGGGATTATGGGACCACTTAGAGTCTCTGATCTCCATTTCAACATTAAGGGGTAAACAGAAAATATCCTCACAATTTTCAATTCCTTGAATTGGAAACACTTTTCAGTGACCCAGATTTAGACTACTAATGATGTTAACCGACTTTATTTTTGAGTTCAGGTTAATTCTAGAGGAGTATAACATAATCCTTGTGATATTTTCCTCATACACTCCAATATATTAATTTTAAGTTTTCATCAGTCAAATGAACTCCTTTTACATATTGAGATGGAGGGTTAAGGGAATATATTTACTAAGAAAACATTTTCCTGAATAACTCATAGTCTACAGAATCAATTACCCCCTTCAACTTTGTGTTCTTGATTGTTTTCCACCAATTTTTATGTTCCCCATAAAAATGATAAAACATCCCTCATAATTGTCTATTATTCTGAGCATGAGTTGATAGAGAATACACTTGAAATTGATTTAATCCATTGTTATCAAAGGAGTAAATCAGAAGTTGCACTAAACAAGGGAGATGTTTTCCCCATAAAGGATTCAACTGAAAAATTCCATTTTATAGGAGAATGATGGAATTATATATAACTCATTTTATTATTCATAACATTATCTAGTTGAGAAAGTACTGATCATGTAGTTTTGAGCACCCATTCCTATAATATTTGGCATATCATTAGGGAAATAATCACATTTCCAATCAGATTTATTTTTAAAAAAAGTTCGTTAATATCCAGTCGTTAACAAAGATAAATAAACAACAATTAAAGGGATTAAATTCTTTGATAATAATCATGTTAATAAAAATTGAACATTGAAGGATAAAATTTTAAATGAAAATTATATCCTTACTTTTGATACCCTATGTTTAAATCTAGGTTATCCATAGAGATATGATTATCCCGAGGGTTATTACTAAAGTTATCTACTTAGAATATCTAAAAATAACTACACCATAATCTGATACAAAATATTGTGTCCCAATATGTTTACACATATTATTATATGATTTTATGCAATATTAACAATCCATTTACATTAAAAATATCATAAATTATAGTGTATTTTGATGATTATGTACATAAAACTGAACAAAGTAAATGGAATGGAACATATTTATTTTAATCATCCCAATAGATATCCTAATTTCCATTAATCACTTATATCTTTATAGAATAACCTGGGGGAATACATGGTCAAATTGGATGATATAAAAATCCCAATAAGTGTATAAACATAGGAATAAAGAAAATAATATGGGTTACATGACATAACATGATGACATAAAAAGTCAAAGAACATGAATAAACATAAGGGAACATAACATGTAGATAATGGGTATATATAATAATGACATCCTAGGAATGCTTAAATAACACAGAACATTACATCGGTGTGAGTAAATGTTAACTACTAAGACCATTTCACATGGGGGGAACAGTCCCATAAAGTGATCCTTCTCACTCCCTACCCCACCTTGACATCCCAGGAGACTGAAAATTAACCAATGTAGTGGCGTCCAATCTAGTTTCACCCATCAAATCATGTTCATGCATATATGTTTCACAAGATGAATCACGAATAAAAGTTTCAGAGGGAATGAATTGGGAATCATAATCATTTCTTAAGACATAAAAAAATGGAATAAAATAATGGTTACCATAATAGAGTGTATTTAAATAATTCATGGACATTACTAAGGGAAAAGTATGGGTAGATCATGATATGTGTTGTCAAACTAAATTGAAGAGATGTAGAAATATGGTTCACAAGATATTATAAATGAAACCAAATGGCGCGGTTTAAGGGAAATATTAAAGAACTTTTGATGAGGAAAAAGAACATTATCATTCATAAAACTAGAAATGAAGCAAGTATGTTTTTCATAATAAAGTGAGGTATTTTTTAAAAAAAATGGTGGCTTAAAATATATTTGGGAGTTCACTTAAAAATGGGTGAGAAATCATGAAGTTTCATTTATTTAGGTTTTCTTATCAAGAAGATTTGAGAAAGGAACCCTTTTAATATAAGAATTTCCATATCGAAGAAAGATTAAATGATATAGATACATGATTTTGGAAAATATTCATAGAATTTAAATCATTATATAAAAAATCATTAAATTTGTGTAATGATAGAGAAAGTTCAACCAGATGGAAAAAAATGTGGTTCAGAAAGAATCTCATACCATATGTCCAAAATCATTCTTCACTTACTCTTGATGTGCTAAAAAATAAAATTAAATACATTAATTAATTAATTTATAATTTTTAACATTTATTTGGTTTATTATAATTTCATTAAGTTCATTTGGCGCCTTTTATGTGAGTTATAAGATATAGTTTTATCATTCGGGAGTGTTCATTTCCTTGGTTTTCATGATTTGTTAACTTATGTAAATGTATGAAATATCATTTATAATTAGAATAGATATTAAAATATTAACCAAAATTTTATTAATAAAAATAAAATATATAAAAATTTTATATAATTTATTTGGTTATTTGGGGTATGGATGAATCATTGAATAAGAATTTAGTGATAATTAATTAGATTTTTTTGGTGGTTTTTCTATCATCAGAATCTAGTTTTGTTTCATTATTAACTATTTTGTATAAAAGTAAGTTTCATAGTATAAAAATGATTTTAAAATATATTTTAAAATCTTTACCAACCATTATAATTGGTTTATTTTTTGTATTGAAGGTGGTAATGGAAAAAAGAATACATTTCATCCTCGAAGGTGATAAATCAACTCCTCAAAGATGATACTTTCATGGTTCGGAATTAAAGGTAGAGAGAAATAGAATTTATTTTGAATTTTTCATTAACATAATAACATTAAAATTTATATAATATACTAGTGTTATCATGCCTATTTGGGTATAATAGGTGAGGAGAGTTTATAAAAAAGAAAATAATGTGAAATGAAAATTAATAAGGAAAATATTATTTTCCATCTTAAATTATTGTCCTTCAAAACCTCCATAGGTAAATTTATTTTGGTTATTTTTTGGGTCCAAAAACTCAAATACACGGGTAAGATTCTTGATAAGATTATTGGGAAGAAATTGGATAAGCTTCAAGTCTTAATAGATGTGAGGATTAGAGGTGGAATTAATAGTGGAGGAGATATGTGTTTTTTGATTATTTTATTCATTTGTTTTTTATATTGGATCAAGAATATGAATATTATGCATTATTGTGACTAAATATAGTAATTAGTTCATTTTATTTCAAAACAAGGGTGATTACACAATCCATACATCAACCATGTCTCAATAATTCATGTATTTAGCTTATACCATAAATTAATGTATTTCACTATTAACAAAAAAATCATATATTTTAGTAAAACCAAAAACCCTACCCATTTTCGATATATATAATTCATAAATATTTTGAATGTTACAAAATAATTTTATAAATATGATAAAGTTGTTTTTTATTAAAATCTTCATTTATTTGAAAAATACTTATTTTAAAATTATAACCAAATTTATAACATTTTGAAAAAATAATTTAGATCTCAAAAATTAATATTATAATCAAAAGACAACAAAGTATTATTTTACGAATATATATTATAAAATTAAATTTTATTCAAAATAATTATATTAATTAGATAAATAATTAAAATATACTTATGTCTCAGAAAAATATAAGAACATAATTTATCATTTTCAAAATATATATTTACTTATACTTTGATATAATTAAATTATATTTTTATTTATTAGATAACTACATTTTATTTATAATCTCATAGGATTGGTGTCTATTTTGTTGGCCAGTCTATTATTCATAAGGTTCATATTATTATTCCAAAGGACATGTTACTATTCCATTTGTATGGGTTCCATAATTTCTAAAAATCCCTCTTATTTCACACATTCTACACTAATAAATTTTTCTTCGAGTTCATTATGTGAGATTATAGGAATTATAATATATGAAATAATTATTATAAGGTAAAATTCATTTATAGTATTTTGGGTCTTTATAATGATTCTGAATATTACTGAAGAGGAAATATATTATAACCGCAATTTTACTTCTTTTTTGTGAACATTATTTTATGATCCTATTTGATTCCAAGAAGGGTCTAAAAATACCATTTGAAAAGTAATAACCTAAATTTATTTATACCCATGATATTTTATATCCCATTTTATATCATTCCTTAATTAGGATCCCAATTCAATGTTATAAATGTGATATCAATATTATTTTAAAATCTCCACATTTATTTGGATTGTTTGTCTATCTGAATGGTCTGAAGGCCTTATATATTTATTCTTTTTTAATAGTACATATTTTAATGGTTTATGGGGAACCCTAACACGGATGATAGGCTTCATGAAATTAAATTACCAAAAGGTATTAGAGTAATCCATCCCAGACTATATTTACTTAGAACTTCCACTCTCAAACATGTACATCATGATGTCAGCTCTCCACATTCAAGTGGTTGTTTAGAGGAATTTTTCAAGATAACTTATGATTATGTTTCATATGATAAAATATTATCATCCACATCTCATGAAGCTCATTAATATAGTTCAACTTTGGTTATTCATGATATTTTAGTATAATATTATATGTTTTTTCAATCTTTAGAATATAAAATAATTGAGAAAATGGTTTTAATTCCCTCTTTGGTAAGAAATATTTTTTCTTATAAAACCATATTTTAATAAAATCCTTTCCAAAATGTATTATTATTCATCTATTATATTTAAAAGTAATTTTTACATATATTTGAACCTTTTTGTAATTTTTTTTGAAGATAAGCTACAAATAGTTTTACATACAGTAGACATTTTGTATTTACAATAAATGCGAAATAAACATTTTTTAAGCATTTATGGAATAAAAACATTTCGTCATTAGAACAATTATTTTCGTTGAATGTTCCATTATATTTTGAAATGTATATATTAAAATGTAAATGATTTTCAAAATGATTTTCGATTTGAAATGTGTATTCCAATGTAAAATGAAATTTTTCAATAAAAAATTATTTAAATGATCAATAAAAATAATTTTCCATACCGGATGATATCGATTGATGTTTCCTATTCCATCATAGGGCATGATCTAATAAAAAATTATTATTCATTTTTTGAATGTTTTATTAAATCATTATTTTTATGAACGATGATTCTCTTACACATGTTATACCATAATGAAATGATTATGAAAAATTCATCCCTTTCACAGGTTATCCTTTTATGTAATGTTTTTAGAAAACCATACCATTTAATGAAAATTATCTGATGAATTTTTTAAGATATTGAAGGACACATGTGTATGATTTTTATTATGTGATGGGTGAGATATATATATCCCTCCATAACATTTATTAATGGTAAATGGACATCGATGTTATAGGTTAAATGGTTAGTTAGGTGAAGCCCAAAAATAATGGTTCAATGGTGGTTATCCCAAGCAAAAAAATAGAATTGAATATTGGTGGTTATCCCCGAACCGAATATGGGATCATTAGAGTTCATCCCAATACCAATGTGGATAAACTAGTGGATATCCTAAGATAATGAGGATATGAATATCAATGTGGTTAGACTTGAAATATATTTTTTAATGGATTTATTTATACAAAATATCAATTTGTTATGCCTATGTTATGATCTTCTGGATCACATTCTATGATTTTTTTCATTATATGTCTAATAGACTACAAATTATTAATGCATGACTAAGGATTGTGATATTTAACATATAGGGTATAATATTAAAATGTTTTTCTCATGTTCTCATATACTTATGATCATGTTATTATTATGTATCTCCATTTTTATCCATATTGAGAATTTGAGATCACCCTTTCAACAGTTTCCTTTCTCCATGTTATAGATATTTTTATTTTGTATTATTTATCTAAGAGGGGTTATATATATTATAATAAAATTGAGATATTATTTAGATCACCTATAAACCAGTTCTTTAGGTTTCCATGTATTCAGAGACAGTAAAATATTATTTTCCTCAGGCATGTTTTTGTGCAACATTATGAATATTAATAAAAAATGATGTAATATCTGTGTATGAAAATATTGGGACACTATAAATGGTATTATAGGATATTTTAATTTAACATTTGAAAAAAAGGATGATAAAAACATTATGAGATCCCTATGGAAATATATATGTTTAAGTTAATGGATTTATCTTTGGAAACGTCTATGGAATATTCCAATTATAGGAAAATATCATGGTTCTCTGTTATGGGTTAAATGAGTTGTATTCAATAAATTACAACTCTATTTGGGTACTACAATTGGATTTGTCTCGAAGAAAAAATGTATCCAGTTTTAAAAATTATGAAAAGGAAACATTGGGTGGGACTCAATCATCTCTTAGACCATGAAAATTGTAATTTTTTCACACCATGTTTGATAAACCCAAGGGATCCTCAATGGAAATTCAAAAACTATATACAAACAAACATGATGTAATTAAATATATGATTAATAAAAATGTCATCGGATAATCTTATGCTATCAAATATTATGTATAGAAATAAGATTTATACACCCTATAAGTTATATTTAATGCTTTTTTGGTTCCTATAGTGATTATTGTTTCTTATACTATGATTTTTAGTATTAGTCAATTGTTGTAACCAGAAATAACAATGTTAATGGTGAATGAGAAGGAAAATGCAATGATTTTCCAACTGATCTTCCAAAAAATATGGGTAATTTAATTAACACTATAATTTTTTTACAAAGATTTATTAATCTATTAATCATGATGTAATTCCAAATGAACATTGTATGGAATAAGATTATGGTGTGTCCATCATGAGGAAATATCCATCTTCTTTCAGTGGGACTTTTGATCCACTTGTTTTGGAATAATTGATAAAACCCAATGAAAATAATTCCTCCATTTTACAATGATTGTATAATGAAAAAGATAATTTAGGTATCTACTATTTTTATGGTGAAGGTGATCAATGATTGACACATATATAGAATACAAGGAAAAATGTTGAAATTTACTCCATGGAATTACATGATATCAAGAAATTATTTTTAAATAAGTACATTAGTCTAATTCTTTGTAAAAATATATATAAGGTTCAACTAGTGATAAATAAAAATGATGGGTAATCCATTGGTACCTATGAGAGAAATTTTACAATACCTGTGAGGTTTTATTTTGGTTTTATCGTCCTACATGAATTTAACATATATAGTTTTCTCAGTGGATTAAAAACATAATTCCAAAAGGTTTTAGCCATAACAAACATCAGTTGATATGAATAGATTATTCATTAAGAAATTAATGGGGAAAATAGATTTTGTAGTTAGGTATAAATCTCATGGTTATTATAAGAAGATAAAAATGTAAATTAGCAAAATATTTGAGAATCCTAGAGAGAAGATGATGAACGTCCATTTATTATCATAGTGTGGTAAGAATCATGGTGGAAGGTTTCTTAAGGGGATGAATAAATATTTTATGTGTGGAAGGGAAGGCCATTGATCAATTTATTTTCAAATTTATTAGAATAATTCGGATAACGATTAGAATAGGAATAAGTATACAAAGAATGATCAACCCACACTCCAAAATTTCTAATGAATGGAGTTTGGTCATTAGGATAAAAAGTTCCCAATGTCGAGGTTTAAAGATGGTGATCAACACCTATAGCCTCTTATGTCATGGTAAAAAATGTAAATCTCATGTGATAAATGTTCTTGATTAAGGGTATGATAATAGTGTTCTAAAAAGAACACTTACCATCCACTCTAAAACCATTAATGTATTATTTAAATAAATATCTAAACATTATTTCATATTTATTGAATATTATAAGGTTATAAAGATTCCACAAAATGATTACACTTAGAATTACAAGTGAATCACCAAATTTTATGAAAATTTCATATCATGTATACTATTTTTCTTTGGTTGAAATCCTAGTGAATGTGGACCATGAAAATCTTGACATTATTCATTTTGTTTATTTATAAGTCACATTGAGAATAGATTGGATTAATATACATAGTGACCACATTAATTTTCGATTAAGGGAAGTTACATTTGATATCCCAAACAAACATTTGATTATCTATCAAAGATGTGATAAGTATAAAATTTTGATGGAGTTAAAATCCATTGTTTGGTTATTAATTTCCATTTAGAAGAGGTTTTTATCTCAGACGGTAGAGGAGAAACTAAAAATTGATAAAAAAGTTATTGTACATAAGTTTTTCATGCCTTTAGGGAAGATTAAAATATCTTTATACTAATGAGTTATGTTGAGTTATTAAAATAACTCATTCCTAGTTCCTTGCCAATTTCAATGAATCCATATTGAATATAACATATTGAGTTGAAGGAATTGATGAATAAAAATAGTAAAACATGGAAATGGTATTGATTTATCCAATCATTTAACCTTAGATTGCACATATTTTTTTCATAAGAAACGAATATGGATCACTAAATCCATTAATTGATTATTTGTAGTTGAAAAAAATTAAAATTATAACCATTCTCCTGTCCCTTGTATTAATGACTTCTTTTATCAAGACAATGGAGATAATCCCCTTTAAAATAATAACAATCATTTTAGATATCCTCAATTGAGTGTCAGGCATGAGGAAATAGCTAGGATAACATTTCATAAAAGGTATAGAAACTGTGAATATATGGTGATGCCATTTGGAATTTTTAATTATCTTGTTATATTAATGGATTTAATTAATAGATTTTTTATATATTACATTAATCAGTTTTTTGGAAGTCTTTATAGAAGATATTATTATTTACTAAGAGATAAAGTATGGGCATAGAGAACACTAGATATTCGAACTAAATATCCTAAGGTAGGATAAATATATGAAAAATTTACAACTTTTTATTTTTGGCTATAAAAGGATTCATTTTTGGGTCATATATTCATAATAGAAGGCATACCAATAGATCCATATAAGATGGAGTCTGTTGAATATTATTACAGACCAACCATGATGACTGAGGTCAATAGTGTTCTTGGTTTCTCTATATATTATTGACAGTTTTAGGATTATTTTTCAATAACATCTATATCTTTTACCATGTTAACCAGAAATAGATCCATGTTTCTATAAAGAAATTAATGTGAGTAAAATTTCATGGAATGGAGGGGAATATTAGTTAACACACATGTTCTATCATAAATATATAGTAGATAATGGTTTTTAATCTATAATGACACATCCAAGAGGGGATTACGAATTGTTATTATGTATAATAACCATGTTATTGCTTATGTATCATGAAAATTAATAATTTTTGAGTAATATTCCCCAACTAATGAGTTGGAGTTAGATATGTTAATTTTTTAATTATATATATAGATGCACTATATTTAGGGAGAAAATATTAAATATATACTAATCATATATGTTTAAAGATTATATATTCACATATAATGTGTTGAATATGTTCTATAGATTATGGTTAGATTTGATTAATGATTATGACTACTCAATACGTTAACACTCTGGGAAAGAAATCAAGGTGTCTAATACTATGATTCAAAAGGAACATATTAGATTATACAAGGAAATGGTTAAAAAAGATGTAATATTTCTAAATTTTCAAAAGAGTGATCTTGTAACCATGAAGGAAGGGGGAAAATATTATCTTTCTAAATTGAATATGAAACCATTTATCCTTGTTAAAATTAAAGTGGTGTATAAGGAAGTAGTAGAGTTTCAAAATAAGGTCCAAAATTTTCCCGAGTTTACCCTTGACCATGATGGAATGATACAGTTTAAGAACCACGTATCTGTTCTAACAAAAACAGATTTCAAGGAGTTATTAGAGAAATCCCAAAGTATAATATTATCTATTCATTGAATAAGTATAAAAATTTCTAGAAACTTTAATGTGTATTTATTAGGGGATGGAATATAGAGGGACATCATAGAGTTTGTTTCTAGATGATTGGTTTTTCATAAATTTACAATCGTGAGACATAATTCTAAACAGATGATACATCTATGACCATAATAGAATTTAAATTGGAAAACATATCCTTGTATGTTTTAATTGGACTCCCAAAAAGTTCTAAAGGAAATAACACTATATGGGTAGTAGTTGATTGATTTACTCTTTCATTAATATTCAACACTATTATAGAAATAATCTCTCTAGATCATATTTCCATAATATACAATAAGGGTGTGGTATGGTTGAATGGAGTACCAAATTCCATTGTTTATGATTGGGTTTTCAGGTTTACCTTAATTTTATATCAAATTATTTCACAATCTCTTA
Organism: Viscum album; assembly: GCA_963277665.1. Classification (NCBI taxonomy): domain Eukaryota; kingdom Viridiplantae; phylum Streptophyta; class Magnoliopsida; order Santalales; family Viscaceae; genus Viscum; species Viscum album. The sequence goes on along the minus strand of OY728139.1, from coordinate 460,207,952 downwards.
ATACAATGTTGAGTTTTAACATTTTTAATCATCTTTAAATAGATGGCCAGCCTGAAAGATCAATATAGACCATATAGGTTATAGTGAGATCATGTTTTTCTATTTCAAGTGTGGTTGGGATGAATAAATTCTTGTAGTTGAGTTTTATGACAAACATATCATTCACCGAAGCATTTGTATGGATCATTATGAAGACATATCGGTAAATAAATATAGATCCCTAACTTATTAGAATGAAGTTGGAGAATGAATTTTATTTGGACTTTAGATATCTGAATAAATGGATGAGATGGTTCGATACATTCACCAGTTCATCAATGTAAGATAGATTCAGTTGCAAATTTAGGATAATAATTACACATATTCTTTAGTATTTGAAATGTATGATATGTTTTTATAATAATTTCTCCATCGAAATAGTTTAGGATATTTGAGAAGAATGGAAAATAGTGTCCTAGGTATATCTATCCCTTTGAAATTATTGATCATATCATTACCATATACTATTAGTTTGTGGCTCCACGAAACCACTATCATGTCCATGATTTTTTTCTATATATCATTCTCGATGAAGTATTTATCAAACCCTACATATTTATCAAACTCGTAGGTCATTCAAATGGATAAAGATATGTCATATGCAGAAAAACTTGTTGAGATTCTAGTTCATATAGAGAAATTTATATAAAATAAAACTACTCCTATGAAAAATGTTTTTTTAGAAAACACTAGTTCAAGGAGGAGACTTTGTAAATGGATTATATTATGATTTATAATAATAATTATTTGGTTGTATCAATGTGACCGATTTCTATGGAAAATAAAATTCTATTATGGGTAGAGTTTAACAAACTTATTTTTTATTAATTAATATCATTGTAATATATTATGTTATTTTATGTCTAATGTTACCCAAAACACCAAGTTACGATTTTTCTATACAAAACTCCGGGTTTACTTCTGTTACAAATGAAACAACATTTTAACAATACCATGATATACTATTAAAATAATTATTTAAATGGATCTTTTAAAACATATCCCTTATATATAGAGATATTAATAGTGATTAATAATTTTCAATATTAATTACCTCGATTTTTCATAATGGAAACAAATTTATGACAAAAAACTTATTTCCTGTAATTTATTTATATGATTCAAAAAATACTATTTAAATTAAATTAATTTTTATGTATTTGGTGGAAAAATAATAAATTTAATTTATGAATCCTTGATAATATTAATTTTATAAAATTATCTTCAATTTCGAAATCCTAATATAAAAATAATCTCTCGTTTAATTTTTTACTAATTTCCCAAAATGTTTCATTTTTTGACAATTAGTGAAAGATATTAAATTTTAATTGAAAACAACATTTTCACCTAAGTTAAAAAATATTTTTAATTTAATTAGAAGTAATATGGTTGTGTTTTTTATATATTATGAAAACTTCTGTCATTGGGATCAATTTCAAAAATATTTTTGATATAAAATCATTTCAATCATTCGATCTCATTCTCTATAAAATCCCGCAATCTCATCGCAACTTCAAGATTATTTATAAATTGATATTTTCCAATTACGTAAAAGGATTTCAAAAAATTTTATTAAATATTTGTAAGAAAAATTATTTATATTATTCTATCAATAAAAAATATTTTTCAATAAAAACATATATTAAAATTTGTAAAAATTATTTATCATGGATAAGGTAAAATTGGTTTATTGGGGGTGAAACTAAACTAATAAGGGTTAAAAATATTTTCTTTAAAAACCCCATTTTATGGAAATATTGTGATATTATACCTTATTTTATAAATAATTATCTTCTATTTGAGAATTGTGAAATGAAAAAAATATGTGTGGAATTCATTCATTGCAAAAATTACAATTATGCCACTCACCACACTAATAAAAGCTCACACCTTCTCCTATATGCTTCACAACATAAAAAAAATTTAGACAGAAAAAAACTACCAAAAAAACTTACCAAATCCCATACTATTATTCAATAATACTTATTTTAGACATAATGAAAACCTCAAAATTCTATTGGTGCAAACCAATTAATGATAGTAGAGAAAGATGTAACGTTTATCAATGAGAATTTTTTATTTATTTCTCCCTCAACCAACCTCAATTAAATATATACCATACTTGGAGAATAAATTTACTATATTACATATATTAAAATGGTTTTATGTTATGATAATAACCTAAAACCATATCCACTTCTATAAAATGGGTTTCAAAATCATCGTTCTTGTGTTTGATAGAGTACCACCACGCAAACTGATGACATTCATTGTTTCCAATAACACAAAAAAATATTGATATAATGAGGGATTTATTGTTTAAATATGATAATTATAATATTATAATAATTTTTTAATTATTAAATCATTCATTTCTTCCTGATTTTCACTTTATGGGAATATGATAAATTTGCACCTATGTTAAATAGACTGCTCACCCATGAAGCGATGTGACTCATTGACACATTACATAGAAGGTAATAAAGATATCTATAATGATAATATATGATAAATAAAAATAAACAATATTATATAATGATAATATATCATTTAACATTCTTTATTTGAATCTGATAGGAAAATGTAAAACCATTCATCTGTTTGTATGGAAAACTGTTTCCACGAATAGTTCATTTCATTCTCTATATCTATATTTCATAGATTACTATAGATATATATACACAGAATATATTTAATATTTTTATCATGTTTTAAATTAGGTATATTATGTAAACTTGATCAATATAAGAGGACCAAAAATAAAAAATCAAAACATATATGAATACTAAGTAGAAATGACCTGAAATGAAGTTTCGACATAGAATTGTTAATAAATAGATAATAAAAGGTCGTAATAAAATTTAATATATTATGATGTATATAAATATTTATATATAATAAATTAATACTAAAATTATATTTATTAAATAGTTATTTTGAACATTTGTGATTAAATTTAGGATTTAAGAAAAAGTTATTTCTAGACTCTTTTTTTTCTGGGAGACTTATAAAAATTCCCAACTCATTTCATATGTGTATTGTAAATACATACAGTTTGAATTTTTATTTATTTAATAATTTTATTTTTATCATGTTTAATTTTTCATTTTTTATGATTTATTTTGTATTATGATTCAATAGATTACTAAAGTAGTAAGTTATTTTTGTCTTGTTTTTATTTCTTCAAGATGTATGTTATGTTATTCACCTATATGTTTTCATGAGGTATATCTAAATCCCCTTGGATATGTAATTTAATGAATTTATTTATCATCGAGAAATTTCAAATTTTATTTTATTTTATTTCTTTTGTTGTATTATGATTCTATGTAACCAATGTGGAAATGATTTTATGGTACAATAACAATGTTTATCAAAATGGTTTTCGATTAGGCTTTGGATGAAACAAATATCACTAGCCATTCATCATGAAATTTTGGAAATTTATTATCCACTATTTATTAATGATATTGTCATGTATTATTACAATTTTTTTAAATCATAGGTAATTATAATAATTGATATTTTTTTTTTGAAAATCCATCATTATTTCTCCCTTTGGATGAAAATATATTTTCTATTAAATCCATGTTTTGAAAAAGTGTTTTGTAAAATAATTTTTTATTATAATGAGATTTAAAAATTCCATTATACATATACTATAAATTATTATGAAATTTTATTTTAAAGGAATCATAATATTTTTTTCCAAATAATGCCTCTTTTGATTTTACTAAAAATGTTAAAGGATTTTGTTTTAATTCCTATGACATGAATGAAACATCCCATCACCATGAAATTTTTTTTCTCATATGATTTTGTAATTATATTTCATGTTTATTATAAAAATAAATTATTTTCAAAATTGTTTATGTTTTTAAAACTATTTTTTAAAGTAGTAATGTTATTTTCCTCAATAAATGATTTCAATGATTGATCAGAATTATTTTTCTTATAAGATGATATTCATTGATTTTACTTTTTCCAAAGTAGGGATATGATAAACGGATACTGATAATATATTTTTATATTAATTTTTTATGAATAAAACATATTCATGAAACCCATTTATCTTCCATGTATTATAAGAGGATGAAATTTTCATGAAACCCATCACTTTTCCATGGGTTATTCTATGATGATATAATTTTGGAAACCCCTTTATTTTAATTGTTTATGATGTGATGAATGTTTTATGATATTGTGGAAGAAATATATATTATTATCATTATATTATGGGTGTAAATTATATCTATTTAATGTGAATTGGGTAAAAATAAATTTTCCATGATTTTAGAGGGTACTATTGTGGCTCGCCCAAGCCCTAAAAGTAGGGCACACAAGTTGTTAACCAAAGCCCTAAAAATAGGGTACACTGATGGTTTTCCCAATTCCAAAATAGGGTAAATACTAAATATTTCTAATCCCAAATAATGTATATGAATGGTTAACCTATTCCAAAAATGTTATGATATTCTTGCTGTGTATTATTGAAATATCATTTTTAATGCTTATGTGTACACCAAAAATGTATGCCTTATTCCAATGCTCTGAAATTGGGGGTCATATTATATGAATATTTTATGATTCTGTATTATTAACTTCCAATATTTATTACTTTTATCATTATTATGAACTTTTATATGTATGGTATGGTTTTCAAATTTTATGACCATGTTCATCCTGTTATGCTTATGTAAAGCCCTTTTTTATGCTTATTGATAATCTTAGATCACCCTTTGTTATGTAACAATCCCCTAGGTTATGAAAATATGTATTATGTATGATATTTTTAGTGGGTTTCATGATATCGATATCATAGTCATAGATTATTAATATCACCTCTAAAATTTTAGTTTGTGTCCTGATGTTTCCGAAGGAACTAGGCTATTATGGTCCCCAAAGTTGTGTGTATGTAATGATATTAATATTTATTTAAAATGATGTAATATCTATATATGGTAATAATTGTCCCATATAAGAATATACTTATGCATTTATTAATATGAAACATGACATAATATTGGTGATTTATAGGATCACTGAATTATTTCAATGTGAAATCATGTGGTAAATACTACAACCAATTAAATCAGAAAGTGAGTCAATGGAATAATGAGGAAACTATAAAATTTCAAATGAGAAATAATTAAATGATATGATTTAATATAAACCATTATGAACTATTAAAAAGTATCATATAATGAAAAAAAATATAAAATGTGTATTAGATACATTATATTAAAGAAAACATGGTTTATAATAAACATTAATTGTAAATAGATTGAAAATTATATAGGTAACACTCACTGTAGTCATGATTCATTTTTTACATTCATGTAAGTAACTAAATAATGAAAATAAGTTTATTAGATCATTTTCTAGGAACTGTATTCAAATACATTTAATTGAATTATAAAATTAATTATCATAATATATTTATTTAATATATTGTTTTTGGCTATGCTATTTATTTTCTTTGAATATTTAATCATTGTCAGTTTTTTTGGAATTTTAATTCTTGAATATGATATTATAAAATTAAGAAAAATAATTATTATAACATATATAGAACCATAAAACAATAATTATTTACAAATTATACTATAATAATTTTATTACCTAATTTCATACATTCATCTCCGATACTGTTTTGTAGAATTGTTCAAGTTGCTGGTTTGACTTTACCAAACTTGAACATTCAATAATCTGATTGGTGTCTATAGTTAAAAAAAATTCATTTTGATATATTGTATTTTTTAAATAATATTAATGATATTTTTTATATTTTTTTTGTTTCTAATCATATTATATGTTTTTTGTGTAGATATTGAAAATGAAGATGAAAAATGAAGACCGTTACTTTGTGGAGATGATTGTCTACACAACTCAAATTTAATTTTATGGTTTCATATGAAATGATATATAATTAATATGGATTATATATTAATTATTCAAAAAAATAATTATATTTTTTATTTTACATTTATTTTTCATTTTTATAATTGTTACCTTTGATGATAAGAGGTTGTGAAAAAATGGACAATGTTGTGTCATATAGGCAGTAGTTTGCACATAGAATTATTGATGTTCTTATTTTTATTAATGTATTGTATGGAATTAATAATGTTTTCATATTAATATAATAACAAATCAGTATAATAATGATATCAAGTTCATTATATTATAAGGTTCAGGGTAGGTTTGGATGATAATGATTTTGAAGAAAACGTAATGAATAAGTAATAATTTTTTCTTGATATTAAACTTCCACTTGAGGAACTCTGTAGATTTGAAGGAATTCAGATAAAATGTAGTTTAAAATGGATTTTGGAAACATAAATTCAGATTATTATTAGATAATTTGGTTGTGGAAAAGGATATTTCTAATGGATAGAAGATCATTGAAATGTCGTAATTGATCCTCTATTATAGTAGAAGATAAGGGAACATTTTCAATACAGTTTACTTTTAAAAGATTAAATTACAATATTTATGGTGGAAGAGTAAGAATTATTTAAATAATAATTATTTTGGTGATATTTGATATAGAAATCCTCAAAAATTTATTTACACACATGTTGAAATCACGTTTTATGTTATTTAGTCATATATTTTTTACTTTTGCATTATTTTATTAGGGTAACTCATTTTTACCTTATAATCATATGTGTTTTAATAATATAAAAAAACACTTATCATGTTTGTGTTTGATAAACTAAATTTAATGAAAATTTTATCTAAAACTAGTTCCAAATAGTCGGATAAAAATTTATATTAAAAATTTTCAAATATAGAAAAAACAATTTCATTATAGAAAAATGATGTCTTAAAAATTTGTGTTCCAAATAATAATTATCATTTATAAAAAATTAAATATTTTATTAATATATATATATATATATATGTTTAAAAATTACATTTTAGTCCTTATTTAATAAAATAAAATATAATTTAAATGGAAAAAATTACACAAGATTAATAAACAAATTCTTTAAAAACAATCTTTTCAATATTATCATGGTCATTAGCAATAATCATAGTAATATAATATATATCTCAAAAAAATATTTTTTCAAAGAATATTGAAATTATGATATAAATATCAAATCAATTTTTACTTAATTTATAAAGTGATAAAATAAAAACATTAATGTAATTGTATAAAAGTAGTTTTCCATTTGAAATATTACTTGATTTGAAAACAATTTAAAAATTCTTTTTATAAATTGAATACTATATTTTTAAATGACATATAAGAAATTTAAAAATGCTATGTTCTATGAAACTGGTATCTGAAAACATTTTTTTTATTCTTTAGTTATCATAATGACATAAAAGTGATATTTTAAAGAAAAATAAGTTTGCTCTCCATTACTCTAAAAATCAATGAATTTGGAAAAATATCCAAAATTTTTTATTTCTGAAATGAAAAAAAATATTCACATTAACAAATTACAATTCTAAAATTTAATGATTTATATTTTAAATTATAATAAAATATATAATGAAAATATACTTTTTTCAAAACAGTCCCATTTATAACATAGAGTATTCATATTCATATATTATAAGAATTTATATTTTATTTATATGTTTTAATTTACCATATGTTTTATTATTATTATAACTTTTTAATATAGTATTTCTTGTATTTTGTGGAATTTTATTTTGTGTGAGGAATATTCTATCAAACAATGTTTATTTAAAGGGAAAAAATTATTAAATAAAATAATGTGTGGTTGAAAAGAAATATTCATTTAAAATTTTTTATAAAAAACCGTTTTTCTGTTCATCTTTATCTTTTAAATTTGATGATATAATTTTTCAATTTTTTATATATTTTTAATGTCATATCAATTCCATTTTTTAAATAAATTATTTTTGTTAAAAATAAATGGTATTAAAAATATGAAACAGTTTTTTGTTATTAATTCTCATAGTAATTACTAATTCATTTTAAATGTGTTTTTATCTATTAAAATATAATTTTTTTTAATATTCACTATTGATATATTATTTTGATAGATTCCACATCCTTTCTTTTTATGGATAATGATAATGTCTTGTTGATATTTTCATGAAATCATTCTATTTTTAGGGATTAACAAATTATGAATGGAATTAAGAATATGTTCATATTTTTATGGCATTCAAATTTATGGATTTTCATTATTTGATGTCTAAGAGTATAATAATTTATTCCACTAATGCACATAGTAAAGCATTATATATCATGAAATGACATGTTTGGGAATAGTAAGTGCACCCAATCCACTATGGTACGTTCTCCACTGCTTATATCAGAATGTGGAGTGAACTAAATCCACATTGGGACTATATGCACTATATGATGATATGCTTGAATATGAGCCAAAATATATGAAATATTTTTTTAATATGTTTGATTCAATTTCATATTATTGTATTATGTGTTCAGTAATCCAAATTAACATCTCATGTTTCTACATTCCTATTAGTCATGTATAATGTTATGAAAAAATAATTATTCCATGACCTATTATTAATGATCTATGATTTATTTGGTATTATTCTCTAATGTTATGTCGATGAACTATGATTATATTTTCATGACAAAAAAATTATTGTATTCTCAATTAAGATCAATGATTTTTTTCTCTTATGTTTACCACGACTGGGTATTTATGCTCATGCTTTATTATATTTCTATTTTCCTTGGTTATAAATAATGTTGTTACATTCGATATGTATACTATATCCCCACAATCTAGATTACATGACATATGTCTGGGTGTGGGTCTCTATGATCCCTCAAGAATTCTTATCCATATTTAAGATGTTGTCAATAAGTAATGTTGTCTGAATATATATATATATATATATATGTGTGTGTGTGTGTGTGTGTGTGTGTGGTGGGGTTCTATTTCATTTAATTTAAATCTATAGGTACATTCCTTAAATTTTTGATCATTTAAAATGAAACATCCATATAATTGAGATAAAGAAATAAATTAACATAAAACTAGGATCCAAACTGTCAATTAGAGTATATATTAAAATGTTTTAAATCCATCTAGAATATGTATTGACATATACAAGAGTAGCATCAAATAATATTTGAATAAGAATACTCATATATAAAAAATGAGATACAACTTTTAATTTTTTCAAATAAAACATAAAAGTAAACTTGATCTTGGACAAAATCACAATAATGAACCCACTAAATCCTCATCCTCTATAACCCACTAGATATATACCATATGACCATCTCTATGAAGTAACTATTACACGAATGTTTTTATATAGTTATACCAATGCCAATTGAAACCAATGTTTTGTACATGTGTAGGGGTGAGTAAAATAACCAAGTAAAAAAATACCCAATTCATATAATATTTTGAGTTATCATATGGTCATGTGGATCTGAACTAAATACATATATAAGGTTAAATAGTCCTCATGAAACTCACCAACTAGGAAATATTATATATAATAACATCAAGTACACATTTTGGTTAGTCAAGTGTAGTCATACATCCATGAACTCTAAACACACTTCATTTGAAAGTGTTGTAATATCTATAATCATATTACAAAGAACAATAAATGTATCCAAAACCGTCCCAAAAAAGTAGTCAAATATTATATATAATTTATTCAGTTATTGAGTACCTTTTAGAATGCCATGGAATCACGCAAACCAATATCGATGGCCACTTACTCAGTCAAAATATCATTAAATACTCAACATAGGGTGCTATATCACCTACCTATAAAAACCGTACACTTATGGGGGTCATATATACTATCAAAATTCAAAGAAACAAATATAATACAATATAAATATAAGTTAATAATTCTTTAGAATTTTATATAGGTACTCAATGTAGACCAACATATTGATTCACTAATTAAGAGACTAATGAAATCATTGTTTACTCAAAGGATGAATCTGAAAATATCTCCTACATATTACAGGAATATGAATATATCATAGTTGGATGTTAATCTCATAAAAATCATAAAATACAACACATTTTGACGGATTCACCCATATACACATATATGTATCATATTTTTATTATTAGTCTCTCATTTTCATGAAATATAATTTCTAGAAAATCCATAAAGTCTCACACTTATGAATTGGCATATATTGATACACCTAAAATACTAAACACCTATATATTGTACACATTTTCCCATGGGTCAATATAGAACAAGGGATCCATCAATGAATACCATGTTTAAAACCTAAAATATTGAACCTATATGGTTTCTTTGATTAAATCTCTATATCTCTACCCTAGTCCGTCATTCTGACCAATTCCATCCACAATATATGCTATGGTCATTTTGACCCATCTAAATGCCCCCCCTAAATCAAACCATATCACATACACCTTATCTGGGTTCCTTGATCACATTTTAATATCATAATATCCTACCATAATTCCTATCACAACATCCCAAAAACATCTGTTGTAGTCCTTTGGACCTTTCTCTACACTACTAGGGGACTATCGCATCAATATTGATTAACCTTCCATGTTCATACTCATAATAAACCCTCATAGACCATCACACAGAACATGAATCATTAAAAAACAAGAATAACAGAAGGTAATCTTATCTAGGGATAAATACAAAAAACCGCATGAATTAGAAAATAGGGCCTCACCGAAATATTTTCAAACATTACAAAAATCTCAATCCATCCCTTATAGATTTATATTGAAAAAAAATTGAATTTAACATTTTAATACTATTTAAAATTTTATCTCATGTCAACACAAAGACACTATGACTTTGAATACAGTCCCATTAAAATTATTTGGAAAATCATTTTTCTGAAAAACATCTAAAAAATGAAATCTAAATTTCATTGATAATTAATCACAATAATAAGAATACAGTAATAATGGTTATTATCACTTTTTTGATGAAAAAATCACCTTATTTTATTTTATTGTCTTATTTGGTCCATGTTGAGTATTAGGCTGATGCGAGCACACCCCAACCTTATAGAAGGATCACACATTCCATTTAGTAAGAAATTATATATTACTATTGCTCGGAAATGAACATATAATCAAAAAATAATTGGATCTAATTTAATTTAAAGGACAAAAACCACAATTGATGAGATATAAATCATTCCAAACTCATACCTTACAATTAATGAAAAACCCAACATTTAATGATCATTTATATAATCATAAGGAAGCCTCGTGACAGAAAATCCATGTGCAATGGGTGTGAAATCCACTCGCTATACACATGCAGAACTAATCCATATAAAAAAGTAAAATGGAATATCTAATTCAACATTTATACTGGACCAAATTTTGTATAATCCCAAAATAAATCCCTCAGGAAACATAACTTATGGAAAATAATTAAGAATGACCTGAATACATATTTCTAGTAATTCATTTATATACCACACATATAACCCCCAATAATTTTGGAGATTTACACTATGAACTATTAGAATGACTCATAGAAAGATATAAAAACTTCTAATCCATGATAAAGGGGTTGTAATCCTCTATCGATGCACACTTTGGACTAATCCATATAAATTATCCAAATCAAATACAAAATTAAAAGGAAAACTTCACCCGAATTCAATATAATCCCAAATATATTTAATTGGTAAACGTGAGTCAAGGAAAATGATGAAAGACAACATAAATACCTCTTTTTGGGAAATATTATATAAGGAACACAAGAAATAACTTTTAATTGTGATGATTTACACAATTAAATATGGTAAAATTTAAATAATATAAGCTAGAGAGGTAAAAAATAAGAGATAAATAATAGGGATGTGGATAAAAATGAATAATGAGTGGGCCAACATCAATATTCCATGGAAAAAATAAAAACACTCCTAATATAAGGGAGTAAAATTGAAAATGGGGGAGTTGAAATAATGGTTTCAACCATGTGTGATTTTAAGAGATGATAGATAGGGTTGAATGATCAAAGGGAAAATTTTCTGTTTCAAATATTTAATTGAATTTTACAAGGTCACATTGTTTGGAAAGAAGGTTTTAAAAATAGTGTGTCTACCATCTTGATAACATTTTCTCAGAAAATCTCAGTCATATTATATGGAAACGTGGGGTTTTAAATCATGACATAATGATGAAATGCACATATGTAGCTAAATTATAGTTCATTCCTGATTTATCTAAAATCATGCTTAAACCATTTACCAAACAAAAGAAAAAAGGCCTCATGGTTGGCCACACATTATCTTCAAATTGTGTACTAAAAAGGAATCGGAAAAACACATTTATCATTTGAATTTTTTACCAAATAACCTAAGAATCACCCAAGAACTCAAGGGACATCCGATTCACCAATAAAAATATAAAAACATATCCTACGTTAACTCCAGCTCCCAGAATATTGATATGAAACAAAATTCGGATAATGAAACCCCATTAAAATAAAAATTATAAAATTCCAATTAAATTTACTTCACATAATGTAACTAGGTTTTTTTCATATCACAATAACAACATTGTCCATATTTGAGAATCCTTGATGGTCATTAATTCATTGATCATGTCTTGTCATTTTCATAAATTTATCATTAATTTGATTTTTTCCATCCCTAATGTGCACACACAACTGCAATACACAAATACCAGCATTAATCCAAAACACACTGACATTCCTCAAAATACATTAGTTCCATCCTAGAACCAAGGTAATCACATCACTAGACACGCTTCTCTTGAATTTTTTAAATTCAACACATTCGATCCCACATAGGTTTCTTATCTATACAAAAATGGTTTACTTCCAGAAAAAATTAACAGCCTCACCCACTAACACATCACCACATCACTATTCAAACCAACCATGTATCCTTAACAGGTGAAGCCATCTTTAAATCATCTAAAAACCACAGTGATGTCCTAATTAGACTCTCAGTGTAACTACAACATTTAATCCTCAAACAACACATAAAAGGACCACGAATTTTCCAAAAACCCTAATAAATCACTGAAATAGATCAATATTTAATAACACTGCAATTTTCTTGAGTCCATTCCTATACATAGACTCCAACTTACATCCCACATTAATTTCCAATGGGTTCAATGTAACACCCCGAGATTTTATGAAAAATATTTTTTTAATTTCATTAATATATTGTGTTATAAGCTACACCAAAAGGAGCTTTCACAACACACATCCTTGACTTGCCTTTCATTACACGCAATCACGACCTTCCTCGATAGAGTGTGTAGTACGCAATACTGAGTTTCACTAAATAATGATATGCTATTAAAATATTATTCAAACTAGCCATTATGAATAGTAATAACCACTTTTGAAATATTGTAAATTTTATTTTTCAAAATGGACTGCATTTTTTGGATTCGGAATATCGAAATTAGCTTAGGGTGAAATTTTGGTACTTTTCCGATAATATTCATTTTCTGATGAATAGTGAAAATTAATAAATTTTGAATTAAAAACAACCTTTTTAATAGAAATAATTAATAGTGATAAATTATTAATTTTAGTGGGTTTAAAGTATATTTAGAATATATTTTTACATATTAATACAATATTGGTCATTGGATGTAATTTCACATTTAAACCAGACATAAACAAGTATCAATCTTTTGATAGTTATTATCTCTTAAGAACACGCTATTTGTTTTGACGACGGGAATTAATTTTTAAATTAATTAATACAACTGATATTTTTTGAATTTGGTAAAATAGGCATCATTTTTTAGTTCATAATATCAAATATAGCTTAAGCCTAATTTTTGGTATTTTTCTGGTAACTTTCATTTTTTGATAAATAGTGAAACCACTAAGTGGTAGTTAAAAAAATGAATTTTTCATAAAATTTAATTTTACCGCTTCTGTGAGTGTTATTTCAAAAATCCAATAGATACGGTTGATTTCAGTAAGTAAAATTTGGTTCAATGAGATGAAAATAATTTTTGGTCAATAGTAACTTTTTACTTTTTTTTACCACAGTTAAAAGTAAATAGGGTAATTAAGGGTAAAAATGATATTATTATTAACCTAAAACATGTCCTAATTCTATTGGATAAGTGTAATTAGACCACAAACAACCTTAGGAATAACATATGACCATTTATGCCCACTTGGATTAGATTAGGACATTTATTATTAATTTATTTAAAGAAGGGTTAAAATAGTTAAGATCAATGTTTAATAACTAAAGCATTTTTAATATAGGGTTATACATAAGATAAATTCGACTATAAATATTCATTATAAATATAAAATGCTTTCCTACATAATCATATTTTATTTTTAATTTTTAGACATTAAAAAAGTTAATTTATTTATGACACAAAGATGATGCAGTAATTATCTTATTAATGAAATATTGACACAATAGATGTTATAAATACCCAGATAAATGTAATTTAAGACTTTTTATGAATTAAACTAATTTTATATGTTAATATTACATGTTATTATTTATTTAATTAACTTTCTTTGAACTAATCATTCTGTTATAAGTTTCACAAAAATCAATTACAAAAGAGTTTCAAAATTGACATAAAATAGTTTTTAAAACAAATATTATATTATTAATTTTTATTTTATTCCTAAAAATCTAAGGTTTGGCCAAATGTATTAGGTAAGGATATATATATTAATAATAAACAACTTGGGGTTCTTTTGGCTTGTTATAGTATGTTTATTAACCTTATAGTGTAAGAACACAAAAAGACATGGTAAAAGTAAAATTATCTAACTTAATGTTAAATATAAATGATAAGGATAAAATAGGAACCTAAACTTGTCTAAATTCTATTGGATGAGAGGATTTAGACCCATACCCACCTTAGCTTCGAAATAAATCAATTTTTTGCTATTTAAAACCGAATTTGGCTTTATAATAAATAATATGTTTAGTTTTTTCAAAGGAGCCCCTCTCCTCCCTTATAAAATGGAACCTCTTCCCTCTCTTCCTCACAACACATTGAGCCTTCATGCTCGGCCAAACCCTACCAAATTCGCTTCTCCACTTCCCTAGAAACATCCTTGTGGTCCTGGTCTTCTTCAAAGACCAATTTTATTGCCTTAAGAGGAGGACTTGAAGAGGCGCTTCAAAGAAGAGGTAATGTCTCTTACCGATTCTTTCATCTTTATTTCTTCTTCCACTTCTTTTTCATTAGTTGTTTCATTATGAAGTAATAAAATAAGTATAACTCATATACTGATATGTTATTATAAGTATTAAACAACCCTATTTAACCATCTATCTATCCTACGGGTAATGAAATTACCGCGCGTGCGTACGTACGGAATACCGTCTCCACGCCGTGGGGTAATCTATTTTCCACAACCACCTTACTTGGATGGGTATAATTGTGTAAATAATGCATATATATGATTATTTTTAAGTGATATTGATTCTGAAATAGTATACATACACTCCAATACAATTCCACGATCATGAGAATGATATCATTGCTCGTGCGTACGTACGGACTACCGTCTCCACGACGCGATGAGATTCATTCTCCACGTGAACCATTCATGAATGATTATAAAGTATATATAATAAGTAATCATGAAAAATATGACATAATAATGAAACTCAATTTATGTGTATATATTTTTATGTCATCTACTTAATTCCATTCAACTCAATTAGGAAACGAAAACAACATTCATGCATACGTACGGCCTACCGTCTCCATGAACGGTGTATTTCTTTCCATTTACTGATCTATTATATATATGTATATTCTTAATATATATTATATATAAATCGTGTTTTATATTATGGAATTATGTAATCATGATATAATTAATCATATGAATAATTACAAGTCAAAACACGGTCGACAAATGAAGCGATTTTACCCAAAACGCTCTTTAACATGGAATTTACAAAAGAACGGGTAATATAATGTCATAATTGAACCATATATGATATCATAATAATGATTATGATTCTAGAATAAGTCAATGGTATTATTTAAGTCATTATACAGGTGGTTCGGACACTTACGAAGCAAATCTGACCTAATGTAAGGGAAAATATCACAATCTCATTTTTATCCGAGATTGTTTATACTATGGTATTTTATAGGGTGTAATTTATCATCCACATCCATGTTTCCTCAATATGTAATATTATTTCCATCCACCTAAAATTTTTTAAATCCATTTTTACCTTTTGGTTAGTATTTTGTAAAAGATATGAAAGGAATCTTTTGTCGTTTTTCTTATGAGGTACTTTTTGACTTTTCCGATAAAAGTACGAGAAGAATGTTTTTTTAACTTATACGGCATGAATGGATTTTTAAAACATTATTTCCAAGAAGCTTCCCTTACAGGTTTTCAAGTTTATTTTTAATCAACTTCTTTTAGTTAGAATTGTATTAAATGTTATGAAAGGAAAAGTGTTTTTGAAGTTGAAAGGATATTTTACTCAAGAATGGAGTTCAAGTGTTTTATCCAAATTATTTTCCATCAAAGATAAGAAAGGGTTCTGTTTCTACCACTATTATTACATTGATTTGATTATGTTGTGATTGAATTATTTTTATGAATTTCTTTATCTTATATGAATTGTTTTATGATGTCATGATGTTTAAGCTTCCCATTTTTATTACATGGGTTATGCTATGATATATGGTTTATGGTTTTGTGGCACACATAAGAATGGTATCATTATGATATGGGTGGGACCTATATCTCCCTCCAATGCATTGGGTATAAATTTTATGTCTCATGAGATAGACATGTCTGGAAAGGTAAGTTAATCTGGTTTAGTGTTACAGGACTGAAATGAGGAGTGAACTCGATTCCGAATGGGACATTGTTCACTAAGATAGTCATGGAAATGAGTCCTGACTAATAAGATATGATTCTCTATGATTATGTGTGTATGACACAAAGTTTCATGTTTTACGTTATGATTATTGGGACTACATTTCACTACTATCATTTATCCCATGTTATGATATTATGATCTCTTTTGCAGGTTAAGATTTCCAAAATGTTATGTTCTTATGATTATGATGTGATTGATATTTCTTTTTTTTAACCTTACAGAGCATTTGAGCTCACCCTTTTATGTTTTCATTTCCCCAGGATATAAAGAAAGGTTTTAGGTATAAAAATGAAGATCTTGATGGGAGATGTTGAAGATCTTTCACCACAATTAGAAGATTATATTCCAAGTTTCCAAAGACACTAAACTATTACGGTCCTTGTGTGTCTGTTTTTGTTATGTATTTACTATTATTCAAAAGTAATGTGACTTCAAGATTCGGGCATCTACAGTTGGTATCTGAGGAAAGGTTTAGTAAACCTTTGGAAACTAGGATGCGTGAACATTAGTGAGATCCCTAGAGATATTTCTATGGTATGTCTAGGGTTGTCACTAAGGTTAAGTATAAGTATAGGTTATAGTCCTAGAATTACGGTAACGATCTTAGAATTAAACCTATGATGTTAGATATTGATGGTACTCCCCCTTTATTATGTTGTTTTCCCTAGCATGATTTTGGCCTCTCACGCTATTCTTTTTGGGTTTTAGACGATGGCTGGAACCTGAAGGAATCGTGTTGATCAATGAAATGGACAATGCAATGATTGTACTCATGAACAAACAAATGTTATGGGAGATGGAGTTCAAAATCTTATTGCTATTCTTACTCAACCTATAAATCATTATGAACTTCCAAATGAGCAGAGAAGGGAACAATATTAAATTGAGACATTCATGAGGCAACGTCCACCTTCTTTCAGTGGGTCTTCTGATCCACTTGCTGCTGAACAATGGATCAGTACCACTGAAAAGATATTTTCAGTTCTTCAATGTTCTGAACATGATAAATTCATCTTAGCAGTATATCATTTGGAAGGTTAACCTGATCAATGGGGGAATCTTATCATGAATACGAGGCCAAGAGATGAAATTGAGTCCATGGAATGGGACGAGTTCAATAACTTATTTTTCAATAAGTACTTCCCTCGTATTCTTCGAACAAAGATGGAGAAAGGAGTTTCTTGAACTAAAGACAAAGGATGATGAATCTGTTGGTGTATACGAAGGGAATATTACAAGGAATGCAAGGTATGCATATGGATTTATCATCTAACCTAAAAGTAAATTTGATCGATTCTTCCATGGCTTAAAACCAAATATTCGAAGGGCATTAGCTATAAGAGACTTCAGTAGCTATGAAGAAATTGTGCGTTGTTCTATCAAGGTAGAAATGTAAATTGGTGTTACTTATCCATCTCATAGTTTTGACAAAAAACAAAAGATGGAGTTTAAGGAGAAATCTCAGAATAATGGTGAAAAGAAGATGAATGTTTCCTTATGCTCAAAGTGTGGAAATAAGCATAGTGGAAATAATATTAAAGGGACTAGAAAATGTTTTAAGTGTGGAAAAGTAGCTCATCAAGAAGCTGAGTGTCGATGTAATGGAAAAAGGGTTTCTAATGATTTGAATAAAAAAAAGACTGTAGATAACGAACCACCAACACTTCAATGATTCAAGTGCAAGGAAATCGGGAATTATGATAATAAATGCCCTAATCCAAGGGTTAGTGATGATCTACATGAGCAGCCACTTAAGGAAAAGGACAAAGGGAAGTCAGGTGAGATCACCATTGGTGATTTTGAATATGACAACGATGTGGTGGAATGATTAAGTGTTTATGTAATGGGAATCCAAAATAATGTTGTATATAGTATTGTGGAATATTGGAATATTTATGTATTGGTCTATTGTGGTTTCCAATAATTTTATGGTACCGGTAACCATGGAAAGTGATTGAGATGTTTTTGGAAAAAAGATGATATGCGCATAATGAAGGGATAAGGAGAAAATGAAATGTTCGACAAGCTCATGACTCATATAAGGAAATAGTTATATCATGGTTTAAGGTTTTTTATGTGAAAAGAGTTAAATTTTGACATTACTCATGTTTTAGCTAAGACTCTATGGGTATTAATTTTTCAAGAGAATACATGATTAAGGCCTTAGAATGTTTGGAATGTGAACAAAAAGACATATCTCATGATATATGGGGATCAATGATGGTATTAACATGCTTGTTATATGAACTCTTTGTAATTGTTTTCACTATAATATGAGATTGGACAACAGTATTTTGGATAAGCCTAAAGATTAGAAAGGATTATGTGGGACATAAGTTAGTATTGTTTAAGGATATAACTTTTTTCGATATTATTGACAGGATGTTATAGTAATGTAGTTTTAGAAAAAGGACAACCTGCAGGACGAGCGACAACCCATCGCGTTGGACAAGGCTGCGGGAATCGAACCCACAACCGAAGTGCGGCTGGCCTTTATCGCCTACTACTGGCCTACAAGAAGTCCATATTTAGTAGAAACTAGTTCTATTTTATTAATTAGTATGATATATTAAGTATAAGTCCATTTTAAGAACCATATATGATTAATCTCACTATAGATGGACTTATGTATTTTTTGATAACTTTTCTAACCTTTTGTTTGAGACAGATGGAATGACCCATCATTCTATCACATGATCTGATAACACATCATGAATGAAAAATTCATCTTCATTTCTTTAAGAGATGAAGTGGAAATTTACCAATGAATGACCAAGGGTGAGACTATACCAAAATCACGAAAGTATTTCTTCTAATTCCAATTTCATCAACTTTAGGGAAATGATCTTGAAAACCAAAAATGTTGTCCTAGTGCTCTTATATCTGATGAATTAGATGGTACCTTAGATTGTCACAAATTTATGGCTTTGTGATTTCTGGCTTTTCCATAGTCATGTCCTCTACCACTCTCCATCAGAACATAATGGTAATATTTTTCTTCCATATCCATATTTTCACCTATGTTATCCTATATAGAAACCCAGTGATGAGTTACTTTGGGTAATTGTTACATTTCATACTTTAGATTTTAAAATTAAGTTTTATAATTCTTTTTTATGATGTCGGTTTCTATAAATAGAAAACGATTTATAACCCCGACGAATTTCGAGGGCGAAATTCATTTTAAGGGGGGTAGAATGTAACACGCCGAGATTTTATGAAAAATATTTTTTTAAAGTTCATTAATGTCTTCTGTTGTACACTACACCAAAAGGAGCTTACACAACACACATCCTTGACTTGCCTGGTATTACACGCAATAACGACCTTCCTCGATAGAGTGTGTAGTACGCAATACCGAGTTTCACTAAACAACGTTATGCTATTAAAATATTATTAAAACTAGCCGTTATGAATAGTAACGACTACTTTTTGAAATTTTGTAAATTTTATTTTTCAAAATGGACTTCATTTTTGGATTCGTAATATCGAAATTAGCTTAGGGTGAAATTTTGGTACTTTTTGGATAACTTTCATTTTCTGATGAATAGTGAAAATTACTAAATTTTAAATTAAAAACACCCTTTTTAATCGAAATAATTAATAGTGATAAATTATTAATTTGAGTGGTTTAAAAGTATATTTAGAATATATTTTTACAATTTAATACAATGTTGTTCATTGGATGTAATTTCACATTTAAACCAGACATAAACAAGTGTCAATCTTTTGATTGTTATTATCTCTTAAGAACACACTATTTGTTATGACGACGGGAATTAATTTTTAAATTTATTAATGCAACATATATGTTTTGAATTTGGTAAAATAGACATAATTTTTGAGTTCATAATATCAAATATAGCTTAGGACTAATTTTTGGAATTTTTCTAGAAACATTCATTTTTTGATGAATAGTGAAACCACTAAGTGGTAGTTAAAAAAATGAATTTTTCATAAAACATAATTTTACCGCTTTTGTGAGTGGATTATCAAAAATCCGAGAGACACGGTTGATTTCAGTAAGTAAAATGTGGTTCAATGAGATGAAAATAATTTTTGGTCAATAGTAACTTTTTACTTTTTCTTACCATAGTTAAAAGTAAATAGGGTAATTAAGGGTAAAATGATATTATTATTACCCTAACACATGTCCTAATTCTATTGGATAAGTGTAATTCGACCAAAAACAACCTTAGGAATAAAATATGACCATTTATTCCCACTTGGATTAGATTAGGACATTTATTATTAATTTATTTAAAGAAGGGTTAAAATAGTTTAAATCAATGTTTAATAACTAAATATTTTTTAATATAGGGTAATACATAAGATAAATTCAACTATAAATATTAATTTGAAAGATAAAAAATATTTCCTACATAA
Organism: Viscum album; assembly: GCA_963277665.1. Classification (NCBI taxonomy): domain Eukaryota; kingdom Viridiplantae; phylum Streptophyta; class Magnoliopsida; order Santalales; family Viscaceae; genus Viscum; species Viscum album. The sequence goes on along the minus strand of OY728139.1, from coordinate 460,186,675 downwards.
TGATAATTTATTTTTAATTTGTAGACATTAACAAAGTTAATTTATTTATGACACAACGATGATGCAGTAATAATCTTATTAATGAAATATTGACAAAATTGATATTATAAGAACCCAAATAAATGTAATTTAAGACTTTTTATGAATTAAACTAATTTTATATGTTAATATGACATGTTATTATTTATTTAATTAACTTTTTTTGAACTAATAATTCTGTTATAATTTTCAAAAAAATCAATTTCAAAATAGTGTCAAAATTGACATAAAATAGTTTTTTAAAACAGTATTATATTATTAATTGTTATTTTATTCCTAAAAATCTACGGTTCTGCCAAATGTCATAGAAAAGGTTTTATATATTAATAATAAACAACTTGGGGTTCTTTTGGCTTGTTATAGTATATTTATTAACCTTATAGTGTAAGAACAGAAAAAGACACGGTAAAAGTAAAATTATCTAACATAAAGTTAAATATAAATGATAAGGTTAAAATAGGAACCTAAACATGTCTAAATTATATTAGATGAGAGGATTTAGACACATACATAACTTATCTTCGAAATAAATCAATTTGGGGCTAATTAAAACCGAATTTGGATTTATAATAAAATAATATTTTTAGTTCTTCTAAAGGAGCCCCTCTCCTCCCTTATAAAAGGGCACCTCTTCCCTCTCTTCCTCACACCACTTTGAGCCTTAAGTCTCGGCCAACCCCTGCCAAACTCTCTTATCCACTTCCCTAGAAACATCCTATAGGTCATGGTATTCTTCAAAGACCAATTTTAGTGCCCTATGAGGAGGACTCAAAAAGGCGCTTCAAAGAAGAGGTAATGTCCATTACCGATTCTTTCATCTTTATTTCTTCTTCCACTTCTTCTTCTTTAGTTGTTTCATTATGAAGTAATAACTTAATTATCACTCATATACTTATATGTTATTATAAGTATGAAAAAACCCTATTTAACCATCTATCCATCCTACAGAAAATGAAATCACCGCGCGTGCGTACGTACGGAATACCGTCTCCACGCCGTGGTGTAATCTATTTTCCACCACCACCTTACTTGGATGGGTATAATTTTGTAAATAATGAAGATATATGATTATTTTGAAGTGATATGTATTATGAAATAGTATACATACACTCCAATACAATTCCATGATCATGAGAATGATATCATCGCTCGTGCGTACGTACGGACTACCGTCTCCACGACGCGATAAGATTCATTCCCCACGTTAACCATTCATGAATGATTATAAATTATATATAATAAGTAATCATGAAATATATGACATAATAATTATACTTTATTTTTTTGTATATATATATATGTGATCTACTTAATTCCATTCAACTCAATAAGGAAACGAAAACAGCGTTCATGTGTCCGTACGGCCTACCATCTCCATCAATGGTGTATTTTTTTCCATTTAATGATATATTATATATATGTATATTATGAATATATATTATATATAAATCCTGTTTTATATTCTGGAATTATGTAATCACAAACTAAGTAATCATATGAATAATTAAAAGTCAAAACACGGACGACAAATGAGACGATTTTACCCAAAACGCTCTTTAACATGGAATTTACAAAATAATGGGTAATATAAAGTCATAAGAGAACCATATATGATATCATAATAATGAGTATGATTCTGGAAAAAGTAAATGACATTATATAAATCATTATACAGGAGGTTCGGACACTTAAAAAACAAATCGGACCTAAGGTAAGGGAAAATATCACAATCTCATTTTTATCCGAGATTGTTTATACTTTGGTATTTACTGGGGTGTAATTTATCATCCACATCCATGTTTCCTCAATATATAATACTATTTCCATCCTCCTACAATTGTTTAAATCCATTTTTACCCTTTGGATAGTTTTTATTAAATGATATGAAAGGAATATTTTGTCGTTTTTTGTACGAGGCACTTTTTGTCTTTTCCGACAAAAGTACGAGAAAAATGTTTTTTAACTTATATGGAATGAATGGATTTTTAAAGAATTATTTCCAAGAAGAATCCCTTACAAGTTTTCATGTTTATTTTTAATCCACTTCTTTTAGTTAGAATTTTATTACATGTTAATAAAGGAAATGTGTTTTTGAAGTTGAAAGGATATTTTCCTCAAGAATGGTGTTCAAGTGTTTTATCAAAATTATTTTCCATCTAAGATAATAAAGGGTTTTGTTTCTATCCCTATTATTACATTGATTAGATTATGTTGTGATGGAATTATTTTTATGAATTCCTTTATCTTATATGAATTGTTTTATGATGTCACGATGTTTAAGATTCACATTTTTATTACATGGCTTATGCTATGATGTATGGTTTATGATTTTGTGGCACACATAAGAATGGTATCATTATGAGATGGGTGGTACCTATATCTCCCTCAAATGAATTGGGTAAATATTTCATATATCATGAGATAGATATGGCTGGAACGGTAAGTTAATCCGGTTCAGTGACTAAAACGAGGAATGAACTCAATTCAGAATGGGACTTTGTCCACTAAGATAGTATTGGAAAAGAGTCTTGACTAATAAGAAATGATTCTATATGATTATGTGTGTATTCCACAAAGTTTCATGTTTTATGTTATGATTATTAGGATTACATTTCACTACTATGATTTTTCCCATGTTATGATATTATGATCTCTTTTGCAGGTTAAGATTTCCAAAATGTTATGTTCTTATGAATTTGATGTGATTGATATTTATTTTGTTTACCCTTACTGAGCATTTGAGCTCACACTTTTATGTTTTCTTTTCCCCAGGATATAAAGAAAGGTTTTAGGTATAAAAAAGGAAGATCTTTATGGGAGATGTTGAAGATCATTCACCACGATTAGAAGATTATATTTCAAGTTTCCAAATACACTAAACTATTACGGTCCTTGTGTGTGAGATTTTGTTATGTATTAAGTATTCCACAAAAGTAATGTAACGTCAAGATTAGGGCCTCTACATTCAATCCTCTCAAAATCCCCCCACTATCATTTCATCTATCCACCATCATGTTCCACATCACCCATGAACATTTCATCTTGAGGGTGGCACAACAATGATGTATAAGATGCTCCCTACCATAGGAGTATCGTTATAATATACATTTTAAACTAAAAATATCATATATACCAACCAAATACATTCCATTACTATGCATAACAACTTGGTTTGATCTCCCCACTCGTACTCTAGAACCAATAGAAAATCTCATCACTATAGACAAAAATGTTTCCCAACCACATCGTTTGAGGCCCCAAAATACATAATCCAATAGACCAATGATACCTAAGACTTATTTTAATATCAATTATAATAATACACCTCTAATAGTTAATTCCAAAAAATTGTTATCCCCACTATAGGAATGATCATTATGATAAACACATCACGTTGTCCAACCCATGAAAACCTTAATGTATACGTTGAGGAGACCAATCTCTAGATCCAAAAAATCCATTCCATGATAATTAAGAACAATATACTTATATATCCATATAAAAATCACACCGTACATTGATTTCATGAAACATATGTGGAAAATATAATAGATATGAGAATAAAACTTCCTAACTTAATACCAAGAAACCACTAAAATCCTAAAAAACAAGCCTACATGGGAAACAAATTCTATATATCTATCACACCAGTCTATTAAAACCCACCTTCCAACATTACATGGTCTTCGGTAGGTATCACCACATGAAATCAAGGAATAAAAGTCAATCATTTCAGTCATTTATGACAAAATGAAATGAAAATTTAAGTGGCTGGTTTTATATTATTCTAAAAACTTATTCTAAGAACTGATTTGATTCACTCTAAAATTTTGAAAAAAACCTTTTTCACAAAAATAATCCTTAACATCCAAAGGTTTTCCACTAAAAACTATATTGACAAACAATACTTGGAATAATTGGAAACATTCCAAAGTACATTTACAACATTTAAATTCAATTTTAAAATATGATTCGAAAACTAATTTCCTTATACTTTTGAAAGACAAAAAAATAAATAACATTTGGAAATTACTACATTTATTAAGAATATAATGAAAAAATGACTCCTAATGTAATTGAAACACACCTTTTTCCACCACATGATCATTCCTTTCAAAATTTGGTGTACTAAAAAAAATAAAAATCTAGGAAACCACAAAAATATTGATACCAAAAAATAATATTCAAAATCAAAGTAATTGACACACTAATTATATGTTAATATAATCAAACCTTATAATTTTTTTGAGGAAACATTGATTATATTCTATTTTTAATCAGTTAATAATATATTCAAATGAGGAAACATGTGAAACACCACTTCTTATTTTTTGTGTATCTTGCCATATGAATTCCACCATCATTATGGATGAATGACTCATTAAATCCAAGACAAAACCTATATGACATTCTTATTATTATCCATTGCTCAATTACATTATCTATAAAATCAAATACCTCACATATCCTATAGTTTCTCCTAAAAAATATGGATGACCCCCAGAACCAATGGAATCAACAAATATTCAACTCTCTAGGAATGCACTCAGTCTACCTCATATTTCACAACCATAAATCTCCACCTATAACAGAAAAATACTCATACCATAATAGGCTCTAATGACACTTTACAATTCAATAGCCCTGACTACCAAAACAATACTCATGAAAGGTTTTCTACAAGACACCAGACATGCCTCCTCACATGCATGTGTTTTCCAACAAGTGTAGATCATCAAAGATATTAATGTGGAGAATGTTATCTATAATATAAATCCCAATGGATGTTTTAGTGACTACCAAATAAAACTTATCATAAATTTATATAATGGACATTCAAATTACTTATAGTGAAATAATTATGACATAAACAACCCCCATATTATAGAATTAAATTATAATATCAATATATATGATGCAAAAACACATAAAAAGTTGTATGAAATAATCATTGAATAAAATGTTTCATATATATAATATAAAAATTTGACCAATACAGATAAAAAATAAAAATCAAATGTATACAGAACTCTATCCCTACTCATAATAATCAACCCACTAAATCCCCATCCTTTGAAATCTAATTGAAATACACCATGTTTCCTTATCTTTGTAGTAACATCAACATTGGAGAAAACATAATGGTATTTCTATGCACATCAAAATACATTCCATATATGGATGTAGGAGTGATTATAGTGACCATGTACGAATATTAATTCCTTGAAAATATTTTGTTCTAATGTGATTGTAAAAAAAATAAGTTTCTTGAATATATTATTATTTACTAAATTTAATTCATTTCATATCAAATGACACATTCATATTAAAAAAATATAAACAAATTATTTATTATAAAAAAATTAAATATATTAAAATTCTAATACTTTAATGATAAATATTAAAATCAAATAAGTAACTATAATATGTTCTACATAAATTATTTATCTTTTTTAATAAAAATTATTATTCTTGTATATTATATATTTAATTTAAAATATAAATTTAGAAAATATCCTAAAATGAATTTGGAAAAGTGAAATTCATTATTAGATTCCACATAAAACTATTTTCTTTAGATAAATTATTGGTATTTTACTTAAAAGATTTATGCTAAGGGAAATATTAAAAAATAACATTTTTTGAAAATTATTTGTGCTTTGTGGAATCATTTAGAGATATCCAATACATAAAAATTTATGATCCCTTTTTCTAAAACAAATACAAATTATACATTTAAAATAATTATACTAAATTAAAAACCAATGTGTTACATTTTTAAATATATATTATAATCCTTATAAACATTTTTTTTGGACATATATTATTTTACAATTAAATTATAGAACATATAGAAAATTAATATTAGGAATGGGGTTTAATATTAGGAATCATAATTGTTAAAAAATATAATAATGTTAATTTCATTTTTGGATCATAAAAATTATGTAATCAATGATAGTAGATAGGTACAATTCTAAATTAAGTAATTGTAAGGAGATAAATTAATAGAAAAATCATTAATATCTAAAATCCTTGTTAATTATTTCTCTGAATAATGGACAGATTGAAAAAGAATTAAACCCTATTAAATCATGTGAAATTTTGGAGGTACCATCCATTGAGAATGGAATAACAAAAATATAATGTTAGGAATAATTATAAATATTCCACTATCCATATTAATAAATGGAAATTTCCACCACCCCTTTGAATATACTCAAAAAATATATTTCCACTAGAAAATAATCTAAAATTTCACCCAAAAATCACTTCGAGAGCAATGTGGTTGAGGTACCCACAAAATAACACCCATAAACGAAATAATCAAATATTTAAATGAGTTATTCAATATAGTAAGGTAAAATTCAAAAATTACTCTTTTATTTTTTTATTTTATATTCATCTACTTACACAATTTCCATTATAACATACTAATCGAATAACATTAGTATAATTCTTATATTTATGTGAGATTTATATTAATATAACTTTTATTATCTTTTATCCTCTTAACAATTTGTAATATGATAACATTGTTTGTGTCACATGAGGTTTACTACCACCATGAGTGCTCTCTTTATTCCTTATAATTAACAAATTTAGAAAGAAAGAAGAGTTAATTTAATAAATAAATATTTTATATATAACAATTTTTATATTTTTAAATGATAAAAAAATTTCTTTAATCATTCCATTATATTGAAAATAAATTTTTCATATGTGTGTACATACAAACCTGTACCTAAATCGAGTGACGTGATATGGTTCTCATCACCACCCTCTTTAGATGGTTCTAAATTTTTTTTGATTAATTTTATTACTAATAATTAAATAATTTTATTAAAATGGTTTGAAAATTATGAAAGAGTATATTACAATCATTGTAGTGTAATCTCTTAATATTTGTAAATTAAATGGAGCATGGTCATCAGGTGTCCCATTCACATGAACCATGGATATTGATTATATCAACTAAACATGGGTATTGATAACTTACTGAAATTAAATGATTCAAATATTTTTTAGAATATTTTATTAATTAAAATGTATTCAATTAAATATGGTTTACATCTTTTGAAAACAACATGGAAAACATATGATTTTTAAAATAAACATTAACGAACTAATACTTGTGTAGTGAATGATTATCATTGAAGATTATAAGCATTAATTGACCTCAGTAAATTTAAAATCATAAATTTTAAATAATTAATTCCTAATAAAATAATATCAATAATGAATCACTTGTTTCACAATCAATATTAAACTAAAATGAAACCACAATAAAATTTATGAAGATAATATTATAAGAATTTAATTTTAAAGTTATAATATAGTTTTTAAGCTTTATCGTATTGGAAAATTATTAAGGAAAATAACAAGAGTATGGTTGAATACATGTAGTATATATTTTAACCCTTGGATCCATTGATCAATATCCAAATATCAATTTTCAAATAACACTCATTTCACTCCTTTACATTCACCTAAATAGAAATGGAAGTAGTAAATATGACACTGAAAATTTTTTATGGTCGCCCTTACAATGATATCCCATGAAGAACAATATTGAAGATTTTTCTATGAACTAGAATATAATGATCATGTTAATTTTTTTGGTGTACACAATGGAACAGTCTAATTGACCTGAAAAATTCAATATTCAAACTAGATTTGAAAATTCACTAGCTATTAATAAATGATGAATGAATTATTCCAATTGTATAATCCTTGACATTCTTCATAATAATGAAATTTATATAATACAATAATCATATTTTATTTCTTCAATTACATTTAATGATGTTCAACTGAGATGATACACCTAGAAATTACGTCTTACTATTTAATATCAATCTTATTGAAAAACATTCGCTCTTTCTTATCCTATGATGATTTCTAAAACGTTTTTTATAATAACTTCTATTTCATTTTAAATATATAATTATTGAAGTCAAATAAAATTTATCTACTATTTACCATGTGTTTCAAAGATTAATGGTATTAAAAAGTACCATTTTATCTAAAATAATCACCATGGAGATCTAGGTAGAAACATGATTTTTAGTTTCCTGATAAAACTACTGAAATTACATGGTTGTGACAAGATATTGGCCCAATGAGTGAAAGAGACACCATTTTTCATAAAACAAGGAATTTATAGAGCCACTATGGTGCACCCATTCATGTACTCATCTCATATTATAATGTTTTAAAAACATGGTGAAGTTGCAACCCATAGATGATGAGATCCATACTTCTTAGTTAGTAACTCCTTAATTAAATCACATAGAATATATTACTTGATATACTATAACTGATAATCTCACTGAACTCACTACATAGTATTCACTTCAATTTTCTGTGAAAATATTACATAAAGTCACAATTCATAATTTTCGGTGTGTTGTCAAGTAAGAATAAATATCTCTAGGATCATTGATTTTATTAAATTTATACCCTCTATGATAAATGGAAATGTTGTTGTTTGGAAATATTCTCTTCAAATGTGAGTAAAACATATCAATATCTCTACATTGTAGATACCTCAAACATTCTAGTTGCACCAAAACTCATCAAAACTCCTCTTAAACACCTCTATGTAATAGTTCACTCCACTATGAAATAACATTGTGATTTTTAGTCTGAAATTAGAAATTGATCTTTAAAAACTACAACATATAACAAACCACCTCCCCTTTGATTCTCATTTTAGTCAAAATACAATTGGTTAATTCCAACTACCTACCTTTTCTAACCACATGTGAGTGGTTAAACACCACCTTAATATCCTCTCTTGCATCATGGCCTTTACAATCATGAAAACATTAGTGTTCACCTGCACACCTCATTAATATTTAAAAACTATATAGCACCTAGAATCTAAAATCAGATATTCTAGAGTTTGGTGAATTATTTTCATTGAGTGGTAATTTCCATACTTTTTCCTTCAACCAGATAATCATTACCAAATAATCCTGGTGACTGCAAAATTTTCAACTTTTTATGTTTCTCTACATCATCTCCACTATTGTTTAGAAATTTAAAAAATTATTTAGTATTTTTAAATGCAATAGATTCTATGTTGTGGATATGGGTCTGTAGTGTTGATTATATCATCCAAGAGACACTGTTCATTACCACATTCTTTCCTCTCCAACCATATTTTTTTAATAATTTGTCACCATATAAATAAACAGAACTATCACAGACATTTTAAGGGGTGTTTAGATGATAATATCCCCATTTGGGTTTGTTGAATATGGTCCAAACGTCTTGGAAATTTTAAATAAATAAACAAAATAACTTATATTATGTTATTAAACATGATAAAAATGATACTATAACATAAAAGGTTGAAAAAATGGTTCATTGATTATAATAAATAAGATCATATGGGAGAGTAATAAATGTGAGGAATGAGGCTAAATGAAGGATATCTTATATGATAACACCACAGTGTATTGTTCATCGAAAATATAATTTCAAAAGTCATCTAGCCATAGATTTTCAAATAGTTCTCTCTCAACCTCAAAATATTCTACGCCTTTATGAAACACATATTCTCCACCTTTCTCAATGAACTGGAATAAAACATCCTTGATGATTCAAAAAGGGTGTTAGAAACACATAACATGAGTGGAGGGAAGAAATTACAACTTTCGATAGAAGCAATTCCGTGTTGGGAGTATGGGCTATATTTTAAAGTCCATCTAAATGGATTAATTTGGTTGGAATACCAGATCAAACCAATGATTATGGAAATCCAATTTTGGTAAATATATTATTTATGATATCTAAAAATGGATATTTTGTCAGTATATATTCAATTTTAAATACATGTTTCTATTCCATATCCTTTATAAAATGGAATAACATATTTATGTGCCTCATCCTAATGTTTTTATGGGATTATCTATAATTTTTATGGAATTAGTTGTTTCACAAAATTAGAATTAGATTAACCACATCATTACCAACGTATTGAAGATATTTTTCAATCCACATAATTTGAGTATACACTTTAGTTTCTACCAAATATTCTACCAATTTAGCGCTTAATGATATAGAATCATGCTTCATACTTTTACATGAATTGATGAAATAATCAATGTTGAAAATAAATCATATGGGTTTGTTTTTATCATTCACATAACCTATACAATCAACATCAATATACCCACAAATGTTTTGTCTGAATTTATAAAATATAACTTCCCATAATACCCTATTAGGTTGATATATCAAAGTATTTTAATCACAACATCAAGGTGAATATCCTCTGGAAAACTCGAATATCTTGTAGATTTATATATGGAAAACATTATGACTATATGAGAGGGGTTTTATGTAGAGTAGGATGCCTATAATATTACAATAAAGTGACACATAATCATTTTAACCTTCACAATCATTGAAAATATATTCATGGTTATCACTGGTGTTTCTATGGGTTTTGACCCTCTATTATAATTTATTTCAACACTTCCATTATTTACTTGGTTTCGGATGTAAATTCCCTGTTTTGAAACAGATTTAACACAAGGAAGAACTAAAAGTCACCAATTAAGGACATTTAAAATATTCAACAATCAAATCATATAACAATATACTTTTTACGTCACTCTATCCTCAAAAGATGTTTTTTACAATATAGGGATGTATGGATATCCAAAACCCTTTCCCATATTGGTATAGATATTATGATTAACCACTACTATATGATAAAAAAGATTCCTAAAGTACTAATCTTGGCTAGAGTAACATGTTTATGATTCTATTTTTTATTCATATAAAAATTTCTTCAACTGAAAACCATCATTTCATCATCATTGATGAGAAAAAAAATCAGTTTTATTATTGTATAGTTCCATGTAACATACTAAATTAATGAAAGGTAATTTTGTATCAATTTTCTAATCATTAATAAACATTTACATTGTAATTTTTTAGAAAAAATTTTCCCACTCATGACCATAAGTGAAAATGTTTCATTATCATTGATCACATCAATTTGGGTATATACATAGAAAGTGAGATGCGCCTTATTGCTTTCACTATTCCATATTCATAGAGTTTTTTTTGAAATAACCACTCAACTCTGTTAAATATTTGGTTCTCGTTCATTGATATTAATTTAAATGTTTTTTTATCAATTTGATCAAGCCTGTTATTCATTTAAATGACCCGACTCATATCAAGCGTAGAGTCATCAAACTATGTTAGTTCTACCTAATATTAAAATGAATTTTTATCATTCAACTTTAAACATTGATTTTGAAATGGGTTTTTATTGCCACAAACTATGTTCCTATCGATGATTTTGGATCTACTATAACATTGTTTTACAATCATTTCCTATTTTAGTGATATATTACTATGTGATATCATCATAGTTTCGTTCAGTATATCGAAATCACTTTGATCGAAAAACAAAATCAGTGTAGTCCTCATTATATTATGGACTATTTTTTTAATATATGTCTCATTTGAAGCTAAAATATTCTCATTAGAAGTCAAAATTTCCTTTTTTTTCTATCATATTCCAATATATGATTTCAACCATTTTTTCTAGGTTACCATTAAATACTTGACATGCGTTTCCTTGAGATGGTTATCCAATAAATACCCCTTAATGTCCACACACTCCAAATATTTTTTTCTTTACTTTTTTAACAATGATGAAAATAATTCAAAATACAGACATGTATTTATGATTCGAATTCATTCAATGACACATCTATAATGGGGTATTGTCCTCATTTGGATAGAGTTATTATAGATTCGATATATATACCACCATTGAAACTGTGTTATTTTAATACTTCAATGATATGGATTTGTCAATGATAATTGTTCGATCTATGCTTCATATGATATTATTTTTACTTTAAATGAATATATTTTTAGGTTTTCCCATTAGTGAATCATGATTATGAATTCCATGATTCCTTATATAATTCTTCATATGGGTATTAATGAATTTAATACCATTATCGAGGAGAACCAAAATTAATTTTCATCATATGATATCTTTCATATTATCATTGATATCAACTAATTCACTTGTATTAAGAATTTTTTTGAGTAATCATGATTAAATTAGACATCCTATTGAAATACTCAACCAAGAAAAATAATATATAATTCCTACTAATACTTTCTGAGTAATCACCCAGTAAAAATCAAAAATAAATAACTCTAAACATCTTTATCTCTTCTCTATAATTGGAATATATATTTTTTTTTACTATTTTCCTCATTTAAAAAGAGTCACATGTATGTGCGCTTTCTCATATAAATGTAGTAAATTCACGAAATCTGTTTGTCTTCACTAATTTTTTATAAGACCTTATTCTTAAAACCTGAAGGAAATAATATCACATTTCCTTGATTATTTTAAAAAATCCAACAATTTTCTTCAATAATCATGTATTATATATTTCTGTTTTTCCATCCTAAATTGTAAAGTGATCCCCACTCATCTTTAAGTGTAATGAACTTACCCCGGTTTCTTGGAGCCGATGAATTATTAAATTACCTTGGTATATAGACATGGAATATTCATACCAAAGTACTGAGTAGTATAGAAGATTTGGAAAAAAAGATAAATATATACATTTTTATATAAACTAGAAAAGAAAAACAATATAGAAAATCCTTTGCAAACATCCATAATTATTATGTTATTTCTATATGTAATTCATAATATTAATCTTCGTGTCCTTGGAAAATGAAGCATAAGAAAGGGGTGATCATAAATGATCCATAAGGGTAAGTAATAAAGAAGAAGATATCATAAACATGAACATTAGTCATGTTTAATAACAAAATACACATGCCTTTAATAGTAAACATTAACATATAATGTCAGTAATAATAGATGAATAAATAATTCCATTGTAAAACATAATCATGTGTTTTATTCTAGTCAAATAACAATATGAACCATAAATACTATTTTTATAATAAGGTAATTCATAATGTGGGATATCATAACCATATCATCGAGGCCTCATACCAAGACCATAAAAATTATTTTGTCAATGCCTTGTGCCAAGATCGTAGGTTGTATCATGAGACCTACCGGTGAACCAAGGGGATATAGCAGGGCAGAAACAGCAAATAATAAGTCCAATGAATTCCTCATATGAATGGTGATAAACATAAACAACTTATATATTTATATTTTATCTATTATATGAAATGTATATAAAATTTCTTGAACATTAATCATAAGCACTAACCATTTAGAGTAATGTGGTGAATTATTTCAAGATAGCACATCCATAGTAATTATAATCATTAAATATTAAATTAGAGATGGTATATTTTATCATAAAATATTTTTCCCAGGAATACATAATAATGAACAAGAGTTTTGAAATTGATGTAGATTCTTTTATAAAATCATCGAGTAATTTGTGAGATAAATACTCTTTTACTTTGAAAAGAACAGTTCTTTTTGAAAAATATTTGTATAAAATCAGAAGTGAAGTAAGATATTATTAAAATAATAAAATGATATGTTTTATAAATATTATGGTTTCTAAAATAAAAATAGATTATATTTTCCCCTTGAAAATATGTAAGAATTTGAGAAATTCCCTTGGTTAGAGCTTGTATTTCAGAACGAATTTTTAAAATATCATATTTGAACATATAAATCCACAAAAATGAAAGTATTATTCTAGTTTATAATCATATATAGAAAATTATTATAGAATACATGAATAGTAAATATAAATAAATAATAATTTAATTGAGGTATGTAGACAATAAGAGTATCCAGAATGGAAATAGACATTCGGGTAGAAAACTGTTACCTTAAGTATGAATGTTCCGCTCTCTCCCTTATAATCCCATAATATTAAATTATATTAATTAATAACTTAATCAAAAACATATTATACATTTATTTAGTTTATAATATTATTTATGTTTATTTGGGTCCTTATTGATAAGTTATAATATTAAATTCCATCATTCTGTAGTGTTTGTTTTCTTTGTTTTCCTAATCGGTTCATGTGTCATTATGTAATAAAGTTCATATGAAATGGTTGTAAATATCCAGAATTGAATTTAGATATTATTTGTGAACATAATTATGTTTAAATGTTCATTTATATCATTTGATTACATGGAATGAGGATGAATCATTTGATGAAAAATTAAAGACAATCAGATAGATTATTTTAGCACTATTTTGATTATTAAGAACTAGTTTGGTCATATGATTTACTATTATGTATATATATTGGTTCCTGAATATAAAATAGGATATTATAAATATATAATATAATTTTTTAATCATATAAATGGTTTCATTACAATTATATATGGGTAAGTTCATGAAATAATCTTTTTCATCGACGAATGTTGTAAATAGGAACCTCACGAACGATGATTTAATTTATAAAATAAACGAGAGAGTTAGGATATTGATGATCATTCTTACTTAAACAAATATTATTATAATATATATATTATAATGGTGTTATCATGGTAATTTTTATATAGGAGTACAGGATAGGTTAACAATATAATGGAACTTAAAATGATATTTAACGAAATAAAATGTTAATTATCCTCTTGAATCCAACTCCCTGAGAATCTCTTTATGGGAAGGATTTTGTTCTTCTGGTAATATCAAGAGAACTTGGACATGGGGAGTGACTAGGTAATGTTATTGGGGAAGATATTTTAGGATCCTAATGTCCTAGAGGAGTGAATAGAAGATGGAGTGGGGGTTATTTTGGAGGAGATGAGTAATTTTTGAATATCTTAATCATTATTTTTTTATTTTTCCAAGGACAACCTATTGTATTGATTATTTTGACCAATAATAGTAATATGGGAATTTGAGTTCGAACGGAGTGTTCTTGCATCATTCTTACATCACCTATGACTGAATAAATCATGTGTTTAGTATTTATTATTAATTATCCTATTTTACATTTCATAATAAATTAATGTCTTTCAGAAAAATCCAAATGATTCACCCAAAAAATTATTCAATGTATATAATATAAAAATGAACACTATTTTATGAAAATAAGTTTTTAAATATATTTAATTAATATTTTGAATAAAATCCTAATTTATTTGAAAACCAAATATTTTAAAACTATATTTCCTTTTAGATCACCTTGAAAAATTAATCAAGATCTCATTATCTTATAACATTAAGAAAATAAAATTAAAATGTTTTTACTATTCATAATGTTTGTATTAGTATTCACATTAATATTCTTAAGTTTTTCTTACTATTCACCAAAAATTATGTTTCTCTTATGAGACTCTAAATATCTTACCGAATGCAACCACATATACCGGTTTTTGAAATTCCAAACACAAAGGTGGAAAAATTATGTTTATTGGCTAAAATATAAAAATTTGGTGTTTTTTAGATATATAGTGTTACATGCATTCAATATTAAATTTATTTTTAAAATCCTGGTGTGTTACATTATGGTTGAATATATTATTACCAAATTCTATGATATGTCTTGAGTCACACAATTGACTCACACTCAACAAATTATGCATAAATCCTTCAATGAAGTGTATATCTATCCACTAGAGATCCTTTCCCCAATTTGTTTTCCTTTTGAATGATCATTAATTTTAGTCCAAAATATTTTCGAAACTAAAACACTACACATTTGATATATTTGATTTATATAATAATATTTTTTTGTATTTTCTTATATGCGGTATATTCTCTATCTAGTACCCATATATTAAACGTTTCCATTACTCACAATGCGACCTCAGAAACATTTTCCATCTCATTACATTTCATATTATTCTATGCCAATTGTGAAATTTCATCTAATGATTGATACTCATGTATCCCTTATTTTTTTATCAATTTTATTTTTGTCATGAAATTATAAAAATATGTTTTCATTTTTATATATATATGATGATGTTATTAGATGATGATTTCCTCCCATTCAGGTTACATGAGATAGGGGTAATGGTACCCTTGAGGCCTAATACATGACCAATATTCCCTTGTTTTCACAAAAAATAATTACTATTAAAGGAGTAATAATTGCGTAAAAATTTAGATTAAAATAATTAAAAAATTCACTCTATAAAGAATATATTTCCATCTATACAAACAAATTTTATGTGTACCAATTTTCTACATTTATAACACATGATACTTGATTTCAGTATTCAATTTATCCCCACAGGACGTGTGGGTTTTTTTCTTCTTCCAATTTGAAATTACTTCAAGGAGTTGATGTTTGTGTCCTAAAAAAAGGTATGATTTCCCCTTTTATTTCTTAAAACTATATAATAGAAACATCTTTTATTTTTAAATGAAATAATTTTAGGATGTGAATATACTCTTTTGTGATTAATTATCATAATTATTTATCCCCAACTAGGACAAATTTATGGGAGTATCTCAATAACATATCAGGTGAAATAATTCACCTCATTTCCTTATAAATATATCACTAAGAAATGAATTATTCTTTAGGTTCTGAATTTTTAACAAACTTATCTTTCACTATATTCATCCTTAAATGATTCATACATGGTCCCTGACAATGTTCTTCGTATCCATTTTATTAAATTTTTTCCCATGAATTCAAAATTTTAAATGATTAATCTTAGCATTAAATTATCACATCTCATCTAATATTGATTTATATAAATATTAGATCCCCAAATAACTAAATTTTACTTCTTTGTTTTATCTCTCTATTTTTCATACTCTTCAATGGATTCCTCATGACCACCTTTTAGATTTACTATCCCTGAAAATTAATCATTTTCTTCATTTTTATCATTTGTTTCTAGTATATCAATAACATTCACCAAATCTCTTTACCATGGTCCCTATAATATTAAAAATATACCATTTTATCCTCACCCAAAATTTTATCTACATAAGATAACTATTGTTTTTCCAATTGAATAATTATCATTTCCTTTTCACTTAATTTTATCATCTTCAAAGTACCTTTTTATATATTTCACATCATCATATTCTTAGTAATTATGAAATCACATTGAATATGTATCACATACCCTTCCACGTAAGATTGAATTAATGAGGAAACAAACTATTTAATTTTCCATTCCCTATTTTATTTTTAGTGGAATAAAAATCCATCACACCATCAAATCCATGTTCCTATGGATATTATTTAACAATAAGATTATTCATTTCATTAAATGAAAATTACAAAGTGTTTTCCTTTTAAATATAATTAGAATTTTTATTTATCTTTTCATATTAAACAAGTGTTCTTTGAAGACTCTATGCAGATACTTCATTTTGATCCTTGTTTTAAACTATAGAAACTCTAACATGGATGAAGACTCCTCAAGATTAATTTTATTATCTTTTTGTCAATAATATATTCTCATAGACAATTAATATATTTAATTAGATGATTTTTT
Source organism: Viscum album (assembly GCA_963277665.1). NCBI lineage: Eukaryota > Viridiplantae > Streptophyta > Magnoliopsida > Santalales > Viscaceae > Viscum > Viscum album. Next base: position 460,169,206 of record OY728139.1, on the reverse strand, counting down.
AAGATCAAAAAAACAAATTAATGTGTTTGGTCAAACTCATTAGTAGATCTTTATGTTTTTTCCATAGCAATTTCATTTATGCATCTCAATCATTGGAATCAACTTCAAAAATGTTCCTAAGGTTTTCTCAAATATCATGATATGTTAAACTAGAAATTAACTTTGGGTAAATATTATTTCCAAGGCTAAATATATTTCATTTATCACCTTCATGTCTATATCGAAAAATTTCTGGTCGATATTTAATAAGTCTACCATTACATGTGTAACAACCAGAATCTGGAGCCACACAACTCGTGCCCCATACCCAGTTTGACACATGACCTCAAGCACGTTTCCCCAAACGCTAGAGGATGCCGACTAGCAGCAAGGGCCTTGGTGAGTCAGTGGGGAATCTATGTCCTCATTTGGTAAAGTATGCAGCGGGAGAATAAGAATAAACAATAGAAGAAGTAGTAAATAGCATGAAAAACATAAATGAAAGTAAAAGCCATGTCTGATATTATAATAATGATGTAGTATGGTACAAGTATCTATGGAAAGCAGTAAACAAAACAACATGATGAAATAAAACTGAAACCAAAATACTAAATGTAAACAGCAACTCCAGCAGCATCGCGGACCAAATCCCGATCCCATGCTCTCCAGCTCCAACCAGAAATCATGTACTTGAGGTAGAAGGTCCACAATACCTACCTATACCTGCAACCATATAATCTGTTTGGGCCGAAAAACACGACACAAATAGGGTGTGAGACTAATCCCAGTAGGCGACCACCACAAGATTTGTGCCCTACTGTTAGTGAGTGATATAGAAAAAGTAAATATAAATAATGTAGTAAATAATTCTACCAATTATCATTCACATTCATTTAATTACACAACAAGGGAGAACCAGCAATGTTTTCTATTACATGATAAGCAAGTAACACCGGAGGTATCTAAAAAGAACACCTAAACACAAGAAGTACAAAACCCAAGCTTGTTCTTTGCCTTAGTGGACTCGTCTCAACCAACCATCAACATTCACACTGACTCTATGGGTCAATTAAACTAGCAGAACCCTATAGTCCAGTAAACTATAGAGCACAGACACTCTAGGAATCTCTTATGTCAATTCTTCTATAGTCTTACAACGATAGCTACAGACTCTCTGAGGAAGAACTTACGTCTAATTCCTCATGTGGTATCGATGTGTGGGTACACTAAGAACACTCTTGAGAAGCACGAAGTCCTATTTTCGTAGGTCCTACGTACGAAACTAAAACCAACAGACCCTGTAGGGAAGTACTTTATCGTCTATTCCCTCTTTGATCTCCCGCACCAGGTTCTCATAGCCCTGAGCAGTCCAGTCGTGCATAATCAGCTGTTATCACCCATAAGTCAGTTAAAAAACTACTTGGCTAATAGCTACGATACATCAAAATCATTCCAACATAAGGAAACACATGCAATCAGTGATAACAATAAACTAAAAATTGCAATAGGGTTGTCTCACGGCAACGGTGACAAAAGACTATAAACAGCCAAACATGAAAGTTAAACACCCATGGGTGATCCTAAAACACGAAACCAAGAATAAATTAGCAGCAGTTCATCATATGCTAACAAGAAATCTAGGGCAGTTAGACAATAGGATGAAAATCCTAAACCTGGGATACCCGATACATGGGTATCCAACACTTTTGCAACCAAAACTCAAAGAACATCAACGTGGGGCAACAAACCACCCACCTCGATACTTGGAGATCGATATAATAGAACATTGGTGCGTGAATCGGCCTAGAACAGAGTATATCTGCAAAAACATCTAAAACATTCAACCTCAGATAACTTAAACGAGAGGAGGAATCACGAAACAATGCTAAAGAAGAACCAAGAACTCACTGCTGAGATTCTTCCGCAACCGATGGAGTTTGATTCGGACAACCAGTGACGGATCGGTGTCTTGGGGAAGAAATGATCTACTCGGATGTTCTAGACAGAATTAGGCGGAGAAGAGGATGTTTTTCATCATTAGGCGTGACCCCGAGTAAATTAATGAAATAAAAAAAGTACACAACATGTACTCTTAATGTACTTGGAGTGTTGTGGGTTTTTTTGTACTTCTCCAAAATCGGCCTCCACGTCACCCCTACACACCGTGTGCATGTCCCGATCTTGGCCAACACACAGCTTCGAGTGGACGAGGAGTACATGGCGTGTATTCATATAGTACATATCGTGTATTCTGAAAATTTTTAGATTCTTTATTTTTCCTAAAACAATCCCTTAAACAAGATTCGTACCTGAAACCGAAGCTTAGGGTTCATACAAACCTCCCCCTTAATGAAATTCATCCTCGAATTTCCTTAGCAAGGTGTAGAAGAATAACCCTCGAACAACTTTGGCCACTGTGATCGTTTATCAGCCTCCCTCTCCCAAGTCTCGTCCTGTATATGGCCATGCTGCCATAACACCTGTACTAGAGGAACAAACTGGCCACAGAGTACTTTTGCACTACGATAAACAATCCTGATAGGATTCTCCTCGAAAGATTTATCTTTCTCCAACTCAACCTCCTCGGGTTGAAAAACATGATACGGGTCTGAGAAATACCATCGAAGCTGGGAAACATGAAAGACGTCGTGCATAGCCTGGTATCTCTGAGGTAACTGCAACCTGTAAGCAACCAGCTCGACTCTCTCCAGAACCTCAAACGGCCCGACGTATCTCGGTGAAAGCTTACCCTGTCTTTGAATTCTCTTGTGTCCCAACCTCAGTGCAACACGCAGGAAAACCTGATCCCTGACCTCGAACTCCAGAGGTCGTCTCCGTTGATCCGCATGATACTTCTGCCGAGACTGTGTTGTCGCCATCCTCTTCTGAATCAACTCTATCTGTTCTGAGTTCTCCTAAACAAGATGAGGTCCCAGCAAAGCTACATCTCCTGCCTCTAGCCAACATAAAGGTGATCGGAATGGCCTACTGTACAAAGCCTCTCAAGGTTCCATCTGAATAGTCTCCTGAAAACTATTGTTTTAGGCGAAATCCACCAGAGGAATATGCTTCTCCCAATGACAACCAAAGTATAGAATGCAAGCTCGGAGCATATCCTCAAGCACCTGGATTGTACGCTCGGACTGGCCATCCATTTGGGGATAGTATGTTGTACTCAAAAGTACATTTGTACCAAATTCCCTCTATATCCCCTGCCAGAAGTGCGATGTAAAACGTGCATCCCTGTATGAAACAATGGAGTGTGTAACTCCATGCAGACGTACAATCTCTCGGATGTACAACCGTCCTAGCTCATCAATACTGGAGGTCTCCTTGATCGGAAAGAAGTGTGAAACCTTCGTAATCCTGTCCACCACAACCCAAACCGCATGATTTCCTCGAGGTGATCTTGGTAAACCTATCACAAAGTCCATCGTGACAACATTCCATTTCCACTCAGGAATGGGTAACTGCTGCAAAAGCCATGCTGGTCGCTGATGCTCTGCCTTCACCTACTGACAGGTGGAACATCGCATAACAAAACCAGCGTCATACTTCTTCATACCAGGCCACCAATACTGAAGACGTAAGTCTCGGTACATTTTGGTGACACCAGGATGAACTTCCCAAGCTGAAGCATGAAAATACCGCATCAGCTCCTCATGTTTGTCTGCTGAAACCCATACGCGACCATGAAAACGTAGCACCTTGTCATTGCCCACTTTCCACCCAAGAGTAGGGTCTCTATATGACACACCCTCCCATAGGACTAGGCCTTTAGGGTCTGATAGCTTCCTCATTCAAACTCGATCTAAAAGAGTAGAGGTAACGGCTACAGAAGAAAGAACCATCTGCCCCTGTTTGTCATGCACCTCAAGATGCATCTCAGAGAATAGAGCCATGAGCTACCACTCACTACTGGTCTCCTGAACTGCCTATAACTGAGTCCTCCTGCTCAGTGCGTCAACCACAGTATTGCCTTTCCCAGGCGTATAAGTAAGCTCGAAGTTGAAATAATGTAGGTACTCGACCCACCTCCACTGTCTCAGATTCAAGTCACGCTGTGTGAAGATGTACTTGAGTCCCTTGTGGTCTGTATATGCCACAAAATGCTCTCCGATGAGCTTGTGCCTCTAACAATGCAAAACATGAACAACATCAGCCAAATCCAGGTCGTGCGTAGGATAGTTCTTCTCATGTGGCCTCAACTGCCGAGATCTGTATGCGACAACATGATCTTCCTGCATAAGCATTGCTCTACGCCCGATTCCAGATGCATCACAGAAAACTGTATAACCCTTTCCCGGCTCTGGCGGACCTAGAATCAGTGCTGAAGTCAATCTCCCCTTCAGATCCTGGAAGGCTGAGTCTCAAGATTCTGACCAAACGTTCTTCACACCCTTCTTAGTCATGCCCGTCAATGGTTCTTCTAAGTGTGATAAGTCCTGTATAAACTGCCTGTAGTAACTAGCAAGTCCCAAGAAACTATGTACCTCAAAGACGTTCTTCGGCTGATCCTAGGTAACTACTGCTCTCACCTTCTCTGGTTCTACTAATACTCATGTCTTTGAGATGACATGACCCAGTAAGTCAATCTCATCCATCCAAAAGTGGCACTTTGAGAGTTTAGCATAAAGCTGATGCTCCCTCAATGTACTCAAAATGATCTCAAGGTGGGTTTCATGGTCGTGTAGAGTGTGATAGTACACCAAGATATCGTCCACGAAGACCATGACGATGGAATCCAAGTAAGAATGGAACACTCGGTTCATCGGTGACATGGAAACTGCTAGCGTGTTCGTATGGCCGAATGGCATAACCGTATACACGTAGAGGCCATACCTGCTCCTGAAGGCTATGAGAGGTATATCTGAAGGCCTAATGCATAGCTGGGGATAACCGGACCTCAAATCGATCTTCGAGAACACCCGAGCTCCTTGAAGATGATAGAATAGATCCTAAATCCTCGGTAAGGGATATTGGTTCTTGACCATCAAGTGGTTCAACTTCCGATAATCCACGCAAATCCGTAAGGTACCATTTGCCTTCTTCAAAAACAACACAGGTGAACCCCAAGGGGAAGTGGTGGGTCAGATGAACCCCTTAGCCTGCATATCCTCCAAGTGCTTCTTGAGCTCTTACAAGTTAGGCGTAGCCATCCTATTAGGTGGTATGGATACCGGTGCGGCTCCTGGCACAAGCTCAATCGAGAAGTATACCTCACGCTTTGGAGGAAAACCTGAAAAGTCTTCTGGAAAGACATCTGGAAAGCGATCAACCATTGGAGTAAAATCCATCTGAGAGGTCCCCTAATCATCCATATAAAAACTAGAAATATGGGCCGTAACACTGCCCAACCCATGATGCTCTGGTCCAGCTTTGATTTCCTGTACATCCCATTCACCCTTGTGAAGAAAAGACACTCCCTCTAGTGACATGAAACTCACCCTGCAGCGATAAAAGTCGACAAAGTACAGAGAAGGAACTAGCTATTCTATTCCGAGAATAAAATCATAACCTATCATCTCAAGGACATAATGATCCCACACGAAGTGACACCCACCAACCTCAAGGGGGAACTCCTTCCACTGATGCACATTAGATGTTCTATGTCTCAAGGAGTTTCTAGTGCCAAGGTATCCTCAAAAGTACAAATAGTGAGTATAAGGCTCTCAACAGTGTGCACATAAATAAATCTATGAGAAGATCCGGTATCAAAAAGTGCAGAAGATAAAACTGAGGCTACTAGGATCGTACCTCGAACTGTTGAAGGTCCAGGATCCTGCTCCTGATAAATCTGCTCTACCGAAAATGTATGGAAAGTACCGCGGCCCTATGTAGTAGCCTGATATCCCTGAGAAGATCCTCCTTGATCCTTAATACCACGTCCATGTCCTCTACCCTGGCTTAAATGAACTGATGGACTCCAGCCGCCAGTCTGCTGCGGGACTGGTAATCCTGCTCCTCCACGAGGAGTAGAAACAGATCCTCCTTCACTAGCCGCTGGAAGAAGAACCCTACAAAAATGCTGCAGGTGACCCATCTTGCCACAAGCTCGACACTCCATTGCATCACTCGGGCCCTGAGGCTTCTTATTCCCTCTCATTCCGCACTGATAGCACACCACCTGGTTTCCAGATGGAAGATCTCATCTACCATAAGATATACCTCGCTTCCTCGAGTCACCTCGAGTAGACTCTCAGTGGTACTTCCTGCGGTCAGTATGAAATGACTCAGCCTTGGTTGCTGAATAGTCCTAGTCAATAGCCCAAGTCTCCCTCATATTTCTTTTGGTGATCAGCACTTGGTTGACTATCAGAGTAATAGAAGTCAACTGGAAAACGTTCAAATGTGATCTGATATCTGGTTTGGGGCCTTCCTCAAACTTCCTTGCTAAAAATAGCTCATCATTTCCCAGAACGGGAGTGAAACGCAGTAACTTAGTGAAGCGGGAGGAATACTCCATAACTGAATGAGTACCCTGCTACAGGTTCATGAGATCCCTAGCCCTTTTGTCCCACAGCGTCACTAGATAGAAGTAGTCGTAGAACGTATGCTGGAATCCATCCCAAGTCATAATCCGCTGGCATCCTGCCTTTGAGAACACATCTTACCATCTCTTGGAAGAATCTCGTAGCATTTAAGTTGTGAGATTCACCCTTTTGTCTAGGGGTGTCTCCAGATTCTCAAAGATGGAAAACATTTTTTCTATCCATCTACAACCTGAGGTCCACATCCCCTATGAATGTGGGAGGATGTTGCTGCTGGAAGACTCACATCAGCTCTGCCATAGACGGGGCAAGATGCTGAGCTCCCTATAAGGTCAACATGAACCTCATGAAACGCTCTCTAAACTGAGCGTCGGCACCAGTGTCTGGAATCACTGCGGGTGCCATGACCAGAACGATCGGCGGAACTACAGGTAGTCACCAGTCTGCCGTATCAGGCGTACGGTCACTACCTGGTTCCTAGCGTGCTACGGGAGGACGTCTTGGTGCCATAACCCTGAAAGGTCAAAAGCACACTCCAGATTTAGGATCAATAAGAACAGAAAACACAAGAGTACAAAACAGGAACAGGAGTGAGAAACACATAAATTAGAAAAACTGAACTACATGGCGTGAATTTAAACTACACGGCGTGTTTGTTAAATCCATTTACATGGCATTCCATTCTTCCACCATTGGTCGTGTAACACTCCATACTACACAGAGTGTTGTCCTAAAACACGGCGTTTACTTGGACTCCACTCCCCTTCCCGTGTCTCTTTGCCTGGATAACCTACACGGTCCTCCTAATTCTAGACTACACGGCATGTGTACTAAGGACACATCGTGAACAAGAAAGGCTTCGGCGGCCCGTGTAGTAGGTTACACGGCCGGACACACGGCTAACCCCTTACACGACATGTTCTGAACAAACACGGTGTGTATCAGAGAAGATAACACTGACTCGTGATGTTCTTGACACGGCTGGGTACCGAGAAGAAACTACACGGCGTGTTCTTATAACACACGGCATGTACTAAACAGACTCCGTGACCTGTGTAGAAGTTTACACATCCGGCTACATGGTTGACCCCTACACGGCATGTTCCGAACAAACACGGTCTGTATAAGGATGGATAACACCGACCAGTGTTGTTCGTGACACGGCTGGGTACCTAGAAGAAACCTACACTGCGTGTTCTTATAACACACGGTGTGTACTACACGAGTTTCCCCGACCCGTGTTGTTAGTGACACAGCTGGGTACACGGTTGAATACTACACGGCGTGTACTTATAGTACACGGCGAGTCCCCGAAGATTCTACGACACCCCGTGTTTTTTTAACATGAATAGTAAGACGGTTTTAAAACTACACGGCGTGTAAGAATAAAGTAAATGCTATGTATTCTGGGTTTTTTTCCAGGCAGTAGCTCTGGAACTGCTCTGAATGCTAGAAACACTAAAAAAACCTGATATGTTCCAAATTCCGATCCGTGGGGGGCCATACTCCCCGCAAATCATATAATGGCATCATAATCATGCATACCACAAGTAACAGAATAACAAACAATGATTCGCCAAATTCTGATCCTCGAGGGCCCATAACACCTCCAAGATCAGAGCTTGGTGCCAATTCAAAATAGAATGTAGATGAACTAATACTCTATTAGCGCAACAAGTATTTCTATCACAACAACTACCACAAAGACATGCATAATCTATCACGAAATCTATCACAACAGCATGCAATTCTAATGCACCCTAGATGGAATGGTAAATGCATGAAAAGTGATTTCCTACCCAGTTCCTATATGATCCATGAGACGACACACCTTCATCTCATCAGGTTGCAACCAAATAGAACCATAATCATGCAAACTGTAACAACACAAAACAAGTGCATCACCAAATGGTGAAATATAATAAACTGTAACATTTGCAAAACTGAAAATTCCAATCATAAGGTAGTGTAGCTTTTCCCTGTACACGAGTTAATTACTCCCGGGCACAGTTAAGTACTAACTACCCATTTCTTCCTATCCCTGTCTATGGTCGCAAAACAGTAAGGAAATAGAAAAGAAGAAAACCCCTCTAATACCACTTTGTAACGACCCAAATTCGGAGCCACACAACTGGTGCCTCGTACCCGGTTCACCAAATGACCTCAAGCACGTTTCCCAAACGCCAGAGGCTGCTGACTAGCAGCAAGGGCCTTGGTGAGTCGGTGGGAAACTATTCCCTCCTTTGGTAAAGTATGCAGCGGGAGAATAAGCCTAATCAATAGCAGACGTAGTTAATAGCATACAACAACTGAACTGAAAGTAAAATCAATGTCTGATATAGTAATAATGATGTAGTAAGGTACATGTATCTCTGGAAAGTAGTAAACAAAAAAACGTGTGGAAATACAACTGAAACCAAAATACTAAATGTAAACAGAAAATGCAACAGCATCGCGGACCAAAGCCCGGTCCAATGATCTTCATCTCCAACCAGAAATCAAGTACCTGAGGTAGAAGGGCCGCAATCCCTACCTATACCTACAACCATTTAATCTGTTTGGTCCAAAAAGCAGGACCCAAATAGGGTGTGAGACTAATCTCAGTAGGCGACCACCACCTGAGTTGTGCCCTACTATCAGTGAGTGATAAAGAAAAAGTAAAGGTAAATAATGTAGTAAACAATTCTGCCAATTATCATTCAAATTAATTTAATTACACGACCAGGGAGAACCAGCAAAGTTTTCTATTCCATGATAAGCACGTAACACAACAGGTATCTAAAAGGACTACCTAAACACAAGCAGTAAAAAAACTCAAGCTTGTTCTTTGGCTTGGTGGACTCGTCTTAAGCAACCATCAACATTCACACTGACTCTCTGGGTGGTTTAAACTAGTATACCCCTATAGTCCAGTAAACAACAAGGCACAGACACTCTGGGAAGCTCTTACGTCAATTCCCCTATGGTCTTGCAACGATAGCTACAGACTCTCTGAGGAAGCACATGCGTCTAATTCCTCCTATGGTCTCGATGAATGGGTAAACTAAGAATATTCTTGGGAAGCACAAAGTCCTATTAAAATAGGTCATGCATACAAAACTAAAACCAACAGACTCTATAGGGAAGCATTTAATCGTCTATTCCCCCTTTGATCTCCCGCACCAGGTTCTCACAGCCCTGAGCACTCCAATTGTGCGTAATCGACTGTTAGCTGCCCTATGTAAGATAAACAAATACTTGGCTAATAGCTACTATACATAAAAAGCATTCCAATAGCAGTAAACACATGTAGTCAATGATAAAAAGAAACTAACAATTACAATAGGGTTGTCTCACTACAACGGTGCCAAATGGCGGTAAACAGCCAAACGGTAAAGGGAAACACCCATGGGGTGATCCTAAAACATGAAACCAAGCATAAAATAGTAGAAATTCATCATAAGCTAACAAGAAATCTAGGGAAGTTAGACAATAGGATCAAAATCCTAAACCCGGGATACCCGATACATGGGTATCTGGAACTTTTGCAACCAAAACTCAAAGAACTTCAACGTAGGGAAACAAACCACCTACCTCGATCCTCGGAGATCGATATACTAGAACCTCAAACTGTGAAATGGACTAGAATGGAGTAGATCTGCAAAAACATCTAAAACATTCAACCTCAGATAACTTACACGAGAGGAGGAATCATGAAATGAGGCTAAAGAAGAACCAAGAACTCACCGCTACGATTCTTCTGGAACCGACAGAGTTTGATTCGAACAACCGGTGACAGATCGATAGCTCAGAGAAGAAACATCCTCCTCAGATGTTCTGGATGGAATAAGTCGAAGAAGAAGATGTTTTTCGTTATCAGGCATGTCCCCGAGTCGACTAATGAAATAAAAAAAGTACATTGTGTGTACTCTTAATGTACACGTCATATAGTGGGTTTTTCAGTACTATGCCAAAATTGGCCTCCACGTCACCCCTACACACTGTGTGCATGGCCCGGTCTTGGCCAACACACAACTTTGAGTGTCCGGGGAGTACACAGCGTGTGCTCATAAAGTAAACGGCGTGTACTCTGAAAATTTCCAGATTCATTATTTTTCTTAAAAAAGCTCATATAGGAGATCTGTACCAAAAACTGAAGCTCCAGATTCTTTAAACCACTTGCTTGTTAATTGTTATGGAATTATCCTAATATGGTGATTGTGTTAGTCATGGTAGTACAAATTGAAAACTATGAGTCAACTAATCAAGATATTTTTAACTCTTTATGAGGAGAAATAATTCCCCTACATTAGTTTATATTGAATAGAGATGATTGAAATAAATGGCACATAAATAATACTACACTTTTTATACTAATTGGGTTATAACAACAAGAAGGAAATTTATGATGTGTTGATTCATTAGAAACCATATATTTAACTTCTTTATTTTTTTTGAAATAAATAGTTAAAACTGATAATCAATATTGACAATTCAAACATGATAATAATGATCAATACCACTCAATAATGGATAAACCCACAATTTTTTTATATCCACATTTACATTTTTCAAAAAATATAATTTGTGTAATACATCAAACATAGTGTGTATCTTCCACACCTATTGATCATTTTCTAGTGAGATGATATTATTGGAAATTTATTCTCCCTACTTACTATCAATCATGGAGAAATACCTATCTTTATCTTTTCCTTTGTTATTTTATATATTTCTTGAGACTATCATCTATTTTCATATAAATACATTGGTTTGGAATGAATAAAATTTCTCAGGATATTACATGTTTCTCTTGTGATTAATGGTATCATAAATTGCTTTACAATCTTAAATAGTCACCCATTATTTCAAAAAATACTTCATTTTTAAATTTTATGACTAAAAATTCTAAAACAATCAGGTTGTGGAATGATACATTATACTAAAATGTAATATCCTCTATATTTTATAAAATATTTAAGGAATAGATTTACCATAGTTTAACCTTTAATTTCCATAGGTAATAATATTAAATGTAAAAAAATAGTAATGTTGACAAAAAATATTCATAAGATCCACACTTCTCTTGTAGTTAGTCCTCTATTAAGTTTCCCTTAATCTATAGAATTATCCACATTAACTGATTAAATCACTAAATTCACTTCCATGTATCCACATCCATTTTTTAGCACAAAACAATTCAACATAATAATTCTGATTTAGTGGTGTGTCATTATGTAGTAATAGAGATCTCTAATATCATTGATTTTGTAAATTTTTTACCATCTTGGATAAAAAGAGTTTCTATATAGTAGATGTATTATCTCAAAATGAGACTTTGTTATTGGCATATATAATTATTATTGACTCATCAAATCTTTTATTGTCATTGAATCTCCTAATTAACTATTCTTACATTCCACTATGTCAGATTTTATGCGACTACATCATATCCCATGTTCTTTGTGTCCCACATTAGAAATTATTATAGTAATAATACTATATAAATAAAACCTCACCTCTATTTACAATAAATTTACTAAGACTAGTGTGAGTTTGCAAATACTATATCTAATTCCACCCTTCATGTGAGAGGAAAATAAACACTGTTATATATACTCCTTCATCATGAAATATCCTTTCATTTAAACATAGTTTCTCACCTACAAACACATGTCAACTTACTCATCTATGTGGCCCCAGGGCTCTATAAAAAGATTCTCTAGAGGATACAATGGTCATGTCCATTAGTGGAATTAAAAAAAATTCATCCTCCCAAACATCATTATTGAATAATTATGTTGACTATGACATAATAATCAGATGTTTCTCTCCATCATCTTCTATAGAGTCCAGAGAGATTCACTATGATATCACATTTTGAAATAAAACTCATTCTACAAGGTAGAGATGGGATTAATTCATGGTGCCCATATTTTAGGTATAAATCTTCCTCAACATATTACATCCCTCCAAACATCTCTTGAGAATAATTCATCACATTGACAACAAAAAAAACAAACCAGAAAGTGGTTTAGGTCCAACAACTGGTATAATCAAAAGTATCCAAATATTTAAATATCTCCCAATAAAAAATAGAGGGCTATAATAATATCTATTCTTTAATAAATTTAATTATTATTTCTAAATAACTATTAAGACCTTTTTATTATTAAAAAAATATTTTAAAAAATATTTTTTGGAACTATAAATTTATAATTTTTTGAAACTAAATATATTTTTCTTTAATGTTGATGAAATATATTGATAATATGAATTTTAAAATAAGGAAAATTTAAATTACATTTGATAGGAAATAATAATAAGGAAAGATAATATCCAAAAATTAATTTCCCTATTAAAAATATTTTTTTAATTATATTTTATAATTAGATTGATATCATTTTAAATGTTTTTTTATAAAATAATTAACATTTTTTTAACATAACCATATTATATCTTGTCAAAATAGTGTTCTTCTACTAAAAAAGATGAATTTAGGGTGATAGTGAAAAATAAGTTTATACCAACACCATATCTTTAATTGAATTGTCACAAACAATGTTTGACATTAAAATTAATAAAACATTTTTTTAAAAAAAATATACATTTTAGGAGAAAAATAATTAATTAAAAAGTATTTATAGAATTTTTGAAACCCATTATTATGTTTTTGAAACAAAACTAACTTTTATTTTAATAATAAAATTTTTTGGTGTGCCTATTTAATTAAGAATCTCAAATCATAAATTCAGTTTTAGATTTTTTCAAAATACACATTAGTTTTCCTTGGATTGTTGAAAAAAAATTAATGTCATGGAGATCTATAACATAGATAATTTTATCCAAAGATTAATTTTTATTATTAATAATGCAACATTTCTAAAAATTATAACTACCCATAATGTTCTGTAATATTGAAATAATTATTTTTCACCCATATAAATTATATTTGAAATAATTGATTTAATATTTAAAATAATTTTATAAAAATTATATTGTAATGTAAATTTTATTTTTAATAATTACCTTTAAATAAAATCATTAAAAATTAACTACAATGGTAATAACAAAAATTGGTTATAGTGAAAAATATATGAGTACAATACTTTTGATTTTTTTAAACATGTTTTAATTTTTTTAAGGATTTATTATCCCTAACCCTTTCACCACTTCCACATTTTCCATTATTAGATGAACATGTCCATTGGATTGTTATTTTTTCTTTATTACAATTACAAAAAACTCCTCTTCCTTATAAAAAGACCCAACACCAAGAAACATCTCCTCAAACCCCATCCCTCTTATATTCAAACGAAATATTTACAAATGACTCACAAAAACTACTAAACATTCCTTAGTGGTTCTTCTCTTATATAAATTACACATCTAAAATACTTAATCAAATTTACAAATTAACTATTTAGGTGTGTGAGATAAAATTCACAAATACTCCATTTTAATTTCATTTTATTTATTTATTATTCAGCCTTATCTCAATATAATTAATAAATGTTAAAATTACAACATAAATGTCATACTCATTATAAGGCCCCAGCCTTAAACCTTACTTAATCTTGAGTTATTACAAGATTACACGTTGAGGATCTTTTCGGGTTTAGAGTTTTAGAGAATTAGATCATAAGACTTGCATTACATTCCACATATAAACAAAGTGGTTACATAAAGATAGTATTCTTCATTCCCATCAATGGAAACGCATTTAAAATAAAACATGGATTATTTCTTGACACATCCTTGACTCTATCATCTTATCATGTACCTTTCCCTTGACCTGTGAAAAACATTTCAAAAACTTGGGATGAGCATAAAAACTCAGTATGGGTTATAAAAAAAACATGGAAAGGAAACAAGAATTCATATATACATAAGAATGAAATCATACTTTACCCATAAAACATAGGCACTTTAACATACCTCATAAAATCATGAATAAATCATAGAAATCATAATATGTAAAGGTAATTTGAGGCATTCATAACATTCTTACGTAGGGAGTAACCCTCTTGGTTACGTTTGGAATACCCATCACAGTATATTCCCTAAAATCTCTTCGGAGAAACCTTAACGTTTCACTCCTTCGCGTTACCCAATGCATTGGAGAGCTATAACGGGCTCACCCGCCCTTAGTTTATCACGGAACCACCCGTCTTCATAATAATGCCCAAGAACCATAACATAATCATATCACATAAAACATGCATAAAGGAAACATAAAATTTCCACCATTCAATCACAAGATATCAATACCACACATTGATATAAAAATATTATGAAAACCATTTTCAATACCAAAATAAAAGAAAAGTACAACATGGTATTTATTTTTCTTTTAAAAAGAAGGAATGGCTTGTAGAGGAAGCCGAAATTCAAATAACGGTTACGACGGAGGAGAAGTCGTTGTCGCCGCATACGTATGACAAAAACATTCCCTTTTTTCGTTTAGTAAACGCTTCGTATAAAAAAGATTCCTTTTAAATAAACGTAAAAGTCAAAGGGGTTTATACACCGTATAAAAGAAGGTTGTGTATAAAACAAAATATGCCTCAACGAAAGGAGATTGAGACGAAATCCCATACCTCGTATCTGACTTGACCCGACCGTTCTTTAATCTCCTGAATAATAAACTTGAGTTAATCTCTACTTGATTATGAATCTTTTTCAAGTTCATTATTCCTTTTATACCATGTTATGAACATCATGTAATCAGTTAAGTTAATAATGTTCATTTTGTCGGTATTTGGTTCTTAAGTCAAAAATAGACCTCTTACACTTACGTGTTGTTAATTTGGTCAAAGGTTCATTATATTCAGAATGTTATTCATGATGTAGATATCATATATGTCATATATATCCAGTACATTCATGCCTTTATAGTATTACATAATCATTTAGAGGTAAGAAATGAAATGCACCGTTCATGGAGACGGTAAGCCGTACGTACGCATGAACGCTACTTCCATTTCTATTTCATATTTCATGGAATGGATTCATAATGGTATAAGAGTATGTTATAACTCCAGTATAATAACATATATAATATCATTAACTTTATCCTTTACACATCCCACATATGGTATTAACGAATCAAATCACTTTTAGGGGGCGGTAGTCCGCACTTCCTAAAATGAAGATATCGTGTTTACCCATAATGGAAACCATAAAGTATGACCAAAATGAAGAAAAACAGAAGCTTAAGGAAAACATATACATAATATATATCATATATAAAAATAGTGACATCATAATGGCCACCTTTGAAGGTGTTAAATGAGTATTGAACAATCATCGTTTCGGGAGGCATAATTTCGCCATCCACGGAAAACGTATGTTCTTTAACCATTTGATGTAGTTGTGTGAGAGTGTAGTTCAAATAACTCTTATAACAACATCCTAGTATATTGAAGATACTGGTGTTGTTACAAAAGAAGTAAATAAAAAGAGTTTAGGGGGTTGGAGAAGCAAAATAAAACAAATGAGCATGAGAGGATGAATTACCTTAAAAAGTGTAACTCCTTTTGATTTGAGCCTAAAGGCTTCCTTTGAAAGGATTCTGCCCAAGGAGAATCCTCTAGGATGAGGAGAGGGATGTGGAGAGAGCAAATGGGCAGGGGTTGGCCGAGCCAAAGGCTTGAGAGGTGTGTGAAATGAGGTAGAGGTGGGGGCCTTTTATAAGAGGAGAGGAGGGGCACTTTTGGAAAGTAAAGAAATATTAATTTATTTGAAAATGTGTTTCGGTTCTAAAAGGTCCCACATTGATAGAATTCGTGGATAAGGTGATAAGGCTTAGAAATACACTCATCCAATTGGTTTTTGCCATGTGTAGGTTTTAGATTTTACATTATCTTTCTGTTTTATTTAAATCGCCAAATAATGATGTCATCGCTGCATCATTATTATGTCATAAATACGTTAATTTATTTAATTTCTAAAAATTATAAAACAAATACTATGATATAGGAAATCTTTTTAGCTTTCCAATGATAATTTATAATCTAAATTTGGACTTGTTTAACCCCACTTAAAAATTGTTTTAGTAAAACAATTTATGTTAGTGTCATTTTCACTTTAACATTAAATAAAAAGTAATTTATGTTATTTCCCAACAAAAGTGGATCCATGGGGTCCCCAAGTTAGGCCATGGCTTGTATTGGTCGTCCATGACACAACCAATGGGGTTGGGACATGTGTCTAGGTCATTTCATATTATTAAAGTATTAATTATACCTTAAACTACACTAATTACCACTAATTGCGATTAAAAACTTAATAAGTTACTATTCACCAAAAAATTATTATAATCTCATTGAACCACATTTTACTTCTTAATGACAACCATGTATGTCGGATTTTCAAAATTCAATACACATTAGTGGTAAACTTTCATTTAACTGGTAAATCAGTTTGCTTGATTACCACTTAGTGGTTTCACTATTCATCAAAAATTGAAGTTTTTCAGAAAATTACCAAAAATTCACCCTAAGCTATATTTGACATTCTGAATTCAAAAATGAAGTCTATTTTACAAAATTCAAATCATATAAGTCACATTAATTAATTTAATAATTAATTCCCGCTGCCAGAGCAAATAGCGTGTTTTTACAAAACAATAAGTATCAAAAGATTGACACCAGTTTAAGTCTAATTTCAAAGTGAAATTGATTCCAATGACCACTATTGGATAAAATGGTAAAAATATATTCTAATTCCACTTCAAAACCAAATCAAAACATAATCTAATCATATCAATAAATTAGATTAAAAAGCAGTTTTGATGTAAAATGCAGTATTTTTCACTATTCATTAAAAAAAATGAACATTGTCAGAAAAATACCAAAATTTCACACAAGGTAAATTTTGATGTCCCAATCATAAAGAATAAGTTTATTTTGACAAACATAGTTTATAAAATTGTCAAAATATAGATTCAAAAATGGTTTTCCATCACAAGGCAGTAAAACAATCTTTTAAGAATATTAGTGTATTCCATGCATAAGATTGTATTTATTTTCATTTTAAGCCTCTATAACACTATCTTAATCATTAATAGACATAGATAAAAATATCTATTATTCATTACTTACTTGGGATGTTACATCCTTCCCCCCTTTAGAAAATTGCGTCCCCGCAATTTATTTACTTATCGAATAAATGGGGGTACTTATCCCTCATTGCATTTTCAGATTCCCATGTTGCCTCTTCAATCATGTGGTTTTTCCACAAAACCTTTACCTGCTTAATCACCTTATTCCGTAACACTTGCTCCCTGTGGTCAAGAATCTGGACCGGTTGTTCCTCATAAGATAGGTTCTCTTCCAGTTGAACTACCTCTGGGCTCAAAACATGAGATGGATCTGGCATATACTTTCTCAACATCGAAACGTGAAAAACATTGTGTACCTGAGATAAAATCGGAGGTAAAGCTACTCGGTATGCAACTGATCCAACTCTTTCCAGAATTTCGTATGGTCCAATAAACCTTGGACTCAACTTTCCTTTCTTACCAAATCTCATCACACTTTTCCAAGGAGAAACCTTGAGAAAAACATGATCACCTACCTCGAAAGATAGATCCTTCCTCCGGTTATCCGCATAACTCTTCTGCCTGCTCTGAGCTGTTCTCATGTGTTTCTGAATCAGCTGAACTTTTTCTGCCATTTCTTCTACCAATTCTGGTCCCATCAACTTTCTTTCACCCACATCATCCCAGAAAGCTGGAGTTCGACACCGCTTCCCATATAATGCCTGAAATGGTGCCATCTGTATACTAGAATGAAAACTGTTATTATATGAAAACTCAACCAAAGAAAGATGTTGGTCCCAACTTCCTTGATAATCCATAGAACAAGCTCGTAGCATATCCTCCAATGTCTGAATTGTTCGTTCTGACTGCCCATCTGATTGAGGATGAAAAGCTGTACTAAAATTTAATTCAGTACCCAACGACTTCTGAAGGCCTTTCCAAAAGTTAGAAGTAAACCTGGGATCACGATCCGATACAATGGAGAGAGGAACTCCATGTAACCTGACTATCTCCTTAAGATACAAACGGGAAAGTTGATCAAGAGAGAAAGTATCTCGTATAGCAAGGAAATGAGAAGACTTGGTCAAGCGATCAACAATAACCCAGATTGCATTATTACCTCGAGACGTCTTCGGTAATCCAACAACAAAGTCCATGGATATATTTTCCCATTTCCACTCGGGCACTGGTAAAGGCTGAAGCATCCCTTTCGGTAACTGCCTCTCTGCTTTAACCTGCTGACAAGTCAAACACTTCACAGTAAAATCAGCAATGTCTCTTTTCATTCCATCCCACCAGTAATACTCCCGCAGATCTCTATACATCTTAGTACTGCCCGGATGAACTGAAAACGGAGAACTATGAGCTTCACATAACAACTCTCTCTTTAACTGTGAATCACAAGGCACACACAATCTCTTCCCAAATCTCAAAACACAATCATTATCAATGTTGAATTCAGGCAACTTACCTTTCTGAACCAGCTCTACCTTTTTCTGCAACTCACTGTCTTGCTTCTGTGCATGCTTGATTCTATCTGATAGAGAAGATCTCACTGATACCTGAAACAAAACAGAAGGACTTCCTGCACCAACAACTTCCATGCCAAAGTTCATCAAATCGTTAACCAAAGGATCACGTTCCAACCGCAACATTGTTAAAGAAGAATTACTTTTTCGACTCAAAGCATCAGCCACTTTATTTGCTTTCCCCGGATGGTAATGAATTGTACAATCATAATCCTTGATTAATTCTAGCCATCTCCTCTGTCTCATGTTTAACTCTTTCTGAGTGAATATATACTTTAAACTTTTGTGATCGGTATATATTTCACACTTTACCCCATACAAATGATGCCTCCAAATTTTTAAAGCAAAAACAACAGCAGCTAATTCCAAATCATGTGTAGGGTAATTTACCTCATGAGTTTTCAACTGTCGTGAAGCATAAGCAATTACCTGATCATTCTGCATTAGGACGCAACCAAGTCCTTTCAATGAAGCATCGCTGTATATAACAAAGTCACCATTCCTGGAAGGTAGTGCCAAAACTGGAGCATTCACCAATCTTCATTTCAATTCCTGAAAACAATCATCACATTCTTTTGTCCAGATAAACTTAACACCCTTCCGAGTTAGCTTAGTCATTGGACTAGATAACCGTGAAAAATTTCTAACAAACCTTCGGTAATAGCCCGCCAAACCAAGGAAGCTACGAATCCCGGTTACATTTGTGGGTCTTGGCCATTCTTCCACAACTTTTGTTTTTGCAGGATCAACAGTTATTCCATCTTTAGAAACAATGTGCCCAAGGAAAGAAATTTGTTGCAACCAAAACTCACACTTGCTGAATTTCCCATACAATTTCTTTTCTTTTAAGGTTTGCAAGATAACCCTTAAATGTTTTTCATGCTCCTCTTTACTTTTAGAAAACACCAAAATATCATCAATGAAAACAACCACAAACTTATCCAAGAACTCATGGAAAATTCTATTCATTAAGTCCATGAATACAGCAGGTGCATTGGTTAGCCCAAAAGGCATTACTACAAATTCATAGTGGCCATATCTCGTATGGAACGCGGTCTTCGGAATATCTGCCTCCTTTACCTTCAGCTGATGGTACCCCGATCTCAAGTCAATCTTTGAAAAAAACTGAGCTCCCTGGAGCTGATCAAACAAATCATCGATATGAGGCAAAGGATATTTGTTCTTAACAGTGATATTATTCAAGGCTCTATAATCAATGCAAAGTCTCATAGAACCATCTTTCTTTTTAACAAATAAAACAGGAGCACCCCATGGTGATGTACTAGGTCTAATGAAACCCTTCTCTAATAAATCTTGCAATTGCTCCTTCAACTCTAAAAGTTCGATTTGTGCCATTCGATAAGGGGGTTTTGAAATTGGCTTAGCATCAGGAACTAAGTCAACAGTAAACTCAACTTCCCGATCTGGTATTATTCCAGGCAACTCATCAGGAAAAACATCAGGATACTCATTTACCACTGGCACATCATTAATCTGAACAGTTCCTTTATTTTCAACGACGTGTGCAAGGTAACATTCATTTCCATCTTTTACAAGTTTCTCGGCCTCTTCATATGTTATCAAAAGTAATGGTTCATTCTTGTAAACAAACTGAAAGTCTTTCTGAAAAGAAACTTCTTTAGCTCTACAGTCAATCTTAGCATGGTAAATAGAGAGCCAATCCATACCCAGGATAACATCAAACTCTACTAGAGGTAGAACAATAAGGTTTGCAAGTAGGTTCTTTCCACAGATAAGGATAGGAAGATTCTTATAAATTCTTTTTGCCTCGACACTTCCCCCAGGTGTTTTTACCAAAAGTTCAGGAGTCATTTCTTGAGATGGTATTCCCATTTTACTAGAAAAGGTTTCAGAGATGAAAGAATGTGTAGACCCCGAATCAAACAACACACTGGCATAATCTGAAAAAACAAACAAAGTACCTGATACAACTTCATTCGATGGCCCGACGTCTGCTGAAGTAGTTGCAAAGGATTTTGCCACCCCTTTCTGCTTGTAGTCTAACTGCTTCCCATCACTCAAGCTCCTTGTCGGACACTCGTTTGCATAGTGACCCATATCATTGCACTTAAAACATTTCACTAACTGTAAATCAAATTTGTTCTTACCTTCACCTTGATCCTTTTCAGTGCAATCACGAGCCTTATGTCCCATCTTACCACATCGGTAGCACTTCCCAGAATTCAGAAGACATTCCCCAGCATGCCTTTTGCCACATTTATCACAAACTGGAAACTTAGTTCTCTTACCATCAGACTCCTTTGAAGAATTCTTACCTTTCTCCTGCCACCTCGGTCTCTTCTTCTGCTGGTTGTTATAGAACACTTGGTCATCGGCAAACTCCATTTCCACCTTCTCAGCACATCGAACAAGCTTTTCATAACTTTTAAACTCACGAGAAGCTAATGCCCTTCGATACTTTGGCTTTAATCCTGAGTAAAAACGATTGATTTTACTATCAAGGTCTCGGATAAAATTTGGAGCATACCTTGCCAATCGAGTGAACCTTTCTTCATAGGCAGCCACTGAGTCTTCCTCTTGCCTCAATTCCAAGAATTGCTTTTCCATCCTAAGTCGAACAGCCTTAGGAAAATACTTCTCAAGAAACATACCTTTGAAATCATCCCAGTCAAGAGCATCAATCTCATCGGCTTCCCTGATATTTTTAACCATAGACCACCACTGATCTGCTTCACCCTCCAAACGGTAAATAGCAAGACTAACCTTTTGATTGTCTGAACACCCCATGACATCAAAAATCTTCTCCAGTGCTTTAATCCACCCTTCAGCTTGCACAGGGTCAGATGATCCTCTGAATGATGGGGGATGTTGCCTCATGAAATGTTCCACCACTGACATGTTCCTCTGCGGTTGGTCTGGCTGATCTCGTGCATGGATACCTCCACCATTTATCGCTTGAGTCAACTGCGCCATTACTGCAACAAACTGTTCAGTTCCAATTCCGACCATTTCTGGATGCTGATTCGGAAGGTTATTTCCTTCTGTATGCCTTCCTAGCACAGCTTCCCTGTTTCCTCTGCGGAAAACCATTCTGAACAAACATGTCTTAGATGAAGCAACATGGTAATCTTTAAATGCTATATCATTTTGAAAAAAAATATTTTTGGATAATCATTTTAATAGAATTCTAACTCCTAAAGTTATCTAAACCTACCTCTGATACCAACTATAAGGCCCCAGCCTTAAACCTTACTTAATCTTGAGTTATTACAAGATTACACGTTGAGGATCTTTTCGGGTTTATAGTTTTAGAGAATTAGATCATAAGACTTGCATTACATTCCACATATAAACAAAGTGGTTACATAAAGATAGTATTCTTCATTCCCATCAATGGAAACGCATTTAAAATAAAACATGGATTATTTCTTGACACATCCTTGACTCTATCATCTTATCATGTACCTTTCCCTTGACCTGTGAAAAACATTTCAAAAACTTGGGATGAGCATAAAAACTCAGTATGGGTTATAAAAAAAACATGGAAAGGAAACAAGAATTCATATATACATAAGAATGAAATCATACTTTACCCATAAAACATAGGCACTTTAACATACCTCATAAAATCATGAATAAATCATAGAAATCATAATATGTAAAGGTAATTTGAGGCATTCATAACATTCTTACGTAGGGAGTAACCCTCTTGGTTACGTTTGGAATACCCATCACAGTATATTCCCTAAAATCTCTTCGGAGAAACCTTAACGTTTCACTCCTTCGCGTTACCCAATGCATTGGAGAGCTATAACGGGCTCACCCGCCCTTAGTTTATCACGGAACCACCCGTCTTCATAATAATGCCCAAGAACCATAACATAATCATATCACATAAAACATGCATAAAGGAAACATAAAATTTCCACCATTCAATCACAAGATATCAATACCACACATTGATATAAAAATATTATGAAAACCATTTTCAATACCAAAATAAAAGAAAAGTACAACATGGTATTTATTTTTCTTTTAAAAAGAAGGAATGGCTTGTAGAGGAAGCCGAAATTCAAATAACGGTTACGACGGAGGAGAAGTCGTTGTCGCCGCATACGTATGACAAAAACATTCCCTTTTTTCGTTTAGTAAACGCTTCGTATAAAAAAGATTCCTTTTAAATAAACGTAAAAGTCAAAGGGGTTTATACACCGTATAAAAGAAGGTTGTGTATAAAACAAAATATGCCTCAACGAAAGGAGATTGAGACGAAATCCCATACCTCGTATCTGACTTGACCCGACCGTTCTTTAATCTCCTGAATAATAAACTTGAGTTAATCTCTACTTGATTATGAATCTTTTTCAAGTTCATTATTCCTTTTATACCATGTTATGAACATCATGTAATCAGTTAAGTTAATAATGTTCATTTTGTCGGTATTTGGTTCTTAAGTCAAAAATAGACCTCTTACACTTACGTGTTGTTAATTTGGTCAAAGGTTCATTATATTCAGAATGTTATTCATGATGTAGATATCATATATGTCATATATATCCAGTACATTCATGCCTTTATAGTATTACATAATCATTTAGAGGTAAGAAATGAAATGCACCGTTCATGGAGACGGTAAGCCGTACGTACGCATGAACGCTACTTCCATTTCTATTTCATATTTCATGGAATGGATTCATAATGGTATAAGAGTATGTTATAACTCCAGTATAATAACATATATAATATCATTAACTTTATCCTTTACACATCCCACATATGGTATTAACGAATCAAATCACTTTTAGGGGGCGGTAGTCCGCACTTCCTAAAATGAAGATATCGTGTTTACCCATAATGGAAACCATAAAGTATGACCAAAATGAAGAAAAACAGAAGCTTAAGGAAAACATATACATAATATATATCATATATAAAAATAGTGACATCATAATGGCCACCTTTGAAGGTGTTAAATGAGTATTGAACAATCATCGTTTCGGGAGGCATAATTTCGCCATCCACGGAAAACGTATGTTCTTTAACCATTTGATGTAGTTGTGTGAGAGTGTAGTTCAAATAACTCTTATAACAACATCCTAGTATATTGAAGATACTGGTGTTGTTACAAAAGAAGTAAATAAAAAGAGTTTAGGGGGTTGGAGAAGCAAAATAAAACAAATGAGCATGAGAGGATGAATTACCTTAAAAAGTGTAACTCCTTTTGATTTGAGCCTAAAGGCTTCCTTTGAAAGGATTCTGCCCAAGGGGAATCCTCTAGGATGAGGAGAGGGATGTGGAGAGAGCAAATGGGCAGGGGTTGGCCGAGCCAAAGGCTTGAGAGGTGTGTGAAATGAGGTAGAGGTGGGGGCCTTTTATAAGAGGAGAGGAGGGGCACTTTTGGAAAGTAAAGAAATATTAATTTATTTGAAAATGTGTTTCGGTTCTAAAAGGTCCCACATTGATAGAATTCGTGGATAAGGTGATAAGGCTTAGAAATACACTCATCCAATTGGTTTTTGCCATGTGTAGGTTTTAGATTTTACATTATCTTTCTGTTTTATTTAAATCGCCAAATAATGATGTCATCGCTGCATCATTATTATGTCATAAATACTTTAATTTATTTAATTTCTAAAAATTATAAAACAAATACTATGATATAGGAAATCTTTTTAGCTTTCCAATGACTATTTATAATCTAAATTTGGACTTGTTTAACCCCACTTAAAAATTGTTTTAGTAAAACAATTTATGTTAGTGTCATTTTCACTTTAACATTAAATAAAAAGTAATTTATGTTATTTCCCAACAAAAGTGGATCCATGGGGTCCCCAAGTTAGGCCATGGCTTGTCTTGGTCGGCCATGACACAACCAATGGGGTTGGGACATGTGTCTAGGTCATTTCATATTATTAAAGTATTAATTATACCTTAAACTACACTAATTACCACTAATTGCGATTAAAAACTTAATAAGTTACTATTCACCAAAAAATTATTATAATCTCATTGAACCACATTTTACTTCTTAATGACAACCATGTATGTCGGATTTTCAAAATTCAATACACATTAGTGGTAAACTTTCATTTAACTGGTACATCAGTTTGCTTGATTACCACTTAGTGGTTTCACTATTCATCAAAAATTGAAGTTTTTCAGAAAATTACCAAAAATTCACCCTAAGCTATATTTGACATTCTGAATTCAAAAATGAAGTCTATTTTACAAAATTCAAATCATATAAGTCACATTAATTAATTTAATAATTAATTCCCGCTGCCAGAGCAAATAGCGTGTTTTTACAAAACAATAAGTATCAAAAGATTGACACCAGTTTAAGTCTAATTTCAAAGTTAAATTGATTCCAATGACCACTATTGGATAAAATGGTAAAAATATATTCTAATTCCACTTCAAAACCAAATCAAAACATAATCTAATCATATCAATAAATTAGATTAAAAAGCAGTTTTGATGTAAAATGCAGTATTTTTCACTATTCATTAAAAAAAATGAACATTGTCAGAAAAATACCAAAATTTCACACAAGGTAAATTTTGATGTCCCAATCATAAAGAATAAGTTTATTTTGACAAACATAGTTTATAAAATTGTCAAAATATAGATTCAAAAATGGTTTGCCATCACAAGGCAGTAAAACAATCTTTTAAGAATATTAGTGTATTCCATGCATAAGATTGTATTTATTTTCATTTTAAGCCTCTATAACACTATCTTAATCATTAATAGACATAGATAAAAATATCTATTATTCATTACTTACTTGGGATGTTACACTCATAGTAATAAATTTCCACTTCAATTATGTTCAGACTATAACCTCTTTAATAATCATGATCCATTTATTATAAACAACTTACATTGATGGTTAAAAGTGTGTATTTAATGAAAAAAATAATAATAACATACACTATGATGTAACATATTTAATTTTCCATATTTTACTTTCACCATAATATTAATATATTAAAATGTTATAACATACCTTAAAAAATATAGAAAATATTACTAAATGGATTTAATAGTTATTTTTTTCAAAAACTTATCACTTCCCTTACCATAATATCCTACCAATTATTGTACATTATGTTTTGGGTTGGTTTAACCCCAATCTTGAACAATGAAATAAATTTATATTTTCAACGAAATTGGAAACATAAATACTATTTTTAATAAACATTAATGAGACAATAATGATTTTTATTTTTTCGATGTAATGTCACAATAGTATATTACTCATTATTAACAAAAATACTATTATTAGTCAAAAAATTATTGAAACATGCTTATTATAAATTTTACAAATACGTTTCATAATTCATGCATTCATGAGATGAACATGAAATATAATAAATCATAAAGAAACATATATTCTAGTTTCATAAATATTCAACAAAATAAATATCTTCATTTCAATAAATAAGGATCAATATGATGATAAAGAACTCAAAATAAACAAATAAAATAAATAAACATTGATGATGAATATATAATTTAACAATCTAAAAAAGGAACAAAAAATTAAAATAAACAATGTGGAAAATGATAGTAGATATGTATAAAGTTATAAAATAAAATATTATTCTTATTATTCTTATTTTAAAGGATTATAGAGTTCTATTTGATAATAAATATATTAGATTTTTTCTCAATTTCCATGAATTGGCGGTTGTTTTCATATAATAAACATATTCTTATTTTATATGGTTTAACTACTAAAATATTGTATTTAATTCTAATTATTAATAATTAATTCGTGGTATTTTCTTTTACATTCTATAAACCCTCCCCAACTCTTTTGATTCGACTATTTCAAAATTATTAAGGTATTTCTTATCTAAATATTTATAATTCAAGAATTATACCCTGCCACCACTTCATTTAATTTATATTATATATATACATTATTATGGGTTATTTTTCATACCATTCAATTTAAATATATTTAAAACTTATATTTATTTTTTTGCGATTTCAATTCATGTGCCACAAAAGGTGTAATGATTTCCTGTAACTCAATTTTCATTTTTGGGGTTATAATGATTATTCATGAAACCTATACTTTTAAGATTATTTTATTTAATCATATTAATTTTTTTAAATTACATTTAAACATTAATTTATTTTTATTTACAATTCATTCTCATGAACACATTTTGATGGATTTTTACAATAACCATTTTCCTTCGATGGGTTTATTTTTACATAAAAGTGTAATGTTAATGAAAATAATCCTCATATTATTAAATATATACTCCCCTTATATAATTTTATTCTCTAATTCTAAATAAGTGTTTCATTCATAATTTTGAAATATTAATATGTATTATCCCATTTTGACATCTTCTTTAACTTCTCATTTTTTTCAAAAGGATGTTTTAATTTTATTTTGGTGATATGGGATTGTAGAAAAATAATTTAAAAATTATTAAATAAGATTACCCTTTTTAAATTTAAATTAATATATTCCACTTCAATTTTCATTTGGATAAATTATTTCCTTTTTATAGTGTTTATTATATAAAATTTTCATTAAAATTAAAGTGTTATTAATTTTTTTCTCACCACTATTTCGAAAATAATTTCATAGCACAACTTTTAAATTCATTTTTTAAAATATTGTTAAATTTGATTTAGAATTTTTTTTCTAAAGTATCTATTTCATATCCATATTTAAGATAATATTATTTTACCTTATTTGAATTATTCTTCATTTATTACTTTTCAAATAAAAATAAATAATTTTAATTTTGGTGAATAATCTCTTCATATCAAAATAAATAATTCTTGTTCCCCTCTTTTGTGATACCATTAAATGTGTTATTGCTATAATGGTGTTTTACATATACCATTACATCTTTAAAATTTAATATGTTTTAATAAGGATATTATCTACTAGTACAATTAATATTGATTAACTATATTGATTATGATTAGGTTATTTAAATTTTTAATTGGGTAATCTATTCAATTCCTATTTGATTATTATTTCCAATAAGTAGTCTAATTGATTAGTAATTAAATTTTTATATTTATTAATTAGAAAATAATTTTCTTTATAATGATACATTGTGAAAATATTGTCCCATTTATTTAATGAGGAATGTATTGACATCCTATAATTTTATATATCATTATGGATGTTTATTTATTTCTAAAGAATGTTGGTAATGTATTATTTAACAATACACATGTTATCTCTAGATAAATTATTATAATGATACTCCATTTCCTAACAAGGGAATGTAATGATATCCCATATGTTCTCTTTAAAAATATATGTTTACAGATTAGTTAATTAAAAACATAATCTATATTATTATTATTAATTCCTTCCATATTATGTATCAATTGAACATATTATGTAATTAGTGAGGCCTGTAATAACTACCCAATGAATATATAGTTCTAATTTGACAATATAGCATAGGTATTTTGTTTATTCCTTCCAAAATATTTTTAATGCCTTGGTACACATACATGAGGGTGTTTTTATTATTCTCATTATTATTCTATGAAGGTAAGATTAATTATGTAAAATATTATTGATTCCTTAACTATAATACAAGATATTATTTTCCAGGATATTACTAATATATCTATTCATTGAAATTGATCATGTGGTCAGTTATATATAATATTTTAATATTTTTATCTTTCTAATGTTATTTTATCCCTTTTTATTTAATTATATCTTATGATTTATGGCTTTCCTTCTGAGAATTAAAGGACACCCATTTTATAAATGTAATGTTTGAATCATGTATGTATTTTCTATTTTAATATTATTATACCATGTAATAATATGTATTGTAGTCCTTAGTATCTTTTACCAATGTATGGTATTGACTATGATATATGATGTTTTAGATTTTGGATTCTATAGAAGGATGTGAAATAAGTGATTCATCTGGATGTGTTTATTATACATGAGGACAAATATATTATTTGATATTTTGAAGAAAAAGATAAGAGTTTCAGTATCTTAATTTTTCTTCCATATAATATACATTGTATAATCCAATTAGTTTATTTTGTGGTGAATATAAATCATGTGGATGAATTTATAATATAATAATCATGAAATTCAAGATATTAAGAAATCGATATTAACTTATACCATTTAAAGGATTCCAATTTTGAACATAATTAATTAGTAATACTTTATCTCAAATTTTATATTCATAATGATATTTTAATGAATGAATTTCCATCTAGGGAAAAATTATGTGACCTTAATCTCTAAAACAACAACTATTTTATTCTCTTCCTATAATGAATTTTTTTTAGAATATCACTCTAAATTTAATTCTCTTTGGGAAATAGTTAAACCAATGTGGCGATTGAAATTAATATTGACACCACATCAATTTTTGGTTTAGGAATATCCCTAATTTATGCCCATGTTCATTTTAGAGAAGTCCATTTCCATGTGTAAATATTTTATTTTGGGTTTTCTATAATTTTGGATTTTTATAACGTTTCGAAAAAATTGATTTAACATTTTCCACACCTATAATATTATTAAGGGTTTCCCTTTTACATATTTTTATTTGAATACATAATTTCACCATTTCGATAATTAGTAATTAAGAAACTTCATTTCCATGTTTTAATTATTTTTAAACAGTATATTTAAAAAACATAATGATTTTTGAAAGAAGAATGTGTATTTATTCGTTTTTCATCAAAATTGATTATCCAATAGTATTAAAATTGTACGTTTATTTTATTCCAACATCCTTTGATGTTTTATAAGTTTTAACTAGGAAATTATATTATGTGATAATCTACGATATATATCAGTAGAGGTTTATAATGACAACCAATTTATGTCTATTTTGATACATTTGTGGGATTTGTAGACTAATTTATCAAAGGATGTGTATTTTCCATTGGTTGGTCTATCAGTGGGTTTAGAATCTCATACACATCCTGATGGTGCAGGAAGAACATCTAGTAAAATGTGTCACTCATATTCTCTAGTGATATGTACCGTTTTTGACACAAATTTATTATTAATTTATTTCACCCCAATGTTTTGATGAAGAGGGAAACATAAGTGGTGTTGTATCTATCGTTGTCATTGATTTAGATTATTTTAATGGTGAGACAAATGATAACAATGGTGGAAGTTGGAAACACGTCAAGTGATAGAGATTGCAGTGGAATCCTCTTAGTTGGGGAGAATATGTTTTTTTCATAGTATATATACATGCTCTCACA
This sequence comes from Viscum album, assembly GCA_963277665.1. Taxonomy (NCBI): domain Eukaryota; kingdom Viridiplantae; phylum Streptophyta; class Magnoliopsida; order Santalales; family Viscaceae; genus Viscum; species Viscum album. The sequence goes on along the minus strand of OY728139.1, from coordinate 460,138,952 downwards.
TTGGGGATTATTTCCCATACTGTTTTTCTTATGTTTTTTTAATGAGGGTTGAATTTTTTTTATTAATCCATATTCTTCCGTTTCCATATTTTTTTTCTAAATAATGGTTTCTCAGCACAAATTTTCTTTAAATATATAAAATTTATCATGTTATGTGATATATTGAAAATAATGGTCATATACATGACAACCAAATGAATTATATCCAAAAATGTCATTATTCACCATGAAATGTTTAACGACCTGGGAATTTATAGAATTATACAATGGATATCTATTAATACATATGAATAATATATTAATACTACTTTAAAGAGTATTCTATGATCAATGGCATACCAGACACACAAAACTGGGTTTCTTTGAAATCTCATATTGCACACAAAGCTGAGTCATACTAAAAATTAATAATATAATATTATTATTTTAAAAGGTAGTTATTGTCTACCGGTTGTATTTGACGTAATAAAAAGAACTAAATATATTATGATTAAAAATTTTATTTAAATTTTTTCACATTAATTCAATAAATTTTAGAGGCTTAAGAAAATAATTAATCTAATTTTAAGTGTGAAATACTTTAACAATTTTAAAAGGTCAGTTTATCGCCTTTTGATGGATAACCCTTTTTAAATATAGTTTTTGTCAAATTTGTATGTTCTGTTTGAAAACAATAAACATATTATATATAATCAATACATCCAAATTATCTTTGAATTTGTTTTGGTATTTTTCTGATAAAGTTTCTTTTTTAATGAATAATAAAAAACACAACATTTTAAGTTAAAACTATACTTTATAATAATTTATTTAGTTAGTTATATTTTACTTTCAAATGGTTTTGAAGTGTAATTGGATTATATTAAAACATTTTAATACAATTTTGGTGATTTTATGTAATTTCATTTTTAAATTAGACATAAACACAGGTCAATATTTTGGTTGTTTTTACTTCTTAAAAAGATGCTTTTTGGTTTTGACAACGGGAATTAATTTTGAATTAATTTATGCAACTTATGTCTATTGAATGTGAAAAAATGGATTTTAAATTTTGAATTAGGAGGTAATTTTTTTTAAATAGGTGACTTTAATTTTTAGATATTATGAATAGAAACTTTAGTAGATATTTTATTTACAATGGTTAATGGGTAAATTTGGTAAATAAGGGTAAAAAATAATATTATAATATTATTTAATTACTCTAACACATGTACTAACCCTATTGGATAAAACATGTCAGACCATAAGAATCTTTAGGTCAATTTTAGAACCACATGGTGCCACTTGTGTGTGAAAATTACATTTAATAACTTTAATTTAACAATAAGAAAAAATTTAACCAAAACTTGTATCTTTTTGTAAAATAATTTTTATATCGGGTTATATATTTTATAATTTAGACTATAAATATTCATTATAAATTTAACAATATTTACTAATTCATGGTATTTTATTTATTATTTTTAAACATCAAAAGAGTAAATTATTTTTGACACAATGGTGAGGTAGTGATTACCTTATTAATGAATGATTTAAATAAACGAGATTATAAATATTAAAATAAATTAATTTTGAAACTTTTTATGCCATACAAGAATTTTATGGATGATTATAAATTGTTATATTTTAATTATTGAAGTTTCTTTCGAAATAATCATGTTTTTGTGAATTTTTATGAAGTCATGATATGAATAGTATATAAATTGACATAAATGAGTTTTTAAAAAAAATAATATCATTTTAAATGATAAAATAGTCCTAAAAATATAATAGTTTCCCAAATTACATATATAAGGTTGAAAATGAAATAATGGACCACTTTAGGTTTTATTGGAATTTTTTATTAAATATATTAACCATATAGTATGAATATACATGAAGACATGGTAAAAGTTAAATAAGTTAACTAAGGGTTAAATCTAAAAGATAAGGTTACATTTGTGACCTAAACATTATAAAAACATTTGGTTGAGGGAATTTAGAACACTAATAACCATATATTATAATTAAATGAGTTGGGAACATTTTAAAAATCTAAATTCAGTTTAAAATAAAATAATCATTCAAGACATTCCTAAAGTGACCCTCATCCCTCTTATAAAAAGATACCACATATAAACCATTTCTGACACCTCTCAAGACCCATGTCTTGTCCAAAATCTTATCCAATAAGCTCCAAAATTAATATCATCCCTAAATAATCCTTCTCCAAGTAATAATGCAATTCAATAATTCCATTAGGCTCAAATTAAAAGAATTTACCTGATTTAAAGGTAATGTCTTCTCCCATGTTATTTTCTTTTGTTTTCCTTCTCCAATCCCTATGATCGACTAATTATTTTTTTAAATAACAAAAACGTTATTAATAATATACTAGTTTGATGTTATTATAATTATTTTAAATACACTTACACTCACCTCTGTCTAATTTGTATAGAACCACTTATTTTTGTGGACGGTGAACTACTGCCTCACAAAATAATGATTGTTTGATTTCCTCTACCACATATTATAGGGAAAATTATTATCTAACTGTAACTATATATTTTATATATGATATATATTAATCTATATTATACTGTAATTATCATTTAAAACATACCTTTAGGCTTTTTATGTAGAAAAAATACAATAATTCCATTTGAGGAAGTGTGGACTACCGCCCCCTCAAAGTTATACAGCTCGTTCAAGCTATAACAAAACATATAAAGGATTGGATTAATGAAATTATATAACATAGGTGACATAGATATTATACTGTAATTATAATATACTTATTTATGAATTACTTTACATTCATTTAAAAATTAATAAAATGAAAGTAGCTTCCATGCGTACGTATGACTTACCATCTCCCTGAACAATGAATTTCATTTCTTATATCCAAATGATATGGACTATTATAAATACATATATAATTGATATATATAATATATATGATATATAAACCATGAATATCCTTCAAGAGATATTGGACATTGGACCACAAGGAAATTTTGAAATTACTACATGTTCATTTTTACTCAGGTTCATAACATCCAAAAAATGACTAATATGAATTCAAATAATTAACTAATTGTTATCGAAAGCTAATAAGTGATATAAAAAGGATAATAAAATTGTAGAATGTTCTCAATCATGTATAAATTATATAATGTTTATTATTCATGAAAAACAAAGAACAGACAAGACAAGCCAGACTAGAGGTAAGGGACTTCGTCACAATCTCCTTTCTTTGAGGAATATTTTGTTAATATACACATCCTTATTTTACATGGTGTATAATAAACCCCTTTTAATTTTACATTCATTCAAATGAAATTTTTTCTCATTGAGGTGTTTTAGTAAAACTAAAAAAGTAATTTTTTTATCATTTTTAGAGACAACGGCATCTCTACCATGGTTATCATTATTTGGATTCCACTATAAGGATTAGTGTTTTTAAAATGAAAAGAAATCCCTTATTCCCTTTTGGGGTGTTTTTCTATTGAAAAAGTTGTTTTTGAATGTATTGATTATTTCAATATCCTGAAATTTTTTCATGTGATTTCAAATGAAATTTTATTATTGAAATATTTATATTTGAAATATTTTATGTGTTATGATTTTATAATGGTACTTGGACATTTGATTAGTGGTTACATGATAAACCAAATGATGGTTGGTTCTATTATAAAACTAATATAGGTGGTTGAATTATTACCACCATTTCATTGGGTATTGAATTCATCATTTTGGCTATTCCATTAAGTGATATGTATGGAATTCGGTTATATGGATATTCTATTTAGTGATATATGTGGAAGTCGACCACATGGTTATTCTATTTTAGTATCTTTATGTCCCAAGTTACATTTATATGATCTATGTTTCTTTATATGGGGTTTATGGTAATATTCTGTTTATAAAATAAGGGTAATCAATGAGCTTATTTTTATTGAAGTTTTTTTTCTACTTCGTTAAGGTGAAAATTATTAATTTATGATAAATTATTCATGGTGTATGTGTTGTTTTGAAAATTAACAGTTTTGTTTCTTTTTGTATCCCTTAATGATATTTTTATTACCATCCAATGAATTTGAATTGTTTTTCATAGGACATAATGTTTATTAGTGTCAATGATGGGGTCATGGAGAATCCATGTTGTGTAAAACAAGGAACCGAACATGTTTATTTTTTTAGAGTTTTAATTTTATTGAAATAATTGATACTGATTAGAACTATCTATATGTAATATTCCAATTGTTATTTATAAGTTATGATCTAATTATCTAAGGCTCTAAACATTAAATCATCCTAAATGTGAATTATTAACTCAAATCAATATTATGTAATGTTTAAGGTTGAGGCCTTACAGTGGGTATTAGAGGTCCATTTAGATAACATTTGGTGTTTGGATTTGTTAATAGATTATCCACATATGATTTTTACATTATGTTAAAATTTAAATGATATACAATTTGAATATTACCATATTTTTTCACCTAAGATATTTTTTTTCAGAATGGTTTTCCAAATAATAAACTAGGAAACAGTGCTGGGAAGACATATAGAGGAGAATAATAGTTCAAATTAGCATCCTAATATGGTTTGAATCAGAACGGAACAGTTAGTTGCAGTGATAGAAATGTTGACTCAGGATATAAATGATTGTTGTATACATGAAAGAGATCGAACAGATCAATCATATAAGAACATGTATATATTGGAACATTTCATGAGGAAACATCCCCAATCATTCAGTGGATCATCTGACCCTATACAAGATGAAGGGTGGATTAGAGAACTGGAAAAATTTTGATTTCATGGGTTGTACCAAAAATTAAAGGTATGGTCTTGCAATTTATAATTTTGAAGGATATATTGAGTAGTGGTGGCTGATGGTTGAAAATATTAGGGAGATTAAGGTTATTTATACTATAGGTTGGGATGAATTCAAGGTATGCTTCTTGAGAAATATTTTCTTATGGATATTCGACTTAGTTTGGAATACAAGTTCTTGGAATTGAGTTAGGAGGATGACATTGTTGCTTCTTATGAATAAAATTTCACTCAAATGGAATGTTATACTCTAAATTTCAACAAAGATCTTGATTGAATTATAAATAAATTTTACTCAGGACTGAAGCCATTTTATTGAAAAGCATTTGGCTAGCATGAATTGAAATTCTATGAGAATCTTTTCATATGATCCGAGAATGTAGAAATAAGGTTTTATGATGATCAAGTGTTCCAAGAGTGAAAGAAAAAGAAGAGGTCCAGTTATTCGTAAAAGGGAAAAAATAATCAAAGAAGCCTAGAGGTAAAAAAATTAAATCTCCATATTGTGCGAGGTGTGGTAAAAAACATGTTGGAGAATGTTTATCAATGTTTGGGAAGTGATTTTAGTTTTGTATGACTGGTCATATTTCTCATAAATGAAAGGAAAATGATCAAGAAGGCAATGAAAATCCAATGATAAGATGTTATAGTTGTAATTAGTTTGAAAACTGTGACAATGTTTATCCAAAGATGATTACTTTGGGTGGAAACTAGACATATCAAATGCAGAAGCATGGAGAAAAATATTTTTCTACTACTATGGTTTATGTAGTACTATAAAATGATGGGGTATTTGGTATATTTATTTTCTTTTCCGATTTTTTCAATGTGTTGTTTGATTTAGGGTCTAAAAATTCATTCATTTCTGATAACTTTTCATTTAAATTTTTAATTCCACCTCAAGATATGAATTCTGAACATTTGGTAAAAACACATCAGAGAAATTTTGAGGTAACGAGAAATTAGTAGAATCTTTCTGTCCTTATTTGTGGAAATAATTTACATGAAAACTTTGTTTTTTTCCTTTAGATGAGTTTGATGTTATTTTAGGAATGAATTAGCTTTCTGCATACAAGGATAGGATTGAATGTAGAGATAAGTGGTTTTCTTTTAGAAATAATTTTAGTTTTTGTACAAGAATGTACCCCAACTTTTGATAAAATATTAGGAATCTATGATACTAGTAAAAGATCGAAATGAATGTTACCTTGTACATATTTTTTCAAACAAAGATACTGTTTAGATTAATGATGTTCCCATTTTAAATGAGTATTAGGATGTTTTCCATGATGAGTTGATAGGTATAATACCTGATCGAGAAGTTGAATTTATTATTTTCTTAGTTCATGACACTAATAAAATTTCAAAACCCAGTTATCAAATGGTTCAAATTAAAGTTTTATAGTTGAAGAAACAATTTTATGAGATTTTAGATAATGGTTTCCTTCTACATAGATCATCACTGTATGGTGCTCCAGTCTTGTTTGTTAAAAATAATGATGGTTCAATGAGGAATTGCATTGATTATATATCCTTGAATAACATAACTATTAAGAAAACGTATCATTTTCCTCAAATCAATGATTTGTTTGATCAGATCTACGGAGCTTAGTATTTTTCAAATATTGACATGAGGTTGGGGTACCATCAGTTGAAAGTAAACAAGTGTTATTTTTTGAAGACTACATTTCATACAAGATTTGGCCATAATGAATTTTTAGTTATGCCATTTGGGTTAACCAACGTACCTCCTGTATTCATGAATCATTTGAATTTAATTTTTTGTGTGTTCCTGGATAAGTTTGAGGTTTTTTTATTGATCATATTTTTGTATATTCCAAAAAAAAGAAGAATATGAGGGTCATTTAAGGGTTTTTTTTAAAACCATAAAGGAAAATAAATTTAGTTGGTAATTATGCAATTGTGAGTTTTGGTTACAACAAATTTCATTCATTGGTCACATTATTTCAAAAAATGGCATAACTGTTTATCCTGTGAAAACAAAATTTGCTGAAATGTGGCCTAGACCTACCAATATCACAATGATCCATAGTTTTATTAGTTTGGCTGGCTATTACCGAAGGCTTGTTGAATTTTTTTCATGACTATAGTCCCTACAACCTATGTTAACCTGAAAAAGTGTTTAATTTATCTGGAATAAATAATGTGACGATTATTTTCAGAAATTGAAAAGAATATTAGTGAATTATATAGTTTGGTAATTACCATGCATAAATGGTGATTTTTTTCTATAGTGATGATTCATTGAGAGGATTTTGTTATGTCCTAATACAGAATGATTAGGTAATTGATTATTCTTCACTACAATTTAAATATCATGAGTTAAATTACAGTACCCAGGATTTATAATTAGATACTGTTGTTTTTTATTTAAAAAAATTGAGGCATTATTTGTTTCTCGTAATGTGTGAAATATATACTGTAATTTTTTTTGAAGTATATATTCACTCAGAATGAATAGAACATGAGATAGAGGATATGGATAGAATTAATCCGGGATAATGATTGCACGTTTCATTACCACCAAGGAAATCAAAAATAAAGTGGAAGATTCTTTTTGTCGAAAAAGTAATTCAACATTAACCATGTAATTTTTGGAACATGATCCTTTGATTAATGATTTGATATAATTTGGAATATATGTTTTTGGTGTAGGAAATTCATCTCTTTTGTTTTAGGTGATAGTGAAATCGTCTGAAGAAGATAGAATAAAGAGAGAAAAAAAAGATAGTGTGTTGAAAAAAAGTAATAATTTCTTCAGAGGGGTAATTTACAAGAATTTTACATTGATAAATATTTTTTTTGAGGATTTGAAAGAGATTATGTGTGCCATGTGATTCACATTTGAAGAAGGAGTTATTATTTTAAACTCATAGTTCCACATTTTTATGTCATCCTGGTAGTACTATGATGTACAGAGATCTCTAGGAGTATTATAGGTGGTATGGAATATAAATAAATATTGCTTACATTATTGTGAATTTTTTGACTTTTCAACAAGTTAAAGCCAAGTGGAAGTCAATGAATGGGATGCATTAGCCTTTTCTAATTCCAGATATGAAATGGGAAAATGTGTCCATGGATTTCATAATTGTATTTCCAAATACTACTTGAGGTAACAATGTAATCTAGGTTATATTTGATCGATTTACCAAATCTGATCATTAGCATATAATTTGTGATATTTGTCTCTATATCAACTATCTCAATTTTATGTTAAATAGATAGTTAGGTTGCATGGTGTTACCCTCTCTATTATTTATGATCATGATCCCAGGTTTACTTAAAAATTTAGGAAAGGACTTTTGAATTCGTTGGTTACTAAATGAAATATCAGTACAGTTTTCATCCTCAATCAGATGGGTTGTCATAATGAACAATTCAGACATTGGAAGATATGCTATGTGCTTCTTAAATAGATTACTATTTAAGTTTTTACCAACATCATTCATTAATTTAGTTTTCTTATAATAATATCTTTCATTCCAATATACAAATGTAAACATTTGAAGCATTACATGGAAAGCGGTGTTGAACTCATGTTTTTTGGGATGAAGTAGGTGAAAAGAATATGATGGGACCAGAATTCATAGAAGAGATAGTAGAGAAATTTCAGTTGATATAGAAACACATGATGATAGCTCAGAGTTGAAATTAATGTTATGTGGATAACCAGAGGAATGATCTTTCATTTGATATAGGTGATCATGTCTTTCTCAATGTTTCACACTAGAAAAGTGTGATGAATATTTGTAACAAGGAGAAGTTGAGTCCACGGTTCATTGGTCCTTATGACATCCTTTAGAATGTTGGATTAATAGACTAAAGAGTGTCTTTAACTCTATGTTCATTCCAAGTACACAATGGTTTTCATGTTTTAATGTCGATAAAGTATATTCCATATTCATATCATGTTTTGAGTCTATAGGTTGTTCAGTTGGAAGAAAATATTTCTTATAAAGAACAACCACATGGCGGGAAAGTGTTACAGAGTAAGGTAATTCATCAGCTAATGGTTTGATGAAAAAACCACATGGCTGAAGATGCAACATGGGAATCAGAAAATTATATGAGGGATAATTACCTCCTATTATTTGATAAGTGAATAGAATTGTAGGGATGAAGTTCCCAAAGTGGGGGAAGGATTCAACAAACCGTGTATTTATAGAATAATAATTTTGATTTATATTAATAATTATGAATAAGATATTAAAATTATTTTAATGGGGATTCTATGTTCGATGGCATACCAGACCCACAATAATCGGTTTCTCTGAAATCTCATGTTGCACGCATGGTTTAGTTATACTGAAAATTAATAATATAAAATTAATTTTTTTAAATTGTAGTTAATGCCTAGAAATTTTATTGAAGGGAATTAATAGAACTAACTATATTATGATTAAAAATAGTTTTTAAAATATTTTACATTTATCAAATAAATTTTAGTGGCTTAAAATGAGAATGAATCCAATTTTAAGCATGCAATACTCTAATAATATTAAAAGGTCGTGTTACCGCCTTTTGAAGGAGTACCATTTAAAATCTACTTTTCAAAAAATTTATAAATTTCATTTGAAAAAATAAAATACTACATTAGAAGTGGGATTTCAAAAATTTACTTTGGCTAAATATTTGGTATTTTTTTATAAGGTTCATTTTTTAATGAATAGTGAAAAATACTTCATTTTAAGTCAAAACAATATTTTAATCAAATTTTTTTATATAGTTAGTTTATAAATTTAATTTGTCTTAAAATTTTAATTGGAGTATATTTTTATCTTTTAATCAACTTTTTTTCATTGGATGTAATATCAATTTGAAATTTTACATAAAAACATGTCAATCGTTTTGTAGTTTTTACTTCTTAAAAACACGATTTTTGGTTTTGAGAACGAGAATAAATATTAAATTAAATTCAACAAATTATGTGTTTTGAATATAGAAAAACGGATTCCATATTTGGAATCAGGAGGTACAAATTGTGTATATAGGTAACTTTTATTTTTATACATTATGAATAGTATCTTTAGTAAAATATTTTATTTACCATGGTTAAAGGGTAAATCCGGTAAATAAGGGTAAAAAAACTTGATAGTAATATTAAATTAATTTAACAAGTGTTTTAAACTTATTTTATGAAACATTTACTACCATGTAAATCCTTGAACAAATTTTACGACCCCATGGAGCCAGTTTTGTGTGAAAATGACATTTAATTACTTTTACTTTAATGTCAAGGAAAACATAACCTAAACATGTATCTTTTTAGTTAAACAATTATTATATTTAGTTATATATGTTATCTTTTTGACAATAAATAGTTTGTACAAATATAATAAGATTTCATACATCGTGTTATTTTATTTATAATTTATAAACATCTAATAAAAAATTTTATTTATGATACAATGGTGATGTAGTGATTACTTTATTGATGAATTATTTTAATAAATGGTATTATAAATATTAAAATATATTTATTTTGAAAAATTTTATTCCATCCACAACTTTTATAGATGCGTATAACTTGTTTTTTTTAATAAATGATGTTTTTTTTGAAATATTCAGTTTGTTGTGTATTTTTAAAAATTCATGATATGAATCATATATAAATTGACATAAATTATTTTTTAAAACAAAAACTTTTTTTATTAAATGTTATAATAGTCCTAAAAATATAAGGATCATCCAAATGACTTATATAAGTTTAAAAATTTCATTAATGTTCCACATTAGGTTCAATTTGAATTGTGTATAAATATTTTAACCATATTGTATGAATATACAACATGACATGGTAATAGTTAAATAAGTTAACTAAGGGTTAAAGTTAAAAGATAAGGGTAAATTTGTGAGAAAAACTTGTCTAAAACCCATTGTTTGAAAGGATGAAGAAAAATACTCACCTTATCTTCTTATTAAATTAGTTGGGGACCTTTTGGTAATAGAAATTTAGTTTATAATAAATTTTTCTTTCAATACATTCTTAAAGTGCCCGCATCCCTATTATAAAAGGACCCTAACTCTAAACCATTACTCACACCTCTCAAGCCCATACTCTCATCCAAACTCTTCTACATTTATATAATAAAATATCTCTCTTCATCCCAGTATCCTAACCCTAGGAGGATGATAATTCAAGAAATATCTTTGGCTCAAATCAACAGAAGTCACCTGATTTAAAGGTAATTACTTCTCTCATGTTATTTTCATTTATTTTCCTTATCCACTACCTATGATATTCTTATTATTATTTTACATAAAAACATTATCCTCAATATTCTAGGTTTTTATTATGATATGGATTTGAACTACACTTACACACACCTCTATCTAAATGGTATAGAACACACTATTTCTATGGACATCGAACTACTGTCTCACAAAACGATTATTATTCGATTTCCGCTACAAAATCTTATGGTGGCCATTATGATGGAACTATAATTATATATTATATATATGATATTTATTTATCTCTATGGTACTATAATTCTCATTTATAACATACCTTTATGATTTACATGTTGATTAAATATGATAATTTCATTTGATGAAGTGCAGACTACAACCCCATCAAAGTGTTATGACTCGTTCATACTATACATGGAACATATAAAGGTTTAAATTAATGAACTTATATAAAATATATAAAATAGATATAATACTGTAATTATAAAAATCCTTTGAATCATTTGGATTAAATTCTTTTAAATGTGAAAAAATGAAAGTATCTTTCATGCGTGCGCTCGGCTTACTGTCTCCATTAACGGTGCATTGCATTTCATATATCAAAATTCTATAGACTATTATATATAAATATATACATTATATATATAAATTATATTATATCTAAATAATTAATATAATTATGGATATAATGGTATTTTGATGACATGGACCATTAGAAATTATAAAATTTTCATTTTTTACTCCAGTTCCGAACAGCGAAAAGGTGACAGATATGAACTCCAATTATTAACTAACTATCATAGAAATGTAATAAGTGATATAAAATTAATAATAAACATTTAAAAGGTTTAAAATAAAGTATAAATTATCATATGTTTATTATTCAGAAAAAATAAGGAACATACGAGACAAATCAGACTCGATGTAAGGGGCTTCGTCTCAATATTCTATCATTGAGGCATATTCTGATAATATACACGTCCTTATTTTACACGGTGTATAATAAACCCCTTTGACTTTTACATTCATTTAATGGTAATATTTTTTCTACAAAGTGTATTACTAAATGAAAAAATCAATGTTTTTAACATTTGCGGCGATAATGACCTCTCTGTTGTTGTTACCATTATTTGGCTTCCTCTATAATCAATAATGTTTTTAAAAGGAAACTAAATCCCTTATTAACATGTAAGGTGTTTTGGTACTGAAAATGGTTATTATAATGGATTTATTATTTCAATATCATGAAATTATTTATTATTATTTAAATTGAAATATTATTAGTGAAATATTGATATTTTTCATATTTTTTGTGTTATGATTTTATAATTGTACATGGACTTTTTAATGATGGTTCCATGATAAACCAAATGATGGATTTTTTTTATTATCAAATTATTGGTGGTTATGTTATAAACTATAATGCATTGGGTTTGGAATCGACTGTATGGCTTTTCCATTCAGTGATATGTATGGAAGGCGATCGTATGACTATTTCATTTCATGATATCTTTGTAAGTGGACTGTACAGTTATTCATTTTAAGTATGTTTATGTTGAAAGTTATCGGTAACACCCCAATATTCTACAACATGCTTGTCTTTGAATAATACAGTAGCGTGTGTTGTACGCATCTTTGAGTTTTAACACACACCACAACAAATCAAACTAGCCTTAATGAATAGTAATAGCCACTTTTTGAAATTTTATAAATTTTATGTTTTAAAATGGACTTCATTTTTGGATTCAAAATATTGAAATTAGATTAGGATGAATTTTTCGTATTTTTCTGAAAACATTCAATTTTTGATGAATAGTGAAAAAACACAGAGTTGTAGTTTAAAACTGAATTTTTATTTAAATAATTATTTATTTTATTTAAATTTAATTACGGTCAAAATAGATACATAATACATATATAAGTTCAAAGTAATTAATTGGAGTTAGTTTAGAATAATTTTAGATATATAAAAACTTTATTGAACTTTTCACCGTCTTTTACCCACCTCCAAGGAGAATTTGAAAATTTACATAAAACATAATTTTACCGCCTCTGTGAGTGGAATTTTAAAAATACGAGAGGCATGTTTAATATCAATTATTAAAATTTTGTTCAATGAGATGTAAATAATTTTGGTAAATTGTAACCTTTTTACTTCAATTTACCACAGTTAAAAGTAAATAGGGCAATTAAGGGGGAAAATGATAATAATATTACCCTAACACATATCCTAATTCTATTGGAAAACTGTATCTTGACCAAAAACAACCTTAGGAATAAACTATTATCCTTTAGGTCCCCTTGGATTATATTCGGACATTTTATTATTTCATTCAAAGAAGAGTTAAAAGAGTTAAAATAAAACTTTAAAAACTAAAACATTTTTAATATAAGGTTATAAATAATATAAATGCAATTATAAATATTCATTATAAATATAAAAATATTTCCTACATAATTATATTTTAATTATAATTTTTATACATTATATAATTTAATTTATTTGTGACACAATGATGATTCAGTAATTACCGTATTAATGAAAGATTAAGATAATTGATATTATAAATACTCAAATAAATGTAATTTGAGACTTTTTATGAATTCCAATAATTTTATAGGTTAATATGAGATATTATTATTGGTTATATGAATTTTCTTCTAATTAATACTGCTTTTATGAATTTTTCAAAAACAATATACCCAATAGTGTCAAAATTGACATAAAAGAGTTTTTAAAACAAATATTATATTATTAATTGATATTATATTCCTAAAAATAAATGGTTTGGAAAATGGACTTATATCATGACAGGTGTATCATTAGTGGACCACATGGGGGCCTATTTTAATTTTATAGTAAGATTATTGACCATATAATATACAACTACAAATAGATATTGTAAAGGTAAAACTAATTAACTAAGAGTTAAAACTAAAAGATAAGGTTAATAAAGTGAACCAAACCTATATAAAACCTATTTTATGAGTGGATTTTGACCCATCCCCACCTTATCCTTGAAATAAATCAATTTGGAGCTATTATAAACCGAATATAAATTTATTATAAAATAATATTTTACATTTTTCCTAAGGTTCCCCTCACCCCTCTTATAAAAGGCTACTCGCCCTTCACTATAAATCACACCTTCTAAGACATTTTTCGGAACCAAACCCTACACAAATACCCTCTAAAATATCCTCTATTAAACCTATAGGCCTGAATTTGATCATAAATCCAACATAAGGAGCCAATTTTATCAAATCAAAAGGAAGAACCCGATGAAGAGCTATTGATTTCACCACCCATTTTCAAGTTCCATTTTTATTCCACTTCATTTTCCATTGTTGTTTCCATTCTAAAATAATAACTCCAGTATCCTCAATATACTGTGATGTAATTATAATTGTGTTACAACCAAATTCATTATTACATCCACCCTTTGAATGACTTGTCACCATACGTGCGTACATACGGCTTACCATCTCCACGTCATGGTGTAATTGTTATTCCATACATTACTATTTGGATGGGTATAATAATGATGTGTATTTGATGTAAATAATAAATATAACATGATAAGTATTCTTTATATATGATATAACATGAAATTATATGTTATTTTAATATCCCAATAATGATATTTTCACTCATGCGTACGTATGGGTTATCGTCTCCATGACGCAATGAGATTCATTTCCAAGATCAACATTCATTGACGATTAGAAAATATATATTACTAATAATTATGAAATATATGACATAATAATTCTACTATATATATATATATAAGATTTTATGTACTTACATATATCTTATTCACTTACTTCATTTTAATACTATATGAAAACGGAAACATCGTGTATGCGTTCGTATGGACTACTGCCTCCATAAATGGAGTTTTCCATTTCATATATACATCTATTATACATATTTATATTCTCAATATATATGATATATAAATAATTATTTATATTCCTGAATTATTTAAATCATGCTCTAATTGATAGAATCAAGAGTAACATGTTAAAACACGTACGATAAAAAAGCGATTATTACCCGAAATTCTAATATGACATGGGAATTATTATTAAATTTGTAGTATAAAGTCATAAATGAATAATGTATAATATAATAAATATTAATATGGTTCTGGTATAATTTAATAACATACTGTAATTTTCATACAAGAGTTTAAACTTACCATCGACTAAATAAAAGTGCAAGGTAAGGGGTTTTCATCTCACTCCTTATTCCAGTGAGATTGTTGCCATATTGCCACTATAACATTTTTTGTTGTGTATGTACTGCCCATAATTGTATTAATTGACTAATACACTTTAATTTATGTGTATTTACATATTCATTGTATGATAATTCTTTAATGGGGTGTATTTTTTGTAAGTTACCAAATTGGTAAGATTTTATTTTAAAATCTATTTATTATATGAGGTTATTTATACGTATGTGTTTACTGGGACATTTTTATCATCCATGTACATTTTTCATAAAAATTATTTCAAACTGAATATTTTAAGGATTTTTAAAAGGTACTCTTTATCAAGATCATAATTTTAAATGTTTTAATGATTTATCTTTCTAATTTTTTTTAATTAATGATCAAGTTATCAAAATGATTTTATGGATTTATTTATATGAACATGAATGTTTTGAAATGATAATTATTTTAAAAATTATCAATGTAGTATGGGAAACTTTGATTAAAAATTCAATTTTAAATTACTTCCTTTATAAATGTGTGACTTTTAAATCATTTTACCAAAAGGATATTTATCTCAAAATGTTTTACTCATAATTTTCAACTATGTCTGCATCCTTTACTGGATACTATTTTTGATTGAGGTTGATTTATTATAATAAAATTTTCCATATTGTAATGAATGAGTTATGACATGTTTGAATGTGGATGTTCTATTTTTATTCCATTCATGGTTTATAGTTAATGTATTGACTTTTCATGTTATGTTTAAACTTTTTAATATGAGGAATTCAGTGGACTTAGTATGTGACGGGTAGAGCCCACTATAGCTCCTCGATGCATCAGTTTGTCTCATGAGACAAACTAGTGTCTTGGCATAGGGCCTTGATAAAAAAAATTATTTGTAGTCTTGGCATGAGGCCTTGACTATGTTGTAATGATGTCTGGTATTAGGCATTCCCTCATTGTGAAATTAGTAATTAAATGTGATTATTCGACTAATAGAATATCCATGTTCATGTTTATATGGTAATTTTTCATTTATTTTTACCATATTATGTTCATGTTTATGTTAAAAAGGTTGTTGTTTTTATTACACCTCTTTCCATTAAGGTTTATAGCTATCGCTAAATTATTTAACCTTACTGAAGATATGTGCTCAACCCTTTCATATTTTTTATTTTTCTAGGATTCCAAGAAGTGTATTATGATTTATATGCAGGTTTTAGCTAAAGGGAAAAATAGAATTCTCAAAAAACTATCTATGATGTGTTTTATGCATCAAATTGTAATCTAAATTTAATGTATGTAATGTATTATACAAGACTACTATACTGATTAGTCCTTCAGGACTTGATTCCTTTTAATCGTGCCAATTTATTAAAATAATGCACCGGCTCTGGGTAATTGGGGTTGGGGCCTGACAGTTGGTATCATAGAAGTTTAGAAATAACCTTGGAAACTATATTTAGATAAACTCTGAATAGAGCACATTACCCTAAGATAGACTTTGTGTATTATTATTTAATAACATCCTAGAATTTTGTTACTATAGAGATTTTTTGGGTTTTCCAAGCAATACATCCCTATCTGGATATGAGCAGGTAGAGGTAGCTCTGGCACAGATGTATCTAGGGGTAAAACTCAAAAACACCGCTTTGAGCTAGAATCGAACGAAAACTGGTGCACAAAAATGGTCCATGCTTCACTCTTGGTTATGACACTCCCAGGGGGGTATGCTTAGGAGAATTCTCATTTTCATTACAAACCACTATGAAGGGTTTATGCGTATATATCTCTTAAAAGAAAACCTTTCTGTGATTATGGATTATATGCGTAAACAGTTCAATTTATGTTAGGTATTTTACACATTTGGAATTATGAATTGCGATTCATAAACTAACCTAGTGTATTCCATTATTTATAAATGGTTCCCAGTATAAAGAATGAGAACTCCAGCAATACGTATGATCCAAAGAGTAAGAAGGTTCATATCATTCATGGTATTAAGAAAAATTTAGAAAGGAAATATTCTCCCATGTATTCTCAACTTATGAAGAAATAATATCATATGTTAGTAAGATAAAAAAATAATTCTCTGAGTCCTATGGCTTTGAAGGGAAGTAAGAGAAGAAAATGATGGTGGAGAGAAATATTGAGAAAGGGAATAGGGGAAAGAAGGATTTTCCCATATTTGATAAAAGTGGAAATAATCACCTTGGTAAATGCTTGAAGGAAATGGGTGTTTGTTATAAGTGTGGAGAAAAATGACACAAAGTACGTGATTTCAAGGGTAAGAAAACATTTTCAAATGTACACTGCTTCATCTCCAAGTTTTTGCGACACTATGCGAACCAATGTCCAAATCATCTGAGTATGTCTCAAATGATGCTATTGGATAATAATCATGTTATGATACTACCACAATGATGAGGAATGATTAGAGTTATTATGTTTTTTTATAGAATTATGTAATTTGAGTATTGTATCAATGATGTATTGGTTATTATAATTATTGAGTATATAAGGATTGTACTATAGTACTATTTGATTAAGGACTAGATATTGTGTGGAACCAAGAAAACTGACTCAATAGCAGGTTAAAGTTTTAGAAAATATATGGTTTAGATAAAGATAAACCATTATATGGTTCTGATACCGATGTAGTGTTTTTGGAATAATATATGATTGATTTGGATAAATTATATTGGATATTATTGACTACATTGTAACTGATTAATGATTTGTATATTCCATCATTGTTGGAGTTTACAAAAAAAATTATAGAAGGAGTATATCTAGTATTTTATAAGGAATAAGTGAGAATGAAAGTAATCAATAAAGTTTTATGGTAATTCAGGATGTTACCAAGTTTTAAAATAATACATGATGAAGGCATTCACATGTTATTAAATGGAGAAAAGGATCTTCATTCTGATCAAGTTCCTTATAAATTTTGGACTGTGAGTTTGGATATATTTTTTTTGGATAATTCTAAAGGTTGGAATGGATTAAGATACAATTTTTAAGGTTATTTTTTTATTTTTATAAAATGGAAAACACGTAGACAGTGTGACAACCCATCACATCAGAAAAAGTTGTGGAAATCGAACCCACAACCATAGTGTGATAGGGATTTATCACCTACCACTGGACTACGTGAAGTTCCAGGATGGTATAATGTATTTTCTTTTTTTAAAGGGTCTGATATGTGAATTATAAATTCATTATATTGGGAACCCTATACCATTAGGATAAGTAGAGTATTTTTGAGTTTTGGAGTGAAATATGAGTTTGTAGTACAAATTTATTAATGGAAAAACTCTAAGTATAATGTTAGTATATGTCCTAATGATCTTATCGAATTTCATAAATAAATTCCTCAGCATTAAGAAAAGGATCTTAGAACAAAAACGTTGTCCTAGATGGTACCTTAGATCATCACAAATTTATGGCATTGTGATTGCTGGCCTTTTTATAGCCATGTTCTCTACCATTGTCCATAAAATATTGAAGGTTATATTTCTCTTCCATATCCATGATTTCCTACAAGGAACCCTAGTTTGTGTTATTTTCGGTAACCTTCATACTTACCACACTTTATTTTAAATAGAGGCATCATTAATCCATTTTTTGATGTGGGATTTCAAATTATATATTTTGAAATATCATCCCTAAGTTTCCAATACCAAGTATAAATTGTGAGGATGCAATTTAAGAATGTAGGGGAGAATGTAAAACCCCAAGCTTCCATGGTACAATTCTCATTGAATAATACAGTAGCGTGTGTTGTATGCAACTTTGAGTTCTAACACACACCACAACCAATCAAACTAGTTGTTATGAATAGTATTACACATTTTTTATATTTTATAAATTTTATCTTTCAAAATGGACTTCATTTCTGGATTCATAATATCGAAATTAGCTTAGGGTAAATTTTTGGTATTTTTCTGAAAACATTAAATTTTTGATGAATAGTGAAAAAACACTGAGTTATAGATTAAAATCAAATTTTTATTTAAATAATTATTTATTTTATTTAAATTTAATTAAGGTAAAAATAGATACAAAATTCCAATATATATTCAATTTAATTCATTGGAGTTAGTTTAGAATATTTTTTGATATATAAAAATTTTATTGAACTTTTCACCGTCTTTTACCCATCTCATGGGAGAATTAGAAAATTCACATAAAACGTAATTTTACCACTTATGTGAGTGGAATTTAAAAAATCCAAGAGACCCATTAAATATCAAGAAGTAAAATGTGGTTCAATAAGATAAAAATAATTTTTTGTGATTAGTAGCTTTTTACTTTAATTTAACACGGTTAAAAGTAAATAGGTTAATTAAGGTTAAAAATGTTATTAATATTACCCTAACACGTGTCATAATTCTTATGGAAAAGTTTATCTCCACCAAAAACATCCTTAGGAATAAAATATTACCATTTAGGACCACTTGGATTAGATTATGACATTTATTATTATTTAATTCAAAGAAGAGATCAATGAGTTAAAATCAAATTTTAATAACTAAAACATTTTTAATATAGGGTTATACTCAATATAAATTAGATTATAAATATTCATTAGAAATATAAAATTATTTCATACGTAATGGTATTTTATTTATAATTTTTAGATATTAAATAATTTAATTTATTTGTGACACAATGATGATGCAGTAATTACCGTATTAATGAAATATTAAGATAATTGATATTATAAATGCCCAAATAAATGTAATTTGAGACTTTTTATGAATTAAAATAATTTTTTAGGTTAATATTACAAATTAGGATCTTTTATAATAATTTTTTGCGAAGTAATAATGCTTTTATGAATTTATCAAAAACAAAATAGTCAGTAGTGTCAAAATTGACATAAAAGAGTTTTTTAAACAAATATTATATTATTAATTGATATTGTATTCCTAAAAATATAAATCTTCTACAAAAGTCTTATATCATGGTTTTTGTATCATTAATGGAACACTTGGAGGTTTATTGAAATTTAATAGTATGTTTATTAACCATAAAATATAAATATACAAAGAGATATAGTAAATTTCAAACTAATAAACTAAGAGTTAAAACTAAAAGATAAGGTTAATAAAGTTATCCAAACCTGTCTAAAACCTATTGGTTGAGTGTATTTCGACCCATAAACACCTTATCCTAGAATTTAAGAAATTATTAGACATTATAAACATTATATGAATTTATTATAAAATAATATTTTATGTTTTTCCTAAGGTGACCCTCACCCCTCTTATAAAAGGACACTCACCCTTCACAATAATTCAGGCCTTCTAAGCCATTTGGCTTGGACGAACCTTTACCAAATACCCTCTGAACTAGCCTCACTTAAACCTAGAGGCATTATTTTGATCAGAAAGCCAACTTAAGGAGCCCATTTGATCAAATCAATAGGAATAACCCGAAGAAGAGGTAATGATTTCACCACCCTCTTTCATGTTCCTTTCTTCTTCCACTTCCCTTTTCTTTGTTGTTTCCATTATAAAATATTACCTCCAGAATATTACATATAATTTTATGTTATTATAGTTTTGGTACGACCAAATTCATTATTCTATCCTCCCTTTGAATGAATTTTCACCATACCTGCGTACGTACGGCTTACCATCTCCACGTCGTAGTGTAATTGTTATTCAATACATTATTATATGGATGGGTATAATAATGATTTGTATTTTATGTAAATAATAAATATAACATGATAAGGATTATTTATATATGATATACCATCCAATTATATATTATTTTAATATCAATAGAATGATATTTTCGCTCATGTGTACGTACGGATTACCGTCTCCACGATGCAATGAGATTCATTTCCAAGTTCACCATTCATCAACGATTATAAAAATTTATATTACTAATAAGTATGTAATATATGAAATAATAATGTTACTGGAGATATATATATATATTTATATATATATATATTTATGTACTTAAATATATCTTATTCACTTACTTTCGTTCAATACTATATGAAAACGGAAACAGCGTTTATGCGTACGTATGGACTACCGTCTCCATAAAAGGTATTTTCCATTTAATATGTATGTCTATTGTACATATTTATATTCTAAATATATATTATATATAAATCATGTTTTATATTCTGGAAGAATTTAAATCCTGATCTATGTGATACAATCAAGAGTAACAAGTTAAAACACGTATGATAAAGAAAGCGATTATTACCCGAAATATTAATATAACATTGAAATTGTTATTAAATGAGTAGTATAAAGTCATAAATGAATAATGTATGATATAATAAATATTAATATGGTTATTTTATAACTTAATAACTTCATATATTCTTCATACAGAAGGTTAAATGTACCCTTGACCAAAGGAAAGTGCAAGGTAAGGGGTTTAATCTCACTCATTATTCTCATGAGATTCTTGCCATATTGCCACTATTACCTTTTTTGTGGTGTATGTACTGCCCATAATTGTATTCATTGTGTAATACACATTAATTTTTCTATTTACATATTCATTGTATGATACTTCTTTCATGGGGTGTATGTTTCGTAAGTAACCAAATTAGTAAGGGTTTGTTTTACAATCTCATTATTATCCAAGGTTGTTTTTACATACGTTTTTACTGGGAAATTTTTATCATCAATGACCATTTTTCATAAAAATGATTTCAAAATGAATATTTTAAGTATTTTTGGAAGGTAATATTTATCAAGATATTAATTTTAAATGTTTTAATGATTTATCTTTCTAAATCTTATTAATTAATGATATTGTTTTCAAAATGATTTTAAGGATTTATTTATAAGAACATGAATATTTTGAAATTGATAATTCTTTTCAAAATTATCAAATTGGTATGGGACACTTTGATTCAAAAATCTCTTTTAAATTACTTCATTTATAAATGTGTGACGTTTAAATGATTTTACATAAAGTATATTTCCCTCAAAATATTATACCCATTATTTTCAACTTTGTCAACATCCTTTATTGGATATTATTTTTGATTCAGGTTGATTTTTTATAATATAATATTCCATATTATAATGAATGAGTTATGATATGTTTGACTTTTTATGTTCTATTTTTATACCATTCATGGTCTATGGTTAATTTATTGACATTTCATATGCTAGTTTTAATACGAATGTTTATGTAATGTTTCAACTTTTTCATATGAGGAATGCAGTGGACTGATTAATTAACAGGTGGAGCCTGCTATAGCTCCTTGATGCATCTGTAGGTCTCATGAGACAAACTAGTGTATTGGCACAAGTCCTTGACAAAAAAAATTATTTTTAGTCTTTGCAAGAGGCCTTGATTATGTGGTAATGATTTCCGATATTAGGAATTCCCTAATTGTGAAATTAGTTATTAGATGTGATTATTCGAATAGTATAATATCCATATCCATGTTTATATGAAAATGTTTCATTTATTTTTACCATATTATGTTCAAGTTTTTGTTTAAAATGATGTTGTTTTTATTACACATCTTGCCTTAAAATTTTATAGCTTCTGCTAAATTATTTACCTTTACTAAGCATCTGAGCTCACCCATTTCTTATGTTTTATTTTCTCAGGATTCCAAGAAGTGTATTATGATTGATATTAAGGGATAAGATAAAGGTAATAATGTAATTATCAATGAACTATCTATGATGTGTTTTATGATTCAAATTGTAATGTAATGTTATTTTATGTAATCCATTTTTCAAGACTGCTAAACTGATCAGTCCTTTGGGAATTGATTCCTTGTAATCAAGCCAGTGTATTAAAATAATGCACCATCTTTGGGTAACTGGGTTTGGGGCGTTACATTAACATTATATGATATATGATTATTTCTATGGGTTTTACGGTAATCTTTTTGTTTCAATAATGTTTAAGAAATGTGCTTATATTCAATGGAGTGTTTTTTATCTTATTTAATGTATATAGTATTACATTATGATAAAGTAATCATGTTTTATGTTTTGTTTTGAAAACTAATACTTTACCTTTTTTATGTAACCATTTCATAGATTTTTATGCTCATCTCATGTTTTTGAATTTTTTTAAGACATAAATTGGATTAGGGTAATGGATGGGATCATGGAATTGTCGTGCTATTTAAAACAAGGAACTAAACATATTTATTTTTTTAGAGTTTATATTTTATGAAAAAATAGATACTGAGTAGAAGTGTCTAAATGTAATATTCAAGTTGTTATGTATAAGTTAAGACCTAATTCTCTAAAGATCTAATCCAAAAAAGATATTCAATTTGAATTATTATCTTAATTCAAGAATATGTAATGTTGAAGGTTGGGTCGTTATAAAAAGTCACTATATAATATAATAATATATTGTTCTTTACCAAAAACAAATTAATCAATTTTAGATACTAACATAAAAGGTAAAATTTAGCTTGACCATAAATAATCTAGAAAATATCTCCTTATCAATGAACGACATTTCTATAATCAATATAATCAATATCCCACAATCCAGCAGACCATAATTTACATAAAATAAAATCAAAAACTAAAATAAAAGGATATTTATTCCTTAATAATTTTTTCTTCTTAAGGCCTACTAAATATTTTGAATCACCACAAAATCCCATATCTTAAAAGCTCAAAATTGGTATTGATTCCTTCGAACATATGATAAACCATTAACTTATAATCCCATGATTGTTTCTATAACTCTTATGTTAACCCCAAGTTAAAAAATATATCCTTCGAACAATTTACACACCCCTTATTTTTTGAATAAAACCACAAACTATTGAATATATTCCATAAATCCAAAAATGAATAAACATTATCAAAGTTTACATAAATCAATTTTCCATCAAATATCTAACCATTTTCAGGGTCACAAATAATATCCCATGTAACGTTCCCGAACCGGATGCCACTAAATCGGTGCTCCGAGCCGGGTGGTTACATGACCTTAAGCACGCCTCCCCCTATGCCAAAGGCTGCTGACTAGCAGCGGGGGTATATGGTGTAAAGTTGGGAGACTATACCCCCTTTCTATCAGAGTAATCACAACACAAATAAACTAGATAGAGGAAACAATAACTAATAACAAGGGACATGGATAACAACCATTTCCAATAATAAATATGCCATGTCATACTATAAGTGAAAAAGTGGTCACAACCCCAAAATAAAGACAAAGGAAAATATCCCCAAATGACCCCGACTCCAAGTCTGGATCCTCCACCAAGTGCTACCCATGTACACTCAGCTATCTAGCAAGGACCCTTGCCCTTGTCCTGAACTACAAACATGAAGTCTGCTTGGGTACCAAACGGCGGCCCGAGCAGGGTGTGTGTACAACTCAGTAGGAAACCACCAATGGTGTCTAAAAACTATCCAGTATAAACAGGAAGTGCATGCAAAAGGAAAATGAATGATATATTCCAAGTAATTAATTAAGGTTCCATCAACCAGTTTAGAGCCAAGCCATTGCCACTTCCATTACCATTCATTATAAACCCATTATTACCATTTACTATTTCATCACATTTCCATGGTTAATCACACACTAAGTTAAATGGTTATAAGGCCAACAATCACCTTCAAGAGGGGAAACACATCATTATCCTATCTCACTAGGACTTACTCCCTCATAGCAACCATAACCTCACCTTGAAACCTCAGTCTGGGTAGATGTAACTGTTAGGAGAATGGACCCTCAGTCCCCTTTCTTAACCCGTGCATTTAGAGTGGAGTTTATAACCTAAGCCTTCACTTGACCCATGGGTGTAGATCCTCAAGTCATTCCCCACTCTACAAAGCCCTGTGCACATGCTTATATATAAGTTACCATCAACCATCCAAACCATTTACCTTTGGAAAACAATATTCACAAATACCCACATGGGAAACCAGATCATGCCTTGACCCACTAGCACATTACCAATTCACATCATTTAACCATTCACCCTATTCCCATGTGTTATTCATATCTCACTAAGAATTCAACATTAAACCCATAATCAATCCCATTATGGTTTTAATTGGTTTATACATTAACCGATTTAACTCGTTCATCATTCCCATGAATCAACATTTAACCTATTACACTTTAACCCTTAGGTTATTGCTAAGTCTAGGTGAATCACCTAACTTCTATTCCGAGTTCGACCAATCATGACAACATGTTTATCAAGGGCTCTACAATTCGCTACAACAAGTCACTTGTTTAATGGCAATCCCTAAACTCAGGAAAATCCGGCACATCCCATGGATGGCCCAATTAGGTCATGTCAATCCCAACACATCCCACGGGGATCGGGAGGGTTTCCATTTTCCATTTTAAACCTCATTAAAACAAAACATTCAAATGTAATTCAAAACCTAACCAAGGGAAATAAGAACACAAGTAAACATGCACAAAAACCCTAAATAACCATGGGATATAACTCGTAGACCACCTAACATGAAACTCCAGTTGAACGCACCAGCAATCAAGTCCTTAGACATAAATCCGACCATCCTTTGGAGATTCAACATAAAACTCACCCAAAAGAGAGGGTCTAAGGGTTTCAGAACAAGAGGGATAGAAGGTACTAACCCTAAACCAAAAAGAGAAGCAAGGATGAGGTTATCCTTACCCGGAGCTTCTATCCACTACCAACGGCACAAAAAACTCCTCATAGTTGAAGGAGTTTGATCTCTTGAAGTCCTTGGGAGGTTTGGTTCGTGCCTAAGGTGAAGAGAGGAGGAAGAGAGGAAAATCCCAAGTGGGGTTTAAAAATCCCGGAGTGGAAATTTTGTAAATTTTCCCAACATTAAGTGGATTCATGGTTTCTCCGCACTGTTTGGAAAACCGTGTGAAAACAATGCACATGCCACTTCTCGGAGGAGCAGAAGTCACACGGTTTACCCGCACGGTTTGGAAAACCGTTGTCAAACCATGAGCTCACTTCTATCTAGAGGAGGGAGGGTTACATGGTTTCTTATGGGCAGGCCACACGGTTTGGCTGACCGTGCACAGCTCGTGCGCCTTGGTCTGCCCTGCCCAAACATCCCTTCTTCCATGACCCAATCCCCCGGAGAACCCCAAGGCCTCTCACACTTTGAGGAAACCTTTTAAAGTACCAAAAGTAAGGGTTTCACCCAGAACACAACAAAAAATGTACCTTTACAAAAACTGGGATCTTACAACCTCCCAACCTTATGACGGCTAATCCTCGAGCCATGATTCCAAACCTCATTGATCCACCAAAGAGAAGAGTTCTGGACACTGAGCCCGCATATCTGATTCCCGCTCCCATGTTTCTTCTTGAAATTTCCCATGATTCCATAGTACTCGCACTAATGGAATAACCTTGCCTCGCAAGACCTTTTCACTATGATCCACCACATGAACTGGATGCTCCTCAAAGGACGCATCAGCCTCAAGCTCTACATCCTCAATATCAACCACGTGAGATAGGTCTGGGTGTTACCATCAGATCTGCAACACATGAAACACATCATTCATCCCACCATACTGTTTTGGAAGAGACAATCGTTAATCCACTGGTCTGATCCTCTCCACATTCTCAAACGGACCCACATACCTGGCGGCCAACTTACCCTACTTTTGAGTCTGTTGGTGACCCAACCTTGGCGACACCCGAAGGAACACTTTTTCACCCACATCAAACTCAAGAGGTCTATACCTCCAATATGCATACAACTTTTTCCTTCTTGGAGTCATAGCCATTCGTTTCCTGATCAACTGAACTCCCTCTAAAGTCTTTTTCAAGAGACTCGGCCCCAACAACTCGGATTCACTGACCTCTAGCCAACACAACGGAGATCTACATAGTCTCCCATAAAGCACCTCAAACGGTGCCATCTAAATCGTATCCTGAAAACTGTTATTGTAGGAAAACTCAACCAAAGATAGGTGATTCTCTCCAGAACCACCAAATTCTAAGACACAAGCTCTTAACATGTCTTCAAACACATGGATCATACGTTCTGACTGCCCGTTTGTCTAATGGTGGAAAGTCGTACTAAAAAACACATGCGTACCAAGCGCTTTCTACAACCCTTTCCAGAAACGCAATGTGAAATGCGGATCTTGGTCCAAAACTATGTTCCCCGACACACCATGCAACCGCACTATTTCCCGAACATACAGATCACCCAACTGGTCAACTGTAAGGGTCTCCTAAATCTGTAAAAAATGAGCCACTTTTGTTAACTGATCTACAACCACCGAGATTGCATCATTCTTCCATGGAATACTCGGAAGACCAATGACAAAATCCATCATTACATCATCCCACTTACATTCGGGAATAAGAAATGGATGCAACAAACCACCTAGGCATTGATGCTCGGCCTTCACTAACTGACAGGAAAGACACCGTGCCACAAATCCCGCAACTTCCTTCTTCTTTCTAGGACACCAAAACTTCCTTCATAGATCATGGTAGATCTTTGTAAAACCAGGATGCACTTCCCACATTGATGCATGGAACTCACGCATCCATTCTTCCCGCATACACTCTGGCACAACCACACGATCACGAACACAAACAACTCCATCCACACCGACGGCCCAACCACAAGGTAGATCCCAACCTTTAAGCTTTTCATTCCTGATCAAACACTTAGGAACATCAAGATGATCTTCCTTAACTCGAATTAAAAGCATCGACTCCATTTTTAAGGAAGAAAGTGTGACTTGACCATTATTCTCCTGTACCTCCAGGTGCATCTCTGCAAAAAAATCTATCACCTTTCACTTTGTACTGGATTCCTAATCCATCTGATTCGGAATCTTCCTGCTCAGAGCATCAGCACGACTATTTCTCTTTCCCAGCTTGTACACCAACCCAAAGTCAAAAGATTGGTGATATTAAACCCATCTCTGCTTTTGATGCTTCAGATCCCGCTGTGAGAAGATGTACTTTAAACTCTTATGGTCAGTAAACACGATAAATCGTTCTCCCAAAAGATAGTGCCTCCACCACTTCAAAGCGTACACTACTATAGCCAACTCAAGGTCATTAGTGGGATAATTCCTCTCATGGGGTCTCAACATCATTGACCTTTAAGCCACCACCTGCTCATCTTGCATCAACAAAACCCCATGTCCGATTTTTCACGCATCACAAAACACGATGTACTTTTTACCCAACTCAGGTAAGATCAATATAGGTGTGGTCGTCAACTGCTTCTTCAACTCTTTAAAGGCGTTCTCACATGCCTCAGACCACCCAAACCTGATTCCTTTCTTGGTAAAGCACGATATTGGTGCTTCCAAGCGAGATAAATCATGGATGAACCTTCTGTATTGATCGGCCAAACCACAAAAACACTGAACATTGGAAACGCTCTTGGGATGCTCCCAAGATACAACAGCCTGAACATTCTTTGGATCCACTGACACAACTTCCTCCGAGATGATGTGACCCAGAAAGTGTACCTCACCTATCTAGAATTGACACTTAGATAGATTGGAATATAGTCGGTGCTCTCTTAGCATACCCAAGAGGATGTCAAGATGTTGGGCATGATCATCCTGAGATTGCAAGTACACTAAGATATCATCAA
Organism: Viscum album; assembly: GCA_963277665.1. Lineage (NCBI taxonomy): Eukaryota > Viridiplantae > Streptophyta > Magnoliopsida > Santalales > Viscaceae > Viscum > Viscum album. The sequence goes on along the minus strand of OY728139.1, from coordinate 460,110,109 downwards.
CAAAGACAACCACAAACCGATCTAGATAGAGATGAAAGATCTATTTCATCAAAGCCATAAACACTTCTGGTGCATTGGTCAAGCCGAAATGCATTACCACAGACTCAAACAATCTGTACCGACTCTGGGAAGCAGTCTGTGTTATGTCAAATGACCTCACCCTCAACTAGTGATAACCCAACCTCAGATCAATTTTAGAGAACATTGATGCACCCCTCAACTAATCAATCAGGTCATCAATTCTAGGAAGAGGGTATCGATTCTTCACTATCATCTGATTCAACCTATGATAATCCACACACAACCTCAACGACCTATCGTCCTTCTTTGAAAAAAGCACTGGAGATCCCCAACGAGATGTACTAGGACGGATAAACCCCTTACGCTCGAAATCCTCAAGATAAACCTCTAGTTTCTGGAGTTCTGCCAGTGCCATTCGGTATGGAGAAATAGAAATTGGCTCCGCTCCCAGTAGCAACTCGATTGTGAACTCAACATCCCTATCAGGGGGTAACCCCAATAAATCCTTAGGAAACATGTCCTAAAACAGATCCACCACAGGAGGGAAAATATACAACTTCACTATTTCATCATCATCAAGCATGATAGATTCCACTCGAGCCGTGAGTCCACTCAAGTGCAGACCAAACGGTCCTGTACGACCTATTTGAACATCTCATTCTCCACAGTGGACATAAGAGTCACCCTCAAGTGACATGAATGATACTTTGTGATGGTAATAGTCTATTTGCACCCGATAAAACACCAACCAATCCATTCCCATGATTTGGTTAATCCCTAACATCTCGAGAATGAACAAGTCCCACAGAAAATGATACCCACCAACTTCCATGGAACATCCCTTGAACATCTTGATCTCCTCTACTCGCACCCCCAATGGAGTGTCATTTGAAATCACCCCACACACCCCCTCCACAGGTAAACCTAGTGCTACCACTAGTTGAGTAGTGATAAAAGAGTGTGTGGAACCTGTGTCAAACAATGCACTAGAAAAAGTAAAAACTATAAGGATCATACCTCGAACAGTCGACGGCCCGACCTCGCCATCACCTGTTGCAAACTGAACTACCTGAAGCTGACCTGCCACTCTACCTTGGGCTCCATCCTGAGTACTCTGCGCTACACTGACCTTCTGGCGTGAGCGATCATGCCCCAGAGTTTCACATCCACCGCTCCTGCTAGTACGGACCATGGAGCACCAACTACCTGCCTGATATGGGAAACTGATCCCCTTCCCGTATCTGGTACCTGCGTTCCACCATCGTACTCTCCCACCTGCTGAGGTTTCCTGCAGAACATCTACAGATGTCCCATATAGCCGCATGAATGGAACTCGACTAGAGGTCGAGGACACCGACCACACATATGCCCTGGCCTACCACACTGATAGCAGAACACCTAATTTCCACTCTGAGAGGCTGACCCTCTCTTCCTTCAACTTTTCACACTTCTACCATGCTGTGAGCTCTCATGGCGTCGCTTCTGACCTTTGGTAGCTGCACCACTCGTCTGTCCCACCGGCACCACAAGCCCACTGCCCAAAGCTCCCTTCAGGTTTCCCTCTGTGATCAGTTCCTGATCTGCTACCTCTGCAAACCTCTTCATGAAGAAGATGTTTACATGAGACCAAATTTCATGGATGATCCCATCCTGGAAACGCCTTGCTACTGCTTCCTCATCCCCTACTAACACTGGGGCGAAGCGTCTCAAATTAGTGAAGAGAATAGCATAGTCCATCACCGATAGAGATCCCTAAGTCATGCTCATAAACTCTGCAGCCCACTCCTGCCTCAAAGTCTTTGGGTACAAATTCTCCAGAAACGTTTCCTGAAATGCATTCCATGAAATTCCATCAACCTTCTCGATTTGGGCCTGAATGTCCCACCAACGCCTAGCCGGGCCCCATAACTTATAAGTGGACATCTTTACTCGCTTTTCAATGGGGGTCTCTAGATGATATAGTATCGTCTGGACATACTCTAACTAGAACTCTGCTGCCTTTGGCCCACCCTTTCCAGTGAAAATCGGTGGGTGTTCTGGCTGGAACTCCTTGGTCAGCATAAAGACACTCGGTGCAACCCGCCCTGGGTCTCGATCCATCATCTGCATAAGGTGAGTCAAGTTCTATCAGAACTGGTCTTCTCTACCTTTATTTATTACCACATTTTCTTGCTCCTCTACTGGAGGAGTGTTCTTATCAACACCTTCCCATTTCCCAACTGGTTACTGACATCGTGGTGGAATTTTTCTACAATTCCAAGCACGAGATTTGGCATGCATAACATAAACATTCATGACTCTGCCAAAAGCTCTTTACTAGCTACAACAACCCACTTTTCATATACTAACCCAAAAACATTTTTTCCAACTTGTTTCAAACCCTATTACTCAATTAACATCATTTACCAACTTGTTTTATTTCATTCTTCTCATTATTTCTTGGTTTCATGAAATTCATGATGCACCCTAATTTCCAGCCTCACACACCCACCCCATGCATGTGTCTAACAAAATGCATTTCACCTATCTCCCTAGGTGCTTACAATGATTCATGAATGAAAATCCTCGTGCCGTTAAGGCTACGATCCAAACATCATAAAACAATCACATCAAACCACATGTGCATCACCAAGTGGTGAAATATCATCAACTTTAACATCACACAAACAAGAACATCATTTCCCACCATGGGTGACTTGGTTTTTCCACCAAACCTGGGTTAGCTACTCCCAAGAATGAGCCCATTACAAAGGATCGACACATCTAACCCTTGGATACCAATCCCAAATCTCAAGACCTCAAAGAAGGAGAAGAAAGACCTCCTCTGATACCACTTTGTAACGTCCCCGACCCGAAATCCATTAAACCGGTGCTCCGATATGGGTGTTTACATGACCATAAGCGTGCCTCCCCATACGCCAAAGGCTGCTGACTAGCAGCGGGGGTCTATGGTGTCATGTGGTGAGACTTTAACCCCTTTTTAACAGGATAAGCACAACATCAATAAACCATATAGAGGAAACAATAACCAATAAAAAGGAACATGTATAAAAACATTTCCAATAATAAATATGGCATGTCATACTACAAGTGCAAAAGTGGACACAACCCCAAAATAAAGACAACGTTAAAAATCCCCAAAATGGTCCTGACTCCAAGACCGTATCCTCAACCAAGTGCTACCCATGTCCACTCAGCTATCTAGCAAGGACCCTTGCCCTTGTCCTGACCTACAAACAAGAAGTCTTCTCGGGTACCCAACAGCGGCCTGAGTAGGGTGTGAGTACAACACAGTAGGCCACCACCAATGGTGTTTACAAACTATCTAGTATAAACATGAAGTGCATGCAGAAGGAAATTTAATGATAAATTCCAAGTAATTAATTAAGGTGCCATCAGCCAGTTTAGAGCCAAGTCATTGACACTTCCATTACCATTCATTACACACCCACTATCACCATTTACTATTTCATCACATTTCCATGGGTTAATCACAGACAAAGTTACATGTTTCTAAGGCCAACAATCACCTTCAAGAAGGTAAACACATCGTTTTCCTATCTCACTAGGACTAACTCCCTCGTAGAAATCATAACCTAACCACGAAGCCTCAGTCCGGGTGGATGAATCCATTAGGAGAATAGACCCTGAGTCCCCTTTCCTAACTCGTGCATTTAGGGTGGAGTTTAGAACCTCAATCTTCACTCAACCAATGGGCATAGATCCCCAAGTCATGACCCACTCTACAAAACCATGTGCACATGCTTATATATAAGTAACCATCAACCATCCAAACCATTGCCCTTCTGCAAACACTAGTCACAACAACCCACATGGGAAACCACATAATTCCTTAACCCATTAACACATTACCAATTCACATCATTTAACCATTCACCCAATTCTCATGTGGTATGACTATCTCACTAAGCATTCATCATTAATCCCATAATCTATCCCATTATGGTCTTTAATCGGTTTACACATTAACCCATTTAACTCGTTCATCATTCCCATGAATCAACATTTAACCCATTCCACTTTAATCCTTAGGTTATGGCTAAGTCTCGGTGCATCACCTAACTTCTATTCTGAGTTCGACCAATCATGCCCACATGTTTATCAAGGGCTCTACAATTCACTAAAACAAGTCACTTGTTTAATGTCAATCCCTAAACCTGGGAAAAGCCGGCACATCCCATGGATGGCCCAATTTGGTCAAGTCAATCCCAACACATCCCACGGGGATCGTGAGGGTTTCCATTTTCCATTTTAAACAGCATTAAAACCAAACATTGCACGGTCATTCAAAACGCAACCCATGGAAACAAGAACACAAGAAAACATGCACAAAAACACAAAATAACCATGAGATATAACTTGTACACCACCAACCTCGAAACCGCAGTTGAACGCACCCTCAATTGAGTCCTTAGTCCTCAATCCAACCAACCTTTGGAGCTTCAACCTAAAACTCACCCAAAAGATGGGGTTTTAGGGTTTTGGAACAAGAGGGAGAGAAGGTACAAACCTTGAACCAAAAAGATAAACAAGGATGAGGTTAGCCATACCCAGAGCTTCGATACGCTACAAACGGCCCCAAAATGCCTTAGAATAGAACGAGTTTGATCCCTTGAAGTCCTTGGGAGGTTTGGTTCGTGCCGAAGGTGAAGATACGAGGAAGATAGGTGAATCCTGAGTGGGGTTTAAAAAGAATGGAGTGGAAATTTTGTAAAGTTTCCAAACATTATGTGGCCGCACGGTTTGTCCGCATGGTTTGCAAAACTGTGTGCATGCCACTACCCAGAGGAGGGAGAGTCACATGGTTTAGCATCATGGTTTTTAATACCATGCGCAAACCGTACATTCGATTCTATCCAGAGGAGGGAGGGTCACACGGTTTCTCCTGGGCACGCCACATGGTTTGGCTGACTGTGCACAGGTCATGTGCCTTGGTCTGCTCTGCCCATATATCCCTTATTCTATGCCTCGATCCCCCGAAGCACCCGAAAGGCCTCTCACACTTTCAAGAAACATTTTAAAGTCCCAAAATCAAGGGTTTTCTAGAGAACACAACAAAAACGTAACTTTCTAAATATTGGGTTCTTACATCCCATTTCATTCATCAATGAAAATCATCCTTTTATCCCAAATAAACATTATCACTTTCCACCAATGTCAAATTTCTTTTTTCTATAAAATTCAAAATATTTTTTCAAATTCCTAAATAAAAAACCACTTTAAGAAGTTATTTTATTATTCATGACAAATATATGAATAATATCATTCATATGGTAATTTTTTTAATCCTAACACAAAAACAATTCAATCATTTTACTTCATTGACTAGAGTATCATAGTTCATTCCACGATCTAAGATTTTAACCATTGGTTAAGGGTATTATTTTATATAATACTCATATTCCCCATACATATTATGTTACACTATAAATGATTCATCATGTTGAATATTTTATCCCTCCATAAAAATTTACATTTTTCCTTTATAATTACATTTTCCATGCCCAATTATTTCACACATAAAACATCTCCTCATGCCATAAGATATTTCCATGAGCACCTCTTCAAGAATAAATGTCAGATAAGAAGTTGAATATTTTTCCCTCTATTACCATGATAAAATTTATTTTTCTCTTATGACGTGTGTCAAAAAATAAACCCAATTTTATGCCATAAATTTTGTAATGAGATATCTAATTTGGCATAATCAACAGTGATTGATTTGATTGAGAAAAACATGTTTTTCTTAAAGTTGTTGTAGAAACTAAAACATGTATTTTATTTTCTATAATGAAAAAAATAAATCATCAACATTACAAGATATTATATTAAACCGTGATTAGGATAACACTGGGGAGATTAACATGTATTCACCCAAAGTGTAAATTGGAAAAATTATTTGTTGAACCAGTATATGTGTAAGGCCTCAACCTTTACATTACGTGATCATGAATTAAGTTAATAATTCACATTGATGATCTTTTTTGGTTTAGAGTTTTAGTGAATTAGTTTACAAATATTACATTATATCTCAAAAATAACCGAGCAGACACTTCTACTAAATCAAAAAATTTAGAATAAGAAAAATCCTAAAAATAAAACAAGAGTTATATTCTTAATATAAATATTCATGAATTATTCCTTTCTCGTACCCTTCTGTATACAATGTGAAAAACATTTCAAAAACTTGGGACGAGTAAAAAGAAGCTCAGTAAGGGTTTTAAAATAAGAAATAAAACATGAGTCTAAAAATATATATAAAAAAATTGAATCATATTTTAAAATATTTAACTTACCACAACTAATCATAATTTTTTTGAATAAAACAAGGAAATCCTAAATAATTTGGGTAACTTCTAGAATCTATTACATAATTGTATTGAAGCTTTCACAGCAACATACACAGTTACGTTGGAATACACTTCACAGTATATTACCTAAATCTATTAGAAGAAACATTAATGTTTACCACCATCACGCTACCAATGTATTAGAGAGATAGATCAGGCTCACCAATCATAGGTTTATCATGGAACCACCCATTTAGGTAAACAATGCCTGAGAACCCTAACATAATCATAACACATGAACAAACATAAATAAAAGATAACATTTCCATATTGCAATAATAATATATAATTATAATATATTGACATAATAAATCTATTCTAAAACCCATTTTTAAAACCAAGATATTTAAAAAGAGTACATGGTAATTATTTGCCTTTTAAAAACATTACACCTTGTTAAGAAAGCTGAATATCAATTTATTCTCGCGGTGGTGGAAAGGCCATTGTCACCACGTACGATTAAAAGAAGATTTCTTTTTGTCATATAGTAAAATGCTTCATAGAGTAAATATTCCATTTTAATGAAATAGAATTTCAAAGGGGTTTATTATAAATAATATAAAATAATGTTGTGTATACATCGATGTATGCCTCAATGAAAGGAGATTGAGATGAAGTCCCTTACCTCATGCTTGACTTGACTCATTCGTTATTTAATCTCTTAAATAATAAACTAAAGTTTATTTATACTTGATTAAGAAAATTTTTAATGTTTATTATTTCTTTTATATTACTTATTACCATGTTATAAAATTTACATATTTATTTATTTTAATAAAGGAAGTTTTATCGATATTTGGTACTTGAGTCAAAAATAGACTTCTTTTAATTACATGTTTTCCATGTGTTCAAAAGTCCATTATCTCGGAAATGATATTCATGATTTATATATAATATATATCATATAATTTTAGTATATTTTTTTTTTAAATAGTCTATATCATTTGGATATATGAAAATTAAATTCACCGTTAATGGAGACGACAAGTCGTACGTACGAACGAACACTACTTTCATTTCATTTTCATATTTAAAGGAATGAAAACCAAATTTTACATAGGAATATTGTTATTATATAATAATATCTTATTTTATATACATTATATATGTTCATTTATAGCATAATTTTTATGTTTCATGTATGGTATGAACGAGTCGTATCACTTTGAGGGAGCGGTAGTCCTCACTTCCTCAAATAAAATTATCATATTTATACAACATGAAAAGAATAAATCATTGTTATAAATGAGAATTATAGAAAAATTGAGATAAAATAAATATCATAAATATCATATATAATTATAGTTCCATCATAATGGCTACCATTAGTGGTTGTAGGATATAATTGAACAATCATTATTTTGTGGGGAAACAATTCACCGTACACAAAAATAGTATGTTCGTATCCATTAGATGGATGTGTGTGGATGTGTAGTTCAAATAATTCTAATAAACAATCAAATTATATTGAGGACACTTTTGTTATTATAAAATAATGGAATAAATATAGTATAATGGGTTAGAGAAGTAAAATAAAAGAAATGTACTTGAGAGAAGACGTTACCTTTAAATTGGGTAACTCCCTTTGGTTTGAACAAAAAAAGATTTCTTGATGTTCCTTATGACTACGATAAGGATTATTTGTGTAAGAGAGGGATGTAGGGATATTATTTTGGATAATTTTGGACAAAAAATGGGGATTGAGATATTCTAGTAAGCGTTAGAGGTGATAGCTTTTTTTAAAGGGGGAGGGGCCCTTTTGGAACGTTTGAAAATATTTTTTATTATAAAACTAATTTCAATTTAAAATTGTCGTCAACTCATTTAATTAAAATATTCTGTGATTATTGCTCTATATACAATCAAAAAATGGGTTTTGACAAGTTTAGAGAATAAAATTAACCATATCTTTAAGCTTTAACCTTTTGTTAACTAATTTAACCTTTACCATGTCCTCTTGTATATTCACACAATAAGTTTAATATATTTACAATAAAATGATAAAATACCAAAACAGTTATCATAAATGTCATTATTATAGTTATATATGTCATTTTTCCAAATCATAGATTTTTAGGACAATTTTACCATATAATAAAATGTGGATTGATTTAAAAACTCATTTGTGTCAATTTATAAAATATTAAAATCTAGACATTAAAAATTCTTTATCAGCTTGATTATTTTGAAAAAACTAAATTAAATCAAACATAACAGCTTATAATCATCCATAAAATTCATGTATGGCATAAAAAGTTTCAAAATAAATTTATTTTAATATTTATAATCTCATTTATTTAAAACATTCATTAATGAGGATATCATTACTTTATCATTGGGTCATAAATAAATTTATTTATATAATGTCTAATGATTATAAATAAAATACCATGATGTATGAACTATTTGTATCTTTCTAATGACAATTTATAGATGAAAATATCACTTATATAACCCAATATAAATTTTTTTACTAAGAGATATATGATTATGTAATATTTTCCGTAACATTAAATTAATTTTAATAAAGTATCATTTTCACTAACAAATGGATCAATGAGGTCCCAAAATTAACCCAAGGATGCCCATGGTCAGACATGTATCATCCATTAGGATTAGGACTCATTTTAGGGTAATTTAATATTATTATAATATTATTTTTTACCCTTATTTACCAGATTTACCTTTTAACCATGGAAAGTAAAATATTTACAAAAGTTACTTATCATAATGTCAAAAAATAAAAGATACCTATTCACACATATTGTACCACCTGATTTCAAATATTGAATCAATTTATATAAAATTCAAAACAAAAAAAGTGTCTAAAATTATTTTAAAATTAATTTTCGTTGTCAAAAACCTATAGCTTTTTTCTAAAAAATAATAACTATCAAAATATTGACACTTGTTTATGTTCAATATCAATGTAAAATTACTTCCAATAACCAAAATTGGATTAAATGATAAAAATATAATCAAATTACCCTTTAAAACCAATTAATAAGATAATATGGCCATATTAACAAATTATATCAAAAGGTAATATTGAATTTAACGGTAGTATTTTTCAATATTTATGAATAATTGAACATTATCATCAAAATACCAAAATCTCTTCCAAAGTAAATTTTGATGTACTGACTCTAAAGAAGAATATTATTTTGTCAAATATAACATATAAAAGTGAAAAAATCTAGATTTAGAAAGGGTTCTCCATCAAAATGTGTTAAATAAAATTTTAAAAAATATTATTTTATTTGTGTTTAAAATTGGATTAATTCCCATTTTATGCCACTAACATTTATTGGATAAATGTGAAAAAAAATTAACAAACATGTATAATCATATTATAGTTAGTTCTATTCATTCCTTCCAATACAATGGCTAAGAAGTTACTACCATTCAAAATAATATATATTATTATACATTTTTTAGTATGACTCATCAATGTGTGAAACATGAGATTTCAAAGAAACGCATTGTTGCGTGTCGAGTACGCCATTGAACATAACATCACTTTCGAAGTAAAATTAATATTTAATTCACAAATATTAATAAATATGAAAATATCATATTCTTTATTTACCTGGGATGTTACATCCTTCCCTATTTTGAGAATTGTATCCTTAAAATTTTAAAAATGGGATCCAAAACATCGTTGAATGTCCCACATCAGAAAAAGAATCAATAAAAAATTCACTTAAAAAATAATGAAAATTACAATGGTCACCCGAGATAACCCATAATATATTTCCATAAAAACATAGATATGGATGAGAAACTAAGTGTTAAGTTCTGATGGAGAGTGATATAAAACATAATCAGGAGAAAGATAACAACCAGAAAACCCCAACCTTTGGATAAGATAAACGGTCTATCGATTCCCATTATTAAAAGTAAACGAACAAACTTATTGTTTTAAGTTTAATTTAATTATATTGGAGAATATATTTATGATATTTATTAAATAAATAATGATATATACTTACTTTTCAAGTAGAGTATCATCATTTATCACATTTCTTCCAGAAATCCATATTTTCTCCATAATATGAGTATTTAAGATGACTTGGTAACACCTGAAGTTCTTGAATAAACTTATAGATAATCACATAATCCACAAAATATGAACTATATATTTTACTTGTCTTTAGACATTAAAAAAACCAAAATTGTTATTACAAGATCAGATAATCCCCAAAAAATTATAATACTTTATAAAAATAAGTAATACTATTAATACCTGAAATTTGACATACAATACATAATGTTCAAAAAATACCCTTAAAAAAAGTCCATAAAATTATTCAAATTAACCAAAACTAAGATTGAAACACAAATATCAGAAGGATTTAACCACATAGTCATCCACTTAAATATTAACATTTATCTTTAAATAACATCATCCACTCATAAAGTCTCAAACTGAATTGTAATTAACCATATCACATATTCTCTATGAAAGATAAATCATTTCCATAAATAACCCAAATTCGTATATGTCCACAATAAAAAAATTTATTCCAAAAAATTAAAATTTAAACTATTACTCCACAAATTAAATCCCATAGTATTCTTATTTCTTTACCAATAAAGTGTTCCTAAAAGAGAACGTCTTCCAAAATAACCTTTATCACTTTATCAACATATAATTTTCTTATACCAAGGATATCAATTTGATAAAACATATTTTCCCCAAATAAACATATTCTTGATCTATAAAATCATATAACTACAAATATTTAGTCCTACTAATGAAGGAATACATGTAGTCTAGTCGTATGTGATAAATCTCAATCACATGTTGGTTGTGGGTTTGATTCCTACAGCCTTGTCGGACATGATGGGTTGTCACCCATCATGTGTGTTTTCCATTTTTATTAAACTCAAAAATGACGATTAAATGATTTAACCTTAATGGTTTTCTTATACCCTTAATTTTCATCCTAGATAATAATTTCCTCAATATCTTAATTCATGAAGTCATATATATATATATATTTTGTTATTTATTTACCTCCATAAAATACCACTATTCCTAATGAATGATAAGTGTACATTGGTCTTGGTGTCCAAGTGGTTTCATCATCATCTTGTTCACATAGATAGTCGGTCCATGCATTAAACCAATTATTTAGAGATCCTTAAAAATCATCTATTTCTTTTATCCAAATACACCTCTTACAAATCAGGTTATATGGGTGCTCATAAGAAAATAGTTTCGAAAAATAATCATGTATGACATATATTTTGAACACATATGATAAAACATTCTTTTTATAAAATATTCCGACCGAGTTTGAGTTGAATAAATCAATCAATGGTCCATTTAAAATACCATAATTATGATATTAAAAATTATAAGTTAAAAGAAAATATAAATAGGTTTCACAATTGTCGATTTCTTTGTCACCATATTCATAATCATAATATGCTTAAAAATCTACTGATAAGGAAAAATATTTGAAAATGAATTGATAATATTTACCATTCTTTAAAATATGATAATATTGAGAAAATATAAATTTAATAAACCTGACCCATGATACACATTTGTATATAGGTATAGAGGAGGTATTTGATATCTCAAAAAATATATCACAAGTGAGTTATATGTTAGAAAAAGTTTCAAAATCATCTAGACATGAATTGGCAATAATTATTGATAAAAATTCATTAAGAAGAGATAGTAATGTCATTTTGTATCCTCCTCCTTCCATTAGTAAAAAAATCCTTGATTTAAAAATATACAAAATAAGGATTTATCTTTAGGAGTTGACATATAGACTAACCATGTGTCTAACAAAAACTCCTAACCCCTAAAGGTGTCTAAAATGACCTCTAATATGAACTTTAAGTCCCCATCAATAATTATTACATAATCATTAATTAAGATATTAATTCTCATTGAGTAACTTTTTTTGTTTAGAGTTTTATAGAATTAGGTCAAAACTATTACATTACATCTCAAAAATAACAAAGTAAACACTTCTACTATATCTGATTTTTTCCCAATAATAAAACCCCTTAAATAAAAAAAGTGTTATTTTCTTGATATAAATCTTCTTTATTTATTCCATTACCATACACTTTCTTATACCATGGTAAAAACATTTACCAAACTTGCGATGATCATTAAAACGTTTAGTAAGGGTTATAAAACAACGAATGAAAATATTATTCCATGAATACATACAAATCAATGAAATCAAACTTTTTAAAATTTAACAGACCACAAAATTTCATATGTTTTATGAATAACACATGATGATCATAAATCATAAAGGTAACAAGTAGCATACATAACATACATACATTTTCTCTTTCATAGCTACATAGAAAGTTTGGTTGGAATAACCATCACAATATATTATGTAAATATCATAAGACAATCATTAAAAGTTACCTATTTCAGGTTACTCAATGAATTGGAGAGATATCTCGGGCTCATCCACCCTAGTTTTATCACGGAACCACCCGTATAAGTAAACAATGCCCAAGAACTATAACATAATAATAGCACATGAAAAAGCATAAAGGAAAGATAACATTTCCATATGAAAGATTAATATATCATTACTATATATTGACAAAATAAATCCATTATCAAAAAAATTTTCAAATCCAAAATATTTTACAATTGTATATGGTATTTATTTTCCTTTTAAATAAATTACGGCTTGTTAAGGAAGGAAAATAAAAAATAATTCTCCTAGCGGCGGAAAGATCGTTGTAACCGTGTACATTAAAAAGAAAAATTCAATCTGTTTTTTAGAAAAATACTTCATAGAGAAAAAATTCCCTTTGAATTAATTAAAATTTTAAAGGGTTTTATTATACAACATATAAAATAATGTTGTGTATAAATCAAATTATACCTTAATGAAAGAAGATTGATACAAAGTCCCTTACCTCATGTCTGACATGACTCGTTCGTTCTTTAATCTATTGAATAATAAACTAATGATAATTGATACTTTCTTAAGAACCCTGTCAAAGTTTAAATTTAAATTTTTATTACTTTTTACCATGTTATAAACATTACTTAATCATTTATGTTAATAACGGTCATTTTATCGATATTTGGTACTTGAGTCAAAATTGAACTTCTTATAATTAGAAGCTGTCGATGTGGTCAAACATACATTTTCATCAGAAAGATATTCATGATTTAGATATCATAAATATCATATATATCCAGTATATTTGTATTTAAAGTATTCCCTATCATTTGGGTATATGAAAATGAAATGCACCGTCCATGGGGACGGTAAGCCATATGTACGCATGAACGCTAAATTCATTTCCTATTCATATTTTAAGGACTGAAAAAAAAATTCACTTAAGTATATTATTATTCCAGTATAATATCATATTTTATATACATCACATAAGTTCAATAACTTCATCAATTATACGTTCCATGTATGGTATGAACGAGTCATATCACTTTGAGGGGGTGGTTGTCCTGACTTCCTCAAATGAAATTATCGTAGTTATACAACATAAAAATCATAATCATGTATTATAAATGTTATTTAAAGAATAATATAGATAATATAAATATCATTAATATCATATATAATTAAAGTTACATCGTAATTTCCACCATGATAGGTGGTAGGAGATAATTGAAACGTTATAGTTTCGTAAGGCAGTAGTTTGAGGTCCACTGAAACCATATGTTTGTATCCATTAGATGGAGCCGTGTGGAGGTTTAGTTTGAATACCTTTCATAAAAAAAATCCTAGTATATTTATTATACTATTGTTGTTATAAAACAATTTAATAAAGAGAGTTTAGGGGGGCTAGAGAAGGAAAATAAATGAAATGAACTTGAGAGAAGATGTTGCCTTTAAATTGGGAAACTCTCTTTGGTTTAAACCAAAAATGATTCATAAAGTACCTTAAACCATTTATAAGGATCCTAGGTGGATGATAGAGATGGTGGGAGCTTATTTGGTCATAGTTTAGATGAGTCAAGGTGGCAAGATATGTGCGTGTAAGGGTTAGAGGTGATAGATTTTTATAAGGGGGAGGAGCGGATCTTTGGAATGATTGAAAATATTATTTTATTATAAACTGAATTTCGATTTCAAAAGGTCCCAAACACATTTATTTTGAAGATAATGTGGATATTTTCTAAATTACTATCATAAAATGGGGTTTAGACATATTTAGGTCATAAAATTAACCATATCATTTTGCTTTAACCTTGAGTTAATGAATTTATCTTTTACCATATCCTCTTTTAAATTCATACTATATGTGTAATATGTTTTATATAAAATGCCAGAGACTGATAAATGGATCATTAATGGAATTAGTAACATAATATATGTCATTGGGATGAATATTATATTTTTAGGACTATTTTATCATGTTATAAAATATTGATTTATTTAAAAAATAATTTATTTCAATTTATAAACTATTCATATCAAGAATTTAAAAAAATATACAACAACTTGATTCTTTCGAAAAAAAAACATTAATTAAAATATAACAATTTATATATATCCATAAAATTCGTCGATGACATTAAAAGTCTCAAATTAAATTTATTTTAATATTTATAATACCACTTATTTTAAACATTCATTAATGGGGTAATCATTACATCATCATTGTGCCATAAATAAATTTATTTATATGAAGTCTAAAGACTTTTTATAAAATTACATGATGTATGAAATACATTTAGATTTTTAATGAATATTTATAGTAAAACATGTCACTTATATTACTTATTATAAAAATTGTATTATCATGAGATATAAGATTATGTTACATTTTCCTTAACTTTAAATTAATTTTTATAAAGTGTCATTTTCACATACAAGTGGATCAATGGGGTGACCAAGTCGATCTATGGATAACCATGGTTATACATGTGTCATCCAATAGTATTAGGACACATGTTGGAATAATTTAATATTAATATAATATTATTTTTTTCCCTTACTTACCAGATTTACCCTTTAACCATGGTCAATAAAATATTGTTTGATGTTACTATTCATAATGTCTAAAAATAAATGTCATCTATTTAATCATTTTTGACCTATTGATTCCAAATATGGAAAGAATTTTTCCAAATTCAAAAACCATAATTTTGAAAAATTAATTTTAAATTATTTACTGTTTTCCAAATTGAAAAGCTTGTTTTTATGAAATAATAATTATCAAAATATCGACACTTGTTTATGTTCAATTTCAAAGTGAAATTACTTCAAATAACCAAAACTAGATTATATGGCAATAATATAATCTAAAATCACATTAAAACCAATTGAAAAGATAATTTATCCATATAAATAAAATAGATTTAAAATAATTTTGAATTAAAAAGCGGTATTTTTTACTATTCATTAAAAAAAGAACATTATTAGAAAAATACACAAATATGAACCAATTTAAATTTCGATGTTCTAATTCTAAAGGTGAATATTAATTTTTTGAAATATAATATATAAAAGTTAAAAAAAACTATATTTAAAAAGGTTTTTCCATAAAAAGGCAATAAATCGAAATATTAAATAATATTAGAGTATTTATTCTTAAAATTAGTTTCATTAACATTTTAAGACTCTTACTATTATTGGATAAATGTAAAAACATTAAAAAATGTATAATCATATTTTAGTTAGTTTTTTTCATTCACGCCAACACAACAGCTAGGCATTAACTACCATTTAAAATAATATTATATTATTATATATGTTTTTAGTATGACTCAGAATTGTGTAAAACATGAGATTTTAGAGAAACCCATTGTTGCGTGTTGGGTATTCCATCGATCATAGAATCCCCATAATGATAAATTAATATTTACTTAAAAAATATTTATAAATCTGAAAATATAATACTTTTTATTGACTAGGGATCATACACTAGGTAGATTTAATAATAAGGTTTAGCAGCATTGACATCAATTGTTAAAAGTTGACGAACTATATTAAAAAATTTATTTCAACATAGTGTAGAACTGACAGAATTGAAATTTCACGACCCATCCCTCGGGGCCCGCATCGTGACTACCCCAAGCCCGCCTTCCATAGGCTAGGGGCTCGTGACTAGCACCAAAGTCATAATTCCCTAAAAGTGGGAAGGAATTTCCTTAGTAAAATGTAAACACACACAACGAGAGTATAAGAGGAAGATAAAACTAAGTAAAAATTGTATGAAAAGTATGATGAATGTAAAGGGGGGTGGAAATACAAGCCCTACAGTAAAGTACAAGGAAAAGAAAAACAGGAAAAACTAAAATACAAACAGTTGGGAGGTATCTAGAAGCTCCTGGATCATCCACCACAAATCCTACCTGAAGGGTAGGTACAAATATCCACCTCAGCGCTCCATGTCCATCCATCTCGTCCAGGTACCATCTCGTCATGAGGTCCACCTCCGGGAAACATCCAGTTCTCGCACACTCCGACTCGGTCAGCTTTTTCCATCTTCTGCATCCAACACAAAGAGGTGCGGGCATAGCCCGTGGATGGGTGAGTATAACGATACTCAGTAGGGACCCAGAGAACCTCAAGGTATCACAAAATCCAACAAAGATAATCCAAAATGTATGAAATCAACGGATAACCATTCATAGGTATATGCCCATACATATACCTATGTTATCAAGTAACCCATCTCAATCATGAGGAAAACAAAAAGGTCATTGACTCAACTCAAACCAATATTTTTATTGATGATGGAGAAACCATGACTGCTAGAGAATGACTCCATTGATGAGTACAGTGGGCCTACTGCTACAACAAAATGCTTCCCACTATCCTTGGACGGCTGAAGTACTCCGCCTTTCGAGTACTGTGGGCCTGCTGCTACAACCAAGTGCTTCCCACCAAGGGTCTACCCATACAACCAATTGCTCCCCCTCATAGCCTACATGGGTACTCATTTAGTAGAGTACCACGGGTATTACGCTACAACCAAGCACTCCTCCGCTATGGGTCTACTGCTACAACCAAGCGCTCCCTACTAGGACATCTGAATCACTACGAGTCGATCGGTCAACAGTCGTCAAGTCTTAGCCAACTACTAGGTCTCTGCAATCTTCTCGCTCGTCACTGAGAGGGTCCCCTCCACATGTCAAAAGACAATACTCCAAGTTTCATAAAGTTTCACGTAGAAGTATCACAAAGACCTCCACGTCATAGGGGTCTTAATGCAACAGACAACTCATCAATAGGATGCTCGATATATGAGTTATTAGCCTTTTATTCCCAGGGGCCAGGTAGGTTTCGTGTACAAACCAACCCAATCAAATCTCAACTAAACCCCTAACTCCTATTGGGTATTTTCAAAGGTACTGTTTCTCAATGAGATTATCATCGCTGCTGACGGTTCATCAAATGGACGTCTGGTACCAAAGATATGGACAATGTAAATAATTGATCATTAGTTGACCCGGGTCCGGTCCGACCCGGTTGGACTGACTCAGCCCAACCCAGTCTGGGATAACTCGGTTAGACTTTCTGGGTCTGACTCGGCCCATTGGGCTGGTCAACCCACTATGTTTCGACCCAGTTCACTGGGCCCAGCCCAGCGGACTGCGAGGGCAGTTCTGCCGGATGACGCCACAAAGGCGGCATCGTCCCGAAAGACGGGGCTGGTTCGGCCAGTGTCGCGTAGGGCACAGCTCGAGAGTTTAGTGGCCAGGAGACCATCGGTTAGGCCGTGCGGGGAGCGGGTAGGTGGGTTGGACTTCGAACAGGCCACAAGCGCACCGGGCACGGTGTCGGGGTGCCGGGCAGCGCGCCAAGGCAGTGTGCTAAGGTGTGGGTAGTGCTCCGGTGAATCGGGCAGGCCGCGGGGGCACCGACAAATTTTTGGGGTGTAGGGAAGGCTACCGGTTGGGGCCGGGAAGGCCTTCGGCTGAGCGCGGGTGCACCGGGTAGCGCGATGGGGTGCCTGGAAGGCCGTCGGCAGGGGCCGAGAAGGCTGCTGGCTGGGCGCAGGTGTGCCAAGGTCGTGGGGGCGGTGCGACCTTTATTCGTTGTCTTCGTCGCTGCCGCCACTTTTCCATGCCTTTTTGCCACTTCGAAGAACATCACAATGAAAATCTGACAGAGGGTGTCGAGCCATGTGAGGTTGTCCCTAAACATCCTTGTTTATGAGGATATCAATTGGCTCAACATAAGTAGAGGACATTCATTAAAAACATCCACATCATTCCTTTTAAATACTTTTAACGAGGTAAGAAAAGGAGTACACTATTAACACACACAAAAAATTAAACCCCCATGATTTTTATTAACAGGAGATCGTTCGTTGAAGTCGTGGTAGGTTGGCCATAGATCCTTGGTAGATGATCACGTCCCACATTGAAGGGGTCTGAGGAGGAAGGTTGGAGAAGAAGATCGTCGCTGACGTTCTTCATGTTCTTCACGTTCTTCATTGGGAGGGGATAATCCTCCAAGTGTTGGTTCACACCTCTCTTTTCTAGTGTTTCACCACTTTTATTAGTTATCCCAAAACCTTTCCCCAAGCCACCTTTATATAGGATATGTAGGGTTTGTCTAAAATCACATTGGAACGTAATTCAAATGGTAGATTTAATTAACCCGACTCCACCAAATTAATTGCACGAGGGGTGTCACAATGAATTTGGAGGATTTCAAGAGGCTCCCTTTAATTAATTCACATCCGTTGGTGCAATTAATTATGAGAGATTCCAAAAATTCAAAGAGGAAGTTTTTGTCATTAAAAGAGGTGGTGGTGGAACCATTAATAGGGGGATTTGAGAGGTTATGGTCTCCTCCCATTAATAGGAGTCGAGTGTCCATGTGTGGTCCCCACCACATTTAACCTCACATTCGAGATTGAGTTTTTGTGGGACCACCACTATAACCTCTCATGGGAGGTTAGGGTGTGGTGGTCCCACCACCAACTCCCATGTGAATGTTCCAACTACCCGCACTCACATGGTGGCTTGAATAAAATAAAGTGTAGATACACTTTTATTTACCATTTTTAAAAAAAAAAACTATCTTGTATTCCAGACCATCCGCCATCAAGGTGATAGTCTTATTAAGAAAAAATCAGTGCCGTGAGTTCAAAGGTGGCATCATATTTTAATTTCAATCAACGGTTCAAAAGTTATAAAACGACTTTTGCACATTTATTGAACGTACCCTAAAAATCGACCGGAAAGTTATTATTCGTCGCCCTCAACCGACTACGGTCGAGGTTAGGCTCTACCTAGGTGAAACACGCCCCATCAAACCCAATGGTACTCTCAGATATTCACTCTGAGTTACCATTTAGAAGTTATTAATTTTACAATAAAATAAATGTCACTTAATTATTTTATTTTTGGCCAAAAAATAACTTTTTCTGGTGGCCCACGCCAGCCAACGATAGCATCTCCTTAAATAAACCTTGCCCTCAAAAGTCAATATGTGGTCTCTTATTTATAATCTGAACTACCATTTGTGAGTTATAAACATTTTGAAAATAAAAGAATTTATTGAATTATTTTATTTATGGTTATTCCATTTTTGGGACTTCTCACAGACGGCCCGGACTGACTAAAATTATGTTGCATCAAGGGTAAAAATGCCATCCTGATCGCAACAATGCATTCATATTTCTGATCCGCGTAACCTTTTGATGGTTATTCAACTTTTTTAGGAAAACGGCTTACACACGTTAATATAAGCTTAACAAAACTTCGACAGATCATTTCGGGCACTCTCGGCCTCAGAATCTTGCACCGTTGGATTTCACGGACTCATAAAATTCCTATTTAAATAAAAAAATTACATTGAAATTTCAGGTCTTTACAGTCTCCCAACCATAGGGATCTATGTCCCAGTAATCCAAAACTCAAACTAAGGAAAAAAAGGGGGTACTGGGCACGCATATGAGTCTCCCACTCGCATGTAATCTCATAGAAGTTCCTATACTACCAGCAAATGCGCACAAGAGGTATAGATCATCCACATAGGACCCGCTCATATCGATCCTCAATCTCCACTGGAACCTCTGTGAAAGTCCCCCCATCATCGATGTCCAGATCTCCATGGTCGACGATGTGTGAAGGGTCGTGCACGTATCTCCTCAGCTGAGATACGTGGAAGACGCAATGCACCTGGTGAATCAAAGGTGGTAGAGCTAAGCAGTAAGACACCTTTCCAAATTTTTTGGGGACCTAAAAAGGTCTGATGAATCTCGGTGATAACTTGCCTCCTCGGAAAATCTCCATAGACCTCATCGAGGTGAGACCCATAGAAAGACGTGGCCGTCATCCTCGAATTCCAAAGGTCTCCGTCTCCGGACAAAATATGACTTCCGTCTGCTCTGTGCAGTCTTCATCTACTCTTGGATTATCTGCACCTTCTTCATGGTAGCTTGTACAATCTCTGGTTGGTAGGAAGTGGGCTGACATGGTGAGTCGGTCGACGATCACCCAAATAGAGTCATGTCTTCTAGACGTACATGGAATACCCATCATGAAGTCCATGAATATCCCATCCCACGTCCACTCTGGGACCTCTAAAGGATGAACCAAGCCTGCCGGTACCTGGTACTCTGCCTTTACTTGTTGAAATGTGAGGCACCATGAGGCAAACCCTATTACTGCCTTCTTCATACCTGGCCACCAGTGCTGTCGTTGAAGTCCTGGTGCATCTTCGCCACTCCTGGATGTATCGCTTGAGGGGAAGTGTGAAACTCCCTCAACACTTCCTGCTGAAGTACAACTAGTACCAGGGTACGTCCTATGAAAAGGATTACATGCTCTCTACCTTTATAAAATCTGTCAGGTTCTTTCCCTGAGGATATCTGAGCACATCGCATCTCCCTGTCAGCGTCTCCACACTACGCCTCCCTGACTCGCTGAAGAAGTAGAGGAGTGACTGTATGATATTGAAGATAGGTTGCTCTATCCCTATCCACAATTGATATATGAAAGTTAGATAGCTGCTCTTTCGCCTCTCCTAGCACCTGAATGCCTGATCTCCTACTGAGAGTATCTGTAACAACGTTCCCCTTACCAGGAGTATAGACATTTTTGATGTCATAGTCTTGCAGGAACCAAAAACTCAAAAATCATGCTGCCACAAAATGAAGGATGTATGACTCAAGAGTGATCTGCTGCACCCTCCTATGCATGTGTTTAACTTGTCCTGCCTAGGTCTCCTTTTCACCAACCAAGGAAAACCTCATCCCAATGTTGTAGATAAACCACAACCTTTTTTTAACTAATACAGTCAATCTGTGTATGAACTGTGGTTTCCCAATCCATACCAAAACTAACGTCTTAAGGTCTCAACGCTTCCATCAAGATGTTCCAACCTAAACTCTCACCTCAAGGGTCAGATCACTCTATCGGTGTAAGTGTGATTATCGATTCTTCTCCCAAAGGTATCTCCTGACATAAGTGTCAAGTCAACTATTTAACTGGAAACACTAGGTATTGGACAAGATTCTAGGAAGGAAGTAATGATTGTTACCTATTTCTATTGATACGGAAGCTAGTAGTAGATAGAGTCCATATCTCAAATCATTCGTACAGATCTTGGTTCACACTCCTTGACCGCATGTGGCTATTCTCTTTTTCTTCCCTCCATCTCCTTGAGCCTGGAGGGGACTATAATGGAGGGTGGTTGTAACATGTTAAAATGTTAACCACCTCATGCTGCTCTCCTAGCTCCGCTTCCACATTTTGTTCCCTACAGATTCATCTGTCCCTATTATATCCTCTTTCTGAAACTATTTACACACCCAAGCCTCTGATACTGGTGCTAGTTTCCTGATTTCCCACTACTAACATTCACTGGCTATATCCGCTCATCCAAAGAACAATGAACCAAAAAGGTTCTATCTAGCATCCTATCATAGGTAGAAATGCGTAGAGGAAAAAGTGTTACCTTAGATGTCCCTAAACAAACCTCACTCAGAGGTCCAAGCTCCGAAGCACTGATCGTATCGTATTAATCGGGTAGCCATAATGATCGGTATGCCTCAATGAATACTCATCTACTGACATGTCGTCCTGCCGAAGCTATAGAAGTTCTAGATAACTCTCATCCACCTCCTCAGGCCAGTCCTCAACCACCAGTAAGTCAAGCTCAATTTGGAACCTGAGGGGTATCTAATGTTATAACATGTGTAAGGCATTAAACCAACATGTGTCATCAATCGGCCTCGTCAGTTGAAACTCCTGACCAACAAGTAGTGATATAGCTGACACACTACCTGAAGGTACAATCTCAAGAAAAGGCCCACATACCAAAGCCTCATCACTATGCGGAACAACCTCATGGTCACTCATTGGAAAACAATAGTAGCTAAGATCGCCATCTTCTCTACTGGTGTCTAAACTAGGAGGATAACCCTTGTAATCGCCTCCAGTCAGTCATCTTCTTCATGGAAATATGCATTACCTCGTAACCTCGAAAGCCTCTACCACTGGAACTCGTGCAACGTGCCCAATCGATGTGCATTGTCCTCTATTATTGCTAGTGGAATCTGCTGCAAAATGGGTGGTGGTGCTGCTAGTACACCACTAGAAGGTGAAAACATAGTAAGAGGGCCCTAAACTAGAGCCTTGTCGGTCGGTGGGCTGTAATCGGGTACTCTCTCAAAACTCCAACTGGCTATCTGCATGGAGGCATCCTGAACAAATGAGACGTGGTCAAAAGATTATACATGGTGATCTGAGCTGGTTTGAGCTGACATAAAGAATACTTTTGAAAACACACACCCAATCAGTGTTTTCGTGTACTATGTTGGAAATCAGTTGTCAGGGTTCTGGTGTATGGATATGTCGGCCGCCACACCAACACTGGACTTCCTGAACAAAAAAACACACTCAGTACCCTTAACACTGTTGCTTCACAGAAGGAAAATATCAGAATCCTAAGTTCTGTGGTAGAACCGACTCCTCTGATACCAATTTTTCACGACCTGTCCCCCAGGGCCCATATCGTGACTACCCCAATACCACCTTCCATAGGCCTGGGGCTAGAGACTAGCTCCAAAGGCGTAATTCCCTAAAACTAGGAAGGCATTTTCTTTGTAAAACATAAACACAGACAACCAGAGTACAAGTGGAAGCAAAAACTAAGTAAAAATTGAATGATAAGTATGATGAATGTAAAGGGGGCCGAAAATACAATCCCAATAGTAAAGTACAAGTAAAATAAAAATAGGTACAACTAAAAGACAAACAACATCAAGGTATCTAGCAGCTCCTGGATCGTCCACTGTGGATCCTACCTAAAGGGACGGTACAAATAACCTCCTCAGTGCTCCACGTCCGTCCATCTCGTCCGGGTACCATCTCATCGTGAGGCCCACCTCTATGCAACGTCCAATCCTCGCACACTCCACCACGGTCAATGCTATCTATCGTCTGCATCCAACACAACAAGGTGAGGGCATATACCATTCAGGGGTGAGTATAACGATACTCAGTAGGGACCCCAGGACCCTCAAGGTCTCAAAAAATCTAACAAGGATAAACCAAAAACTATGAAATCAACAGATAACCATTACATAGATATATGCTCATAAATATACCTATGTTATCTAGTAACCCATCTCAATCATGAGGAAAACACAGAGGACATTGACTCAGCTTAAACCGGGATTTTTATTCATGATGTCGAAACCATGGCTGCTAGAGAACTCCTCATTTTTTGAGTACAGTGGGCCTGCCTCTACAACCGAGCGCTTCCCAATAACCTTGGATTGTTGAAGTATTCCACCTATCGAATACCGTGGGCCTTTTTCTACAACCAATACCTTCCCACCATGGGTCTGATGCTACAACCAAGAACTCCCCCTCATAGCCTACAGAGGCACTACTTCTGTCGATTACCACGGGTCTGCTGGTACAATCAAGAGCTCCTCCACCATGGGTATGCTGCTATAACCAAGAACTCCCCACAGGTCCATTTGAATTAATCCAAGTAGATCGATCAGCAATCGTCAAGTCTCAGCCATCTACTAGGTCTCTGCAATTTCCTCGCTCGTCACAAGGAGGGTCCGCTCCATGTGCCACAAGCCGATACTCGAAGTGTCACGGATTCTAAAGTAGAAGTATCACATGGACCACCAAATCATAGGGGTCTCTACACAATAGAAGACGCATCTATCGGACACCTGGTCTGTGATTAATTAGCCGCCTAGTCCCGGGGGGCCCGTTGGTTTCGTGTATAAACCAACCTAACTGTATCTCAATTATAACCCGAACTCCCATGGGATATTTTCAAATGTATTGTTTCTCTATAAGATTACCAACTTCGCTGATGGTTCATCAAACATACGTCTGGTGCCAAAGATATGGCCAATGTAAGCAATGGATCATTAGTGGACCCGGGTCCGGTCCGACCCGGTCGGACCAACTCGGCCCATCCTAGTCTTGGTCGACCCAGTCAGACAGGCTGGGTCAGACTCGACCTGTTTTGTGGGTCAGTCCGCTATGTTTCGACCCAGTATGCTAGGCCCGACCGAGCATAATGTGAGGGTAGTTTGGTTGGATGCTGCCACGCAGGCGGCATAGGCCCGAAAGCTGGGGCCGGTTCAGCCTGTGTCGTGAAGGGCGTGAATCGAGAGGTCAGCGGATGAGGGACCAGCGATCAGGCCGTACGGGGCGCAGGTAGGCCGGCTATACTCCGGGTTGGCTGCGGGTGCACTGGGCAGGGTTCTGGGGTGCCGAGCAGCGCGCCGGGGTAGCGCTCTAGAGCACGGGTAGCACACCGGGGCACCGGGAATACCATGGTAGGGTGCCGCGAGGGTGCCGGTTGGGGCCGGGAAGGCCACCAGCTAGGCACAGGTGTGCCAGATAGTGTGCTGGGGGCCAGGCAGGCCACCAGTAGGTGTCAGGCAGGCCGCCGGTTCGGCGCAGGGGCACCGGGTAGCGTGCCGTGGTGCCAGGTAAGCTGCCGGTAGGGGCCGGGATGGCCGTCAGCCGGGCACAGGGCACCGGGTAGCGCGCTGGGGTGCCGAGAAGGCCTCTAGTAGGGGTCGGGTAGGCCTCCGGCTAGGCGTGGGTGCTCCGGGGTCATGGGGGTGGTGCGACCATTATTCTCCATCTTCGTCGCTGCCACCACTTTTCCATGCCATGTTTCCTCTTCGAAGAACATCACAATGAAAATCCAACGGATGGTGTCGGGCCATGTGAGGTTGGCCCGAACCCTCCTCATTTAGGAGGATATCAATTGGATCAACATACGTAGATGATGTTCATTTAAAACATCCACATAATTCCCATTATATCCTTTGTAGAGGGTAATAAATAGAGTACAATATTAACACACACAAAAATTAAACCCCCTACCTTTTGATTAACGGGCGATCGTTCATTGACGTCGCAGTAATTTGGCCGTCGATCCATGGTAGATGGTCACGTCTCACATCTAAGGGGTCCAAAAAAGATGGTCGGAGAAGAAGATCGTCATCGGCGTTCATTGGGTTCTTCGCGTTCTTTTTTGGGAGGGTCGTAATCCTCCAAGTGTTGGGCGATGCGTCTCTTTGCCAGCATTTTGGTGCTTGATGAAGTCATCCAAAAACCATCCCCCAAGACTCCTTTATATAAGTGAGGGATAGTTTTTCTAAAATCATTTTGGCAGATAATTCATATGGTATAATTAATTAACCCGACTCCACCAAATTAATTGCATGAGGGGTGTCACAATTAATTTGGAGGATGTCAAGAGGCTCCCCTTAATTAATTCACACGATTTGGGGTATATAATTAAGAGAGATTCAAAAATTCAAAGCGGAGGATTTGGCCATTAAACGTGTTGGTGGTGGAACCATTAATAGGGGGAGTTGAGAGATTATGGTCTCCTCCCATTAATAGGGGTCAGGTGGCCATGTGTGGTCCCCACCACATTTAACCTCACATGAGAGATTGGGTTTAGGTGGGCTCAACCACCATAACCTCTCATGGAAGGATAGGGTGTGGAGGTCCCACCACCAACTCCCAAGTGGAGGTTCCAACTACCCACACTCACAGGGATGATGATATAAAATATAGTGTGGTTACACTTTATTTTATCATTTTTTTAAAATCCAAAAACTAACTTTTATTCCTGATAATCTGTCATTAAGGTGAAGGACTTCTTAAATGAAAATTGGCACTATGAGTTAAAAGGTTCCCTCAGATTTCAATTCCGAGAAACAGTTCAAAAGTTATAAAACACTGTTCTCACGGTTACTGAACGTACCTAATTTTTTTTTGGAAAATTATTATCAATCTCCCTCAACCCACTGCGAGTGAGGTTTGGCTCTCCCTTTGTGAAACAAGCCCCAACAAACCTAACGGTACTCTCAGATTTTCAATAAGCGATACCATATAGAATTTATGAATTTTAAAATAATATAATTGTCACTTAATTATTTTATTTATGGCCAAAAACTAACTTTTTCTGGTGGCCTGCGCCGATAAAAGTTAGTTTCTGCTTAAATAAAGAATTCCCTCACGAGTTCTATTGTGGTATCAAATTTTTTATCTGAGATACCGTTTTGAGTTATAAACATTTTAAAAATAAAATAATTTATTTAATTATTTTATTTACAGTTATGCCAATTTTGGGACTTCTCACAGGAGGCCCGTGCCGACTAAAATTAACTCGCGCCTGGGGTAAATCCACTATCCTGAGCGCAACGGTGCCTTCAGATTTCTGATCTGAGTACCCATTTGAGAGTTATTAAACTTTTTTAGGAAAAATGCTTATTCGTGTTAATTTAAGCTTAACAATACCCCAACAGATCATTTCGGGAAATTTGGGCCTCGGAATCACACACCGTCTGATTTTACGGACTCGTAAAATTCCCATTTAAATAAAAAAACACATGGAAATTCAGGGTCTTTACATGAGAGACAGTTACTTGATAACACACATCTATTTTATTCTCATTGAATATATTTATCTTTGGATAATGAATATCCCAATGTTTATCTTGACGGTCAAACATCTCAAGTTCAAATGGTTGCTAATATCCCACATAATAAATCATGAATATTTGAATACAAAATATTACAATGAGAGACATAAATTTTTTAAAAAATGATCAATTTAATACATTGCGTGTGATCCTTTGGATCAATTATTAATAAAATGTTGTAACAAACATTTTACTTTTACTATAATTTATTTTTAATTCGGGAATTAAATATTTAAATTAATTATATTTATATAATTAAATATTTAAATTAATTATATTTATATAATTAAATATGTTTTATTTATTAAAATTAAAGAATCTTTACCAATGGAATAGAAACCTGATTGTTGGACCAGTAATGAGAACATTAGGAATAGTATGTTGGCCATTGGAATATTAAACTCACATATTAATGTATAATTAAAATTTATGCAGCTAATATATTAAAATATGAAACATTTATATCTTGGAATATATAAATAAATGTCTTGAAAATGATAAATTAATTGTTGGTATTTTTTTAAATAAAAAAATTAAATTAATATTCTAAAGTTCAAATAAATATTTAAGAAAAATTATTTTCATAAAATTATTTCAAAAAAATATTATTTTTTATTATAATAACAAGATAATTTTCTGATTCCATTATTAATTTTTCAAAGTGCCGTAAATTTGGTAATAAAACTAAAATTCATATTCTTTGAATAAATAATATTTTAATTAGAAATTATATTTTTTATATTCATAATATATATTCACAAAATGGAGTCCATTTTTTAAATCATCACTCTGAAAAATGGTAAGGGGGATTTTTTGTATTTTTCTCAATTATTTGAATTTTGATGAATAGTGAAATGTGTTAATTTATGGTATTTTAATTGTACGTAAATAAATGAATTTTTGAGTCCTGGATGATGTAAGTGCCCATTATCAGGAACTCAAAATCTCTAATTATTATTTTTATTCATGTTAATCAACACAATAGAGAGTATTGTGCGAAAATAATAATAAAATTAATAAAATAATGAAAAAACCCTAATACACCCTTAAAAATGCCAACCCTCAACACCCCTTATAGTAACACTACACAAGCCTTTTATATTGTTTAAATTATGTCCAATTACCTTCCCAATAATCATACTAACTTGAAAGACCCAATGGTGTTGCTAAAATACCAAAACCAAATTCCATAAGGAGGTTGCAAAGGAGATGATATTCAAGAAGTAAAATCATCAATTGTTCCCTTTAAAATTATTTTTTACTCTACCATGTCCTAAACTAACCAATAAAAATTGAAATGATAAATATATTTTCATAAATATATTTCTATATCATTGTGTCAATGAAATATCAATAATCAATCTTCTTCTCATCCCCTCTTATTGTCAAAAATATGAAAACATAGTCTGTGATGTGTCAATTCACCTCCATCATGGACGAAGAGTTATCATTTTCCATTACCTCAAAAATTAATGTTATAAACTATTATTATGGTTATATAAGATGTTAATGAGTATATAATAACTTATTTAATTTTATAGAACTATTATACAGATATGGTATTAAATGAAATGAAATAATTATTGATGGTTAGAAAACAACCAAAATAAACTAAACAAATATTATTAATATTTTTTTAAATGAACCATTCTCATTTTAGAATGAAAAAATTATATATGGGACTTATTAAAATTATTGAGGTTAATTAATACCATATAATCTCACTTCTAGTGTAGTATTCCCATTTTGACATGAACTTTGAAAAATATATGTAAGTTATCTAACCCTAAAACCATGAAATAAATGTTCCTTGAATGATAATTATGATGTTTATAAATCCTTGTAATAGCTATAAATGGGAATAATAAAATTATAATAAATAAAATATATGTGGAATAGGTTTTGAATAGTGTAATTAGTTAATTGAATTTGATTATTCATAAAATTAAATACCAGTGACGAATTATTTCCAACATAAGGTTAGAGAATTTATAACCCAATTTTTATTATTTAGGGTAAACATTTACCTAATTTATTTTGTTTTAGTAATATTATTTGTGAACCTAAATTTTATTATATTGTGTTTTAATATTTTAATTTAAATCTAATATATATAATCCATTCATGTGATTAAATCTCACATAAATGATATGGTAATTAATATAGAATTTACATTAAAATCCTCTTTAATGTTACTTTTTACAAAATTCAATCGAATAATGTTTTTTAACTTATATAAAAATAGATAAATTTCCTTATTTCATGATGATTTAATGCTTTGTGTATTTTTTACTACATTTCGTTTTTTACATTCAAATAAAATTTTATCCTCTGTGAGTAGGAAACATTATTTTAAGATATGTAATTTAATTTAATGAATGTTTTTATGATGCACAATTTCATGTTTTATGATTATTTTAGGGTTCATGTGAAATGTTTATGATTATTTCAGGATCCATTATACACAAAATACGTGTTGGTCCATGAAATCCCTCTAATTCATTGAGTTTGTTTGATGTTTACTTTAATGATAAATCCATGTGTATCTGTGATGGTTACATCATATGGTAACCATGAGGGTTGCAATTATAAGGTATCGGTGAGGGATACAATCATAAGATATCCAAGAAGGTTACTATAATATTGTATCCATGAGGGTTACATCATATTTAATTATGATAAGAAAAATATTCCCCAAGTCACTTATATGATTTATTTATTCTTGCAATGTTTTTACATGAATATGTTTTTTTGTAAGGCAAGTTTTTATGATTATGTTGAAAGGAAGTATATTATATGTTTTTATGGAATAATTATTATTATTTTACTTTTGATGTACCTTTATAATATTTTTGTGCTCAACCCATGTTTTTTTAATGTTTTTGATAGGGTTTATGGGTGTGTAAAGGAAAGTATAAATTTCTGTTTAAATTCACAATGTTTGTTATGAAAAGAAATCATGTTCTGTTTCTTATTATAAAAAATGGAAATTTAGTAGATGTTTAAACTTTCTAATATATTTGATTATATATATATATATTAGGATGTTATTATATAGAAAATTAAACTAATAGGATATTTGGGGGGGGTAAAAAGGGAATTGTGGTTTAATTTATTATATTATTTAATTTTTAAGGTCACATCTTTACAGTTGTACCTAAGCCATGTTTAGATATAATTGAAGGTTAGGAAAATTCAAAAAGAATATCCATAAAGAATTTTACTTTATGGAAATTTTAAATGAAATTGGACTTGCATATTATTGTGTTTCATCAGCTAAACTATTCCTGTTTAGAATGGTTTTACAGAGTGGAAATTGGGAAGCTAAAGGTGGGAGGCATCGAGAGGATTCTATCCTTCAAAATCAACATCATTGAATGGTTATAATTAGAACTAAACTATTTTTTTAATACGATGTAATATTTAATAAAACTTATAAATATTTTTGGTTTCCATGAAAATGATCCTCCATATTTATTAAAAAAGAACATAACTATTGTGGAACATTTTTTGAGGTATTACCCTATATAATTATGTAGATCATATGACCTTTTGACAACTGAATCATGGATTAAATCCCAAAAATGTAGTTTTCATATTATTGGATGTTAAGACCATCAAAATAAAAGTCTTAAAATTTATTATTTTGTTGTTTTATATGAACAGTAATGACTAATGAACAAGAATAACATAGAATGAGAAGATATCGTTCCGCTCGAGTGGGATGAATTTTAGAATCTATTTCCTCAAAACGATTTTTTATAACGAAGTTTAAAACATGATAGAAATGGAATTACTTGAATTGAAACAAAAGGAGAAAGATTCATTAATTTCATGTAAATAAAACACCACTATATTAGATGTGTACACTCTAAATTTTATCCATGATTATAACATAGAGACATTTTTCGATTTTTTTTTAAATTAATTTAATGTTTATGATATTTTTCATTTAATGAAACAAGGAATAAATTTTTTATTTTATAATTCCTTATTTGGATTTTGTTACATGAAACAGAAAGTTAATCCAGCACTAAAGGTAACACATATATTCTCTTGTGGTACAAGAAATACCATGTGTGTATTGTAGTACACAAAATACTGATTACATTCGATAACATTCATTACATGCAAGGATAGGTTTTTACTAAACTAAAATATACTATTAATATGACTATTAAAATGTTATTATAGCTACCACCTATAAATTAGAATGGATTTTATAAGTAAGAGTAATTAAATTTTGAAAATATTATATACACATGTATATAAAATGAATCCATTGGTCATAAATTAATAAAAGTTTTAGTTTGAACAATTTAAAAATAAGGAAATTTCTTTTCTAAGAAAACTATTTTTCTATGTAAAAACACAATTAAATACCAACAAATGGAACAAATAAATACTGATTAATTTTTTCAATAGAATTTATTTATTATATATTCAATCAATATATTATATACTCATCCAATATATTTTATTTGTATAAGATAAAAATAAATTCAATTTTATGAATTTAATGATGTATTCTTCTAAGAAAGTAAATTTCATACCTTTTAATGGAGAACCCATTTTCAGTATTATTTATTAAAAAATTTATAAATTTTATTTGAAAAAATAAATTTCACTTTTGAAACATGAAAATAAAAATTATATTAGGGGGAATTATTTTTATTTTTCTATGAAGATTTATTTTGTGATAAATAGTCAATGATACTGATTTATAATTCAAAACATCTTTTTATATTAATTTATTTATATAGTAAAATAATATTATAATTTGGTTATAAATTTTAAATATATTTATTATAAATCAATACATACAATTTAGTATTTTAGAATCAATTTCAAATTGAAAGTCGATATCGAAACATTATTACCTTGTAAACATTTTTCTTTAAAAACCCGTCTTCTTGACCAATACATGATATTAAATTTAAATTTAGTTCAACCACTTCTATTATTAAAATTATGAAATATTTATTCCATATTTTGAATCAATAAAATTTGTAATTTTTAATTAGGTCAACATAGTTTTTGACCAGAAATATTTGTTATTGTAATTAATATTAATTAAAATGTTTCAGAAAAAATTAGTTTAACAAGGGACTAAAAATTATTGTTAAGTGGCAACATGACCTATATAGTTTTCAAAAATCTATTTTATGGACATAGTTTTTCCCCATAATTTCTATTATAAAATTTAGTACATTATTGGAGCCACATTTCATTGGAAAACGCGTGTAGAACTCACTTTTCTAAAATTAAAATGAATGAAACTCCTCCTTTATAGAAATGCGCTCAACCTCCCATTTATTAAATAATATCAAGCCGTTTTTCTCACACAAAATCTGATAAAATAAGTTCCCAACATCCCTCCCTTTCTCCTATAAAATTTACTTTTGGAATAAATCTATTCATGGAATCCCTTTGCTACAAACCAAGAAGAGTTACCCAAAGAAGATGTAACATCTTCCCTCAAGATCCTTTTTTTATTTTCATCATCAACCCCCTTCACTATTTTTATTACATACTAATATAAAAAAGTTATAATACTAAATATACTGATATGTTTTTTATTCTATGTTTTCCATTTACAATTACACAAACATCCATCTAATGTGTGACAAACGTTCCATTATTTAGTACAACGAGCTACCGCCTCACGAAATGATGTTGTTCATTGTTCCTTTACCATACCAAATTATTGGTAAATATGGTAGACACTATTAAATTTTATTATATATATGATATATATGAAATAAATATTATTCTATAAATATTTTATAACACACAGCATAATTACTTCCATTTTGTGTAAATATGAAAATTTCATTTGGGGAACTATTGACTAGAAGTTCCTCATAGCAATGTTATTTTGTTGAAAATCTACATTGAATGTATTAAGGATGTGTTCAGAGATTTTATATTAAGTATATAAAATTTTAATTATACTTTTTTGATAAAATATTTATGTATATATTTCATATATTTCATATATTTGCATTCTTTCAATATGATAATAAAAATGGAACATCGCTTATACGTATGTACATCCTGTCATCTCAATGAATGGTGTTTTACATTTCATATTTTTATATTCTATATATTATAACTAATAAATATATACATAATATATATCATAATAATAAAATTACTTAAATTCTATAATTATTTAAATAGTGATAGAAGTAAATGGATCTAGAATAAAAAGCCAAAACAAATATGAAAAACATATAAGATATTACTCTAAATGTAATGTTAATATAGAGTTGTTAAAAATTTGGAAATATAAATTAATAATAAATAATATATGGTATTATATATTGTAATATGATTCTTTGGTATATTTAGTAAGAATTTATATTTTTTATACAGGTGGTTTTAATGTGTACAAATAATTTCCATACTTATAGTTATGGAAGTTCATATCACTTTTTATGTCATTGGGATAAATGCCTTATTCAACACATATTTTTCATGTGTGGTGGTTATAATTAACATTGATTTATTCAATGATTATTACATATAATTATTTTGAGATTTACAAATCCATTTTATTATATTTATTTCATGGAGTTTATGTTTCAATATTTACCAAATTAGTATTAGAATTTCGCCTCAATATTCAATAATTGAGACTAATGCCATGTTATTCACCAATTTTTTTCTACGAAATGTATATAATAAATTTTAAATGTAATATCATGAGTCAAATTTTTTAAATGATATTTTAATATTCTTTTAATTTTGTTGTTTCCATTTAATTATTATTCAATGTTACCAAAGTGTTAATGATTTATAGCTACAATTTTATCATTTATCAGGATTTTTTATGGTTATGATTCCACTCATAAAATATTATGTTAATATCACAAGAAAAATCATGAATTTTATTAGCATGTGGAAATAAATATTATATCCAAGTAAAATTACCATTTTCTAGACTTTGGTACTTAATAAAATTAAGAAAGTCTTTTTACGAAAATTTTACTTTATTTCTCCTTTCATTTAAAAATATGCATTCCCTCAAAATGATGTTTTATAAGTTTCTTTTTGTAAATCTTCTAATATTATCATATTATGATTTATGAAAGTTATTAAAAGACACTAAATCATTTTTTATTTAATCTATATGAAATTTCATATAATAGAATGAGAATCAAATAAAATCATGGGACAATGGTGCGCTAAAATAATGTAGACCATGGGAATCCCGTTATACAAGATTCTCCACTTAATTCCCCCAGATGGATATGGTTGAAAAAAATTTGACATGAGATACATGTTCTTACTTGAATTCAAGATGTTTTGTGACCTATTTTCCCTCACACCATGCATGAAGGACATTTTTACCCATGTATTTTCCATTTACAAAACTGTTTTAAAATGAACCTCGATGTTGTTTTCAAATTAAAGAACTATTATAAAAATCTATAGTGAAAAGGAATATTTATCAGTTATATTCTTACCCTCCACCCTGATATTCCTTTCTAAGGTTCTTCCTTTTTATTATTACAATGTGGTTTTTTGAAATTTTTTTCTAAATATTATATAATTTTTTGATTTTAAAATGTTTTTTGAAGAAAAGGTGTTTCAAAAATTATTTTAGGATTAAAATGTGTTTTGAATTATTTTTAAAGATTCATTAATATGTTTTCAAAATTTTGTTTTTAATGAAAAGGATTTAAATTATTTGAATGATTATTTTATATGTTTTAAAGTAATTTTCAAAGAATAAAGGCTTTAAAAAATTTTTAAACTTCTTTATGTTATCATGTATATTTTCAAGGGAAATGGTCTTCAAAATAATTAATTTTTAAAAAAATTATTTTATTAATTGTGAAGGATATTTTTTTCAAGAATTTTTTTAAAATTTTCACATGATTAATTTATATTTTTTGAATGTTTTCTTATAAAAAAGGTTTTGGAAAATTTCATATATGCAAAAAAAATGATTTTATCTTTTTAAATTTATCTTCCAAGTGATATTTCAAAATCCATTACCATCTATGATGGTATCCTTAGTTATATTTTGTACTTTTCTAGGGATATGATCCCATGAAACTATTCTTTTATTTCTCTAAATCATCTATATATATCTGGATTAATGATTTTAAAACATGTTCCTCTTCAATGGGTTATATCATGACAAGTTATAATAAAACCCATTTTTCTTTAACATGTTATAATGTGAAAAAATCATATATAATTTGATTCTATGAAAGAGGTTATACCAGGATAAAAGATTCTAAAATCTAACTATTTCACAAGTTATTATTTAATTAAATGATTATTAAACCTATAAATATTCCATAAGATATGATATGATTAAAATTTTACGATACCTGTTTCATTCTATGGGTTATTATATTATGTTTTTTAAACCCATATATTTTTATTGGTTAGGATATGATGAATGTTTTATTATCTTATGGAATATGTGTATAAGATTTTATTTTGTGATGGGTGGGACCTATATCTACCTCCAATGCATTGGGTAATGATTTATTTATCATGAGATTATGATTTTAATCGAGATGTTGGGATTCAACCACTATGGGTAAATGGGGAATCCTGATCCACTATGGGATGAGGGGAAAACCTGCTCCACAATGGGAAGACCAGGAAACCCAATCAATTATGGGAAGGTGGAGAACCCCATACACTATGTTAAGATGGTGAAACCCAATCCCTTAAATAGAAAGGACTTAAAATGGGGGTAGTGGTGTGTCCTCCTTAGTAGGTGTAGTGCCCCTGAAGTGTTGTGTTATGTTTTGTCAATGAACTTTGACATATAGGGAATAAATTTACATGTTTACATGTCTTCCATAATTATATGTCTTATTCCTATGATATCATTTCATGGTTTATGATCTTGATTACACCATGAATCATGTCTGTAAAATAACCATATTTATTTCTAGAATTATTTAAATAATCTTTGATATTGAGGTTATAAACCTGTAATGTAAATCCCATGTTCTCATACCCTTATGTTCATGTTTATGCATACATATTCCCCTTTTTTACCATTATTGAGCATCTGAGCTCACCCTTTCTAATGATTCTATTCCCCAGGTGATAATGATATAAATTAGTTATGTTGTGTCTAGGAACTATATTTTTATTAAGAACCGAGTGGTAGATATATTAGCTCACTAACATATCCACGTTTATGTTTCTATGTATCAAAAGGACTAAAAAAATATGGTCTTTAGGAATCTTTTTTATTATTTTATTATATATTATGAAAAATGTTTTAATTTCTATATACTTAAAGCATCTGTCATTATATTTTATATTAGAGAAAAATATTTCTCGTCATTTGGTAAATAGGATGAGAAAAAATTATTGAGATAACTAGAAATACTTATTAGGATATTTCTAGGGGTGTCCATAAGGATAGGTTTAAGGATAAAAAAAAGTATAGTAAAAAGTAATAGAATTTTGAATAAGGATTTAGTGAGAATTTTCCTAGAATTATATCCCTGTCTAGATACTACAAGTATGTGTGGCTCTGCAAAAGATTTACCTAGGGGTAAAAACTCTAAAATGGTATATTAGTTACGAATCATGAATAACCTGTTATACTACAATGGGTCTTGGTGCACACATTGTTTGACACTCCTATGGGATATTATTTTGGAATTCAAAAACTCTTTATGAACAATCATGAAGTGTTTAAGTAAATGATTACTATGAATATCCTAGAATAAGCTTATGGTTTCATCGATTAAAGAATTATGTTTCTTGATTTAGAGATCCTATAAGTAATTTATTCATGATTAGGTGGTTTTATACTATGATATGTAATTATCACACAATGCTATCTAGTTTTAGTCAAATATAGGAACCAAAACGAACTAGATTACCATTGAATTTGCTGGAAAATTTTCTTATGTGCCTTAAAATTGGATGATCACTAGATTAAAGTATGTTGAGATCATGCCTAATTATTTTTCATAGAACATCATTAACAATATGTACAATACCAAACTCTCAGACTCACTAAGGAAGATAGGGAAGGAGTTATCTTATTTTTTGAGATATAGATATCATTATCGAAAGAATATTTGGTATAATTTGTGTTAGGAATGTGGAATTAATTGTATAAATTAATTTCATAGAGGAACAAGAATAGTTGTTTAATTTGGAAAATAAAGAAACAAATCAAGTAAATACAAATTAAAAATAAAGGGGTTGGATAATAAAATAGATAGGAATATTGGATTCACTATTATACCATCATATGTTATATTCATTAAGTGTGGAATGAATGTTCTTTATGAAAATTTATGTTGTAAGTGGAAATATCCCCAAGAGAATTAGAATGGAGATATGTGTAATTGTTATATTACTACTAATGATGAGACTACATATGAAATGTGAAAGAAAATATGTATTATGTATTAAGATGAGGTATCCTTCTTAAGCCATAAGGATGAATTGGAATAATCAATGTTATTATGTATTTAGATTCAATAATTATATTACATAAATGGTGATATATATAAAGATTGTTCAGTTAATTTATTTTACCGAATTAAAAGAATACATTGAATAGTTTAGATGGCCTAGAAAAGAGAATTAATGGAATGGTGATATTTTAATTAAAGTAAATTAACTATTAATGTATCCCTAATGTTGAGAAAATTGTGTTTATCTTGGAGAACGAGATGATTGAGATGGATAAAGTAAATTGGATTATTTTGAATACCCAAGAATTTATTATTTATTTTTTTCTAAAGTGGTCTATGTCGTATATAATGAAGTTTATGACATATTGTATTTAAGGAATATATCTATTAATCATTGAAATATGGCAGAATACATATTTTCTAAAAGTACTTATAGTAATTTTGGTTATTACCATGTCTCAAGAGAATATTTGTTGATTGTAATCGTGTATTAGGAATGTGAAAAATTATATATTCTTTTTGATATATAGGAGACCAATGTTATATTTCTTTCATCACACTCTTTATAACGTCTTGGATTTTTATATTTTTAATGGGTTATAATGTTGACCATTTATGTAGAGTTTAACATAATATTTAGATATTGTTTGTGAGATTAAATAATTATCTACCCACATGAGTATTTATATATATTTCATAACCTATTATTTAAACATTATGTTGATGAAAGTTAATGATAGATGTGATAGATTTTCATGGATCTCATAATCTATTTGTGATTTAGTAATAAAAAAATCACAATTCTTTTTAGAGAAAGAGGTGTTTTGGAAATTTATTAGGGCACAAAAAATTTGATATTGTACTGGACAAAGTAATTATATCTTCTCATGAAAATTATTGAACTCTAGGGAAAGGTTCATGAAACTAAAAAGGTTATACTAGTTCCTTTTTTTGAGGAATCAAATGGACCGTTAGATCATTGAAAATTTAGGTAATTTTGATTGTAAACATTATCCCTACCTTGTTCTCTATCACTCTACATAAATACATGATCGTTAAATTTTTCATTAATATATATGTTTTCAATTTCCACCAAAGTTATCCCATGTGGAAACATAGTTATGAGTTACTTTGGGTAACCTTCATGTTTCTAACATACCATTTTTAAAAGATGTATTAGTTTGCATTTATAAGATGATGCTTTCTATGAAAGAAACATTAAAGTACTAAAACATTAATAACCAAGATGAATTTTAAGGGGAAATTAGTTTTTTTGGGGTTAGAATGAGAAAATTGGATATTTTTTGAATTTTTTAAATTAATTTTACTCTTTTGACCTTTCACATATTACTGAACACTGAATATTGTATTTTTAATATAAAAAAACCATATTTGTATTGAGTTATTAAAAACACCATTTTAATAGTGCACTACATGAATCATGTAGATAATATTTTAGTACAAAAAACACAATATATGTATTTTATTACAGACAATACTAATTCCCTTCGATATCATGCATTACATGCAAGTCCTGGTTTTTAGAGAAAAATAGTATACTATTAATATGATTATTAAAATACTATTGTAGCTAAAAACTAGAAATTACAGTGGATGTTATGAATAATATTAAATAGATTTTAAAATATTATTTAAACAAGTACATAAAACTCATTCTTTGGTATCAGTTACAAGAAGTGAATGTAAGAAAATGTTTATTAACAACAATTAGTTTTTTAAGAAAACTATGTTACTATGAATTTTTTTTAATATAAATAAATGAAAGGAACCACTTATGAATATTTTTGTCAATAAAATTTATATATTAAAATTTTAATTAATATTATTTATACTCATATAATATATTTGGTTGGAATAAGATAATAAAAAATCCAATTTTATGAATAAAAATTGTATTCTTCAAAAAAAGTAATACCGACTTTCAATGGAAAACTCATTTTAAATATGATTTTGAAAATTGTATAAATTTTATTGAACAAAATGAAAATAATTATTAAATATGAAAAAATTTATATTAGGTTGAATTTTTGGTATTTTTTATGATGTATCATTTTTTGTTGAATATTGAAAAATACAGAATTTTAATACAAAACTGTATTTTAATCAAGATTATTTATGTAGTGAAATTATATTTTAATTTGGTTTTAAAGTTTAATTTGAAATTTTTTTCAAAAAATGAACAAATTTATGTCATTATATAAAATATGACATTTTAATTGAATTTTAAATAATCCCAAACAATTAAACATTTTTTTAAAAACATGTTATCGCGGCCCATCTGCAGGATTAAAGTTTAATTAATTTCTACCACTTAATAGATTAAAATTTAGAAAAATGAATTCCATAATTGGAATCATTGTATTTTATAATTTATTATATTTATATCATTGTTTTTTAGTAGAATATATTATCAAATGTAATTGAATTAAATTACAAAAACTAAGAAAAAATAAGATTATCATGGGACTAAACCATGGAATTAAGGACCAAAATATCCTACCAAATCATCCAAAATCCAAAAATGGATATATTTAGATGCTCTAATTCATTATATCGAATTATTTTTCTTAATGGATCCATATTTCATATAAAAAACCTGGGTGGAATTCCTTTTTAAAAAATTTACAAGAATGTCACTCCTCCTACACTATAAAAATTTACGCAACCCTCCAATTTATTCAAATCTATAAATACCATTTTATCACCAATAATAAACTCTAATTATCTAAAAAAATCACTCAATTAAATATAGGATCCACTATTATTTTTTTGAAATCTATCCAAGGAATCCCATCAGTATAATCAATGAAGAGTTACCCAAATAAGTTGTAACATCCTCCCTCGAGGTCCTTTGTTTATTTTCAATATCCACCACCTCAACTATTATTTTTCAATTCTAAAAAAATTAAAATTTTATAATAAATATTCTGAGATTTTTCATTCTACTGGTTTTAAATTATTCTTTAATGACATCCATATAATGGGTAATATTTTTTATCATCCTTGTGCACGATGAATTATCACCAAACAAAACAATGATGTTCTTTTTTTCATTAGAACCTCTCATGGTGAGAAATTATGATGGAAACTATGTTTTTATATGATATATATGATATATATTTCAAATATTTTCATCATTAAATATTAATTATCATATAAATTTAATCATTCCATTTTCATTAAATATAATGGTTTCATTTGGGGAAGTGTGGACTATTGCCTACTCAATGCAATGTCATTTTTTCAATCACCACATGGAATGTATTAAGGATGGATTTAGTGACTTTATTTAATATTTATTGGATAATAATTATACTTTATTATATTATATATATGTTCATATTTTTCCATTACTTTATTTATTTCAATATGATAATAAAATGAGAACATCTATCATGTGGACGTGTGGTATACCATCTGAATAAGCAATGTGATTAATTTCATATATATATATACAATAAATTATATAAAAAATATATAATTTTTATATATCATATTTATATATCTAAATAAATTATTTATAGTTTTAAATCATTATCTATGTAATAGCATCAATAATAACAAGCAGAAACATATATGAAAAAGAAAGCAGATATTACCGAAAATGTAACATTAACATGGTGTTGTTTATTAATGCATAATAAAAAGTAATTAAAATAAATATATGATATTAGATAAAATAATATGGTTTGTTGTTTTAAGTATAATAAACTTGTATTTATTATAATGGAGTTTTTTAAATGTATGAATAATGTCAAGACTTAAGGTAAGGTAATATCATCTCACTTTTATTTCCTGGAGATACCTGTCTCATTCACTAATAAATTATTATTTATGGTGGGTATACAACCAAAAGATGTATTATATGAAAATTATATTTAAATTTATTTTTATTTAAATTCCCATTTTAAGAATTTTATTTCATGTGGTTTATGTTTGAAAATATGAAAAATTGATTATGTAATTTTTTTCTTAATTTGAATTATTTGAGACACTTTCCATGTTATGCACCTATATTATTGAAATAAATTATTATAATAAAATTGAAATATTATTTAGTGAATATAAATATTTAAAAATTATTTAAAAATTAATTTAATGTTATTATTTCTAATGTGATATGATTCAACATTATCTTATTGGAAATTGTTTATAGGTGTAATCTCATCATTTATCGAGATTATTTATTATTATATTTCTATTGATGAAATATTATCAGAAATATCTCAATAACATTAATTATTGTTCTTTAACAATGATTATTAATGTTATATTCATTCCATGGTATATTTTTTCTACTCTTAGGAACTTAAGATAATTAAGAAAATATGCTTATTGAAATCCGACATTATTTCTATTTTTTGTCCTAAATTTTGGTCATTGAAATACATGTTTTCTAAAAATTTAATTAATTTTTCTCATATTATAAAATGATGTTGAATTAATGTTTTTATCCTTATATTATATTTTTAATAAATTTTTTTTATTACTGTCCTTTTCATTTGTTGATTAACACACTTTTCTTATATTTTAAGGTAAAAATGGAATGTTTAACATGAATAGAATAACATGCGGACATGACTTTCATTTACATAATGAATAATTTAATATTTACGTGGTTATTTTTA
This sequence comes from Viscum album, assembly GCA_963277665.1. Lineage (NCBI taxonomy): Eukaryota > Viridiplantae > Streptophyta > Magnoliopsida > Santalales > Viscaceae > Viscum > Viscum album. The sequence continues at coordinate 460,067,725 of OY728139.1, read as the reverse complement.
ATGAACCTTTACCTAAATATTCTTCAAATTTTTTATTTTAAAATTACTTTATTTGTAAAAGGGTTTCCAAAAAATTATTTTATGATGAAACGGTGCATTAAAAATATTAAAAGTTATCTTTTTATGTTTTCAAAATATTTTCTTCCAAGAAAAGGATTTCAATTATTTAAAATATTCATTTATATTTTATAAATGAAATATTAAATAAATAGTTTTTCAATATGTATTTAGCATTCTTTGTATGTTTTCAAGGTTATTTTCATGGAAAATGGTCTTCAATATATTTTATAATTAAAAAGTGTTTTTTAAAGCATAATGAATAATTTCTTTAGGAAATTCTTTAAATTCATTTTTCATGATTAATTTAAATATTTTCAGTGTGTTCTCAAGTAAATGTATTTTTAAAATTTTATTCAATTTTAAAAGTGATTTTTACATCAAAGTTATGTTTTATGTCATCATTCAAAATCATTCTCCATTTTAGATGATATTCTTAGTTATATATTATGATTTACTAGGGATGTGATCCAAGGATACCATTCATATTATTTCACATAATTTTATATTTTTTATGGATTGATATTTATGAATCCTTTTTCTCTTTAGTGGGTTATAACAATATAAATTTGTATGATATGTATTTCTCTTAAAACAGTTATACCATGATAAATTCTTATAAAATCTGTATCTATTAAATGTGTTTTACAATGATAGATGCTTAAACCCTGCTTCCTCTCATGGGTTATTCTATGATAATATGACTATAAAACCATTATATTATCTTGTGTAACATGTATGAATGATTTTATTATGTGATTGATGGGACCTGTATTTCTCTCCAATGCATTATGTAAATATTTATATCTAATGTGATAATAATGGAAATAAAGTTGAACGGATTGATCCAGTACGAAATTATGGAAAAACATGATCTCCTATAGAAATATGGAGAATACCAATCCACTAAGGTAAGATAGTAAAAAATTGTCCTCTCTGGGTAGATGGGGAAATCCAAACAACTATACAAAGATAAGGTAACCTTGCCTCTTAAAAGGAAATGCTTAAGACTAGGTATGGTGGTGTAACATAACCATTAGGTGTATTCCCCAAGATATTCCCATGTATTGCTTTGAAAAGGATCCTTGACTTATAGAGAATTATTTTACATGTTAATATGACTTTTAAAATTCCACTCTTTATTCCTTAGTTATTGATTCATGTATTATTCTCCAAATTCCACTAAGATTCATGTCTTATGAAATACTAATATGAATGTTATGACTCATGTATATGATCATTGATATATAGGGTAATATCTTCAAGATTTATGATCATGTTTTCATACCAGAATGTTCATGATTATGCTTATGTACCTCCATTATTTACACTTATTGAAAAGTTTACCTCACTCTATAATATGATTCCTTTAGCTAGGTTATAAAGATATATATTAGGTATGATATGTTTAAGAATGATTATAGTCATTAAAAACCCTATTGGGAGGGAATGTATCTCATTTATGCACCAATGTTTCTATTTCCTTATTTCCTAAGGCACTAAACTAATATAGTATTTGGGAGTCTATTTTTGTAATTTAAAATGAATTTTGAAAAAATTATGTAATGTTTATGTAAGTTAATTTTGTTTCATTATATGTATATTTATATTAGAATCAATTACTTTTACTCAGTATTGGAGACCTGATTTCAAAGGGAATTGGATTCCAATGAATTAAAAAGTTATGAGAATCTCATTCAATGTGATTAGTTGTTATAAATAGAGTTGGTGAATAATCATTTATCTTATAAAAAAAGTTCATGAAATAGTACATATTAAAGGAAAATTTTAAGAACCAGAAAAATAAATCTAAAGGTGAAAAATGTCCCATTTCTAGACTGTAGAAGGTGTGGTAAAAATAGCCATGGGTAATGCCTTATCAAATATGGGAAGTTATTATGATGTGGGATGTTTTTACATATAGATCATGATTATAATGAAAAATATCTTGGTAGTGGGAAGATAAATTTTTACCCAAAAATAGTAAAGTGATTTAAATGTGGTTAGATGGAGAATTATTCACATGCCCTCCTGATGAAGGACATGAATGATAGAAATATATAGATAATAAGTGGAAATATGTAGTGAAATAATTTACAACTACTTCCGTATATGTTGTTACATTCAATAAAATGGTATTAGGTAAATTGTTTTCTACCCAGATTAGGCTACTATATTATTCAATTTGGGGTCTACACATTATTTCATATATGAGATATTTTATGATATATTAGATATTTCACATCATGAGATCAAACTATAACTAAGTGAAAAACAGAAAAGTTTGTATAATTGAAATACATAATTAAAATAATAATCATATTATCCTATGTGGAATGATTTTACATGGAAACCATGTTGTCTCTTCCCAAGTATAATTATACACTATTTTGGTATTAAATTAGGATTTTTTTTACATTCCATGACAGATTGTAGATATAAAGATGTTTTTTAATAATTAGTGTCTATTTTTATACAAAAAAAACTAATAGAATTTATTACATATGATTAATTAGTAGAAATATGAAAATATGTAATCCAAAGTTATATTGTACATATTGTTGAATATAGAGGAACTTTTTGGATTAATAACGTGTCAGTAGAGAATGAATACATTAATATTTATCCTAATGATGTTCCTCATTTATTTCGTAATATGGAAGTTGAGATTAATGTTAAATATTCCTTGATGCTAAAATTATTTAAAGACAGCCATATATAATGCCCCATGAGGAATTTTTGGAACTGAGAAAACAATTTCAATATTTTCTAGATAAATGTTCCATTCATCCGACATCATTCACCTTGGTGAAATCCTCTTTTACTGTTCAAAAAAATATTGTTCAATGGTTCCTTTCATTAATTATAATGTATTTAATTTCATCATTATTATTATAAGGTATCATTTTAGTTGTATATCTGATTTTATTGATCAGATCCATGGAACACAATTCATTTCAACGATTGACCTCAAGTCAATGTACCATCAGATAAAGGTAATGGAGGATAAAATTTTGAAAACATCATTTCAGAAAAGATATGGGAATTATGGGTATGTAATTAATCCATTTTGTTTAAAAATGTTATTTTTTGTATTTATGGATACTTTTAATAGTTCCTTTCATGAATATTTTGATATTTTTTTTGTTTTTTATATTGATGAAATTCTAGTTTATTCATAATTTTATAAGGATCATGAAAAAGATAAGGATTTTTATGAAAACCCTTATTGAAAATATGTTATATAGGAAATTAAGAAAATATAATTTTTGGTTATAGAAGATTTTTTTTTTCATTGGGAACATTGCATGTAAAGATGGATTTATAGTTGATCTTAAAAATAAAATGGTTTAGGAATGAACATGACCATAATTTGTTACTGATATTAAATTATTTATTTGATTATCATAATATAACCTTTGAATTTTTGAATAGAAATCATGGCTATCTATTCCAAATTCTAATATAAAATTAAAATTGGTTAAATTTATCTAGGTAAAATAATGTGATGATAATTTTCAAAAAATAAAAAGGATATTATAGAATGCTCTAGTTCTAGACCTACCCTTAAGAAATAGTTATTTCAACATCTATAGAGATTATACCTATAAGGGACGTGGTTGTGTTATATTCTAGAATTATCTGGTAATTTATTATTATTCAAGAAAACTAAAACTTCCCAAATTAAATTATCATTTTAAAGATCTGGAATTAGATGATTTGGTTTTTATTTTTATTTTTTTGGAATCATCTATATAGAGAAAAGTGTGACATAGAGAATAATAATATGTTTTTAAAGTGTATGTTCACTCAGTCGGAATTTAATTTGAGTTATTGAATATTGAAAAACCTAATAAAAGATTATCATTTCATGATAAATTACCATCCTGGAAGAGAATGAAAACTGCCATATTCCATGATTCGAAAAGATAATTCATTATTAACCATGTTACATGTAAAACATAATCTTTTGATTAATGATTTGATGAATTTTGGCCTATAATATTTTTTGGGAAATTAAATTGTTTTTTTTAGGTTTTAGTTTAATCATCACTATCCAATAGAAATTAGAAATATAAAAAAAGGTGATCTATAGAAAAATGTTGATATAGTGAAGAAAGTTAAGTTACTTGAATTTAATGTTGATAAATATTCTGTGTTGAAATTTTGAAAGGGATTATATGAGCCTTGTGATTCCCATATGAATAGGTAATTTTTATGTGATTCTCATAGTTCTCTATTTTCCATTCATCCTATCAATACTAAGCTATGCTAAGTTATTCAAGAGTATCACTAGTGAGATGAAATAAAAAGATACTTTTTTAAATTCACTGTGATATGTTTGATTTTTCAATATGTTAAAGAAGAAATAAAATCACTGAAGTGGTTTATTTGGTCATTACCAGTGATTAAGATTAAATGTGATAATATATCCATGGATTTTGTTTTGGGGTTGAAAAAACATTCTTATGGTAAGAATGTGATTTGGGTATTGTTAATTGAATGATTGAATTTGAAAATTTCCTTACTATTCAAGAACATATTTATTTATATCATCTTTAACTACTCTACCTAAAATAGGTAGTCATGTTAAATGGAATTCCTCTCTCTGTTGTATTATATCGTGATCTCAGGTTCACTTTTAATTTTTGTAAAGGTCTTTGAATTTTTTTGGGTACAAATTTAAACTTCAATACTCCTTTTCATCCATAATTTGATATACCGGATAAGAGAAAAAAAAATCAAATTTTTTAGTATACGATTTGGTCGTATTAAAGGGATTACTAGGGAAGTTGGGATAAATATATTTTACTATTTTTTTATTCTAATGACAATAGTTTTTATTCCAAAATACCAATAGTACCATTTAAGAAATTAAATGGAAACCGGTTTTGGACACCATAATTTTGGTATGAATTTGGGGGAAAAACATTGTGGGACTTCAATTAGCAGGCATTACAGAAAATAATGTAAATATGATCCATAATATATGCGTACATATTAGATCATGATGAATGTTTATGCTTATAACAGTACAAAATACCTTCTATTAGAGGTAGTTATTCATGTTTTCATTAAAATATCTCCTTGTAAAAGTGTTTTCCATTTTTTTAATAAGGAATTATAAGACCATAGATAATTAAATTGTATGAAATACTAGAAAATGATTGATCAATTTCATATCGAGTGGACTTGACTCTGATTTTGAACAAGGTATATATTATTTTTCATGTTTCAATGTTAAGAAAGTATGTGCAACATTCAGTTCTTGTTTTAATCAATGAGGTTTTTCCTTTTTTATAGAATATATCACATGAATAAAAGCCTATTCAGATTCATGAAAATCGAGAACATGTATTTATGAATAAGGTAATTCACCATGTTATTATTTTTTTGGGAAACCAAATGGTTGATAGTGAAAGATAAGAACCTAAAAATTTTATGAGTGAAAGGTATCCAAACATATCTAATAAGTGAATAAAATTGTGTGGACATAATTTTGAAAAGGATGGATGAGAATATACCAAACGTGGTATATATTGAATATTTTTTACATTTTAGAGTTAAATAGAAAAATTTATTTTAAATGAGTAATGAAATAAGTAGTATTCAATTAAATTTAGGAATCTATATGATTGGAATCGTAACATGATATTTGGAATTCTATTGTGACAATTAAAAATATTAATATTTCAATTAGAAATGTAACACCATCTGTTAATGTATAAATAAATTTTAAATATCTAAAAAAATGAAATTGTGATACATTTATGTCATGGAATTAGAAAATTAATGTCTAAAAATGATAAATTATGTGTTGGTATTTTTTTGAAACAGAGTTGTTTATTTAAAAATTTATAGTTAATATAATGATTTTAAAAAATTATCCTTCATTAAATATATACATAAGTTATTATTTTTTTATTAAAATTATAATATGATTTTGTGATATGTTAATTTATTTTTCAATGTGTCATAAAATTAGTTATCATATAAATTTAGTATTTTTTGAATAAATAATTATTTATATTAAAAATTATATTTTTAATAATTTGATGATAATTTTAATAAATAAATTTTATTTTTATATCTTCATGTTAAATATTGTTTAGGGTGATTTTTTTGTATTTTTCTAAAAAATTAAAATATTGTGTGAATAGTGAAAGCTAATAATTTACTCTTTTTAACATTATATTGAACTAATTAATTTTTTGAGTCACAATTGAGTTATGGATGATTTAAGTGCCCATTATATCTTACTAAAATACTCTACATACTATATCTAGTACTTTAAAACAAAACTATTTATATTTTTGATCCAAAATAATAAACAAAAGAATAAAATAATCAAAATTCCCCCTCTACTCATCTTATAATTACAACCCCTCATGAAATCTTATCCTCACAGCTCCAAAGACATGAATAATAAATAAATTCTAAAATATTAGCTTACATATCCTCTTCCACAAATCCAATACCATCATCTGAAACCAATAGATCAAAACCAAGTCCCTTAAATAGGATCTCAAGTAGACAATATTGAAGAGGTAAAAACACCTTTCATTCTCTTTTAAACTCATTCTATATTATACATTTCACTCACATCCCCTATAAAAAAATAAATGATTAATCTATTTTAAAAAATTTAATAAAATTATATTGTGCTAATGTAATGTACCTCAAAAAACATCTTCACTTCCGATATTATTCTAAAATAATTAAAAAATAGTATATGGAGTGTCGATTCACCACCTTTGTGTATGACAAGTTTTCATTATGCATTACTATCATCAAGGCTTGTCATATAACTTTTATTATGGATAAATAAGATTGAAATATGTGTATTATTATTTAATTATTACAATGAAGATAATATATTGGCATGATATTAAATAAAATGAAACCATTCTTGATAGAATGGAAAACCATCAGAATAAACTAAATAATTATCATTAATGTTTTATCAAATTAATCACACAAATTTTTGAATGAAAAAATATATATATAACCCTTTAAAATTATGATAGTGAATTAATAGGATATAATCACACTTTTGGAGTATTATTCCCAATTTTATATGAAAATCCATAAATATACACAAGGTAACCAGTCATGAATTGATGAAACAAACCTTCCTAGAATAAAAATTATGGGGTTTAAAACATATCGCAATGGACATATATTAACTTCCAAAATAAAATAAAATACAGTATATGTGTTATAGGTTATGAATCACTTAATTAATGAATCTAATTTGAATATTCAAGACATTATGTACACGTAAAGAATGACTTCAGAAATAAGGTAATGAAATTCTTAACCATATTTCCATTCATTGTGTTAACATTCTATAGAATTTATTATGTCATTCTAATATTATTCTATAAATAAATATTTATTATATTATGTTTTATTATTCATATTTACTTATAATATATATATATATATCAATTATATTATTAATTATAACTTCACTAATATGATATTAAAATAAGACATTCCATTAAAATCCTCTTTAATGTCTGTTTTTTAAAAATTCAAAAAAATAGTGTTTTTTACATATATGACATCAGAGGAATTTAAAATTTTCATAATTCCTTAATGTCTTCAAAATTATATTAAAAAATTACATGGTTACACTCAATTAAATTTTTTTATTTTTGATTACACAATATTCTTTAAAAATATAGATTTTCCTTCAATGTATGTTTTTATGTTTCATGGTTTTATATTTTGTGATTATTTTATGGTTCTTGATATTTTTTATGATTATAGTTAGTTACATTATACTAAAATATGAATGGTTCCATGATATCCCTCAAATGCATATAGTTTATGTCATGATGATTGTAACACCCCGAGATTTTATGAGAAGTATTCTTTTTAATTTATTTGACGTCTTGTATTGTATGATAACCCAATATTATCTTGCATTATATGCAACACCGTATTAGCTCGCAGTATATGCAACACTAATCTTGGATCGTGTCATACACAATTTCAAGTTTGTTTGATTGTAATTATTCTAAAAAACATTGAGTATATGTGTAAATATATATATTAAATGTATTATTTAAATATGATTGTATTTTTTTATACGCAACAACAAAGGAGTTGTTCACTACACGTAGCCCTGACTTGGCTTGTGTTACAGGAAATCGCAACCTTCCTCGATAGCATGTGTAGTACGCAATACCGGGTTTCACTAAACAACGATATAATGTTATAATATTATTATGGACTATCCGGTATGAATATTAATAACTAAATTTTGAATTTTATTACATTATTATTCATCTTACACATTTTCTAAAACATGGTATGTGAACAAAATAATGTTTTCTTATAAAATAAGTATTTATCAAAAAATGTTGTTTCGCCTCCCTTTGATGGCGCACCCACATTAAATCTAGTTTTTTAAATGTTTATAAGATAAATTTGACAAAATAAAATTCTTCTTTGGAATCAGGATATAAAAATTTACTTTGGATAAAATTTTCATATTATTCGGATAACTTTAATATTTAAATGAATAGTAAAAACACGCTATATTTTAATTAAAAACAACTTTTTCCTTCATAATAATTTATATGGTTAAATTATAATATTTAATTATTTTAAAGTATAAATAGAATATATTTTTACCATTTAATATAATGTATGTCATTATCATTGATTTTACATTGAATTCATAAGTAAAATCATTTCAATCTTTTGCAATGTTTGGACTTTTAAAACCCGTTTTCTTAACAACGGGATTAATTTTAAATTAATTACTGCAACTTCTATGTTTTTAATTTTGAAAAATGGATTCCATATTTGTATTCAGTGGGTCAAAATTATGTTAATAGGTTACTTATTTTTTTTGATATTCTGAATAGTAACTATGGTAATTTTTATTTACTACAGTTAAAGGTAAATCTGGTAATTAAGGGTAAGAATAAGATTATAAAATTACCCTAAAACATTCCAAAATCCTATTGGATGAATAAAATTAGACCCATATCACCTAAGTGTTGGACTAGATTCATTTCATGTACTTTTGACCACGAAATAATATAATTATTATTAAAACCAAAGAAAGTGAAAACATGTCACTCTCTTAAATCTTATAAGTATAATAATTTTAATTTAGTGATAAACATCATAAAACTTCAGATATAAATAGTCCCTAGAAATATAATAAAATATATACATCATGTGACTTTATCTGTAATTTTTAGGGATTAAATAAGTATCATTAATTATGACACAATAGTGATGTTGAAATTATTTTATTGATTGAAATATCAAATAAATGATATAAAAATTATTAAAATAAATATTATATGAAATATTTAATGTTCTAAAATAATTTTAAAGATAAATATGACATGTTATTAATCTATTAAATCTTTTATTTCAAACATATTTTCTGTATATATTTTATTTAAATTCAAACAAATTAATAGTGTCAAAATTGACACTATTGTTATTTTATAAAAATTACATATTATTAAATTGTTTAAAATCAAAAAAAATATTTAAAAATTATAAATTAAAATTTATATGTTATAAAATGTAATAAATAATAAAATTATGGAAATTTCACAACATATAAGTAATTATTTATAATGATTTAAAATTTATAATATTATCACCACAAATAAAATTAAATAGATTATATAAGGATAAATCAAATTGATAATGTTAAAAATAAATTCCCAACTTGCCTAAATTCTTTTGGTTGATTATATTACAACCTTATCTCATATAATATTAATATTGGAGTCATTTTCGATGTTTTTATGTGGGATTGGAATTTATTATAAATTAATATTTATTATAATTCCAAAGGTGCCCCTCTCCTCCCTTATAAAAGGGAACCTCCTCCATCTCCTCCTCACACCATTTTGAGCCATCATGCTCGGCCAAACCCTACCCATTTCCATTATCAACCTCCATAGAAACATACTATAGGTCCTGGTTTTCTTCAAAGACCAATTTTAGTGCCCTAAGAGGAGTTTTTAAAGAGACGTTTCGAAGAAGATGTAAGATCTGTTACCGATTCTTTCAAATTTATTTCTTCTTCTACCTCCTCTTCTTTAGTTGTTTCATTATATTGTAATAACATAAGTATCAATATTATACTGATATGTTATTATAAATATGAAACAACCCCATTTCACCTTCTATCCATCCTATGAAAAAACAAATCATTGTTCGTGTGTGCGTACGGAATAACGTCTCCACGCTGTGGTGTAATCTGTTTTCCACCACCACCTTAGTTGGATGGGTATAATGGTGTAAATAAAAACTATATGTGATTTTTTAAAAGTTATATTGGTTCTGAAATAGTATACATACACTTTATTAAAATTCCACGATCATGGGAATGATATCATCGCTAGTACGTACGTACAGACTACCGTCTCCAAGAACGCGATAAGATTCATTCTTCATGATAACCATTCATGAATGATTTTAAAGTATATATAATGAATAATAATTAAATATATGACATAATAATGCTACTGGATTAAAGTATATATATATATATGTATGTCATCTATTTAATTCCATTCAATCCAATAAGGAAACGAAAACAGCGTTCATGCATACGTAGGGCCTACTATCTCCAGGAACGGTGTATTTTATTCCATTTATCAATCTATAATATATATTTATATGATGAATATTTATTATATATAAATATTTTTTAAAATTCTGAAATTATGGAAATTAGGATATAAGGAATAGTATCAACAACAACAAGTCGAAACACGTATGATAAATGAAACGATTTTACCCAAAAAGCTGCTTTAACATGGATTTACAAAAGAACGGGTAATATGAATTCATAAGTGAACCATATATGATTTCATAACAATTAATATTATTCTGTAATAATTCTATGACATTATTTAAATCATTATACAGGAGGTTCAAATATGTACGAAGCATATCAAACCTAAGGTATGGGATAATGTTGCAATATCAGTTGTTTTCTATCCGAGTTGCTTATAAATAAGTATTTACTGGGTTTATATTTATTTTCTATGTCCAGGTTTTATAAAAAAAATTCATGTCTGTTTAAATTCCTTTTTACCCATTTTTTACTTTTATTACATGGTATGTAAGGAATCTTTTTTTGGATTACCATACGAGGTACTTTTTTACTTTTCTGGCAAAAGTACTATAAGAATGTTTTTTTAACAAATACAGCATGAATGAATTTGTAATGTTTTATAATTCCTTATTTTCATGTAGATTACTCTACAAAATTTAATGAATATTTTCAAAAAAATCCTTTTCTTTTAAAATTGAATGGAATTTTGTTAAAAGAAAATGATTTTCAAGAATAAATGATATTTTCCTCATGAATTCATTTCATGTGCTTTATCAAAACCATTTTCCATCTAAGATGACATTATTTCATATGTGTATGTTTCAAGTATAATGTCTCTATGATTTATATGGTATCACTTTTCTTATGATGAAATGAAATCATTTTTTGTTTTATATGGATTATGTTATGATGGAATGATGTTTATGAAACCCAATTTATTCTTTGGGTTATGATGAATGATTTATGATTGTTTTGTGGCACACGTAATAATGATTTCAATATGTTATGGGTGGGACCTATATCTCTCTCCAATGCATTGGGTAAAGATTTATATCTCATGAGATAGACATGGCTGAAATGGAAAGTAAATCTAGTTCAGTAATACAGGGCTGGAACGACATGTAAACTTGGTTCAATAAGGGACTTTTTCCACTCAAATGGTCTTGGAAGCAATGCCTTGGAAACTATGTAAATCATATCATGTGCTTAATGTTTTTCCACAATTGAAAGTTTTATTCCCATGCTATTTTATAATGATAGATGTTCCATTATGATCTATGCCCTACGTACTGCCATGTTTTATGTCATTTCCCAAGATCTTGATGTTTAAACATTAAGTTCATGTTTTTATGTTCAAATATATATGGTTTGTTTTATTTTCAACCTGATTACCCTTACTAATCATTTGAGCTCACCCTTTTTATGTTTTCTTTTCCCCATGATATAAATAAAGGTTTTAGGTAAGAAAACAAAAGGGGAAGATCTTTATAGGAGATGTTAAAGATCTTTCACCACGATTAGAAGATTATATTACATGTTTCCAAAGACACTAAACTATTATGGTCCTTGTGTGTCCATTTTTTTAATGTATTAAGTATTCCAAAAAATTAATGTAATGTCCATGTATGTCAAGATTTGGGTCTCTACAGTTGGTATCATAGGAATGTTTTAGTTATCCTTAGGAAACTAGGATTCGAAAACTTTAGTGATATCTCTAGATATATTTCTAATTTATGTCTAGGGATATCCCTAAGGTTTAGTATAAATATAGGTTACAGTTATAGAGTTATGTTGATGGTCATGAAAAACCTAGGCTGAAGCTAAGGTGTCATGGATTAAATAATGTGTGATAAGTTAGACGTCCCATAAGTGAATCTTAATGATTATGTGGTTCCTCGTTATTTTAACTATTTCTTACACTTTGGTTTTTGGTTTTAGTCAATGGAAGGAACGAGAAGGAATTCAGTTAACGTTGATTTCGATGGACAAATTGGTGACTGTGATCAACAAAATTTTGTAATGCCTAGAGGAAATGATATTGTGATTATGATGAATCAATCATCACAATATACGATTAACAAGGTGAACATTGGTGGTATTCATAGGTCATCAAATAAGAGGAAGATGGAATTTTATGCATGTTCTCATGGTGAGGAGCATAGATACAGGAAGATTGAGATTTCTAAATAAGGGAAGAAGATCCTTGAGGAATTCCTCAAATGGAGAGGAAGATGTTATCTGTGTGGAGAAAATGGTCATAGAGAGACAGACTGTTATGGGGTTCAATTTCTTATTTGTGGTGAACATGGGAATTACCCAACTCAATGCATTGACCTAAGAGGTTACTTCTAAATCAAGGAATGACTTACTCCATGACAACCATTGAAGATTATGGATTGAAGTGTTTATGTATTGGTATTCAAGAATAATGTTTTTGAGGTATTTTTATTGTATATTAGAATATTTTTTATTAGTATATTTTGGTTTCCAATAATTTTATGGTATCGGTAACCATGACAAGTGATTCAAATATTTTGGAAAGAAGATGATATGTGCATAATGAATGGATAAGGAGAAAATAATATGTTTGATAGTATTCATGAGCTCATGATTGATATAAGGACTAAGTGGTATCATGGTTTGGGTATATAGAATTTTTGGGATTTTGGTATGTGGAAAAAGTTAACTATTGACAACATTCATGTTTTCACTGAAGTTATATGGGTATTCATTTTTTAAGAGAATACATGATTAAGAAATTCACATGTTTGGAATGTGACCAACATGATATATATATCTTATGATATACGGGAGATAAATTATTGTATTCAATGCTTGGTAGATGACCTTTATAGTAATCGTTTTATTTAAACTATGAGATTTGACAAAAGTATTTTGGATAAACCTAAAAATTGGAATAGATTAAGTTCGACATCAGATAGTATTGTTTAAGACTAGAAATTTTTGTTATGTTATAATAGTATAGTTTTAAAAAAGTACAACCCATAGTACGAGCGACAACCCATCGTGTCAGAAAAGGTTGTGAGAATCGAACCCAAAATTGAAGTGCGACATGCCTTTATCGCCTACCACTGGCCTAGAATAAGTCCCTGGTTAGTAGAAACTAGTTTTATTTTATTAAGCGGTATGATAAATGAAGTATAAGTCCATTTTAGGAACCATATATGATTAATCTCACCATATATGGACTTATGAATATAAATTTTGCTAACCTTATGTTTTAGACAGATGGAATGACCTACCATTCTATCGAATGATCTACTAACACTTCACGGAAGACAAATTCAACATTATTTCTTTAAGAGATGAAGTGTAAACTGTTCACGGCACAAACAACATTGAGATTCTACCAAAATCAAGTAATTATTTCATCTAATTCAAAATTTTCATCTTTAGGGAAATGATTTTGAAAACAAAAAATGTTGTCCTAGTGCTCTTATATTTGATGAATCCGATGGTACCTTAGATCATCACAAGTATATGGCTTTGTTATTGTTGGATTTTTCATAGCCATGTTCTCTACCACCCACCATTAGAACTTGATGGTTATTTTTCTCTTCCATATCCATATTTTCACCTATGTTCTCCTACGTGGAAACCGGGTGATGGGTTAATTTGGGTAACCGTTATGTTTCACACGTAACTTTTTTAAATTAAGTTTTAGTATTAATTTTTTTTATGTGGGTTTCTATTAATGAAGCTTTCAAGTAGTAAACTATTAATAACCCTAATGAATTTCGAGGGAGATATTCATTTTAAGGGGGGTAGAATGTTACACCCCGAGATTTTATGAGAATTATAATTTTTAATTTATTTTATGTTTTGTGTTATATGATACCCCAAGATTATTTTTCCATATATGAAACACCGTATTATCTTGTTGTATATGCAAAACTAATCTTGGATCGTGTTACACACAATTTCAAGTTTGTTTGATAGTAGTTATTCTATGGAACATTGATTATATGTATATATATATATTCAATGTATTAATGAAATATGGTTGGATTTTTTTATACGGAACAACAAAGTTGTTGTGCACTACACGGAAACTTGACTTGGCTTGCATTACACGTAATCGCGACCTTCTTTGATATCGTGTGTAGTACGCAATATCGGGTTTCACTAAACAACGATATAATGTTATAATATTATTATGGACTAGCCGCTATGAATAGTATTAACTAAATTTTTAATTTTATAAAATTATTATTCATCTTACACATTTTGTAAAACATGTTATGTGAACAAAATAAATTTGTCAGGTTAAATAATTATTTTTTAAAAAATGTAGTTTTTCCGCCTTTTAATGGCGCACCAAAATTAAATAAAGTTTTTGACATGTTATAAGTTAAATTTGACAAAATAAAATTTTTCTTTGGAATCAGGATATAAAAATTAACTTTGGATGAAATTTTAATATTATTATGACAACTTTAATATTTTAATGAATAGAAAAAACACTCTATATTTTATTTAAAAACAACTTTTTTCATCGTAATAATTTATATGGTTAAATTATAATATTGAATGATTTTAAAGTATAAATAGAATATATTTTTACAATTTAATATAATATATGAAATTATCAATTGTTTTACACTGAATTCATAGGTAAAATCATTTCAATCTTTTGCAAAGTTTTATCTTTTAAACCCCGTATTCTTAACCATAGGATTAATTTTAAATTAATTACTGAAACTTTTTTGTTTTGAATTTTGAGAAATGGATTCCATATTTGAATTAATTGGGTCCAAATTATGTTAATAGGTTACTTTTATTTTTTTGATATTATGAATAGTAACTACGGTAATTGTTATTTACTACAGTTAAAGGTAAATCTGGTAATTAAAGGTAAAAATAAGATTATAAAATTTCCCTAACAATTGGAAAAATCATATGGGATGAATAAACGTCGACCCATATCACCTAAGGGTCTGACTAGATTCATTTCATAGACTTTTTACAATGAAATAATATAATTATTATTAAAACCAACGAAAGTGACAACATGTCACTCTTGTAAATCTTATAAGTATAATAATTTTAATTTATTGATAAACATCATAAAACATCAGATATAAATAGTATCTAGAAATATAGTAAAATTATATACATCATATGAATTTATTTATAATTTTTAGGGATTAAATAATTATCATTAATTATGACACAACAGTTATGTTGAAATTATTTTATTGATTGATATATCAAATAAATGATATTAAAAGTATTAAAATAAATATTATATGAACTATTTAATGTGCTCCAATAATTTTATTGATACATACGACATGTTATTAATATATTAAATCTTTTAGTTTGAATATATTATCTGTATATATTTTATTGAAATTCAAACAAAATAATAGTGTCAAAATTGACACTATTGTTATTTTATAAAACTAATATATTATAAAATTGCTTAAAAATAAAAAAATAAATAAAAAATTATATATTTAAATTTATATGGTAAAAAATGTAATAAATCATAAAATTATGGAAAATTAACAATATATAAGTAATTATTTATAATGATTTAAAATTTATAATATTATTACCACAAATAAAATTAAATAGATTATATAAGGATAAATCAAGTTGATAATGTTTAAAATATATTCCCAACATGCCTAAATTTTATTAGTTGATGAGCTTACAACCCTATATCATCTAATATTCAGATGTGAGTCATTTTGGAGGTTTATACGTGGGGTTGGAATTTATTATAACTTAATATTTCTTATAATTTCAAAGGTGCCCCTCGCCTCCCTAATAAAAGGGTACCTCCTCCCTCTTCTCATCATACCTTTTTGAGCCTTCATGATCAAAAAAACCCTAACCAATTCCTTTCTCAACCTCCCTAGAAACATACTAGAGGTCCTGGACTTCTTTAAAGACCAATTTTAGTACCATAAGAGGAGGTTTTAAAGATATGTGTTGAAGAAGAGGTAAAATCTGTTACTGATTCTTTCAAATTTATTTCTTCTTCTACCTCATATTATTTAGTTGTTTAATTATATTGTAATAACATAAGTATCACTAATATACTGATATGTTATTATATATACGAAACAACCCCATTTCACCTTCTATCAATCCTAAGGAAAATTAAAATCATCGCGCGTGCGTACCTATGGAATACAGTCTCCACGCCGTGGTGTAATCTGTTTTCCACCACCACCTTACTTAGATGGGTATAATGGTGTAAATAATAACTATAAGTGATTATTGTAAAGTTATATTTATTCTGAAATATTATACATATATTTCAATACAATTCCATGATCATGGGAACAATATCATCGCTCGTGCGTACGTACGGACTACCGTCTCCACGAACACCATAAGATTCATTCTTCATGATA
Organism: Viscum album; assembly: GCA_963277665.1. Taxonomy (NCBI): domain Eukaryota; kingdom Viridiplantae; phylum Streptophyta; class Magnoliopsida; order Santalales; family Viscaceae; genus Viscum; species Viscum album. Next base: position 460,050,670 of record OY728139.1, on the reverse strand, counting down.
ACCATTCATGAATGATTATAAAGTATATATAATAAATAATAATGAAATATATGAGATAATAATTCTATTGGATTTATGTATATATATATTTTTATGCATATTATCTATTTAATTCCATTCAATTCATTAAGGAAACTAAAACAGCCTTCATGCATACGTACGGCCAACCGTCTCCATGAACGGTGTATTTCATTCCATTTATCAATCTATCATATATATGTATATGATAAATATTTATTATATATAAATCAAGTTTTACATTATGAAATTATGTAAATCAGGATATAAGTAATAATATCAAGAACAACAAGTGGAAACACGTACGATAAATGAAACAATTTTACCCAAAACACTTCTTTAACATGGATTTACAAAAGAACGGGTAATATAAAGTCATAAGTGAACCATATATGATATCATAAAAATAAATATGATTCTTTAATATGTCAATGACATTATTTAAATCAATATATAGAAGTTTCAGATACATACAAAGCATATCAGACATAAGGTAAGGGATAATGTTACAATCTCAATTGTTTTCTATCCGAGATTGCTTATACGTTAGTATTTACTGGGGTTATGTTTAACATCCATGTCCAAGTATTAAGAAAAATCATGTATGTTTAATGTCATTTTTTCAATTTTTGACTTTTACTGCATGGTATGTAAGGAATCGTTTTTTTCATACCATATGAGTTACTTTTTGACTTTTCCAACTAAAGTACTTGAAGAATGTTTTTTAACTTATACGGCATGAACCAATTTTTATGGTTTCATGACACCTTATTTTCATGTAGCTTACTCTAAAATATTTAATGAATATTTTAAAAAAAATAATTTTCTTTTAAAATTAAATGGAATTTTGTGAAAAGAAAATTATTTTTATAAAGAAAGGATATTTTCCTCATGAATTCATCTCATGTGCTTTATCAAAACCATTTTCCATATAAGATGAAATTATTTCATATGTGTATGTTTCAAGTATTGTGTCTCTATGATTTATATGGTAACACTTTTCTTATGATTAAATAATATCTATTTTTTTATATGGATTATGTTATGATGGAATGATGTTTATGAAATCCAATTTATTCTTTGGGTTTTGATGAATTATTTATGATTGTTTTGTGGCACACGTAAGAATGATTTCAATATGAGATGGGTGGGACCTATATCTACCTCCATTGTATTGGGTAAAGATTTATATCTCATGAGATAGATATGGATGAAATGGCAAGTAAATATGGTTCAGTAATAAAGGGGTGGAATGACAAGTAAACCCGGTTCAGTAAGGGACTTTTTCCACTAAGATGGTCTTGGCAAAAATGCCTTGGCTACTATGGAAATAATATCATTTGCTTAATGTTTTTCCATAATTACAAGTTTTATCCCCAGGACATTTTATAATGATTGATGTTCCATTATGATCTATGCCTTACATACTACCATGTTTTATGTCATTTCTCAAGATCTTGATGTTTAAACATTATGTTCATGTTTTTATGTTCAAATATATATGGTTTGTTTAATTTTCTCCATGCTTACCCTTACTGAGCATTTGAGATCACCCTTTTTATGTTTTCTTTTCCCCAGGATATAAAGAAATGTTTTAGGTAAAAAAACAAAAGGGGAAGATCATTATGGGAGATGTTGAATATCTTTCACCATGATTAGAAGATTATATTCTGAGTTTCCAAAGATACTAAACTATTACAGTCCTTGTGTGTATGTTATTGTTATGTATTAAGTATTTTGAAAAAGTAATGTAATGTCCATGTACGTCATGTTTTGGGCCTCTACACTGATTGTAATGGTTATTACATGTGTAACTGTGATGGTTACATCATATGGTAGTCAATCATAAGAAATACATAAGGGTTAATATCATAAGGTATCCATGCGGGATACAATCATATTGTAGAAACAAGGGACATAACCTAAGTATGTATGAAAGGAAAATGATTCCCAAAGTTAACAATAATATATGTTTATGATATCATGGGTTTTAAAGGAATCTCTTATTTTCATAAAGTATATTATTATGTTTATTGTCAATGTATAATTTTTATATGAATTTATGGATTAATGATTTATTTTCATCAATTTTATGACTTTACTAAGATTTTTTTCCCATCCCATGTTTACAAATTTTTTTCACAGGGTTTATGTATGGGTAATGGAATTGACTAATTCACAATTAATGTTATAATGAATTATTTTGTAAATAAATCATGTTATGTTTCTTATTATGAACAAATGGATATCGAGTAGAAGTGTTTAGTTATTAATATATATATTTCTATGTATAAGTTATGACATAATTCTATATAACTATGAATTTAAAATATCTATGGGAATATAAGAATGTGAATTATGTTTCAATTTACTATAATTTTTATTTTTAAGGCCATTTCCATAAAACATTAATGTGACATTTACATATAGAATGTCCATTTAAAGAATCGTGAATAATATCTTAAATTTAAAACTCCATCAATATCCATGTAAAATGGTGGGTTCCTTCATTAAATACAAAATTCAAAAGTATTAATGACATTGTGTTATTGATTAGAAATGTATAGTTGATGATCCGTTTGTTTTTCCTAAAATGTAGGGTTTCTTCCAAATTTGTGGTTGTTGATCCACACATTTAAAAAAAATATGATGTGTTCCTAATACAATTTTTTTCTCAAAATATAGGGTTCTAAATCCCAATGCTACATTTAGAAAGTCACGGTATGAACAATTTTTACAGAATACATTCCATCACGTCCATAGATCTTAATCAAATTTTTTTCCATGTACCAACAACCTTAGTATCCTTCATGAATAAAAATTAATATTGTAATGAATATTAACATCCAGAAATTTATATAATATAAATTTTATTAATAAAATATATAAGGTCATTTGTGATCATAAAATTTATAAATAAATTAATTAAATTGTTGAATCTACACATGGTCAACAATCTCCCCCATATTGAGGTTCATAAAACCAATAAAAAAATATTAGTAATCAATTTATTTAAAAAAAATATTTATAATAAAATTATAATCACATTTAATAAATTTAATAAGTATAAATTTTAGATAGTTTTTCCCCCTTTAAAAAAAATTTAAAATAAATTTATCACAATGTTAATGATGTCATATTATTCTTTAAAATTTTTTGTCATCAAAATGCATATCTATTATGGAAAATATTTAGGCTTTTTATAAATAATGAATATGAATTTAAATTTCCCACATTATAATAAATAAAATAATAACATGATATGTTATTGAGAATAATATAATTTTTTTTCATATATATAGAAATATAAACACCTAATAAATTCATGGTTCATTTAAAAGGCTATGAAAGATAAAATTCAAGAGACACTGAAGACATAAAATATTATTCATTGAATAATAATTGGTTGAAATGTATTTTAAATATAGGTAAAACCATTTAATTCATATAAATGAATTGTTAAAACACACGTTAAATATTTAAAATAACTCCACTAATTTGTTTCAAAATTATAAATGATATTAAATGAATTAAATAAATAATTTTATACATGTCATAAATTAACAGTGTATTCTAATATAAAATTGGAAAATTTTATAACATAGAATAATAGATAAACTAATCCAATGTAATTAGTTTAAAAATTAAATCTATAACAACATTCTTATAAAAAATATGACAATTTATACAAAAATATCTAAAGTATAAAACATCAAAATAATATAAAAAAATTTATATCATTTTTACTAATCATAATATTTAAACAAGAATATGTGACTTTTAAAAAAACTATAGAGGTAAAGAGAATCTCTGATATTATAAAGGGTTATAAATAACATCTAGAGTTTCCAAATTTCAAATAATTTCTCTTAAAGTGGTTATAACTTTTAACACCTGGTGTATTCTTCTTTTTATTTTGGTATATATTTGATACAATAAGGATGAAGAAAAATTATTGACAATTTTTTTTAACTCATCAATATCTGATTTAGTAAAAGCTTCACTTCTTAGTAACTCAATCTGAAATATCATCTCCTCCTTATATTCTTTAAATTATTCCTTCGAAATAGATCTTTCTTTTTTTCTTTCTACTACTCTGTCTAAAGTGTATCATTTTTCCCTCAAAAACAAAATTCTTAAGAGAACTTCAAACAAAATCATAAACACATTCATTTCAATATGAAACTTCAATATTTTTATATTTAAAGTATTATTCATAAAAAGATGTTCTTTATACAACATTACACAATTAATTATTTGAGATTTTGAAAATTCTGGTCCTTCAAAATTGTGAACTTCATTTTTATTTTCAATGGAATTTTGAAACAAATCCTTAACATAATGAACTAAACATTCTCCTAAAAATCAGAAATAGGATAATTATTCAGTTTTTTTGAAATAAATTTATCTTAAAATTATCTTTTTTATCACTTTAAATTTATCATAATATATTTAGGAATTATTTAAAAATATTTTTTTTGATGAATAAGGGTAAGAAATTTATGTAGTTTTGAGAAGAAGATTTTATGGTGCTATAGCGAAAATGATACATTTTATTAAGATTTTTTTTGAATATAATTCATATTATAGAGTAAAAATACCTATAAATAATTTCATATTTTTATATTTTGAAATGAAAATTTTAGCTAAGAATATATTTTTTGAAATAAAACATTACATCTACTAATAAAATCTCTGTTAATAGGAAATTTAAATACAACAATAAGTTTAATAAATTAAAAAAAATCATTATCTGTTTCATTAAAAAAAATTTGAAAATAAAAAAATACTACATTATCTATAAGAAATATTTTAAGAGAACTTAATATTTAAAAATTGTAATCAACATTTTAATATTCATGAAATTGAGTTATTTACATTAAAATGAAGTTATATATAATGATTTTTAATAGCTTGATTTAAAGAGTGAAGATGGATTTATTAATTAATCATTAAAAGATATATCTCCCAATATATAAAATAGATAATGAAATAAAAAATATATGAAGATATTATTTAAAAATATTCATGATTTTCAATTCCTTTTCTATGTATTTTTTTTTACAATGAAGTACTTTATAGTTGATCACACTGTTTTTAACATTTATATTACCATACCCTTACGACATCCAATAAATTATTTAATGATGTGGTTTTCCGTTGTATTTCTGCAAAACAAAAAATAAAAATTCTATTTGGTACCGCTATTCTTTTGGGACTAGCATCATTAAAATTAATGTTTTAGGTAACCAAATTATAATATTTATTGGATATATTATACTAATAATGGAGGACACTTCATTTGAAAAACCAACATGTTTTGTAATTTTATCGGTTTTCTAAAAAAATTTCCATTTTCATAATTTCTATTAAAACCAAAAATAAAAAGATTGAACGGTTTTATGTTTTATCAATTTGATCCAGGATCAAAATAATTATTTAAAATTTTTTGTGTTTAACTATTACTATAAATTTAAAATAATACTCTTTGTATATTTTTCATACTAATAATTTGGTTTAAATTATTTTTTACCTTAATAAACACACTAGAATATTTTTTTTATGTATCAACTTCATCGAACAATTTTTTAATTTTATTCACATTCATAAGACACAAAGTTTTAGAGGAAATAGATTTGAAATATCTAACTTTTATGGAATGAAAATATTTATAAAAAAATAACATCATAATATTTATTAAAATTTCTATGATATTTTATTATGGTTTAAAAATATTGTCGAATGATAATGAAATACTAATTTAGTTCCTCACAAGTAAAATTTTTAAAATTATTGTTTTGAGTGTATGATTATTTTACCTAATATTTACGATCCATAAGTCATACCATTATATTTTTCTGTTCAGTCTCACCTCTCCATAAAGATTTATCATTCAAACTAAATATGTAACTCCAAGTAACCTTAATTATTTTAGTTCATTTTCATTTATAATTTTTGTTCCTTTTTATTAATAGTTGTTTTGAGAGGCGATTCTTAATTTTAGATATTATTATCACCTTTATCTTGCATCTAAACTTAATAAATCATAAAGGTTACGATAATTTGTTTTTTTGATAACTCTTTAAATGGTGTGGATTTTCAAATAGCTTCATATATTTCATTCCATAGTAATGTGAAAACTCTATGATCTTTTTAATCATGATCTACTTTCTTAAATAAATAACCTGAGGTAGATAAATTAATTACAACTTCTATCAACCACACATTTAATTTAGTGATACTTTCATATTTATGAATTATAGAAGTATGAAATTATAGAGTTTCAATATTTTATCTCAGTTTTTTGATATAATCATCTCCTTCACAATAAATATAAATAGTCCACCACATCTCATATACCGTAGCACACTAGGAAACTTGATTAAACTCATAATTTCTTAAACCATATAAAATATCATTAATTTTTTTTGAATTAATATCATATTTTATACCTTTAATATCAATCACATTTTCTGGAGCTTCATTTGGAATTTTATATGGTATGGAAAACAATAAATAAACTTGTATTCCATGATTTCTGAAATTAAAAAACGTGATATATTTTTGGCATCTGAAATTATCACCATTAAAGTAGGGATCATGGATAATCACTAAAACAATTTATGGAAAGTAATATCTATATTTTACTTTGTCATAATATGTAACTTTGTCTAGTTCAAGAAAATAGATACATTTTTACAAGAGGCTAAAATTTTTACACATCATAATATAAAATATAATAATTAATTCTTTATAAAAATAAATATATCAATATAGTGATTTCTCTTATATTACATGTTAGTTATAGATAAAAATTGATCAATTTTTATAAATAGAACTATATATAATATATCGAAACAACTAACACCAGTTGTTAGGTCATAATAGATATTAAAAAAACCCGGTGGGGGGTTAATTAATATAATTTAAAAATATTAACATATTTTAAATGTCCTTATTGATATGAAATGATTATTTAAATATCATATGAAATATGATCGAGAAGAATGAATAAATAATTTAAAGAACATGAAGATTTAAAGAGGTGTAGGGATCAAATATCTTATAGTACACTCCATCAACATTCTCCTAATGAGTTTGTTGACTTTCTCAAGTATTTAAATTTATTGAGGAATTATAAAATTGAGTATAGGAAGTTGAAAACATTATATTAGGAATTCTACAAGGCCTTTTAATTCTTTCACATGGTTCTGAAAACCCACAAAATAACTTTATAATATTATTCTACAATGAAAGAGAGTATGAGAAGATGATACATAGATAAATCAATAGAGATAAATTTGATTGAGATAAACATGTATTTATCATAGTTGGAGTAGTAACTGATAGATGAAATTTATTTTGAATAAGGAACTTCATCCAAATAACAATATTGAATTTCTCAAAATAATTCATTAAAAAATATTGGGAAAAAATAAGATAGATAAACATGTATATTTCTAATGTGTAACTCATAATAATTCAGTGTTTAACTTGAAAAAATAATATTTAGAAATATGGTACATTAGTATTGAATGTAATAGAAGTGATTTAATGAACTAGATCCAAAACATATATGTCTTTTATGTTTATATCAGAATGAAATAACCCATTATTATTTACAATAACACAATACTTTATTTTTCCAATAATATCTATATATTTAGAAGATAAATATTTTACTACATATATAGATGGTTGAACATCTCCAGGGGAAATGGTTATAGAAATAAAATATTTCTAATCATAAATATTTCTAATCAAATTAATTCAAATAAAGTTTAAATATCCCTCAAAATAGAAAATATTTAATCTATTTTGTTAGAGTCTTGGAATAATTAACAAAACAGATTTAAAGATATATTTTTCTCCTGTAAGACCATTGTAATGTGTTTGGAAAATATCTTAAATTTAAAATTCTTTCATTAAAAAGTTCAATCATTGGGTTCCTTCATGTAATGAAAAACATCAAATGTATGTTGGATAATATACAATAGATCGAAAATGTTCGTTGGAAGGAAAATATGTGTGTTCCTAAAATGTAGTGTTTCATCAAAATATAGGGTTATTTATCCATGATTTTGCAAAATATTAAGGTTCCGGATGAATAATTTTTATCCCAAACATATGGTTCCCAATGGATATGTTATTGTTAGAAATATAGTTTATGAACAATGTTTACAGATTAATTTCAAACTCTTCCAAAATAGTTAGCCAAATTTTATCCAATAGATTAATAACATGTGTAATATTACAAAATATATATAAATATTCTAATGAATTTTATATCCAAGTGATTCACTTAAATGAAAATTTATTAGTTACATAAAAGTTATTGTATGTGAGCATCAAGATCAAAATTAATATAATCATATTTTTTAATCAACACATTATCAAAAGTTATAACTGTTAACTAAAAAATTAAATCATTACAAATCAAGATATGATAATCCAAGTTATAAATCCAATAGTCATACAAAATCATTCATTGGATTTCTAGAACTTGTGTCCTTATTTTCAATCTATGAATCCTTATGTTCAAACATGGTTATCTTTATGAATTGTATCTTCAAATCCAACCTAATATTTTGAAAATATAATGTTAATTAGAGAAAGAATATCCCCTAAGAGTTTCATCAGTGGTACACATTAAGGGATCACTAAATGTTCCCTAGAATGATGGTGAATATATACTCAACCATAACATTTCAATGCTATTACACTAATATGCATCTATACCAAAATTGTGTCTACATGTAGCATCCATATTGATATTTTTTTCTTGTAAAACCGGACTTATATCATTACCACAACATAATATGTTATCTTATAAATAGGATTATCCTAAGGGTTATCAAAAATATTTCTAATTCAGATTCAAAAATCCATTGAATCCTTTCTTTGATACCAATAATAGTAACCCATACATTTTATACTCAAATATTTCATCTTGTTATAAAATTATTTAATACATATAATTATAGCTTCTACTAGAATAAAAAATGTATCGCATCATTGGAAACATGGATATATAAAACAATTATTATTAAAAGACCTACATTATCTCCAAAATATGACAGAATAACTAAAATATTTCTTAGAAAAATCATACATATAAAATATTCATCATAAACTGGGGAAAATAAACACAAGAAATAGTGAACTCATATTATTAGTAAAGTTAAACATGATATATATAAATTTTTGATAATATAAAATTATAATGGGTTTCAATCATACCATAACATGAAAATTATATAGCCATAATTTCAAGGATGATGAACCAGATACATAGAACAAAACATTATCACTTCATAATAAATGATTTTTAAGAGTAAGAATATATAATAAATAATGTTTGAGGGATGGGAGAATGATTTGAATATGATTATTACTAATAAGATCACTAAGATTATAATTTTGAGAATCAATTTTGAAGGATAGTAAGCTAAACAATTAATTCATGTGAATATGGAATGTCATATGTTGAAATCTCAAGGAAAAAAAGAATAGAGGAGGGTTTGAACAATGAATTTTCATGATAAGAAGGGGGAATATAATAATGGATGAAATATGGATGGAAATTATTTTTTGAAGGAAATGATAACCAAAAAGCTCATCCAAAGGAATGCAAGATGTTCAAGTAGAGGAATTTCTTTTTATAACATCAATGAGATGAAAGAAATTAGTTCTGTAATAAAATGGATTTACTGAGCCAATTAATGTATCAAAATTATGGAAATAATTATTATATTTTCTTAGGCCATTATTCATGAGATATTATACAAATGGTATTCCTCATCTAAATATGGAATACTATGTCACAAAAGTTCTAGTAAAATAATTTCATTTTCAACCAATCCAAGAGATCTTAAGCCCAAATAATTTTAATGAGGACATAGGAAAGTTGGATCAAGGAGATTTCTCATTTACCTATAGTTTATCTAGGAAAATTTAGTAGTTTTACCCAAAATGAAAAAGTATTCAACTGTGGAATATGAAGCATCCAATACCACAAACAAACAAACCATAGAGGAGTTCCCTATAATGTCAATGGATAAATTTCATTATGGACTTGATGAAGCATGTGTAAAGTGGTTTGAATCACAACTTAATTATATTTTTGGGGATGCTGATCATGACCAACACCCTATTAATGATAAATTGGATGTAGTTAATCTTCTAAATTATGATATTGAATATTGTATCTGACTTCATCATGGAAATTATATAATAGACCTATTTTTGAAATATAGGAGTGGCACATCCTTATCAAATAGTAAAAAGGATCATTGAATATTTCCTTCATTCATCAGATGCATGATGTCGAATTATATTACTATAATAATAGGTATAAATCAATAGGAACACAATATTAAAATTATTCTCACTGATTTTGGGTCTTAGACTAAGGAATCATCTTTCATTTTTCATAAATGATGCAGAATTTGGTTAGTTATTTTTCTTATTTGTTAATTTTTTAGGTGAAAATATAAACTTTTATCTATATTTCAGATATTAATACTTATTATATGATATCATATTGGGTTATTTTTGTGAGTAACACTATCTACTCCTTAAAATAGTATATTTTTTAAAATAATTTACAAAATATTTCAAGCATAAATCATTGTAAATCAATCACAGACCATATGTTTAGATTATAATCAGTCCATATAATTATGCCACCTTTATTGGTGTAGAAAACATTTCATTTTTCAGGGATTACTATCAAGTCCATTAAATCATAGTTGATTTGGAATCAACACTAATTTTACATTTATTTATATTTTAATAATCATCACGTTCTTTCAAGAGTGCATCGATCATGCCAATATGTTTCCTATAGTGGCTAAATCACAACGAAAAGTTTCCCATAATTATCTCATTATATACAAAATGATTCAAAATGAATTTGAGGGATAAATAATTTTGGGACCACTTATAAAATATGGGAACTTTTACATATTGTTTTTACCTGATCATAAAACATTCACAATATCTTTATATCCAAACCCGTGTGAGAGGAATGTTTTTCATAATCACTTTATAAATAAATAATATCATATCAAATAGAAAATAAATAATATTCTTAAAAAATTATCCTCATAATCAAAAAACATTTAGATAAATAATAATTATGTTATCATGGAATCATATCCCTATGAAATAATAATTAAAATAAAACTATATTTTCATAAATGAAAATTCCATTAAAAGGTAATAGGATTATTTCTTGGGGAAAATTACTTTTCCATTTTGAAATATCATATTTAAAAACATAACAATTACAAAATATTATGGAATATATTTTTTAAAACAAACATGTAAAATTGTAAAGGATTCATAACTTCATTGACTATTCATTGTAGCATGAAATTTTATTAATTACATATATGGTAAAATATTTTTTTCTTTAACTTTTTCAGAAAAACATTCAATATTATCTCATTGAAAAAATTATTAAAAGATTCCTTAAATTTTTTAATAGTGAAAATATAGTTAAAAATTACTAGTAACACTAATGTTAAAATAATCAATATTATTATTTCAAATATTTGGATGAAAAAATATACATTTAAGAAATATAATCCTGAAGGATTAGTAAAACATAGTCGATTTTCTATGAAAACTTTTGTCCAGTATCATGAGATCTTAATATGGGGAAAATAAATGGAAAACATAAATTTGAAAAAAAATAAAAATATTAGTAAAAATGGATATTTAATTATCAGATAAGGATTATATAATTTCCTTAATTGAAATTCAAGAAAAATAATCTTAAATAAAATGGGATTTTGATGTAAATACCTTACCACATGTCTTGTATTTTAACATATGTGTTCAATTATCCTATATAATTAATATATATTTGTCATAAATTTATTCTATAAGAATAAAATTATATTCCATAAAATATATTATTAACATATATTTTGGTATATCACTTTTAAAAAAGAAATTATTGAAATTACTATTATATGTGACAAGTTCTTCTTTTTTCATGCATGTTTTGGTTCATAAGTAACAATCATTATACTCAGATCATGGATCCATCATCTCCATGATATAATAATGATACAAATATCATATATATATATATTATATATTTATATAATGAGTCAATAATTAAATATAGTGATATAAAAATGAATTACACCATTTACAGAGACGGTTGACTATTAGTACGCTGAAATGATATTTTGACTTTAAAAAATACGAATGTAAATGAATGTAAATAATAATTCAAATATATTTAATTATTATAAATATATATATAATATATAATAATAATATTTATTTAAATTACTATTAAAGTTAAATGGAGGTTATAACAAATCATATTTTTCATGGAAATGGTAGTCCACAAGTATGCATGAGAAACCTTATCCTACTCCAATTAATGGGAAGATGGTGGATAATGGTTTTTTCACCATCATCATAAATATTACATATATTTTATATAATGAAATAATTAATTTATATATAATTATATATATATAGGTTGTATAATAAGAAATAAAATTTGAAATTCCTGGTTAAAAGGTATACCCCTTCATTGAGAAACATTCGTTGGCTTACACTGCATGCCATGCATGTATTATGATCAGGAAAGACAATGATATCCAAAACTTTGATATTAAATTTTTGAAGGTATTATGTCAAGTATTGTACTATCTATAAGTCTCAAAATATTCTTGGAAGATTGAGATTGAGGAGTCGTTTTATAAGTGAGGGGAGGGGTACTCATGGAATTATATACAGTATTAATGTCATTTAAATTTCCTTTAACAATAAAATTAATCAAAATTGAATTATTTAGAATATTGGACGATGATGTGTCTTTATACTATAATATAATATTATTTATTAGATTTTATGTGATTTATTAACCACTATATTTATGTTTCATCTGCCATTAAACATTTTAAGAATCACTACAATATAATAATTTTCTTATGATTAAATGGTTTTTAGTGTAACCATTAAATAAAAAGTGAGTAATAAATGGAAAATTGATAATATTTTTGGGAATACCCCCATTAAATTGTCCAATGATATGGTTTTCATGAATTTTAAATCAATTAATATAACGTTATTTATAATATAATGTCATTAATGTCATTTCTAGAACTATTAATTTAATTTAAATTTGAAAATAACATGAATGAAAAGTAATTATAATATAAAACAATACAACCTTAATAATACCATAAATTTCTCTAAAAAAATTATTTTACACAATAGCATACCCAAATATTATTATGTTTATATTTTTTAAAAAATATAAATGAATTTTTTTTACTTTCACTAGTACACTGTCACTATTTTATAAGAATGTATGGTTATTATTTCATAAAATCAAATTAAAAATTAATATACAAGATAAAAATAAAATTCATATTTCAAATAATAATATAGAATATACCTTTTCATCTTTCTATCAATAAATAAAATGTTTTTGATATATTAATGTCAAGAGAGTGATATTTTGGAATTTTCCTTACTTAAAATAATTTAAACATAATTATCAAGGTAAAATGAAAAAAAAACTCATATAATAGAATTTTAGAAGGTTATATAACAAATTTTTCTCATTAAATTTAATAATGGTATGTTTTGAGTTGATTTTGTGGCTTTCTCATGGTTTAAACCCTTATATACCTATTTTACTTTTATCATGGTAACAAAAATGAAATAAAATAGTTTTTAGTAATATTGTGAAAAAATAAAAGGACCATATTTAAAAAAAACTAGTCCCTATGATTCCAAATATGGATTTCATTTTTAAATATTAAATTTCTACATGTGGTCACAATTAGTTTTTGACAAAAATGAAAAAAATAAGAAAAACTAATTTTTTCAGCAAAATGACATTATTGTATAAAAATGATTCTATTCAAAATTAAAAAATGAAATTAATATAAATGGACAGATTTTTATTAATATTTACAATAAAAAAATTTACTTTGAAACCATTATTAAAAAATGGACCTTTGTAAATTATAGAAAAACAAATTTCATTAAAAATATGTAATTTTTTCTATTCATTGGAAAATAAATCATTTCAACAGAAAATTAAAACAAATATTAAGATAGAATAAAAATTATTGTTAAAAATGATATAATATTTATTAAATGAAACTTATAATAGTTCAATATATTAATTAAAAATTCACTCATTAAAATTCATTAAAACAATTTATTATTAAAACTTAATTTTTTTAAAAAATGACATTATTAAAATATTGTGTGATTATTTAAAGAAAATTAATAAATTAATTTCAATTATGTAGGAGCTTTATATATATGTCATAATATATTTAATATTATTTAAACACTCTTATTCAATTACATGGGTATAAAACTCATATTTAATTGTAAAAAAATTTCATTCGTTTATGATTATTGTTGTGTATCATTTATTGCTATGGAACATGGTATTATTTTTAAAACATTAGGGAATTATATTTTTTAGTGATTTTATGTGAAAAGTGGATCATAAAATATTATTAATAGAGGAGATTCTGTATCCTTATATAGGATAGGGGGAACTATTGGAGTTACATAGAGGATTTAATTAGTGTAAAGTAATTTTTAGGTTCAAGGGGAACAAAATAGATATTCACCTATTGGATGGTTAAAATTAGAAATAATATCATCCAGTTAAATTTAGACATTTTTAAATGATTATTAAACCATAATACATTTTTTTAACTATAATTATCCATTTTGATGATTATTGTGATATCATTATTTTTTTACTCATTAGGGTTCATGAATATTACAATAAATAGAAAAGTGAACCATAAATTGAAATTAAAAATATTATTTACCATCTCCAATTCACATAGCTCCAGATAAATATTTATAAATTTCAATTCATTAAAAAAACAAAACATAAGATATCATTAATGTTATTTTTGGGACAATTCACATAGTTGAATTTTAAAAAATCAAGACACTAATCTAATTTTAATAAAAAAATTAACACATAACTAATAATTTGTTTCCAAAAAAAATTGAATAAAAAACTCAACCAAAAGCTATTACATTAAAATCATTTAAAATAAATTCTTAATATATTCGATTACATGTGAAATCAATGTGTCATCTTTACATCATAATTTAAGGTTTTTCTTGCATCATTAAAATTTAAAATGAAATTAACTTGATTAAAAAATTAATTCTAATTTAAATGAAACATTTACAATTAAACGTAATATATTTTCATCATTGTGATAAAATATCTGAGAAATTAAAACAATTACAGTGACATTTTGATTTTATTTTTTAATTTAAAATAATAAAAAATTCATTATTAGAGAATAATGGCACAATGTTTCAATATCTTAAAATATTTAATTATGATGGTCAAAATAAAATCATAAAGATTAAATTATTTAAGTATTATATATATATTAAATTCATTATCACATTTTTAACCATAATTACATGATTTACCCTTATCATGGTGACATATATTTTACTTGATTACCATTCATTATTTTGAAAAATAAATTTCATAAAATTAGAAAATTTTTAAATTATGATTCCAAATATGGAATATATTTTATCCAATTCAATCCCTATAAGTGTTATGAATTATATTTAAAATGAACTCAAAAAGCTCAATGATAAAGATTTCCTAGAAAATACAATTTTATGTAAACAAACATTTCTTCCAAAATTATGACTTAATACTGATTAGAATTAAATTAATTTTATTATGGTTAATAAAAATTTACAAATGAAATTATAAAAAAAATTAAAATCATTGTGATAATTTTTAAATACTTGAATTAATATGAAAATTGGCAATGACTTCAGTTTTCATAGTTTCTTCATTTGAATATTTACATATAAATATCTTTATTGGTCAACGAATTAGGTACTTATTTAGGGTGTCTTTTGATGCTAGTATTAATATGTTATAAATAAGAACATATATTAAAGAATAATAATTCATATTTTCAATGTATACTATTTTCTTATTGATTAGGACCTCATATTGAAATTCTGAGGCTATAGTTATTTTTGGAAAACCTGGTTTCCCCAAAAAAATTCCCTAATTTCAGTAATCTTCTGATTTTTTTGTGGAATAAGATTCTTGGTGGGTAATTTAGATAAATTATATACTTATTTATTATTTAATTATGTAACCCAAAACTCCAATACACTCTCAAAATATAAATCATTATAAACAATATATATGGTTATCTTCATAACCCCTGGCTATTAAAGAGGACAAATGGGGAGCTCTAGTGGTGTTGGAATTTTGGGAACATTTATTGATAATGAATCATAGACGAGATTCGAGAGATGAAAAAGGAATACAATAGAATCCTCCACTTTATCAATATAGTATGCGTTATTCACCAATGATAAATTCAATATCATGGTATGGATTCATATTTTTTGGATTGGGAACTTTTTATTTAATTTTTCTACGTGGAATATATATTAACTAAATTTAAATTAATCCCATTATTTTTCGGATCCATTTTGAATACAACATTGGGATCCTAATTATTATCATTATGTTTATCTTTAATTTCACCCCCCATGGATTTACACATTTTTATTCATCAGTTATCACTACATCAGTCAATTGATGATCACACATCATTCTTGTTCTTTTATCTAGATAGTTATTTTCATTCTTCATCAATGGAATATAGAGTTAGTATATTGAAAATATGGGCAACATTAAGAATTATTGAACCCCCCCCCCCCAAATCAATGAGTACTGATGAACACATATGGTTTTGAAGGTTTTATAATGGTTTAGGATGGATTAGTTAGTTGAGGATGACTGCTTCATAGATCGGGACCCTAAATAGTGAAGGGAGATGTGATGATTACTTCATGTATTGATGGAATCACATTTTTTATTTATCAGAGGATAGTAAATTATGATCATAGATGGATTACTTCATTTTTATGGGTCTGGGTGGGTCAAACAGTGAAGAGGGAAGAAATAATCGTGATTTTTCGATTCATGTAAATACCAATCTATTAATTATTTGTAAAAACAAACAACACATTGTGTATCATAGAGGAACACATTCCACATATCCCATTTTTTCATGATGTATATGGTTTTTCCCTTTGTTAATTATCACATGTCATATGGCTAAGTGCACACATTCTGTCACCCAATTCAAGCTGCTAGTCCATGTTTTGGCTGCACACACCTTAGAACTCGGGTGAATATATATATCAGTTCCCCTAGAGACATGTTGTTTTGAGAAAATTGGCTTTCCAAGATTTTTCCAAGAGAGGACAGATCAAAGTTATCTATTGGAGTCACACATTGTGTTACCATATTTTCATGTCTTGGGATCTTCCCTGTATCTTCTTTACATGTATATCATTATTCAAAAAATTTATTGTTACCTTCTAGTAGAATATCTAGATCATTTTTTCATGTATGACAAAATGTTGTCCTTCATTTTGGAATTATATATATGACATGAGGTGGTTTGAGTATGATTCTTCTTTCAACGATTCTTATTTAATGGTAATTATATGGTATTTTCATTTTAAAGATATTGAGGTCAGTACTCCCCCGAACCACCTAGCCATAGGTCCAACATAATATATATATATATATATATTGATTTGGTACTCACTATATCTTCATATAGAATGTTACAAAAAACTAATTTGTGTTACTCCCCATCATCAATATTTGCATAGGAGTGGGTCCTCTATATGATATAGTGCTCCCTCTTTAATGGAGTCTATTGAAAAACAGTGTGCCGCCCACATTGAATATTGTGATGTTTCAAAAGGTGCATGTAATTAGAGGTGATACCCTTGGAGATACAAGTAGTCTCATAATCATACCTAGATGGTTGATTATATTGAGACATATCTACTTTTTGTGAATGTGGTATCAATATATGCATATTTTATGTGTTAGGATTCTTTCTCTTTATACCTTTTTGTTGAGTTATCTATTTTTTTCTATTTATTAAATCTTTTATTTCGGGGCATCCTAATGGGTATTTACTTACTCAAATATTCTTTGTATTTTCCTGCAAGTATTGTTTTTTATACAAATGACATGATGATTGATAGTGACATCGGTGGGCAAGGTTTCAGATAATCAGAGCTATTCATGGAGGTTCTAGCTATGTTCAATTGTCAGCCTCATAGTTTATGAGCTATAATATCACACCATTTTCCCATCTCCAGTTATATTTAGGTGGGAACTGATTTTCCAGACTGATATGTATTATTCCCCTTTATATCATTATATTAACTTATTTTTATTGATATATTTCCAAGATATTATTTCATGCACTATTTAATATATATGTTCCAATTTATTATTATATATCTACAATGTTTCATGGATATGGGTGTGTTCATTCATAATTGTAAAATAATAATCTTAAATTTTATTAATGAAATTCCCTTTTAAAATGAATACATTACCCATTAATAAATGAAATTATAGCAAACACATTCACTACTTTAGTTATTTTAGACCATTATAAGATATAGAATCTCAGATCTCAATGACTATTTGGAATATTTTCCATTGATAGTATAGATGTTGTGAAATGTATGTTATGATTAATATATATTATTGGTGATCATAAAATCCAAATTTTCAAAGAATACTGAAGTGATATCCTTGACAAGTAGTATAATACCCTATAAAACCCATTAATTTTAGCTTTCATTGGAGATGGTATCAATTGGAATTAACCTTGAGCATGACCAAGAAGAAATGCAATAATTAAATAATGAATCAAACTATTTTCAAGATTATTTAATGATTAACTAGATCAGAATCCAAATTTTCTTCACTGAACAAACCCAAGAATGTGTCACTATTGAACTCCTTACCCTTTGGGCATATGCTGTTGTAATAAGGGGTTACGTATCTATACCCAAATAGTATAATTTTTTTCTTTTCTTAATAAAATAATTATTATATTTGTCCTTTTTTATTATTAATTTTAAAATTATGAAATATTGAGTTATATAAAAAATTTATTTGGATACAATGTAACTCAAATTTTATTCTTTGGAAAATATATTGTTTCAAATCAAGACACTTTTTTATGACCTCACTATTTTTTGAAAAAAAAAATTATTTTAAAAAAGTACTATTAGTAAATTATATTTATTCAAATATAATAATTAATATATGTTTAGGAAGACAAATTTAATTTCTATAATGGATGAAAAGTGTTATCATCAAAAAATATCTTATCTTTTTGATAAATGGATATATTTTATTTAAATTTTTAAATTCAAATATTTATAGAATTATTTATAAAAAATAATTGTAATTTTTGAAATGAAGGTGATTAAATTATTTAATGGTGATACTTAAATAATATTATATGATAGTCTACTTTTGTTTAAATATTAAATACATTATAAATATACTATATATATATCATGAAACATAAAATCAAACAATCAATATAATAAATACAAAAAATAGTATACACTACAAAATTTACTATTATGATTTAAAATATTTTTTTTATGTTATATGATGAATTTTCTAAAACCATAATGATTTATTAAAATATAATATAATACTTTATGGTTTAAAAATTAATTCATTATAAGCATGACTCACCTCAACATAACTAAGGGTAATATGTTGATGATTTAATTTCCTGAAAATTTTTAATATTTAAAATGTATCCAATTTTTCATAATCTATGGTAAAACCCAAGGAAAGGTTTTTTGTTTTGATTATTTTATCATACTGAGTCAAAAACATATGTTTAGACATTAATAAATAATTCACAACGATTTTCCTATAAAACCAATCAAAACTCTAATTCATATTCACTCAAAACCCATTGATCATAAATTTACTCAATCATTAACTATATATATCACTCCCATGGTTTTCCCATGATCATAATTTGATCTTAAAATACTTTTACAATTTCCCTCTCATGGTAATAGACTCTCTCCTCTTTCTTTTTATTTTATATGAATTCCTTATACTAAGAGAATTGTTATTTATAATTTTTCATGTTTTAATGTGTTTGTAACCATAAAATTAATTTTATTACGATTTACAAGTAATTATGTACGTCTTTTTTCTCTCATTTACCTATTCCATAATCCATTATGTACGCCAATTATGATACTGATATTAACTTGTAATTTTCCATGCCAATCAATTTTATTGTGAATAAACATACCCATTTTCACTCAAGGGAGTTTAAAAAGATATAAATATATGAAATTTACTTTGAAAATACTTATATTTATCTAAAAACACATAATCCATAGAATAATAATGAAGAAATGTGTTCTTTGGTTATAAGATCATTGTGGAGTAATTATTCATGATCCTAATATCAATGGGATAGTTGGGTCAACAATTATATATCCATCAAATATATTAGGTAATTTTATCATCTCATTATGTTCTTTATATGTTTCATGTGTAATTATCAAAATAACAATTCGTTATAATTTCTTAGCATTTTTCCTTGACTTGGGTTTATAAATTTATGTTTTATGTTATTTTCACATTCCCATGTTGCCTTTATATTAATATATTATATCATGCTTTAAAGTTCTTGTTTATGATTATGAACCCTCTTATGTTATGTTTATATGATTCTATAATAAAATTCACTATTTTAACATATTCTATTCTTTTATTATTACATTGATATAATTTATAACTCACATCATTATTTTGTACATATCTAATTTATCCCATGTAATTTTAGAATTGAAAATAAATTTTATGTGAATCATGTGAAGTTATTAAATAATATTACTATAAAAATGTTTCTTTTTACTATGATATATACCTAATTTATCAACTTATCTAGTACATTTTATCTTCTGGTATTTTATTATGTTGACCTTTTTTCGTAAATCAAGAATCAAGGTATATTAAAATACTTGTTTTTATAGTGGGCATCATAGGAAAGCCTAGTTATTTTTGAAAAAGAATTTTTGAAAACCCTAGTGATAGACATAAATAAAAGTATAAACATATTCAAACACCCCCAAATATTATTAATGTATATATTTGGTGAATTTTTTGAAATTAATTATCTTTATGCATATTATAAGTGGATGTGGGTCTAGCAAAGTTGCACCTAGGGGTTGTAACCCCAAAAAGGATTCATTGAGATTTTATTAAATGTAATATAGTGAATGAAAAATATTAATTTATTAACAACTATTTTAACAATCCTAAGGAGTTATCTTTAGTAAATTCACATGCTCTTTATAGGCCATTATCATAGTAAAAAAAATCCCATAAAATTTAATGTTATGATATATATCATGGAAAAGTTAGATTGATACCTCGAAATTCCTAGGTTAAGATATTTCATATAGGATTTTCTATTTATTGTTTACATTTTTTCATTTATGTTTTTAATCATTTAAAAATAATCATTCATAATTTTACCTTTTTTCCACAAATAGAAATATTAAAAACATGGTAAAAAACTAATGTGAGGGGAATTGTTATGATATCCCAAATGATATAACCAAACCATTTAGATCCAAAATTATGAACATCATGATGATAACTTCATAATTAACAGAAAATTTGAATATAAACATGAATTGGGATGAATACATGCATCCCTTAAAAATGGTCATGTTGGATTTGAGCCCTTTATGTGACATAGTCCTTGGACATTAACTGGATCTTCTAATACATTAATCGTGGAACAGTGGATAATCTCCATTAAGAAGACATTTATTATTATTTAATGATATATGAAAGTTAGTTTCGTGTTGGATTATTACCATATAGAAGTGTAATATGAAAAATGGTGTAAATTGATTACAAATAAGATGTCTTCGGATAATATCAAAGAAAATGAGTTGAGGTAATTCCTAAAAATATTTGATATAAATTTTCCTCAAACTCTCCATTTGATAATGAAGATGGTATTTATTATCCTTGAGAAAAATTACGATTAATCCATCGAGGTGTATGGGAATAATATTAAAATAATTGTTAGATATTCCTCCATCTTTGTAATTTCCTAAAAATGTAAATCTAACCATTTTCAAGGCTGTATAAATATTTTCTATAAAAATATTCGATAATTTGAGACATTGAAAAGAATAGATAAATATTTTAATGAGTCCTCAAAATCAAAATGTATTACATATAATCAATTCTTACCATGATTCTAGAGATTGGATGAATAAAATAGATTTCAATTTAAGCTATGTGATGGAGAAATGATATGGGGGAAATAAATTATAACACACTAATAGTCAAAAATATGAAAATAAGCATCCCAAAAAAATCATAAATGGGAAAAATAAATTCATTATGTGTGGGAATAAAGCAAAACTATATTGAGAAACCAACCAATGTGATGTAATAATAAAATTCTAAACTCAACACTCAGCCAAAATTTAAATGATTAAACAATAATGAATAAGGAAACCATGTCAATCAATTCCATAAGGAATGGGTTGTCGATGGAAACTAAAAAAAATAACATGAAATTCATAAGGAGTAATGTCAAGCTTATTCCATCAAAGTTGTTGAGGTTGACCTTAACATTGATATGGTGATAGGTAGACTAGTTATTTGTTCAAGGAAACTGATCTTTGGTTTTTGTCATGTTTCTTTTAATTCTTTCATTTCTGACATTTTTATTAAAAATACATAAACACCACCTTAAATCATGAATTTCTAGTTATTGGTGAAGTTGACAATTGGATCAATTACTATATCCAAATAATATAACGCATACCCTTCCAAAATGTATATGTTGAATTTCCTAAAAAAATTCAACATCCCATTTGTTCAATTTGATACTATTCTAGGAATGGATTGTCATTACTTGTACATCCATCATAATAATCATTTAGAAGGAAATCACCATTTTTATAATAACATTTCCTTAAATTCTATACATCTACTAAGAGGATGATGAGTCTTCATCAGTATCATAATATCAATCATGGATATAATTTCATTATAATAAAACATATCTTTCTCAAAATATTGAGTCTAAAAAGATATCATCCTTGATGGAAATTTTCTAATGTGTTCCTAGAATAATTGTTGAGTCATACTCATAGATGACATTTTTAGGTCTAAATCGAAAATATACTTGAATATTTTCTAATATCCAAGAATCCACATATTATAAGAATTGTTATACATTAAGATATCAAGAAGTGACTACAAGAGAATATGGATAAGGGGATTATATGCATGTGTTCATCAATATGTAGTGCACCTGCCCTTTTTATTAAGAATAATGATGTTTCAATTCACCATTACATTTATTATCATGATATCGACCATATCATGATAAAAACATGTATCCCCCTTTTTGGATTAATGATTTATATATTACTATACAATGATCAAAATACTTCACTAAGGTTAATATCTGGTCAATATATTAGCATGAAAAGGTGAATAAGGAGGATACTACGAGGACTAATTATTATACATGTTACTAGATCTATGAGGACATAGTTATTCTATTTTTACACATTAATACACCAAAAATATTTGGGGAAATAATGAATAGATATTTTAAGTATTTCCTAAATTAATTTTTGGTACTATTTATTGTAAATATTTTCATGTACTCAAAAATCAAGGAGCAATAAGAGGATAATTTTAATGTTGTATCAAATTTTTTGTGAAAGAAAAATTTATATTTTATGTATAGTAAATGCGAATTCTAGATGATTTATTTTGAAATCGTAAGGAATATGTTCACAATAAAAGGGATAAATATGGATTCATAAGAAAACAAACATAATTTATATATATAGTAGACTAACATGTACAATAGAAATATGTATTTTCATTGGAATTACTGGGTACTATCATGGATTCTAGGGAAACAAATCGTGAATTTCATGCCCACTAGTGAAGCTTACATAGAATCGAATCATTTTTTATAGACAAGTGAATACAAGGATATTTTAAAGTGCTGTACAAGAGGCCAATCACTACACTTGCAATTTCATTATCCACAAGATTTGATGGATTCTTAATAAGAAACAATTCATCTAAAAATTTATTGGGATATTTACACATGCATTATGACAAAGTGATAGCCTATACTTCCCACCAATTAATGGTCAATGATAAAAAACCCAACACTTGATCTATAATTGGATTAAGTGATCATCTCACTAATGATTTCGTGAAATTATATTTATTGTTAGAATGTTGGCATGCATATTGATTAGAAAATTTTAATGTTATTATTCAAAGAAAAAGTGTTAAATTTCCAAAAAATAAGGTATTTGTAGATGGTCAAGGATATTGATTTTATAATCTAATAATATCAACGGAATTCAATGAAGGTGGTTGAATCCATGGGTAGAAAGGATAAATCACTCCTATACATGATGTGTATTACAAAATATCCATTATTCTTAGATATGAAACCGAAGCACATGGAATTAATAAAAGAGACTTCTGTATAAAATTTATAAATATGTTCTACAAAATTCATTCATGGGTAGATCATGGAGGAATATAAATATGATTAGGTTCTATAAAAAAGATAGAGGATATTATGGAGTTCAACTTTGAAAAATATGTAGTTATATGGTTTGGAACTCGGAAACATGCCCCATTAAAACAAGACATGAAAAGGGAACTTCATGTTGATGTGCATAGATCATTCATCTATATTCATATGAAAATAAATAATATATATAGTAGTCTGAGGAAGAACATACACAATAATAACATGAAGCGGGATATTTCAATATCTTTATCTAAATACTTGATATGATAATAATTCAGGATAGAATGACGCATATCCAATGGTATAATGAAATCATTCCCCATACTGTAATGGAAATGGATAAACAATGAAATGGATTAATTCAAGGGAAAACAAAGCACATATAGAAGAAATAATTCTATTGGGGTGGTCATCAGTAACCTTACAAACTCAATGCATTTATATTATTTGAAGGATGAGTTCTCCCTTGACCAACCAGCCATGATATACATAATATAAGTGATAATAATGTATGAGATTCCACTATCCATTATATCTGAATGAGATATATGGTTTACCATATGGTTATAGAGAAGTCTTCAGCATATTTTGGATACCAAGAATATTTTTATTACTACATGTCACATTAATATATATGTTCATCCATAGAGAACCATCCAAACCCTATAGAATTTTATAAGATCATGTTCAATGGATTTATAAGGATTTTTTCATCCAAAACTTCCCCAATTAGAGTTCTAATACATAAATAATTTCATTATAGAATTCAAATGGAACTATATGATGATCTTTTTAGAAATAGGATTTAGTCTCCAATATACTAGGATGATGTTGGAGAGTAGAAGATGATAGATAAAAATCACATCAAAGATATTACAATGATGTTTAAAAACATTTAGTGTTATATGAAATCTATATATAAAAACAATTTTCAACAATACATAATGTTTAGGATAGAGATAATGTGTTTTTTGTATATCATTATGGATGAAAGTCATGAGGTTTGGGAAGAAGGTAATGCTTAGTCCAAGATATGTCGACCGCTTTGAGATCCTTGTTCACAATAGAATCATGGCCTATTGAATGAAATTCCCACTAAAATTGTCACCAGTACATGATGTGTTCCGGATATTTTTCTTCATAAAGTACATACAAGAGCCCTAAAAAGTACTAAATCCAATTTTTTTCTATTTTAGAAAAAAAATTCATATGAAGAGTGTTACGGTAACCACTTATATTTTATATACAATGTTCTAAAAAACAAGAAAACTCTCTTGGTAAATGTAATGTTACAGAACCGCATGTTTCATGATGAAACATGGGAACTAGAATATGTGATAAATATACGATCCTTCATATATATTTTTGTATAAAAAAATTTAGTGGGAAATATATTAAGGGGGAAATGCAATGTCGTGATGTTTTTGAAAATTCAATTGCCTTTTCAAATGAATAAATATTTTTTTATAATGAAACTATTGAAAACTTATGCAACAATTTTTTTATTTGGGATTATTAAAAATTATTTCTTTTTGAATATAAAATTCCATTGATAATATTAACCATTGACAATGAAGCTATTATACAATGATAGTTCTTATTATTATATACTTAAGGTGATTATAAAATTCAAATTGATATCGATGGATGAAGTGATCATCTCTACAAGTAGGATCATACCCTATGAAGCCCATTTATTAGAGCTTATGATAGAGATGGAATCACTGTGATTTTCCATTGAATAATCCTAGTCATGTATTCGATAAATAAAGGTCATGATAATCTTTTTAAGGGACATGTTTAGGCTTATTAAGATGATGGACCAAGCCATATCTGCTAAACCACCCTAAGAAATAATATACATCACACACATAACCCTTGGAGAATACACTATAGTAATCAGGATTTATATAACTAGAACACAATTTTAAAAATGTTTATGTTTTTATTTTGGATAAAATTTTTATTATAATAATCATTTTTATAATCACTCTATAAATGATTAAATAATAGTTTTGTTTATAATTACTTAATGATACAATGAAACAAAAATTATAGTTTTAGAAAATTTATATTTTGATAAAAGAATCTATTTTTTATGATTTTATATGTTTTTGAGGTAAATTATATTTTATAAAAATATTCTCAATAAATAACATTTATTTAATTATAAATGATAAAATATATTTTTATGAAGTTAAAAATAATTTTTATGAGGGTTAGAAAATGATAATGTTAAAAAAAACTTGTATTTTTAAAGTAAATGTGGTTTTGTTTATTAAAAGTCAAAAATATCATATTTCCATAATGAACTTGTTGAACTATATATTAATATTGAAATTAAAATATTAAAAATTTCCCAAAATGTAAATGTTTCATTATTTTCTAAGAATTTCTAATTTTGGCTCAAAATTTATTATGGGATAAATATATGGCGCATATTATGAGATAAAAATAAATCCTAAAAGTGATGTAATAATTTCAATAAATATTAGATGTGAAGAAAATTTTGTTTCCTCTTTCAAATAATTAATTTTTTAGTTATTTTATTAATTTTAAACACCCATAATGAATCATTCAAAGAGAATATTATATATTGATGTTCTAAAATTAAATATCTATGAAAATGAATCATTTGAAATCACCAATGTAATTATTTTAATGAATTATTTATTTTCCATACTATATATTTAAAATCACTCAAATATGGATAAAATAATAGGCAAAACCCAAGGGAAGGTTTGTGTTTTTGAATATTTTATCGTATAGATTATTAAACCTATGTTTAGAAATTAATAAATAAATCCCTTTTATTTTGCTAAAAAACTCCCCTAAACTCACATTCATCATCACTAAAAATAATGAGAATGATTTTACTCTTCCTTTAACTCCATCCCATTTTTTTCCAAGAAAATAAGAATCTCCACTCAAGAATATAGAGGCTCCCTCTTAAGGTAATACATTCTCTCCTCCTCTATTTTATTTAATTTTCCTTAGATTTACTAAGACAATTTTTGTATCCAATTATCCATGTTGTGATGTTTTTTACACGTCCCTATACTGAACATATTATTTCTATATCTTGATATACCTTACTCTACCCTCATTTAACCCTTATATAAACATTTATGTACACCATATAGGTTGTGAAAATTATCATATGATTGTATATGCCAATCAAATGTGTAGTGAATAACCATCCTCATTTTCACTCAATGATATTAACATGGATATATCATTAATTAATTTATTAGATAATTCTACTAATGTAACCCAAAATCCTTAATTATGAAATTAAAAAGCGATGGAAGTTATTCATATGTGTTATTCTCCATGTGGAACACTTATGCATACACCTGATACGAATGTGATGGGAGAATCAAAAATTATATTAGCATCCAATTCATTGGGTAATATTTTTATCTCATATAATTCCATGTATGGTGTATGAGTGGTTAGACAAATCATACAATGTTATTATTTCATAGATTTTATTCATAAAATAGGTTTATGATGTCAGGTATTATGTTGTTCACACATTCCCTTATTCAATTTACGTCATCATATTTTTTCAATTTTTGATGTCAATGTTTATGCCTCTCCTAGGTTAATTTTACATGCCTCATGAATACCATACACTACATTACACTATTCTCTTATTTGATATTTCCATTAATGGGATTTAAACCCCATTATTATAATGATCCCCTTGTTATCCATGTGGTTTTGGAAGATTTTTTTTATTTCAAGGGATTATTTTGAAGTTTTTAAATAATTTTGTTGTACCCATGATTCATGTTATTCTTTTGTGCACAAAATTTCGTAAATACACTAGGCCTCACAAAATTCAAAAAATTTATTAGGTGTGCCTTTTCTACTATATCAAAAATAATGATATTTAAAAATATTTGTTATAATTGGAAAATCAATTAAGGACACCCATTTTATTTATATTACAACTTGGTTCTTGTCCCCAACCCTTATCCTACTAGTGGTGGTCTTGTGTAAGAACCCACGTTTTTAGAACGAGTCGAAATTCCGACCCTGTATGAATTTTTGACTTGTTCTTGGAAAATTGGGAAAACCTGTGATATTCTTGAATTTTCCAGACTGCACGCGAGGTACTATAGAATACACTCTGTGTATGGATTGGGAGAGCACCGGCCCTGTTCCACCAAGTATATGTTGTGTGATGATCATGTAGGAATATATTACTTCACATCCTGTAGTTATCAATACGCCATGTACATGTTACTCTTTGGAGGCCATACATGGTGTGTAGACCTGTTGGTCTGGTAAAATCATTTAACCAAGTACGTGTCATGTCCTCCTTGGAAACGACGTGCAGTCTAGCCTTGTATTAAGGATAAACATGGCGTGTGGGTTAGTCGGTGAGGAGGAAAAGAAAAACTAAGTACATGTCATGTACCCCTAGGTACACGCTATGTACTCATGTCGGCAGGTTCTGGAATGTTTTTCACTAGAATTTCATCCTTCATTTGAACAGTAAAATGATACATCCCATATAGTTATAGTACACGCCATGTATTTTCTTTTTTTTGCTAAATGGGTAATTAGCCTTGTATTGAGGCCAAACATCAATCCTTTGATGGGTTTGAGTGGGGAGAGATAGTTGGGACTTCAATTCCTTCTTATTCCTTTGTCTGTGGTCAGATTTGAACAACGTTTAATCCATTGGATCACCCTTGGTAAGGCATTGATTTTTCATGAGTTGTTTTCCTTGATTTTTTTTCTAGAATGAGTTACTGGGGTTTGATCGGTTTTGATTATTTTGTAGATATACCTTGATTTAGACCGAATTTTAGGTTGTTATAGAAGGACTAGCATCGAACGAGTATTAGGTAGGTGGTGAAAACCACTTTTTACTGTTTTCGTGGGCATTTGGGTGGCGTGGTCTTTAGAATGTTTTTGGGTATTTTTAGCAGGAACTAGTTTTATCTGATATTTCATATTAAATTGTTCATTTGACCCATGGGATGCATTTGTCCATGTACAATACCTGATTTTCTTGTGCGGGGCCAGGCGTGGGGTCATTACTCAATTGGGGTATTTTGGAAAGTGGAAGCCTAAATGGTTATGATTGAACTGTGATGTTTTATCTGATAATTTTAGTTTATGAAGCCTTGATATGAATTGTTAGAGGCTCTCAAGATCTCAGTGCTGGTATGGAACATCACCATGCTAGTGTAATTCTACAGTTTTGTTGCCTTTCCTATTTAAAGTATTCAATTTTGATTATATATGTGATGTGTGATATTGCATCTGCTAGAACATTCAAGTTGTGCTAGGAATGGCCTGGGTATTGTGGATTGATATTGATCACAGGTTGTGCTTGTACCAGGTTACATTGGGTGGTTCTTACAATGTTATTGGGAATCATGGGCATCGATTTGAGGAAAGATGGCTGTCTTCTTGGGCATGGATCTGGTTACTGGGATGGTGAGACCATTGGACTTGAGCAGCATTGTCATAGGGACACGATGTGTCAGAGGTGTTGTGACTTGGGTACTATTTTGGTGATTACTTCCCACCCTGAAACATTGAGTAGTGTGCACATAGAGATACCCCATGATGAGGTGGTTTTGACCACTCGTGTGTGTTGAGGCCCCCATTAGTTGCAGTTTACATACTATTGGTTGGGGGAGAAAGCTGTAGGAAGCCACATGGAAGGTGAGGAGCCTTCAGGGGATAACATTGAGGCTATAGGGTTGGGGGTAGAGGCTCTCCGTTATATGAGGGCAGATATGTTTGTCCCTCTAGATAGGTTTTTTTAGGGCAGACATCACTATCCTTTTAGATACTTATTTTTAAGGCATATATCGTTGTCCCACCAGCTACTTATTGAAGACATGCATTACTATTCCTCCATGTTACTATTTCTTAGGAATGTCATCAGGAAGATAGTACTTGAGACATGTGGTGTCAGGGGGCACATGGTTCCGGTTTACATGAAATAGATTCCGGTGTTGGCCGAAGCAGGTGGCACTCCATGGTGGCTGCTGAGCACTAGTGGAGTTTGTGTTATTTGTACGTCGTTCTGCTTACTGATTTCCATATAAATTCATGCCTGCTTAATCACTTATATTAGGTATGCACTGTTGTGTGGTATCCTACTGAGATTCGTGTCACACTCCACACGGGCCCTCTGGGATGCATGCAGACATTAGGGATTTATGTGCCGAAATTGGCTAGCTTCAAGAGCTGGGCAACATTATCTATTTCATGGAGATTGTATAGACCATGAGGTCCTGCCAAGATGTAGTTTACTATGTTTTTTGTACTTTCCTATATTAGCGTGTTTTTTATAGCTACATTTGGTTAGCCATTGGCACCCTTTATATTTAGATATACTTGACCTGCTTTGGATACATGTTTTGATTTTAAGTAGTAGTTCCAAGTGATCAGCATATTGTTGTGTTTATTTCCACTTCTGTTGTTTATATTTATTGCTTCTCCTATTTATTGATATTGAATGTGCCTCCACTCTACGAGTCTAGTTCGAGTATGTTGAGTCGTTTATTCCGCTGCATATTTTTTATTATACTTATACTAGTATAATTATTATTATCCTTTGAGAGGGTATATCCTCCACACTGTGCCTATAAGACCCTCACTGCTTGTCTGAAGACTTTATAGTTCTGGGCGGTGCACCTAAGGTAGTCGCACCCGACCCATTTAGCACTGTTCTGGTGGATGTTCGGGTCCAGGTTGTTTCAAAGTGGTATCATAGGAGTTCTTGAAATGGATTTAGTAGCATCTTTTTAATGGATACTAATGATATTTTTACTTCCCTTTTATTTTTTTTGGTTTTACTATTTTTGATATGGTAGACAGGAGATAGGTTGTTTCTAGGGATGGGTTTCTAGCTTTTTCTTAGGTGCCTACTGCCCTAGGTATGAGGGATGGACCAAGTTTCCATGGGTGTGAATTTCTATTTTGTTTTTTCTTAGATTATAGATTGCATGATTTTCACCTCTGTGGATCACTTAGCGTGTGATGTTATTGATTGTGATATGTGACCCTTGACCCGATGCGGTATGGGATAATTGGACCTTGGACCAATATAGATAGGCATGTTTTCTTGGATTTTTATAGACACATTGTTGGGTACTTTTATTTCATAACTGCTCATATGCTTTGTGAAGTGATAATTCCATGTGAGGAATATCAAATTTCAATGCTTTGTATGCTCTGAGATGTAAATAGTTGAAATTTATGATAGAATTTCTTGTTTGTTTCAATGTGTATTCCATGATTTTTATATTTTTAGAATTTCATGTGATAGGTCATTTGGGTCTGGCTCTTATACATAAAACACATTTTAGTGAATTCATCATTAGAATATTTTTTTCATATATTGTAGAATTCCATTTGAATATCCATTATGTGACCACCTTACTTCCATTTTTGACCACCATGTCATTAATATAACATTCATATATCCATCCCATGAATGGATTAAATATATAATTCATGATAGGTTGATATGTGGTACCACTATTGATTAAGCCAAAGGGAATTACTATATAAAAATTATCCCATGGGATACTTGGAAGTTAGGGTATTATTCATCTTTAGGGCCCATATATATATATATATATTAATGTGACTTGAGTACATTTCCAATAAGGAAATATATTGGATGTTATCCATTTCATTGGTCAATAGTTCTAAGATCAGAAATGAGAATACATTCTTTTGTTAATGTTTATTAAGGTCTATAAAATCGATGTAGATCCCAATATTTCAATTATTTTTCTTGATAGGTAAAATATTTGAATCCCAACTTGGTAAAACAATTTTGTGTCTTCAAGGAGTGTAGAGTTTTAATATAGGGGGACCCCATATCTACAACCCTATTCATTATGTCTCAAAATGTGCTAAGATACTTTATAAAGAGAAGCCTCTACATAGGGAGAGTCCTTCTTTACTGGGATAAACATTTACAGAAGGGAATATCTCACTTGATGTTTGCAGATGACACAATTTTATTTATTAATTGATGTAGGAGATCAGTGGATGGATTTAATGGGATTTTAAGGGAATACTGAAAATGGAGTGGGCAGGTGGTGAATAAGGAGAAATGAGTTTTTTCTACTGCTATGGAACTCTCATCTAGGAGAGTTGGATATTTGGAAAACATGTTGAATATGTGGAGATTCTCCTTTCCCATGGATTATCATTGAGCCCTGGTGAGCTCAAATATATTTCATGTACACCACTTTGATAAGATAATGTGATAGAATATGGGTATCATTATCAATTGGAAAAACTTGTTTCTTTCTTTTAGAGGGTGCATTACATTGATAAATAGTGTCTTATCCACTATTCCTATGCACCATATGTCTACCGTGAAGGTTCCTAAAAGTTTGATCGGTTTCATGGAGAGGATAATGGTATCCTTCTTATGGGATAGTCAGATTCACAGAAGGCATCTCTGGGTGTCAAGGAAGGGTTTAGCAAGACCAATATCTAATGTAAGTATCAATTTGAGGGGTGCTTCTTTGACCATGGAGGGGATGCATGACAAACATGCATGGGAGGCGATGGACGACCGCACTCTATGGGGTCAGCTCAGGTAGGATAAATATGGTCTGGATTTGGCTGTGTAGTGATCTAAACCTTCAAGAATATGGATGTTGATCCAACCGTACTCAGAGGGACTTCTTCCTTATGCATGATGTCTTATTGACAACGGTGTGGTGAATTTATGGAGATAGGATTGGAGGGAGTGACTCTGTGGTTTCTTGGATGCCCAATACCTGATATATCCCTTACAGAAGCTAGTGTATACTATGTTTTCATTCGCTCCATTCTCAATATTGGTCAATCTTCTGCTTTCATGGAGGTCTTACAGAATGAGGAACTTGATTGCCTCATTTTCATGGGTGACCAGTCTGGAATTTCATGATCCAGTGCAGGCAGGACAACATTTGAGTTTGGAAGCCTTTGGACCATGGCTCGAAGATCATCTCTGAGCTATCTTGATGTGTATCTTGCAGGGGATCCACATAGGCGTGCAGGGTACAGAGACATCTATGGGACATCTGATCCTAGAGTTCTAGTCACACCAACCACCGCTTTTTCATGGTGAGGGTGGTCCATAGGAAACTGAGAAATGCATAGAGAGTAAGCAGATGATCTTCGAGAAACTCAAGATGCTTCTAGGGTGGATGGTCTATATGGAGACATACATGTTTCAAGGAACATCAAAGTATTGGTGGGATGTGCAAGTTCAGGATCGCATGCATGGGGGACTAGTATGGAAGGAATTTGAGGACATGTTTTTTGATCACATTTACCAAGAGACACTGAGAACAGAGAGAGCACGGGATTTCTTGAGTCTTTAGTAAGGAGACATGTCCATCATGGACTATGAAGATACTTTCACTAATCTATCTTGATTTGAACCTACTATGGTAATATATGACATGACTTGGGTGAGGCTCTTCTAGGATGGCTTACAACACACCATTCAGATCCAGATGAATATCTTCAGGATGTGTTCTCTTTCAATGGAGATGAATCAGGCACTCATAGAAGAGGGTAACTAGAGAGATATTCCCCATGTTGGTTGGATGATGACATTAAGTGATGGTTAAGATAGCAAGAAGTGAGGATGGGATGACATTCAGCAGGGTAGTCAGGCCAAGGACTCAGCTAGACCAACTCGATGCAGTTCCTCGGTGGTTTTCTTTCAGTGTAGACAATCAGGGCATGTTCAGACTCAGAGTGATAGGCCTTCAAAGGAGTGTCAGGATTGTGGATAGGTCTGATATCTTGGGAGGTTTTGCAGGCAACCCTCTCAGACATTTGGCAGATAAGGACCAGAACAGATGGTTCCATTTGGAGTTAGCTCAGGTTCAGTACTAGGAGAGGGTATTCGGGGTTCAGCTTCACGTGGAGTACATGAAAGAGACATCAGGATACAACTATGGGGTCAATGGCTAGTGGCTAGAGCAGAACCATAGGGATGTTAGGCATCATGCATCCATACTTCAGGATAGGTGCACACCATGGAGCTGCCAGAGGCCGATTAGGCTGGTGATCCAACAATGGTAGGAGGTACACCATGGGTGTGGTTGTGATTTCCATGTTTCCTTTTTGGCATGACCTATAGTGGAATGTCCATTTTGAGAGCACGTGATGCACAAGATCTATGTGGACTGACTAGATGTTAGTCAGTGGGATTGGCACATTATCGGGTGTGTGATATATTTATATATATGTATGAGATGTGTAACATCTAGGGAATCGAGGATGTGGGTTACTTGAGGTGTTTGTGGGAAAGAGTTCATCGAGGATGCATGTTACATGAGGTTCCTTGATCATCAAGGCATCGATGATGCGGGTTACTTGAAGTTCTAGGCACCAAGTTTACTTTTCAGCGTCCATGGGAATCTGGACTTCGTAGAGGCGGACACCATTTTGTTCCAGGATACATTTGGTGTCAGGAAAGAAACATGATCCCCAATGATGTGCAGGGGTTAATATGTGTCATAGAAGGACTATGCATTTGGAAAATAGTTTAGTGAACCTTTGTTTGTTTGGAGTTTTTTTCTTGTTGAGACCGAGTTAGGCGATTCCTAAGGTGGGGAGCCCCTTGAGGAATTTATCCAAAACATTTGAGACTAGGGAAATCCGGGTTACTTTGATTGGGTTGGTATGTTCGATTCCATCTCTGGGTTTCATTTGATAGCTCGAGGACATGCTATATTATGTTGGGGAGATTGTATGATCCTGTGTTTTTAGAACTGGTCAAAATCCCAACCCTATTTAAATTTTTGACTTGTTCCTAGGAAAATTGGGAACTCCTAGGATATTCTAGATTTTTCTAGACTACATGTCATGTAATAGAGAGTAAAAGCCATGTACGGGTTGGGAGAGCACCGATCGTGTGTTTCTGAGTACACGCCATGTGATGACAGTGTTATAATTTCTTATTACAAAACGTGTAGTTATCAGCATTCCATGTAGTCGTGACCGTGTGGAGGCCATACATGGCGTGTAGTCATGTTGTACAGGTACAATCAATTAACAAAGTACACACCATGTCCTTCAATGACACACCATGTATTCTAGAAAAGTGTGTGAGGGATATACATGGTGGGTGGGTATGTCAGTGAGGATGAGAAGAAAAACTAAGTACATGTAGTGTATCCCTAGGTACACGCCGTGTAATCATGTCGGAAGGTTCTGGAAAGTAAGTCGGTGTAATTTCATCCCTAATATGAATAGTAAAATGATACATGTTGTGTACTTATAGTACACGCCATGTATTTTATTTGTTTTCTCTAAAATGGGCAGTAGCCTCGTATTGAGGCAGAACGCCAAACCTTCGATGGGTTTGAGAAATTAGAGCCAGCCAGGACTCAATTCCCTCCTGTTCCTTCATCTGAGGTCATATTCGAACCTCGTTTAATATGTTGGAACCCACTCGGTAAGACCTTGATTCCTCTTGAGTGTTTTTCTTGATTTTTTTTCTAGAACATGTTATTGGTGTTTGAGGGGTTTTGATTCATTTTTAGATCTACCACGTTTTAGTTCTAATTGGAGGCTGTTTTCGGTGGAGTATAATCAAATGAGTCTCAGGTATGTGGTGGATACCTCTTTTTCTATTTTTGTGGTCATTTGAGAGGCAAGGCCTTTGGCACGTTTTCAGGTATTTTTATTGGGACCTAGTTTTATCTAATATTTCATATTTATTAGTTCAACAGACAGACGAGAAGCCTTCAGGTAATCCCTTTACCTATTTTACTTGAGTGGGGTCGGGCAAGGGGTCGTTGCTCAATTGGGGAATTATGGATGGGGGAAGCCAAAATGGTTATGATTGAACTATGTTGTTTTATCTGATAAGTTTAGTTTATAAAGCCCTGATATTAATTGTTATAGGCTCTCAAGACCTTAGTGCTAGTATGGGACAACACCTTGCTAGTGTAATTCATCTGTTTTGTGGTCTTACCTATTTAATGTTTTCCATTGTGATTATATAGGTAACATGTGATATTGCATATGCTAGAACCTTCGGGTTGTGTTAGGCATGACCTGGGTATTATTGAGTGATGTTGATCATATTTTGGCCATGGCCCGGGTTACGTGGGGTAGTTCTGACCACGGGATTGGGTGTCATGGGCGTCACTTTGAGGCATGATGATTGTTAGTTTGGGCATGGCCCGGGTGACTGGGACGGAAATACCATCAGACTTGAGTGGCATGGTTGAAGGAACACGAGGTGTTAGAGGTGGTGTGGCTTGGGTACTATTTTGGTGATTACCGCTCACCCAAAAAAATGAGTAGTTGGCACCCAAAGAGACTCTTTGATGAGGTGGTTTGGACCACTTGTGTGGGTAGTGGTCCCCGTTAGTTTCATTTTAGGTACTATTGATTTGGGGGTGCTTGCTGTATGAAGCCACATGGAAGGTGAGGAGCCTTCAGGGGATAGCATTGAGTCTATTGAGTTGGGGGAAAATCCACACCTTTATTTTGGAGAAGATATCATTGTCTCTCTGGATACTTTATTTTGAGGGCAGCCATCGGTGTCCTTCCGACTAATTATTTTGATGGAATTCATCGATATACCACCAGTTACTTATTGCGGACATGCATTGTTGTTCCTCCAGGTTACTATTTCTCGGGCATGCCTTCGGTTCATCAGTACTAGAGACATGTGGTGTCATGGGTCACATGGTTCCAGGTTACATGATATAGATTTCGGCATTGGCTGAAGCAGGTGACTCTCCTTGGTGCCTACTGAGACCCAGTGGATTTTTTGTTATTTTTACATCGTTATGTTTACTGCTTTCCTTATAAATTCTTGTCTACTTAAACACTTATATTAGGAACGCACCGTTCGGTGGAATCCTACTGAGATTCATCTCACACCTTGCACCGCCCCTTTGAGACGCTTGCAGACATTATGGATTTACATGCATGAAAAAGGCTAGATTCAGAATATGGGCTACATTAGCTATTGCAAGGAGATGGTATGGACCTTGAGGTCATGCCTAGATGGATATTACTATGTTTTTTGTACTTTCAGGTATCATCATGGTTGTTAATAGATATAGTTGGTTGGCCATTGGCACCCATTATATTTAGATATGTATGAACTGCTTTGGTTGCATGTTTTTTTGTTCTGTAGTAGTTACAATTGATCATCATGCTATTTTGTTTATTTCTACTTCTATTGTTTATATTTATTGCTTCCTCTGTTTATTGATATTGAATGTGTTTCCGCTCTACTTTTCTGGTTTGAGTCTTTTGAGTCCTTTATTCCGCTACATATTTATTATTATACTCAGACCAGTACCATTATTATTATCTTCCAAGAGGGTATAGTCTCCCCACTATACCTATAAGACCCTCAATGCTAGTCGGAAGCATTTGGCGTTCTTGGAGGTTCCCCTAAGGTAGTAGCACCTGACCCGTTTAGCATTGTTTGGGTGGATGTTTGGGTATGCCTCGTTACAGCTTGTGGTGTCACACATGGATTACAACATGCTTAGGATGAGCCTCAGTGGTTTGAGTCGAGATAGATTGGTATTCAAGTTTTTTTCCTAAAGGTTGTTTTTAGAGTTGGACTTGTCTTATAGATTTATTTTGACACTTGGGGACATAATTTTTGATTATTTCAAGTTTTTTTCTTATACTAGGGAAACCAGTGATTGTGTGACTATCAATGTATCCATACATTAGGACTCCAAGAACCTGTAAATCGATGAGAAATACTGAGGAATAAATTTTAGGGAAACCCCAAGTACCTTCATCATATAGAATTGGGACTTTTAGTTTTTACTTCATTCTCAAATTAGATCCCTAGATATGCTCATCTGACCATGGAACATCATGTTAACTTTCAGGATGCCTCAACACTAACTGAAATCTATGATACTAAAACAAGGTTATCATGAATAAAATTTGAGAGATGAGCCTCAATGTGAGGACCAATAAAAGAGGGTTTCATCTAGGTTAGCATAGATTCACGCTTCTACCAATTTGGTAGTGCATAGATCCACCACTAGTTCTCAAATGGGATTATCAACTAAATGTTAGATAGTATATTGATCTAGAATGTTAGTATATTGATGTGAATTGTCTCATCACATTGAGTCAGTTACAGTGATTGATAACTCTTATATTTTATAGTTATTTGGACCCTTTGATTATAGAGGATTGGCTAGTGGTAGTGTTTTGAGTCATTCAGGTTGTACGAAACCTAACAGGTCATATAGTTGTACTTGAGAAAATCCTAATTCATGGATGATCAACACACTAGTAGTGTCTAATCCCATATAACAATGATAATATGACTCTCCAATGGTTATACATTTAATAGTGTTTCTTGATGACTATTACCCATCAGGATTGTGATCATGATGGAGCAAGGTGCTTCTTGAGATGAAAAGGATGATATGTTAGTGGATGAGTATACCATTAGGTTTATCAACCTCCAATGTTACTATCTATACGTGGTGTGAGGATGATACTTTATGTTGGGGATGTTTGATTAGGGAGTTCATAAGTATGTTTGAGCTATCATTTTCTACCTTTTCATTCTCAATTATGGTGGAGTGATAAATAAGGAATTAGTCATAGGGAAATTTATTATAGTGGTATGCTCAGAAGCTAGAGATGATAGTAGAAATAATGGGATTGGGTTATCCATATCACATAGAAAGAATATATTTTTAAGGTCTTATAACAAATGTAAAAATCATGCATCAAAATGACATGGGGATCTATTGACCAAGGTCCACACTAAGTGTCTTCTTATCCTAGATATGTATTATTCAATTATTATAATATTCGAGGTCACATAGCTCGGGATTGGCTAACCTGACATGTTTTAGACAGTTGGAATTTAGTGGATGGACCTCAATGACATAGGACGTTTCATGAGAATTAATCTCATATGAATAATTATGGTAAACCATAGAGATTCATTAATGATAGAGGGGAAAGATGAGCACCTAAGAGAAGAGCTATAGGAGGATGAAAGTGCTAAAAAATAATCCTACCTCTATAACCAAGGTCCCACTGAGTCTTCGAGAGATAGATGTCAAGGAAATAGATTGTTTCATGTTGTGGATTGATATAAATAGGAAAATCCCACGATGGAAGATAAAAAATATTCTTTTTATCAACTTTAGAATGTGTAATTATACATATTCTCCAATATTTTCATCATCTACATATCCTGGGTGTGAGAAATATATTTTTCACTAGATTTTATGAAACACCATATATTTCTAGAGGTTTCTATAGGGATTTATTCTTCAATGTAACCCACCTTCCAATAGTGGTATATTATTCCCAGAAGAGAGAGTTTCTTATGGTGAATCTTGGTCAGTGTGATGTAACATTATTATGTCATCCTGGGTATAGAAAATTTGTCCACAGTTCATTCTCTAATATATTATCATCACATGATATTTATATTATTTCATACATATTGGAAAATATTATCATTCTCGTGTTGTAGTGGGATCATCATAAACATATCTTCAAGTAGCAGAGGAGGGTAATATGGATGATTTACAAAGACATTTTATAACTAAATATTAGACATTCAATTGGATTATCCATCAACCCGCTCCATAAGACTGCTCTGATATCTTCTCTAGACATATCTAAATAATCCTACTAAAATATATCATCCATGGTTATAGTTGTTATTTCATCGATGTAATGGTTTTTATTAGCACTAGTGTATCCCCCTAGGTAGATCTTGTGTTGTTCCCAATGTCGGAGGATGGGATTTTGTGGATTTTCGGGGATTATTTTAAAATAAATCTACTATTGATAAACAATAGGTAACCCTCACTGAGGATTGAGGTCTTTTTTGTCAATTTGAAATGTTCGAGTTTGTTTTCATAGATTAATATCATGCCTGACTACCATCAGTTGATGTTATATGAGGTTGATGATGGAACCAAGGTTGTTCTTTGCTGAAAAAGGAGTTTAGGTTTTTCCGTCAATATACATTGGGTTGATCTTATTTTGTGTTTGTTATTGTTATCAATTTCATGGAAGATCAAGGAGATTATGTGGAAATGGGTCATACAGTTTGATCCAAAAGAACTATTAAAGTTGGCATTGTTCGTGAGTGTCTTCCAATTTTTTGGGGCTGAAAATCGAAAAATGGAGATAAGTGATTTTGGAAAACGAAAGTGTGTGAATGATTAGACGTGGGAACAAATGGTTGGTTTTTTCACACAATATTGTAGGTGTTTTTTGTACTTGGGTGCATGATATGTTTTAGGATCAAAACATCGAAAAATGGAAAGGTCCTAGAGTGCACAGTAGAAGATATGGCGCAAAAGGTTTGGCATTCCCAATGCGATGTCAAAAGGTGTTTTGCATGCTCAGTATGAAACTTCTGTGCACTAATGAATAAGTGTCGGGATCTTGCAAGCAGGGTTATCAAGGTCCTATAAATATGTGGTTACCCCCTAGGAATAATTTTGAATTCTTGAATAAAAATCTGATTTCTCAGACGTGTGAAAGATTGGAAGTGATAAAATCTTGCGTACAAGGTGTTCCTTTAGTCTGAAAATACGAAATGAACTATTTAGTACAGTTGTGCGACAAATAAGTGTTGTGCATAAAGTAGGGGTTTCATGAAAGTCATCTTTCGTGAAAATTCTCAAATCATGCATTCATGTTGAGGTATTGTGTTCATGTGTGGTGTTATGCTTCTGACATCTTATTGAATATTTGGTTTAGTGGTTTAGTTTATTCAGGTCAATCAATCTAGGACTTCTATGAAAGAAGTGTTTGATGTTAAATAGAGAGAAAGACTTCAATGAAAATATATTTAAGAGACCTCCATGTCAATAAACTGAGTGGGACTTCACACATGGCAGCAAGATAGGGGGAGTCTATAGGAGTGACTCGGGTAATGTAGTGAGCTATCCCTGAACATTTGTAAAGGTAGTGAGCTTGGGACATGGTGATTGTAGCCAAAACATGAAATCCATATCTAGTGATGCTTAGTGGAATTAGGTATGACTGAAAACCTATCAGTGTATGCTCCTTGGAAGTTTCCCTTAGTGGTGAACCAAGTAAAAGTGTTATGTGGTCTAGTTTCTTGGGTTTGTTTTCTTTTTTCACATCAAAAATACAGGTTTAATGAGTTACTACATCCATGGGAACAAGATCCTTATTTTAAAATAGAAATTTGACACCCTGATTCACACCTCCCCTCTCAGGGTGTCCTGAGGTCCTATAGTTGATATTCTAAAAAGATAATTTTGATGTCATTATGAGTGTTATAAGATTCAGGTTATTCTTTTTTATGTGCCTAACTCCCTGACATTATTCAGGGAACAAATGAGCTAAATCATCATGAAACTATGGGAATGATGGTTGGTTGACTTTATCGATGAAAATATGTAGTCATAATTTTAGGAGGAACATACATAACATTTTAGTATGTTTATAGACATTCTATGGGATCCCCTGTTATATTGTAATCTATCAAAGTCTCTATTTTGGATTTTAGATTTTCTATTCCTTGGGAATGTCATCTCTCAGCATGATGTATCTATATATTTATCAATTATTGATGTAGTGTTTTCTTTGGAACCAACTTATAGAATATCGAAGGTGTGGAGTTTTTTCTATTTCATATGGAACTATAAGAGGTTTATGAATTAAAATATTTATATTATCACCCTTATTATATCCTTAACACTGAAATGTTGACATATTTTCTAGATATCATAATTTTATATGGACATTCAGAATCTAATGGAGTGGTTGACTACTTCTCCTATGTTGATACTACCAGAGGAAGACATCGAGATTGTGGTGTTTTATAATTCCATTGGATTTGGGCTCAAATGTGTTTTGATTCAGAGGTAGGTACTAATATCTTGTTGGTTGAGGTAGTTTTATTTATTATAGCTGATGCTAGTAGAGAATATGGGTTAATCATACCAATAGACGATGATGGTGACTCCATATATTCTTCTACATGTGTTATATTCATAGTTTGGAGATATTGACTGGGAGGTACAATGTGACCAGCTATCCTCAAAAGATTCATCTGATGAGTTATCTGAACGTGGGGAGCATGTCATACTTTTGAATGGAATGATGGATGTTATGGTCATTTTATTTGATGAAATGTTGAAGGAGAATCATACCTCACCCATATATATTAATCTAGGAAAGGAGAAGATGAAAAATTATTTTAGGCAGTAGGTTTGGTGGGATTTATTAATGCAGAGGATTTCTAATTTGGTCTCTTAATGTATCACGTGTCAATAGGTAAAAGATTAGAATTTGGTCATAAAAGTTTTGAATAAACCACTAAAGTTCCCCAAATGAATGTCTCATTTCATATAGATGTGTTTCTTTATTGGGATTCCATAGAATGTGAGAGGCCACAATTCTATTTTGATGA
This sequence comes from Viscum album, assembly GCA_963277665.1. Lineage (NCBI taxonomy): Eukaryota > Viridiplantae > Streptophyta > Magnoliopsida > Santalales > Viscaceae > Viscum > Viscum album. Next base: position 460,007,728 of record OY728139.1, on the reverse strand, counting down.
TTATCTACCTACGTACCTTGTCATCACACTTTCATGACATCTAGGAGAAGAGTTTAATTATGTGTTTTGTGTATTTTTACTAGCATGATATCATCTATAATTATGTGGTTCCCAAGATGATTGTATCAAACCATGAATATTTGTTGACATAACAGCCATGGATAGGGTTCTAAGAGGATTTTGGGACACAGTTGTGGATGATCATGGTGTTCTACCCCCCAATAAAATGCACAAAACAAGCAGACCATCTAGGATTTTGAGGATATTTTGGTTACTTTGTTTATAGAGTTTAACTGAAGATAGGAGGATAACTATACATTGGTGAAGTTCTCATATAATATAGATATTACACCATAATCATTGTGGAACATTTTTTCCATTCTATGAATGAACATGTAGGTAACTATTTTGTAGAAAATAAGATTGTAATGGCATCTCAAGTAGGACCAAAGAAGGTATAGAAAATGATAGAAATGGTTTAGGTGATCCATGAGATTATGACATCCACACATAGTTAATGGAAGGGTTTTAAAGAATAACAACACAGACCTTTAGAGTTTAATATGTGAGATTATGTTTTCTAGATATTCTCTCCAAGACCCGTAATGAGGATATTTTTTTGGGGAAACAAGATGTCCCTGAGGATCAACTAGTCATTCAAAATCTTATAAAGGGTTGGTGATACTTGAAACATAAATGTTCTACCACCTCCATTCGACTGGTTGGTTAAATTTTTTTCAATTCTCTCAAATAATTAGATATAGGTAGAAACCAATACATGGTATTTAATTTGGTGAGATGGTCATCATGATGGAACCACCTTCTCAGTGTTTCCATTAACATTTGATAATTTATAGGAGAAGATCATTTATAAAAATCCCTTCCCTTGTCAAAGTACATTTATTGAAAGGGAATATGTGGGAGATATCCTTGGAAAATAATTTCTAGATATTTCTTTAATACACATCCAATTTTTTTAGCTTCAACTTTTTGAGTTGATAATATTTTAATTAGTGGAGAATGAAATGATTTCAGTTTTCATAGTTTGGTCTATTAGAATAATTCCACATATATCCCCATATGTGTCTTAATAGATGGAACTATGATTTCGATGCCACAAGACCCAATAATTAATATATTAAAAATATTAATATAAATAAATTCATGTGTACAAATATTTTGAGAGTAAATGGTTTTTCCACTCATTATAATCTCATATGACAATGTTAGACCACAATTATTCTAATGATGAAGGGTTTACCCTACGTAGGACATAAATGTTTTCATCCTTTAATGATCCATTGATGATAGAGGTTGGTGGGTGTGTAAAATACATTAAATATTAACTTTTTATTTAATTTTAATATCCAAAAAATATAATTTACTATCTATATATATGTAATTAACATGAATCTCAACGGATATCCACATAACATTGGCAGATTAGAGAAGAAAAAGTAAGAACATCATTATTCTTAGAATTTTAGGAACGTCATTCAATAATGAATGGTTGAAGGGATTTGAACGATGAAATAAGAACATAGTTGGATAGTCATCTACATCATTAGTTTATATGTTATTCAATAACGACTGATTTATTCTAAATGTGGGGAATATTATTTTTTATGCCATTTTGATTTATTTTTTGAAAGAGAATTATATATTTTTTTAATTCCCTATAATCAAATAATTTGATTAATTAAATTTTAATTCAACATTGGGATCTTGATTATTTTTTCACTTTGGGATCATATTTCAGAAAATTTTATTTATGAATTTGTAATTATTAGTGGAGACTACATTAGAAAATGATGACCACACTTCTTTCTTGTTATTTTCTCTCTAATGTTATTTTGATTGTTCATCGTTGGCCCATGGTATTGGATGTAATAAATTTTTTGTATCTTTGATCAGGATTAACCCCTTTAATTCATGATGTATTCGGGAAAAAACTATGGATAAAATTTGGGTGGCTAATTCAAGGTGGATTAGAAAGATGCGAGTGATGACTTCATGGATTGAGACCATAAATAGTGGTGGAAGGTGTGACAGTTACCCCTATAGTGGATAGAATCCCATCTTATAAAAACTAGATGCTGGGAAACTGTGAGTTGGGATGAGTTCTTTAATTTTCAATCCTTTAAGGTTGGGAAAATGGTGAATGGTAACTTGAAATCAAAGATCTATTTTAAAACCCCTATATTTTTGGAAATATAATTTTTCTAATTAATTTAATATATTTTATATTTTCCATTTCACAAAACACAAGAGATTAATTTTTTTTATGAATGAACTATTTTTAGCTTTCATTATAAAAAACACCATGTTAATATTCAGCTAAAACAACAAATTTATTTACTTTCTGTATAAACAACACTATGTGTGGCTTATATTACACATAATTCCATGTTTCTCTCATAGCTTGTGCTACCTGCAAGGTTGAGTTTTACTAAACTAAAATATAGTATGAATATTATTATTAGAAAATTATTATACTTACTATCTCATATTTTTAATGGATGCTAAAAATAAAATTTAATAAATTGTGAAAATACGATTTAAAAATGTATATTAAATGATTTTTTTTGGTTATCTATTAGTTAAAAATTAATGTAAGAGTTGTTTTAATGTAATGAAATTTTTTTCCAAAGGAAAATATTTTTCAATAATCAATCATAATTTTATCATAATAAATTTAAAAACAAATTTTGATAAATAATTTTTAAAAAATTTATTTATTATAGATTCAATCAATATTTTATATAGTCATCCAATAGATTTGGAAGTTATAATATAAGAATAAATCAAATTTTATGAATAAGAATATGTATATTTTTAAAGGGTAATTTTACCATATTTTAATGGAGAAATAATTTTAAATATTCTATATAAGTTATCAAAAATAATATTTAAGAAAATAAAATTATTTTTTGAAATTGAAATATCAAAATTTAAATTGGGTAGATTTTTTATATTTTTTTATGAACATTAATATTTTGATAAATAATGAATAATACTAAATTTTAGGGTGGAACTGCATTTTCATACAATTTATTTATGTTTTAAAATAAATTTTATAACTATTTTGTATTTATATATATATCAATTTTAAGACATATTAACCAATTAATGTGATTGATAAAAATTCATATTTAATTTTGATTTAAAAACACCGCAAAATGTTTGATTATTTTTACTTTAATAACTGGATTTTTGTCCCATCTATAGGATAAACCTTAAATTCATTTTTTTTGAAAAATATTATTATAATTTGGAAAAATTTATTCCATATTTGGATTAATAATAATTTCTAATTCCTAATACGTTCATCTTAGTTTTTGGGCCAAAATATTAGTTAATGTAACAAAAATTTATTACTGTAATAAAGGTCCAAACAAAATTAATTAACAGTTCAATTTTAATTATAAGAGGCCAAATGACCTAGAATAATTTCAATATCCATTATATATAAATTTATGGAATAATTGACATATTATATAGAAGTATAGAAATTATTATAGGTTAATCATGTAAGGGAGACCACTCAATAGTGTTTACCCTTTAATATTTACAAGAATTCCACTCATCCTCCTCAATAAATGGGAACTCACCACACTCAGTTCTATAAACCTCTCATGACACATTATACTGAACAAAACAAGAACTAATAAACTCCCAAAATTTTTCCCTTCATTCTTATATCATACAATTGGGTACAAATACAACCATGGAATACATTTGGTATAAACCAACATGAGTTACCCAAAATAAATGTAACATCATTTCTCAAGATTCTTTTTTTTTCATTCTATGCCACCAAATATATTATTATAAAACATTTATATAATTAAATAATATTCATAAATATAATTATATATGTTTATTATAATGTTTTAACCTACACTCACACACACTACCATCTGTTGGGTAAAAAACATACCTTTTTTATGTACGGTGAACTACCACCTAAAAATGATGTTGTTTGTTTTTTAGTGTACCACCTATCAAGAATGGGAATTATGATGATAACTGTAATTTATATATGTTATATTTGATATTTATTTTTATTTATACATATTTAAATATTATATAAATCATAACATCATTCTTTCTATTTTTTATAAATATGATAACATCATTTGTGGACTTGGGAACTACCACCACCTCAATGTGATGGGATTCATTCCCACATTACATGGGATGGATTATGGAAGGTTTTATTGAAATTATATGATATATATATAACATAAAGATGTTACTATAATTATATTATATATATATATAATTTACTCTCTAACTTTTAATATGATAATATAATAGAAACATCATTCATGCGAATGTAAGGCCTACTGTCTCCATAAAAATTATATTCCATTTTATATTTAGATATTTTATAGATTTTTATAAATAAATATATATTTATTATAAATTATATTTATTAAAAATTATATTTATATCATTTTTTTAATTTTTTTTAATTATATCAAGATCGATTTAAGTGGATCAAGAATAACAAGTCATAACATGTTTGAAAAACCAAACGTATATTACCAAAAAAATATATCAATATAATGGGATTTTTAATAAATAAGAAATATAATTCTATAACTAAATAATATATGGTATTATATATAAAAATTTGGTTTAGTAAAAGATTTATAATGATCATAAATTTATTATACATGATGTTTTTATAAGTACGTTGAGAGTCAAGACATAAGGGAATAAAATTTGATCGTACTTTTTTTATTTCTATGAGATACATGACATATTAAGAACTTGATTTTATTGTTTGTTTTACATATCCATGTTAAAATTTAATGTCATTAATATTATTTATTTAGTGTTATTAAATTATTTAATTCATGTTATTCTTTCATGTAGATCACGATTCTAAAGTTACTCAAGTAGTAAGGGTTTTCTCATCTCACTATTATTGTTATGATACCTATGACTTATTTACCACCGATTTATTTTATATAGTGTATATAATTCCCATGAATTTATTATATTATTATTAAAATTTCAGTTAAGTGTATTTAAATATCCCCTTGGTGATCATTCATTCATGGATTTATTTTTTAAAAGTTGGTAAATCAGAAAAGTTATTTTGTCTCGGTTTTCATTATTTAAAATGCATGTCATGTAATAAACATATATTGTTCTATGGGTTGTATATAAAATTATTACAACATGTTATATCATTAATATCTTTCTTTTCATGATGTTTTAGTCTTAATGTAATTTTATAAACTCTTGGTAATTATGATTCAATGATACCTAAGTGGTAAGAGTTTATTGCTACAATCCCATCCTTTATTAGGATTATTTATGATTACGATTCCATGGATGTAATATCATTATCCATATCACAATAGCTATCATTATTGTAATTATACTATGTATATTCATGGTATATTCATTTATTGGTAACATTTTTCACTCTATTATATTTGTTGGCACCGAAAAACGCATCCTTATAATTAACCAAATGCTTCCATATATGATCTCAGAGTGTAGATCATTCTGCAAGCTTCGATTTGACTACTTGTGAATCCAAGATATAGTTATAGATCAAAAGTTATGGCCATTCGAAGATAGGATACTATAAATGGCCATCCGGGGTGATTTTGGGGAAAAATATGGTTTTGCGTGCAAGATGTGAAATCCTTCACGCAAGAATGACTATTTTGCACCCAAGAACAGATTTTTTCATGCATGTATGGAATCTTGCGCACAACAGTAAAATATTGCATGCAACGTGTCGTGAAACGTTTTTCTTGACCAATGAAATGACATCTTCTACCCAGAACCGAAAAAACATCTTAGGAAGGTGTGAAAAAGTTGTGAGAGGTTTGCGCAAAATAAGTATCCATGCTAAATATTCTTCTGCGCCAATGGCGATGTCAAACGCTACTTTGTGCACATTCCCACTGTATGTCACTCGAAAAACAACTTTCACCCTCGGAATCTTATGCGCAACTACTCTTGGGTTCGCCTATCAATACAAGTGGAGCCCCCACCCCTTGGGAGAGGTCTTCCGGGGTCGACCACCTCTCTATTGCGCATAAGACCACCTCATTTGTGCCCACATGGAAGAATGGAACCCTCCAAGAGAGATATTTCGTGACAGGTCCCATATGGACCCACTTTTGTGTGGTCCCACAATGATTTGATCCTCGCCTGAGAAATCCCCCCCCCCCCCAAGTCACATGCATTCATGATTCCATTATTTCCCGCAAAACATTATTACTTGTTCCCAAAACAACCAATCATGCCTGAAAAACATTGAATTTTGTGCGAAAAACATATAATCATTCGTACAGAACTTCCAATGTTGCATGCAAGTCTTCATTATTTCACTCATGACTTCCCTCTTGCACGAAAGACTTCAATATTGTGCGCAATAGTACCAAAAAATTGAATCTAGCATGCACTGATTCTGCACATTCCGTTCTTGCGCGTAGCCCATTCTGTTCATAGGCCCGTTAATGACCCCCATGAAAAATGGAGAGTCGCAACACAAACTTTTTGGGCCGGGACGTTGGGAATTTCCATAGCACCCTTATGCACACCCACCTTCTACCTATGGAACACTATGACTTGAAATACTTTTTTCCACACCATTAAGCACCTTTAATCAACATATTCATCTTGATTTTTTTCCCATGTTGTGAGTTGAGATTCTCATCATCAATTCCCCGAGTACCTTGAGCCGAACCATTCCTCAAGTAACTCCTCTAAACCCCATAGCTTTGCTCATAAAGCAAGTTGAACCAGAAAGGGACGCCCTTGCCGATGTCCCAACACCATCCTTTTTTAAGATAATTATTTGAAATAGTCCTCTCTACACTACTATAAATTTTAGTAATCCTTATGTTCCAAATATGGGATTCCTCTTACTCAATATAAGATATGTCTTGTTCACTAGTCATAAGATGGAAATGGTCCTATATGCATGAATATAAACCATATTTCACCCTTTGTTCCAAACATAGGATTCCTCTTGCTTAATGTAGAAGACATCTTATGCTCAATGAATGAGATGCCAATAGTCATATCTACATGACTATAAACTGTAGTACTCCCTATGTGCCAAACATAGGATGCATCTTGCTCCAAACAATATATCCCCTGTGCACCAAGCATAATATGCCTCATTCCATGATTATAGTGGCATAATTTCAAGAGCATTGGAATCCGTTCAAACATTCCATCACTCCACCTCATGCTTTTTGTGAACATCATTCGAATCTCCGTCTACTTACATGTCTGAAGGGACCCCATAACAACATGGTCACATGCCACATCATCTCACCTATTGTCCTAGGCCAATGCCCTAGAAGACATTGGATGATGCTCTGAGTCATGTACTGTGTTACAAACATGGTCAATAGTCAACCCTAATTTTTTCCTCATTTCATGCTAACATGATATGGATACTGTGTTTCGAACACGGTCAATAATTATCCTTCATCGCCACACCACTCTCACTACATTCTGAATGTTGGGAATGTGATTCACATTTTTTCATCTCCCTTTGTTCAGACTAATTCCAATGCCCATGTCATTGTCCCTCTTGTGCAATAGCGCATAGGTGAAGGCATAAACCCACCAGTGGGATGGGATGCCCTCATGTCCAGACATGAGGAAGACATTATGGGAATCTACCTTGAATAAGCCTCATTCACCACTGTCGCTCCATAGTGGCACCTGGGCATCTACCTTTGTAAGCCCCATTCACTATTACCGCTCCATAATGGCACATGGGTAGCTACCTAGTATAATCCCCATTCTCCATTGCTTCTCCATAGTGTCACTCAGGAAGCTACCTTGCATAAGCCCCATTCATCATTTCCTCTCCATAACGGCACACAGGCACCTACCTTGCGTAATCCCCATTCATCATTTCTGATCCATAGTGGCACCTAGGTAGGTACCCTGTGTAAGCCCCATTCACCATTTCTTCTCCATAGAGGCACACATGAATCTACCTTGCTTAAGACATATTCACCATTATCCCTCTATAGAGGCACCTGGGAATCTTCCTTGCTTAATCCACATTCACCATTACCACTCTGTAGTGGCATATAGGAACATCCCTTGCGTAATCCCCATTGACCATTTCCTCTCCATAGCTATATCTGGTTAGATACCTTAGGTAAGACCCATTCACCATTTTTCTCCATAGCAGCACCCGGTCAGTCCCTTGTGTAATCCCCATTCACCATTTCTGCTCTATAGCATCACTCGGGTAGCTACCTTGTGTAATCCCCATTCACCATTGCTGCTCCACAGCGGCACCTGGGTAGCTCCATTGCGTAAGATCCATTCACCAATGCTACTCCATATTCACACCCAGCCAGCTCTCTTGTGTATCCCCCATTCACCTTTGCCACTCCATTGTGGCACCTGTGCAGCTTCCATGCGTAAGCCCCATCTACCATTTCCACTTCAAAGCGGCACCCGAGAAACTCCCTTGAGTAATCCCCATGCACCATTTCCGATCCATAGTGGCACTCTGGAAGCTTCCTTGCCTAATCTCCATTCACCACCATTCATGGATGCACCTTTGCGCCATGATCGTCTAGTCCTTACTGACTCTTTCTTCTCACACTGATCACGAATCACAGGGGATTAGAGAAAAAATCGACAATGAAATCCTCTCTGGGCATCTTGGAGCATAATCCCCAAACAACCGTATGAACTATGATGTCATTAATCATTACCAATGTAAGGTATGTAGGATTCCTCCCTGAGGTTCAAGCCCAACACCCACTGGTCCTGTCCATCATCACTTCGGTTCACTAAACAAACCTGAACTATGAGGTCATTGATCCTTTCCAAGGTAAGGTACGTTGGAATCCTCCCTGAGATTCAAGCCCAACAACCATTGGTCCCGACTAACTTCACATCAGTTTACCAATCCCCATTTGAACTAAAAAGTCTTTGATCCTTGCAAAGATAAGGTACGTAGGAATCCTCCCTGAGGTTCAAGCCCAATATCCATTAGTCACAACCATATTCACTTCGGTTCACTAAACCTACCTGAACTACGAGGTATTTGATCCCTTCCAAGTAAAGGTACATTGGAAGTCTACATGAGGTTCAAGACCACCACCCATTGGTCCTGACCATATTCACATGGATTCACCAAACTGAACCTGTACTACGTGAACTTTGATCCTTTCCATGGAATGGTACGTAGGAAGCCTCTCTGAGGTTAAAGCTAAGCAACCATTGGTTCCGGGCCCCCTTCATGTCGGAGCACCTCCATCCTCCATTACATTAAACTATAAGCCCCTTTTTGTCCACCATGACACTAAACATTCCCTTATCCAGTGGTAAGCCGTTGTCAATCCCCTAACCAGCGGTAATCCGTTGTCAATCCCCTTTCTAGTGGTAAGACGTTGTCGACCCCATTCAGCGGTAAGCCGTTTCCGACCCCATTTAGTGGTAAGTTATTGTCAACCTCATTTGGCAGTAATCCATTGAAGTCCCCAATAGATGGTAAGTCGTCATCAGATAAACTACCTGGAATTTGATTCCCTACCAAGGGGAAACGTAGGACGCCACCATGATGTTCAAGCCCAGAAACCATGTATTATCTTGTTCTATCCATCGATCCCATGTGTTCTGGGAAGATGATGCCCCAAACTAGAGGTTCTATTTTCTCCGGATCCCATATATGCGTCAATTCTCATGGGCCGCCACCTTAGGTGTCTCATCACCCACTAAACTATGCAGACTATGATTCCCAACAATGGGGAAAATAGGTAGTCTATTAGAGGCTCAAGCCCGACACTACCATCACCTTCACGATGGTCCCATCTCATTTTACCTCCACTTAATTAAACTTTCCATCATCTATCCTGATTCTCCACTGGGGTTCCACATCCTACTGGGATCAGGTCATCCTCCTTGCAGCTCCTTGTAGTACTTGGGCCGCTTTCCATGCGTAAGCCTGAGCATGTATCCAAGTTTATATACACTCTATGTATACCCTAATTCATCACCCCTTAGAATGACATGGGTTTTTATCCCTGTCATCTACACATGGTATGTTGGAAGCCTCTTTGTGGTTCAATCCCAGCCAAATGTAAACCTTGGTGTTCCCCCATTCTGGGATGTACACTCCCTGGTCTGCCCTCAGAGGTGTCTAGATGAGAATTCATGGTGTGACATATTCCTTTTATGGGACACACTATCCCGGGTCATCTCTTATTGAGTGTGCTGACCCATGTTCTTGGTAAACACTCCTTGAGCTCCCTCCCAGGGATGTACGAATCTCATCCATCACTATGGGATGTTCTGAAAACCCTCATTTCATCTTCGTAAGAAAATAAAATCGTGGCCTACCTCATGTAAAACATGATATTCCTGAGGAAAACCTCGTAAGAAATGTCTTTCATGAAACCATCTCAGATAGACGTTAAACTCACAGAAATCCCCATGTAAACCATGGGAAGATAAGGGAAACCTTAGAGATATACCTATGGAATAAAATACCCAGCGACTAAAATTGTATGCCTCAGTTTCTTATGCCCTTGAGATGCCCTCTTATGAGTAAGAATACAGGTTCCCCAATATCCATGCATCCAGATATGCCTCGACATGCATGATGTTACCGTCTACACTGATTGAAGGATGCTACCATGTCAGGACCCCATGGATTATCCTGACAATAGTAGAGTAATTAACCATATTTCCCAATGATATGGAACCAGGAACGAGATTCATGAACAATGACATAATCATTAAGGGAAACCTGGACATGGTAATGAGTTTCGAGGTGGAATACAAGGAAGGAATAACTGACATCCCATCATCCTGTTTCGATCAAGGAGAGAACAAACTTGAATAAGGAATGGATGTCTCCCACCTTTGGAAAGCGGGAATGTAGGGAAACAACATCATCAACCTCGAACAAACAGCTGTGTGCACCCCAATAGAAGCGTCGAAAATAATATTTTTAGTAATTATCAAAGTTTTTTAATGAAATATGACATTGGATATCTCTTTGGAAGGAAATTTGTTTTCTTTGCAAACAATTTTTTCTAAAAAGGCTTTGAAAATATTTTATGGTTCAATTTTTTTAAAATTTTTTCAATATTCATTTATAAATTTTAAAGGAAAATTGTATTTAAGATTGATTCAATCTTTAATTATAAATTTTCATGGAAAATGGTTTCCAAAATTTTTTCAAGCTTCTTTTATAATAATTCATGGTAAATGTTTTTGAACATGTTATCACAATTCCTTCATAAGTTATCATGTTTATTCTCAAAGAAATTTTTTTTCTTGTGTTTTAATAGTTTAAAAGTAATTTTTAAACGAAGTAAACTTATTCTACACATGTAAAAGTTAAGAGGTTTTTAATAGCTTTCATTATTTATTTTTTAAATTGGTTTTCAAAGAAATATATTTTGATAATGGTATATGATTTTAAAATGTGATTTTCAAATAATATTTATGTTCCAAGTGATCTTTAAAAATAATTATCCATAAAATATGACATAAATTGTTATATATTTTTCTTTACTAGGGAAATTATTCTATAAAACAATTTGTATGCTCTCTTGAATGGTTTCTGTTTGTATAAAATACTTTTTATGAGAACTGTATCTCTTCCAGAGGTTAAATTCTTATAAAACCCACTTATTTTCATGGGTTATGTTTGATGAAATGATTTTGGGACTTATATATTTTCTATCAGTAAAGGATTGATTAAATGTTTATGATTCCCATTTCATTTCATAGGTTATGATATGATGATTATGATACCCATCTTTATTTATGGGATATTATATAATACACATTTTATTATCTTTAGGAACATTTACGTTTGAATATATTAAGTGAGGGGTAGGACCAATATATCACTCCAATTAATTTTTTAAATATTTATCTATAATGACATAATTATGGGAAAAAAGTTGATGTACCTGATCAAAAAATTGAAAACTGGTGTGTCCAAATGAAAAAATAGGAAACAGTTGTTTCCTAATCCACTATAGGAAATAGGTGTGTCATAGTCCATTATGTGAAACAGGTGTGTCCTGATCTAAAAAGGGGGAAAATGTGTATACCGATCAACTATTTTTATGGTCTGGTTATTTAACCATGATACATGAAATTGTTTTATCGTTTTAAGGGTTCTACAATTTTATGACACGAGATTATAGTTCCTGATTAATTTATAATGATTTATCAACCATAAGATTCATGTATTATGAGATGCCAATATTTATACCATGACCCTTGATTTTGAACTTTGATATGTAGGGTATTCTCTTATAATGTTAATATCATGTTGTAATTCCAATATCCTCATGTTATGTATACATATCTCCCTTGTTTAACCATAATGGCCATTTAAGAAAACCCCATTCTTATATTTGATTTCCCTATGTTATCAAGAATTGTTTTAAGTTGGAGTAAAAATAGTGGAAAATATTTAAGAGGGATATTGAATATATTTTACCATATTATAATATTATATTTTTATGTTTCTAAATAAACTATACTATTACATTACTCAAACATGTATTTTTTAATGTGCTACATATTTATCCAAAATGATGTAATATTCATGATTGGTAATTCTGGGCCATTATATTTGGTATCAGAGGAATTTGTTAGTAACATTTTTTAAAGTTGTATGAGGAAGCATTAGTGAGATCCCTAGGGATATTTATATTTATATGTCTAGGGATGATTCAATGGATAAACCTATGTTTGATATACTAAGGTATTAGGTGTTGTTATTTAGACATCAGTTAAATAAGTTTTCATGATTATGTGATTTTATTCTATGATAAGTGATTCTCATGATTTTCTTTCCAGTTTTAGTAAATGGTTGAAACCCAAAGGAAAAAATGTCAATGATAAATGAAATGGATATTGTGATGTTTTTCCTCCATATAATCCAAATGTTATGGGATTTGGAAGGTTATGTCTTTTTGATATGATCCAACAACTTTACCGATATATGAATCATGTTGAACATAAAAACAAGCCATGTAGGTGAGAACATATTATTGAGTCCTTATTTAAGAAACATTCACTGTTTTTAGTTGTTCAACTAATCCAATAGTTACTCAGAAAGGAATCATTACCACTGAGAAGATATTTTCTAGTCACCACTGATTAAATCTTGAAAAAGGAATTTTGGATTCTTAACATTTGTAATTTGAAGTGGGTCAGTGGTGGAATCATTTTAAGAATATAAGCAGAAAATAAAAATTTATCTATGGAATTGGAAAATATTTATGGTAAATTTTTTTGTATTTAATTCACTCATATTCTATGAAAAAATATGGGGAAGAAATTTTGTGAGCTAAATAAATAGGGTGATGAATAAATTTCTACCTATGAAGCTAATGTTTCAAAGAATTAACAGTATTCTTCTAGTTTTATCATCATCCATTAAAGAAAAATCGATCAATTATTTGGTTTCCCAAAGACAAGTCATCGAATGGCCTTGTCCATATGTGAATTTAGTATTTAAGAACAAGCAATTGATGTGAAATGAATATAGAAATTTAAATTGGATATTCCCACGATTAATATAGTACTGATAAAAAATTAAGGTAAAGTCTCATAAAAATGGAAATGGTGGAATGAAATTCCATACATCTATGTACCAGAAATGTGGAAATGAGCATCAAGGGAATTGCATGAATGAAACAGGGAGGTGATTTAAATGTGGGAAGGAATGTTATAAAATCTATGATTATAGAAATTTTTATAATGTGAAAGTAAATTTAATGGAAGATAATATAATTTCAAAAAATAAACCCCCACACTCTAGTGTTTCAACTGTAAGGAGTGTAACAATTATGTGAATAAATTCCCTAATAAAAGGGATAATATGACTGATAATCTAGAAAAAACACACTGGGAAATGTAAAAATGGAAATTTTATGCAATAAAAAAATGTATTAAGTGAATAATGATAGTTAGGGAACACTTATCCTCACCTGTAGATGTGAACATCATGTTTTATTTTTTATTAATAAGCCATATGATAATTTTATTACTAATCCTTTAGTGAATTTATATGTGATTATCTTCCTATAGAAGGATTTTTGAATTAAGAAAACTCAATTTATATTTAATTGGTGAAAGGATGATCCAATGATCATAATAGAAATATTTTCGTATATTTTGAAAGTTTATTTTTGGAATACTGGGTGATATATATTTTAGATGGTCTATAAGGACAACTATTTATTGAATGTTTTAAGATAAACATTACATTATGTTTTTGAGATTAAAGTATCATATCACAACATGAGGATTTATGAATATTGGATTAATTATGATAACTATTTTAATTTTATGATAACTAATGGCCTATATATTAGCATATCTCCCTACCTCATGAACTTTTATTAATCTAGGAATAAAAAATTCACTTTCATATCTTGGAGTAAGATACAAAGTAGAAATTCTAAAAGTCACTAATAAAGAGTGAGAATTTAAATATGAAAAAGAAAAAAAATCAGTTATGTAAATTTATCCATTTATATATCCCATAGAAGTATTCCTCAATGCTATGAAAATTTATTGAAAAATATTTATCCAAATAACATTGTTTTTTTTGAACTGATGGTCTTATAAATCATCCTTGATATATGGTGGTGAGGCCCTTAACATTCCATTGATCATTAACATTCTAGTGATTAATGATATTAATCACTCATTATAGTTATTTACACTTTTCTTCTATGTCTAATATTCAACACAAACCTATGATTTCATATGTGGAAACCTAATTCAGAGGTACTTTGTGTTACTGTTATGCTTCTAGATTTTTATTTTTAAAATAAATTTATGTATTCATTTATATTATTTGGGTTTATAGGAATATAAATTTCACCTATTAATAATTTAATAAAAATGAATAATGTTGATAGATAAATTAATTTCAAGGGGTTAGAATTAGTGCCTAGATATTTTATGAAAAATATTTTTTCAAATTAATTAAAACATCTTAATGTATTTCATTTCAGAAAACATTGAATATCGATTTTATAAAATGAAAGAACAATGTTTTTTTTGAATTTTATAAAACAAAAAGATATTCTTCAGCTTCATGAAACACTTAGATTTACTTTTTATACCAGTAAAACAATGTTTGGATTGTGTAATACATAATATTGAGTTCCTCTAATAGCTCTCTTTACATGCATGGTAGAGCGTTATCGAACAACAATATACTATTAATAGTGTAATTAAAATATTATTACTGTTACCACCAATCTATTGGAATGGAAGTTATGAATAAGATTAAATAGCTTAGGAAAATATTATTTACACATAAATAAAAAATGAATCATATGGTTATATATTATTTAGAAATGAATGTATGTACTATTTGAATATAATGAAATTAAATTCCCAGAAAATTGTTTTTCTATGTACAAAAAAAATTTCTTATTAATACATTTTAAAAAATATTTTATAATTAATTTCATCAATAAAATATATATATTTTATAAATTCAATAAATATTTTTGATTGTCATCCAATATATTTTATTGGTATATTATAAAAATAAATACAATTTTATGAATAAAAAAGATATATTTTTCGAAAGAGTAATTTTACATACATATAATGGAGAACCCATGTTAAATATAATTTCTGTGACATTAAAAAAAAATTTAAAATTCAATTTTGAAATATAATAAAAATAGTTACTTTTGTTGATGTTATGGAAAATTTATATAAACACTCATATTTTGATGAAAAGTTAATAATAAGGAATTATAGTCCAATACTACATTTTCGTCCAGTTTATTTTTTTTGTAAAATAATTTTTGGAAATGGTTTTTAAGTATAATTTTTTATGTTTTATAACCGTTAAATCTATTTAGTAAATTGAAAACAATTTCAAATTAAATTTAGATATAAAAACATACCATACTATTGATCATTTTGTACTTTAAAAACTTACATTTTTTTCATGTCCGTGGGATCAAATTTATATTAATTTATACCAATTTAGTGATTATAATTTTAAAAAATAGATTTCATATTCGGAATAATTATTAATTCCAATTTCTAACAATTTCGTATTAGTTTTTGAGAAAAATTATTAGCGCATGTAATTAAAATTAATTACAACGATTACGGTAAACACAAGATTACATATTTGTTAATCATTAATCGTAAGAGGAAAAGTGAACAATAAACAAGTCCAATAACAATTGGATGGACTATTTTGAAATAGTTTCATGTTTTACCAAATTTTTATTATTATTGGACGCACCTTATGTAATGGATACCACTCATTAGTGTTTACCATTTTATATTCACAAGAATTCCACTAATTCTTTATTATAAAAGTGCAACCAACCCTTCAATTTGTTGCACCTATAAATCCATTTTTATCAAAAATATCCCACAAAAATATCCTCTAAAATTCCCTACATTAATTGTCAAATCTTTATTTAGTTATAATTTCATCCATGGAATCTCAATGGTGCAAACAATTAGTACTTTTCCAAAGAAGGAGTTTCATCCTTCCTCAAGCACAATTTTTTTTACTTTCATTATCAACTAAATAAAATCTTATTAATACAATACTATATAATTATATTATTATCCGAAATATAATGATTTTTTTATTCTAGTGGTTTTACCTACAATCACACACAATTCCATTTAATGGATAACGAACGTACAGTTTTTGTGTATGGCGAACTACCGCCTCATAAATTGATATTATTCGTTTTTCATATACCACCACTCACGATTAAGAAGTATGATGGAAAAAATATTTTTATACGTTTTATATAAAATTTATGATTAATTTATAATTATTAAATTATTTTTGAAAACCCAACATAATTCTTTCTTATTTCTGTAAATACGATAACTTCATTTATAGAGGTGTGGACTAGTTCCCCATCAAAGTATTGTGATTTATTAACACATGCAATGGAATTTATTAAGGATGGTTTTAGTTAACTTAGATGATATAAATAAAATAATAATTATAATTTAATGTTATATATATATATTTCATTTACTATCATTCATTCAGTGCCACAATATAACGAAACATCATTCATGTGTACGTCTGACCAACCGTTTCCATGAATAGTGTATTCCATTTCATATTTATATATTTTATAGATTATTATAAATAAAAATATAGTAAATATATATGAAACATATATAAATTTTTAAATTTTAGAGATAAATAAATCATGATAAATATAAGAGGATCAATAATAACATGTCAAAATATGTACGAAAAACAAAGTGGATCTTACACTAAATATAACATTAACATGGAGTTGTTCATAAATGAGTAATGTAATACCAAAAAAATTTATATATGTTATTAGATATAAAAATATGTATAGTTAATATATTTATAATAAACTTATATTTATTGTACATGGATTTTTCATGTGTACGATGATAGTCAATATATATGGTAAAGGAATTTCATCTCACCATTTTATTTTCATAAGATACATTCCATATTCACCACAAACATATATTATGTGGATTGTATACATACCTATGACATGAAATATCATTAATATACATTATTTATTTATATGTAAATCTTTAATTTATTTTATTATTTTAGTTGGATCCTGATAATAATGTTACTGAAGTAGTAAGGGTTACCTCATCTAATTTTTATTTCTGTGATTCTTATAACTTATTCACCACTAATTTTTTTCTGAGGTGTATATTCATCCGAAGGATGTTATATATAATTCATATACTAAAATTATAATTTAATTACATTTCTATTTTAAGATAATTCTTTGATGGGTTTATGGATCAAAAGATACCAAATTGGTAAAATAAATTTGTCTCGATTTTTCTTTTTTGAGATAAATTCAATGTTAAAGACCTAAATATTTCTATGGGGTGTATATAATATAATATTGACAAGTTATATCATGAATTAAATTATTTTGATGATGTTTTATTCTTTATGTAATGTTATAATATAATGGTAATTATTATTCAATGATACCTAAGGGGTAACTATTTATTTCTACAATCTGATCGTTTATCGGAATTGATTACGATTATTCTTTAATTGATGAAATTTTGTGATCCATCACTGCAAAAAACTCATGAAGTTTTTATAATGTAGTTATTTATGAAATTTTCACATATTGGTAACATTATCACAATATTTAGTACTTAATATAATTAATAATGATTTTTATGAAATTAAAACTTTATCACCCTCTTCTATTGGTAATCTATGCTCTTTATAAACAAATATTTTTTAAATGGTTTTCAAAAATATAAATTTTTACAATGTTTTTAAAACTATTCAATATTAAATTATAAAATTTCAAGGAAATGGTTTTTAAAAATGTTTTCATCCTTCTTTTATATGTATCAAGGAAAATTATTTTCAAATTTTTTTAAAGATTTATATATATGATTTCAAGGTTTTTTTAAAGAAAATTGTTTTCCAAACATATATATTTTTAAAATGAATTTTCAAAATATTGTAGGAAATTTTCCACAAGAAGTGTTTTTGAAGTTTTCAATAGATATCTTTATAATTTATTCAAATTTATTTTCAAAGAAATTATTTGGAAAATTTTTTATATATTTGTAGATGCCGAAAAAGATCTGTAACTCCTAGAGGAGGTTTTGAAATTGCAAAGCGAAGTCATCTTCGGAATCAGAGGCCCGGTCCGGAGGCCCATGAAGTGGTGCGCGAAATAAAGGAGGACTTGTGCGAAATAAAATCATTCACGCGAATTATCCCCTGGATGCGCGTAATCAAGCCGGTGAGGCACGCAATTTTTCTGTGTCGCGGTTCCTCGCGGCGAGGCTTTGTGCACTGACGGTTCCCAACGCGGAAAATTTCGTGCATTGCCTGGATTCCACGCCTCATGAGGTCTATAAATAAAAGGCGGCCCCAAACGGTTTAGTGGTTGTGGAATTCAGATCGGCTCTCATGCGCACAATTCAACTCCCCCCGTGCAAAATATGAATTTTAGGTAATTTCCCTTTTCACGCAACCTTGCCCCAGGGTTTGCCTTTGCGTACAAATCCACTGGCTTAAGAAAATTTTTCCCCTCTTTCTGGTTCCATCCTTTCGCACAATCCATGTCCTGTGCACGCAATCCCCTTCCGGGTGCGCAATACCTTGCGCGCAATTCCATATCCATGCACAATCCCCTGGCTCCAATTGCGCGCCATCCCGGTGTTTCGAGTGCAAACCTTCTCTTTGCGTGCAAAACCTAGGACCCTTCACCTCAACGCCCCTTGGCTGCCTCTCTACGTCGGCACTCTATGTCTTCCTTGCTGGGCATGCGCGCCATGTGTTGTTTTCCCATACGGCCTTCCAGGCTCGTACGAAGTAACCTCAAGGTTCCTTGGGCAGTGTTTACCGTTGCGTTGCTTTGCCTTATACTTCTCCGCATAGGCACGCTAACGGTTATTGCTTCTTCGCAAAGCCACGCTAACGTGGACCCCACTATGGTTCACCCTGTGGCCCCCTTCACTACGGCCTTGCCTGTAGAGACCCGTATCTTGACGTACATGGACATTACATTACATTTGCGGAATACTTAGTACATAAGAAAAACACACACACAAGGACCGTAATAGTTTAGTGTCTTTGGAAACTCGGAATATAATCTTCTAATCGTGGTGAAAGATCTTCAACATCTCCCATAAAGATCTAATTTTTTTATACCTAAAACCTTTCTTTATATCCTGGGGAAGAGAAAACATAAAAGGGTGAGCTCAAATGCTCAGTAAGGGTAAACAAAAGAAATATCAATCACATCATATACAAAAGCACATAACTTTTGGAAATCTTAACCTGCAAAAGATATCATAATTTCATAACATGGGGTAAATCATGGCAGTGAAATGTAATCACAATGATCATAACATAAAACATGAAACTTTGTGGCATTCACACATAATCATAGAGAATCATTTCTTGTGAGTCAAGACTCATTGCCAAGACTATCTTAGTGGACAAAGTCCCTTTCTGAATCGAGTAACCCTCGTTTCAGTCCTGTTTCACTGAACCGGTATAACCTACCATTCCAGCCATGTCTATCTCATGAGATATAAAATCATTACCCAATGCATTGGAGGGAGATATAGGTCCCACCCATCTCATAATGATACCATTCTTATGTGTGCCACAAAATCATAAATCATACATCATTTCATAACCCATGTAATAAAATGGGATTCTTAAACATCATGCCATCATAATCCATAAACAATTTATATCATTTCATCATAAGAAAACTGAAACCATTTAAATCATAGATACATTTTACTTGAAACATACATATCAAATAACGTCATCTTAGATGGAAAAATAGTTTTAAAAAAACACTTGAAATGAATTCTTGAGGAAAATATCCTTTCTTCTTTAAAAACAATTTTCCTTTCTTAACATGTCATAAAACATTAAACTAAAATAAGTTGATTAAAAATAAACTTGAAAACTTGTAAAGTAAGATTCTTGGAAATAATGTTTTAAAAATCCATTCATTCCGTATACGTTAAAAAAAACATTCTTCGTACTTTTGTCGGAAAAGTCAAAAAATCACCTCGTACGAAAAAGCGACAAAAGATTCCTTTCATATTCTTTACTAAAAACTCACCGAAGGGTAAAAATGGATTTAAACAATTGTAGGTGGATGGAAATAATATTACATATTGATGAAACACGGATGTGGATGATAAAATACACCCCAATAAATACTTACGAATAAACAATCTCGGATAAAAATGAGATTGTGATATTTCCCTTACCTTAGGTCTGATTTGCTCCGTATGTGTCCGAACCTCCTGTATAATGATTTAAATAATGTCACTGACTTATTATAGAATCATATTCATTGTTATTATATCATATATGGTTCACTTATGACATTATATTACCCGTTCTTTTGTAAATTCCATGTTAAAGAAGCGTTTTGGGTAAAATAGTTTCATTTATCGTAGGTGTTTTGACTTGTTGTTCTTGACATTATTATTACTTATATCATGATTTACTTACTTCCAGAATAAAAAGTTTGATTTATATAGCATATATATTCAGTATATATATATATAATAGATAGATAAATAAAATGAAAAACACCGTTCATGGAGACGGTAGTCCGTACGTACGCATGAACGCTGTTTTCCATTCCTTATTGTCTTGAAATGGAAGTAAGTAGATGACATACATATATATATATATACATAATCCAGTAGCTTTATAATGTCATATATTTCATTATTATTTCTTATATATACTTTATAATCATTCTTAAATGGTTAACATGGAGAATGAATCTCATCGCGTCGTGGAGACGGTAGTCCGTACGTACGCACGAGCGATGATATCATTTTCATAAATATTGAATTGAATCGGAGTGGGTTATACAATATATCAGAATCAATATGATGTTGTAATAACTATGTATAGTTATTCTTTACACCATTATACCCATCCATGTAAGGTGGTGGTGGAAAATAGATTACACCACGGCGTGGAGACGGTATTCCGTACGTACGCACGCGCAGTGATTTATTTTTCCGTAGGATGGATAGATGGTGAAATAGGGTTGTTTCATACTTATAATAACATATCAGTATATGAGTGATACTGATGTTATTACATCATAATGAAACAACCTAAGAAGAAGAAGTGGAAGAAGAAATAAAGATGAAAGAATTGGTAACGGTAATTACCTCTTCTTTGAAGCGCCTCTTTGAGACCTCCTCTTAGGGCACTAAAATTGGTCTTTGAGGAAGACCAGAACCTCTAGGATGTTTCTAGGGAAGTGGAGAAGATATTTTGGCAGGGGTTGGCCGAGCTTGAGTGCTCAAATTGGTGTGAGGAGGAGGGGGAGGAGGTGTCCTTTTATAAGGGAGGAGAGGGGCACCTTAGGAATATCTCAAAATATTATTTTATATTAAAGTCAAAATCGGTTTATAATGGTTCCAAAGGGTCTTATTTAGAAGATAAAGTGGGTATGGGTCGAAATCCTATCAACCAATAGGATTTATACAAGTTTAGGTTATTATTTTAACCTTATCAATTAGATTTAACTCTAAGTTAAATAATTTAACTTTTACCGTGTCTTTTTGTTTTCTTTCACTATATGGTTAATAAACTTACTATAACATGCCAAAAGAACCACAAATTGTATATTATTAATAAATATATCCTTATCTAAGTCATTTGGCCTAACCTTATATTTTTAGGAATAAAATATCAATTAATAATATAATATTTTATTTAAAAACTATTTTGTGTCAATTTTGACACTATTTGATATATGATTTTTGTGAAAGTCATAACAGAATTATATGTTCGCACCAAGTTGATTAAATCAACACTAATATATCATAGTAACCTAGAAAATTAGTTTAAGTCATAAAAAGTCTCCAATTACATTCATTTGAGCATTTATAACATCAATTATGTTAATATTTCCTTAAAAGGGTAATTACTGCATCATCGTTGTGTCATAAATAAATTAATTTATTTAAAGTCTAAAAATTATAAATAAAATATCATTATGTAGGAAATCTTCTTAGATTTCTAATGAATATTTATAGTCGAATTTATCTTATGTATAACCCCATATTAAAAATGGTTTAGTTATTAAACTTTGATTTTAACTATTTTAACTATTCATTAAATAATATAATATTAAATGTCATAATCTAATCCAAGTGGACCTAAATGGTCATATTATATTCATAAGGTTGTTTTTGGTCGAATTACACTTATCCAATAGAATTAGGACATGTGTTAGGGTAATAGTAATATCATATTTACCCTTAGTTACCCTATTTACTATTAACCATGGTAAAAAAAAGTAAAAAGTTACTATTCACCAAAAATTATTTTCATCTCATTGAACCACATTTTACTTACTGACATCAACCGTGTCTCTCGGATTTTTGAAATTCCATTCACAGAAGCGGTAAAATTAAGATTTATGAAGAAATTAATTTTTTTAACTACCACTTAGTAGTTTCACTATTCATCAAAAATTGATGTTTTTCAGAACAATGCCAAAATTTCATCCTAAGCTATATTTCATATTCCGAATTCAGAAATGAAGTCTATTTTACCAAATTCATATCATTGAATTTGCATTAATTAATTTTATAATTAAATCCCGCTGTTAAAACAAATAGCGTGTTTTTAAGAAACAATATCTATCAAAAGATTGACACTTGATTATGTCTGGTTTAAATGTGAAATTACATCCAATGACCAACATTGTATTAAATTGTAAAAATATATTCTAAATATACTTTAAAACCACTCAAATAAATAATCTATCACTATTAATTATTTCGATTACAAAAAGTTGTTTTTAATTATAATTTAGTAATTTTCACTATTCATCAGAATATGAAAGTTATCCGAAAAGTACCAAAATTTCACCTTAGGCTAAATTCGATACTCCGAATCCAAAAATGATGTTCATTTTGAAAAAATAAGATTTACAGAGTTTTAAAAAGTGGTTATTACTATTCATAACGGCTAGTTTTAATAATATTTTAATAGCATATCGTTGTTTAGTGAAACTCGGTATTGTGTATTAGACACGCTATCGAGGAAGGTCGTGATTGCGTGTAATTCAAGGCAAGTCAAGGATGCGTGTTGTGAAAGCTCCTTTTGGTGTAGCGTACAACACAAGACTTTAATAAAATTAAAAAGAATATTTTTTTATAAAATCTTGGGCTGTTACATTCTACCCCCCTTAAAATGAATTTCGCCCTCGAAATTCGTCGGGGTTATAAATGGGTTACTATTCGAAAGTTTCTTTAATAGAAACCCACATCGTAAAAAGGAATATCAAAACCAATCTTTAAAAACAAAAGTATGAAACGTAACGGTTACCCAAATAAACTAATCATTGGGTTTCCACATAGGTGAAAATATGGATATGGAAGAGAAATATAACCATCATGTTCTGATGGAGAGTGGTAGAGAACATGGCTATGGAAAAGCCAGTAATCACAAATCCATAGATTTGTGATGATATAAGGTACCATCTGATTCATCAGGTATAAGATCACTAGGACAACATTTTTGGTTTTCAAGATCATTTCCCTAAAGTTGAAAATTTGAATTAGAATAAATACTTACTTTATTTTGGTACAATCCTACTGTTGTTCGTGCCTTGAACAATTTCCACTTCATCTCTTAAATAAATGAAGTTGAATTTGTTATTCATGAAGTGTTAGCAGATCATGTGATAGAATGACAGGTCATTCCATCTGTCTCAAACAAAAGGTTAGCAAAAATTATATGCATAAGTCGATCTATAGTGAGATTAATCATATATGGTTCCTAAAATGGACTTATACTTCATATATCATACTGCTTAATATAATAAAACTAGTTTCTACTAAACAGGGACTTCCTGTAGGCCAGTGGTAGGCGATAAAGGCCAGTCGCACTTCGGTTGTGGGTTCGATTCCCACAGCCTTGTCCGAAGCGATGGGCTGTCGCCCGTCCTGCGGGTTGTCCTTTTTCCAAAACAATATAACATCCCATCAATAATATCGAAAAAACAAAAAATACTAACTTATGTCCAACATAATCCATTCCAATCTTTTAGGCTTATCCATAATACTGCAGTCGACTCTCATAATATAGTGAAAATGATTACCAGAGATTTAACACCATCATCGATCCACATATATCATAAGATATGTTTTGTTGGTCACATTCCAAACATTCAAAGTCCTTAATCGTGTATTCTCTTGAATACCTTAGTGAAAACATGAATGCAGTTAAAGGTTAACACTTTTCACATACCAAAATCCTCAAAATTCTATATACTCAAACTTAGTCCTTATATCAATCATGAGCTCATGAATACTGTTAAACATTTCATTTTCTCGTTTTCCCTTCATTATGCGCATAATATCTCCATCACTTTGAATACCACATTAGACCAATACATAAATATTCCAATATTCCAAGATACAACATTATTTTGGAATCCCATTACATAAACACTTAATCATTCCACCACATCGTTGTCATATTCAACATTGCCAATAGTGATCGCATGTGACTTCCCTTTGTCCTTTGCCTTAAGCGGTTTCTCATGTCGATCATCACTAACCCTTGGATTAGGGCATTTATTAGCATAATGCCCCATTTCCTTGCACTTGAAGCATTGAAGTGTTGGTTGTACGTTATCTGCAGTGTTTGCTTTATTCACTTCATTAGAATCCCATTTTCCATTACTTTGACACTCAGCTGCTCGATGACCTTCTTTTCCACACTTAAAACATTTTCTAGTCCCTTTAAGACAATATCCACCATGCTTCTTTCCACACTTTGTGCATAAGGAAACATTCATCTTCTTTTCACCATTATTCTGAGTTTTCTCCTTGAACTCCATCTTTCGTTTCTTGTCAAACCCATGAGATGGATATGTAACACCAACTTCCATTTCTACCTTGATAGCACAACGCACAATTTCTTCATAGCTACTGAAGTCTCTTATAGCTAATGCCCTTCGAAGACTTGGTTTTAAGCCACTGAAAAATCGATCAACTTTACTTTCAGGTTGGATGATAATACCAGAAGCGTACCTTGCAAGTCTTGTAAAATTCGCTTCATAGGTACCAATAGATTCATCATCCCTTTGCTTCAGTTCAAGAAACTCTTTCTCCATCTTTGTTCGGAGAATACGAGGGAAGTACTTATTGAAAAATAAGTTCTTGAACTCGTCCCATTCCATAGACTCAATTTCATCCCTTTGCCTCGTATTCTTAATAAGATTCCACCATTGATCAGCATCTCCTTCCAAACGATACACTGCTAGGATGACTTTATCATGTTCAGAACATTGAAGAACTGAAAATATCTTTTCAGTAGTACTAATCCATTGTTCAGCAACTAATGGATCAGTAGACCCACTGAAAGAAGGTGGACACTGCCTCATGAAGGATTCAACAGAATGTTGCTCCTTCCTTTGCTCGTTTGGAAGTCCTGCATGATTCATAGCTTGAGAAAGTTGTGTGAGCATGGCTACAAGATTTTGCATTCCGGCTCCCATATCGTTTGGTTGCTCAGGGGGACAATCATTGCATTTCCCATCACATTCCGCATTAACACGGTTCCTTCGGGTTCCAGCCATCGTCTAAAACCCCAAAAGAATAGTATGAGAGGCAAAAATCATGCTAGGGAAAACAACATAATAAAGGGGTAGTAATATCTAACATCTTAGGTTAAATTCGAAGATCGTTAGCGCAATTCTAGGACTATAACCTATACGTATACTTAAACTTAGAGACATCCCTAGACATACCTTAGAAATATCTCTAGGGATCTCACTAACGTTTTCACATCCTAGTATCCAAAGGTTGACTAAACCTTTCCTCTGATACCAACTGTAGAGACCCGTATCTTGACGTACATGGACATTACATTACATTTGCGGAATACTTAGTACATAACAAAAACACACACACAAGGACCGTAATAGTTTAGTGTCTTTGGAAACTCGGAATATAATCTTCTAATCGTGGTGAAAGATCTTCAACATCTCTCATAAAGATCTTCTTCTTTTTTATACCTAAAACCTTTCTTTATATCCTGGGGAAAAGAAAACATAAAAGGGTGAGCTCAAATGCTCAGTAAGGGTAAACAAAAGAAATATCAATCACATCATATACATAAGCACATAACTTTTGGAAATCTTAACCTGCAAAAGAGATCATAATTTCATAAATGGGGTAAATCATGGCAGTGAAATGTAATCACAATAATCATAACATAAGACATGAAACTTTGTGGCATTCACACATAATCATAGATAATCATTTCTTGTTAGTCAAGACTCATTGCCAAGACTATCTTAGTGGACAAAGTCCCTTTCTGAATCGAGTAACCCTCGTTTCAGTCCTGTTTCACTGAACCGGTATAACCTACCATTCCAGCCATGTCTATCTCATGAGATATAAAATCATTACCCAATGCATTGGAGGGAGATATAGGTCTCACCCATCTCATAATGATACCATTCTTATGTGTGCCACAAAATCATAAATCATACATCATTTCATAACCCATGTAATAAAATGGGATTCTTAAACATCATGCCATCATAATCCATAAACAATTTATAACATTTCATCATAAGAAAACTGAAACCATTTAAATCATAGAGACATTTTACTTGAAACATACATATCAAATAACGTCATCTTAGATGGAAAAATAGTTTAAAAAAAACACTTGAAATGAATTTTTGAGGAAAATATCCTTTCTTCTTTAAAAACATTTTTCCTTTCTTAACATGTCATAAAACTTTAAACTAAAAGAAGTTGATTAAAAATAATCTTGAAAACTTGTAAAGCAATATTCTTGGAAATAATGTTTTAAAAATCCATTCATGTCGTATACGTTAAAAAAAACATTCTTCGTACTTTTGTCGGAAAAGTCAAAAAATCACCTCGTACGAAAAAGCGACAAAAGATTCGTTTCATATTCTTTACTGAAAACTCACCGAAGGGTAAAAATGGATTTAAACAATTGTAGGTGGATGGAAATAATATTACATATTGATGAAACACGGATGTGGATGATAAAATACACCCCAGTAAATACTTACGAATAAACAATCTCGGATAAAAATGAGATTGTGATATTTCCCTTACCTTAGGTCCGATTTGCTTCGTATGTGTCTGAACCTCCTGTATAATGATTTAAATAATGTCATTGACTTATTATAGAATCATATTCATTGTTATGATATCATATATGGTTCACTTATGACATTATATTACCCGTTCTTTTGTAAATTCCATGTTAAAGAAGCGTTTTGGGTAAAATCGTTTCATTTATCGTAGGTGTTTTGACTTGTTGTTCTTGACATTATTATTACTTATATCATGATTTACTTACTTCCAGAATATAAAATTTGATTTATATATCATATATATTCAGTATATATATATATAATAGATAGATAAATAAAATGAAAAACACTGTTCATGGAGACGGTAGTCCGTACGTACGCATGAACACTGTTTTCCATTCCTTATTGTCTTGAAATGGAAGTAAGTAGATGACATACATACATATATTTATATATAATCCAGTAGCTTTATAATGTCATATATTTCATTATTATTTCTTATATATACTTTATAATCATTCTTAAATGGTTAACATGGAGAATGAATCTCATCCCGTCGTGGAGACGGTAGTCCGTACGTACGCACGAGCGATGATATCATTTTCATAAATATTGAATTGAATCGGAGTGGGTTATAAAATATATCAGAATCAATATGATGTTGTAATAACTATGTATAGTTATTATTTACACCATTATACCCATCCATGTAAGGTTGTGGTGGAAAATAGATTACACCACGGCGTGGAGACGGTATTCTGTACGTACGCACGCGCAGTGATTTCTTTTTCCGTAGGATGGATAGATGGTGAAATAGGGTTGTTTCATACTTATAATAACATATAAGTATATGAGTGATACTGATGTTATTACTTCATAATGAAACAACCTAAGAAGAATAAGTGGAAGAAGAAATAAAGATGAAAGAATTGGTAACGGTAATTACCTCTTCTTTGAAGCGCCTCTTTGAGACCTCCTCTTAGGGCACTAAAATTGGTCTTTGAGAAACACCAGAACCTCTAGGATGTTTCTAGGGAAGTGGAGAAGAGATTTTGGCAGGGGTTGGCCGAGCTTGAGTGCTCAAATTGGTGTGAGGAGGAGGGGGAGGAGGTGTCCTTTTATAAGGGAGGAGAGGGGCACCTTAGGAATATCTCAAAATATTATTTTATATTAAAGTCAAAATCGGTTTATAATGGTTCCAAAGGGTCTTATTTCGAAGATAAAGTGGGGATGGGTCTAAATCCTATCAACCAATAGGATTTAGACAAGTTTAGGTTATTATTTTAACCTTATCAATTAGATTTAACTCTAAGTTAAATAATTTAACTTTTACCGTGTCTTTTTGTTTTCTTTCACTATATGGTTAATAAACTTACTATAACATGCCAAACGAACCCCAAATTGTATATTATTAATAAATATATCCTTATCTAAGTCATTTGTACTAACCTTATATTTTTAGGAATAAAATATCAATTAATAATATAATATTTTATTTAAAAACTATTTTGTGTCAATTTTGACACTATTTGATATATGATTTTTGTGAAAGTCATAAAAGAATTATATGTTCGCACCAAGTTGATTAAATCAACACTAATATATAATAGTAACCTAGAAAATTAGTTTAAGTCATAAAAAGTCTCCAATTACATTCATTTGAGCATTTATAACATCAATTATGTTAATATTTCCTTAAAAGGGTAATTACTGCATCATCGTTGTGTCATAAATAAATTAATTTATTTAAAGTATAAAAATTATAAATAAAATATCATTATGTAGGAAATATTTTTATCTTTCTAATGAATATTTATAGTCGAATTTATCTTATGCATAACCCCATATTAAAAATGGTTTAGTTATTAAACTTTGATTTTAACTATTTTAACTATTCATTAAATAATATAATATTAAATGTCATAATCTAATCCAAGTGGACCTAAATGGTCATATTATATTCATAAGGTTGTTTTTGGTCGAATTACACTTATCCAATAGAATTAGGACATGTGTTAGGGTAATAGTAATATCATATTTACCCTTAGTTACCCTATTTACTATTAACCGTGGTAAAAAAAAGTAAAAAGTTACTATTCACCAAAAATTATTTTCATCTCATTGAACCACATTTTACTTACTGACATCAACCGTGTCTCTCGGATTTTTGAAATTCCATTCACAGAAGCGGTAAAATTAAGATTTATGAAGAAATTAATTTTTTTAACTACCACTTAGTAGTTTCACTATTCATCAAAAATTGATGTTTTTCAGAACAATGCCAAAATTTCATCCTAAGCTATATTTCATATTTCGAATTCAAAAATGAAGTCTATTTTACCAAATTCATATCATAGAATTTGCATTAATTAATTTTATAATTAAATCCCGCTGTTAAAACAAATAGCTTGTTTTTAAGAAACAATATCTATCAAAAGATTGACACTTGATTATGTCTGGTTTAAATGTGAAATTACATCCAATGACCAACATTGTATTAAATTGTAAAAATATATTCTAAATATACTTTAAAACCACTCAAATTAATAATCTATCACTATTAATTATTTCGATTAAAAAAAGTTGTTTTTAATTATAATTTAGTAATTTTCACTATTCATCAGAATATGAAAGTTATCCGAAAAGTACCAAAATTTCACCTTAGGCTAAATTCGATACTCCGAATCCAAAAATGAAGTTCATTTTGAAAAAATAAGATTTACAGAGTTTTAAAAAGTGGTTATTACTATTCATAACGGCTAGTTTTAATAATATTTTAATAGCATATCGTTGTTTAGTGAAACTCGGTATTGCGTATTACACACGCTATCGAGGAAGGTCGTGATTGCGTGTAATGCAAGGCAAGTCAAGGATGCGTGTTGTGCAAGCTCCTTTTGGTGTAGCGTACAACACAAGACTTTAATAAAATTAAAAAGAATATTTTTTTATAAAATCTTTGGATGTTACATTGCCGATACCTTCCCTCCCAGAAGGGGTAGAGGGCATTGGGCATGTAAGCCATAGGGGTGTGGAGCGAACCCAGCTCGTCCAAGCTGCAGGACGTTAAACTGCTAAGCACCTCGTCTTTAACACATGACGTTAAACTATGGTCTGACCCAGTGATTCGCACGCAGGGTCCCCCCGGCATGGGCATTATTTACGCCCACTCTTCTCCACGGGAATAGACTCTTCCTCAAATGGAATGAGATCCTCCATATCAGAGTGGTGTTTGTCCACAGGGGAAGGGCTGCATTAGAGTGTAAGCCTCTAGCCTCTCTTGTGGAAGGTTGCACCAGTGCATCTCCGTACTCCCCCCTACCAAGGCTAGTGGAGTCCTTTTCCCACTACGCTTTGTCGCATAACGGGCCTCCATCCTGGAGTAAGCCACGACACCAAGGGCCGCTAACCACGCGTAAGCCCCTGTTTGCTCTTTGGGCCACTCAACGCGTAAGACCCTTTCTTCTTCTCATGGATGCACCCTTTGCGACATGATCGTCAGGTCCCTGCTGCCTCTTGTTTTTCACACCGAGCATGACTCATGTGGGCTTAGAGCATGCATCGACTATGAAATCCTCTATGGGCAGCCTCAGAGTGTAAGCCCCATCCCAGTGAACTATGTGGACTTTGATCCATGCTAACGCATAGTACGTAGGAAGCCTCCACGAGGTTCAAACCCACCACCCGGTCATCCCAACCTCTCCACGTCGGTTCCCAGACCACAATGGGCTGCCTCAGAGCGTAAGACCCAAATTCCCTTGTCCCACATGACGTTAAATTGTATGCCCTCTTCCCGCATGACGTTAAACTGTATCTCATCCCGTATGACGTTAAACTGTATTCCCCCTCTTGGGCCACCTCAGAGCGTAAGCCCCATGTCTCACACCCACGTCTCTTCCTGACTTTCCCCTCGAGCCCACGTGCCTTGGGAAACTCATTCCCTAGCCCGGAGATCTTACTTACTCCAGGCTCCAATCCATGCATTCATTCTCACGGGTTGCCTCTCCAGGTGTCCCACCATACCACCAAACTATGCAGACTTTGATTCCCTGCCAAGGGGATACATAGGAAGCCTCCACGAGGATCAAGCCCGTCACTCCACCATCCGTCCTGATCCTTACCCGGGCCGCCACATCATGGTGAGATCATGCCGCTCCATCCCATTCCATGGTATTTGGGAAGCCACCCACATGTTAGCCCAAACATCGGTGTTCCCCCTAGGGGGTACTTCAATCTGATCCACTTTCAGTGTCTCGATCACTCTGATCCATCTCCGCCAGACGTTAAATTTGCGGCATACCCCATGTTAAACATGGGAAGATGAGGAAAACTTCATATGGTACACAATCCCCACGTTCAATATGGGATTCCTCGGGCTTTCACGCCCTCGAGAAGCCCTCTAATAAGAGACATAAGATAGACACGCTGATCCCCAATGTCAAGACATGCCAACGACACCCCAATGTGACCATTCTCCTCAACGAAGGTTGCTTCCCTGACAAGACCCCTTGGAGCGTCTCGACGGAAGAAGCGTAATTAACCGGCATCCATGTAGATATGGCACCGGGAAAGAGCTTCACGAAACTGTCTTAAATATATGAGGGAGACCCGGACTAGGTGACGAGTTCCGAGGAGGAATCCACAGAAAGAAGAACAAACATCCCATCATCCTGGTTTCGATAAAGGAGCAGACGTCCCTGAATAAGGAACGGATGTCGTCTGCCTTTGGGAAGCGGGAATGAGGGGCCACAATCCATGCGTCCTCCCATGTCTGATGGACATGCGCGCGCGCCCTGGCGTAAAAGCGTCAGAAACAGAAAATGGTGAACCCGACGTGAAGCTCTTCACCTCAATACGGAGAATGGTAGCGGTCGGGGTGTCGGAAGATTAGCATGTCACCTGGTCTGGGTACCCACCACTGGGACGTGAAACCCGCCAGGGGTCGAGGCCGTCGGGACATTGACCACTCCGTTCTGCGACGTCGTCAGTGTGGATCCCTCTTGCAGACCACGAAAGGAAGAATGACGTTGGGCTATAGTTGTCGATTTTGTTTTCTTTATTACTAATGGCTTCATCTCCCTACCTCCAGAAATCAGATCACTGCATCCGAAGCTCGATCGCCACCTGCCCACCAGCGCAGGGGTAGGGGCAGTACCGACGTGGCCACCCCGAGCGGTCCCGACTTTTCCACAGTCGCTCCAACTCGGACCTCCTTAGCTTCTAGTCGCTCACTCCCCATCTCCCCGTTAGAAATCATCCAGCAAAGGGTGATAAAAGATTTGGTTCGTAGGTACGACGAGGAAGGGATCATCCCCACCAGGGGCATGGACTGTTTGGATCTAGAGGCGGTTGCGCCTCACCACCATCACCGCCCCCGAGGGCCGCGCTGGGAGCCGCCGCTCCCCACTCCAATGTTCAACTGCTTCGGGAGTCTATCCCCAGAGCGCCTTGACACATCCCTACCCTATGCCAATGAGGTGGGGGATGTCCGGGTCCGCCTGATTGGAGACCCGTCCCAAAGGTTAATGACAAGAACCCCCACAAGGATGCGTCGACGCCGCCGCCTGACTCCCCGGGCCGAGGAGCAGTAAATCATCGTGCTCGCACCAACGTCAGCACCAACGTCAGCGACCCATCTGACCCGACGCTAGCGTTGGGCACAAGCGGAAGAGAATTCCTATCTTGAAGCACCAACGTCAGCAACCACTATGGCCCGAGCCACTACTGACTCCTGTTACCAGACCCCCGCACAGGGTGAGTAGGGATAGCCATATGCCCGACTAGGATCGAAACCCCGACCACCCTGTAGGTGGGTTGGGTCGACTCTCCCAGTCACTGGCACAAGAAATGGCCACCGCAGGCCAATCTGCGGTAGTGAAACCCACCATGAATGATCATCTCGTGCCACTTATTAGGAAAGCTGAAGGCTTCTTCGCAACTACTTTGCTCCGGGTATGACTCTTTCCAATGCCCACTACACTGGGTTTGAGGTCACTCCCCTTACTAGGGGACGTGAGTATGGAGCCGTCACGTATCTAGTCGCTCACTCACATGGAGGTCCTCCCCATGTCCCTTTAGACATCTGTCTTGGTGCTTCCCGCAACCCGGCCTTCAGCCCCCTCTGCCCCGGCGCTATTGCGACCAGCGGACTCCTTGACAGAAATCATTCTTACCCTGAGGAGCCACCTAGGGGTAGGAAGGAAGGGTGTGTTCACCGTAAGAGAAATTTCAGGGGAGTACGGACAAAAATTAGACCAGTCCATATGATTCCCTACTCCCTCTAAAGGTATATCCAGGAGGACGATGATTGGCATACCCCCAGGGGTCAAACCCGCAGTTGTCACTGGCCTCCCCGGAAGCACCTTCTGCCTCAGTCAGGGAGGTGGGGAACTTTTCTGGGGACCGACGGAAGAGTCACGAGGTGACACACCCTCAACAAGCACCAACGCTATGACAGGAAGCCCATTCGTCGGACCATCCTATCCCAATGTGGCAGCCAGGGCACTACAACCCCTAGAGGATGACTCAAGGATCGGCGACCAATCGGCATGTTCGCCGTATTCCCCACCGGCCAACCCACCGGCCTGGTGGCCTGCCTCAGTTCCATTGCCAGTTCCCCGACTATTCTCAGTTGACGAGCAGGGGCAACAAGGTCCGGACCCTGAATAGGAGTCATGGAGCTTCTGGACCATCCTCGTAGTGGGCCACTTCCCCGATAAGTTTTGGTCGGTCGCAGGATCGGATTATGATATGCCAGAGTCAATCTCCGCGGGAGAGTTTGAATGCTTCCTCCAGACTCTTCGAGTGACTCACTCCCATCTTCGCCATCACCTAGCACCTTATCCCGGGAGCCAATCACCTCTCGAGGATATCGGTGATCATTGTCGTCAGGTCGACCTGGCAGCGCTCCCTGTGGTTCGGCACCCTGAGTCACTAGGCCACCATGGGGCCCTCTAGCAACAATGCATCCAGAGTTTTCAACTACTCCACAAAGTTATTGAGGAGGCCACCCCCACGCGCACGTCCACGGATGGGGGCAGTACACTGCCCTATTTTTTTGTTCGATCCGCCGACAGCCCGATTCACTGGGCGGCCTTGAGGGAACATTGCCAAGGGCAGTGGAAGTCAACATGGCTGACCATTCAGATGAAGGAAACGGTGTGGAGACCCTCGATGGAGACCCACACCCAGATTACAAGTCGATACTGGACCCATCTTGGAGGATTACTCTCCAATAGAGGAGCCTCCTAGGTCTCCATGTACCCACCGAAGCACTAACACTGAGTTGAAACATCGGCAAGGGTAAAGAGCCCATCAGGTCTATCAAACTCGCCGACCCATCTACCTCGGTGAAGAAGGTAGAGGAAGATCCCGAGAAGGCCATGCTACGCCAACAGCTTGCTGAGAAAAATAGGCTGGTTGATGAGCTCTTGGCCGAACGCATTGCAGAGCGGCGGCCTGACTATGGTAACCCTAGACCAGGACAGAAGGGGCAGGAGCACCCAGCCCTTGTCGAGATTCCCCCGAGAAACCGTGACCATGTTGCGTTCTCCAATAGGGGAGAGGCTAGAGCCCATGGAAAGAGGGTACGATATGTTTCGCCGAACCCTCCCATGCGGCGGGATCTCCTGGGGGACCCTGCTCGGTTTCCTCCAGCCGCCCCGAGAGTCGCTCTGCCAGCCGTCGTACGAGCTACTGAGATTGACTACCATATTGAAGATCCTGGAAATGCACTTGTGGTTAGAGATCCCTGTCAGGATTGGGATCCATGTCCGGACGATCTGATGGAAGTACTAATCGCCCGCCTGGAAGCCCGGGAAACACGGCAGGTGGCAATCCCACCGGACGACCAGCCATACCCAGTATGGGTGGATGATATGCCTGCCTCGCCGGGATTTGGGAACCCCAATTTTTCCACCTTTAATGGGAACGAAGACCCTACAAAATACCTTTCCCACTTCAAATCGAGGTGCTGTCCTAGGTTAGGGACTCCCACACAGCAGGAGGCTACCAAGCTCTATTGCTTCATTCAGACACTAGAAGGACCAGCATTCTTCTAGTATAGTCAGCTCCCTGTCGAATCTGTGACTAGATGGGAGGACCTTCATCGTAAATTCCTCTACCAGTTTAGTTCCATAACCTGAAAGACGAACATTTTAGACCTCTTCAGGTGCAAGAAAAGGCCCGACGAGCGGGTCGCGGACTTCGTCTCCCGGTAGAAGGGGCTCACGTACTTCCTTAACACGACACTAACTGAGGAGAAATTACTGACAATGTGTGTAGGGAAAGTCAAGGCAGAGCTGTTTCTTTCTCTGATCACTCATAATTACCCTGGAGGGTTCTAGGACTTCTCAAACAAGGCTCAACGCCTCGAAAAAGCCCTGCAACAGGACAGTCAAGCACGACTGCTGCCTCCTATAATCTCTGCAAGGAGATCCGCCAGAGACGAGACTACTACTATAGCCTAGATAGAGGCCCACAGATAGCTAGAGTTGCTACCAGTAAGGCCAGTTCAACAGCCTCGTAGGGGTCCACCCCCACGGGCACATCCTCCGGCCCAGCAGCGACCGCCTCAAAATCGGCAGGCACCTCCACGTAACGCACCGCCACTACCTAGGCGAGATAATCAGTATCCGCCTCCTCGGCCTGCTCCTCTGGTCCTTGTTCATGGTCAGCCTCCAAGATCCCCCTTTCCCGAAAGAAGGAATCGGACTTACTCGTTTGGTGAGGCCCAGGTCCCCGGTTATTTCCGGAGCGCCTTGGAGTAGAGGATCGTGCGACTGCCTGAGTGCCAGAAGCCAGAAGAGGCATGTCTCACTGACCACCCAAACAACTGCCCTTATCACCGGATCCTGGGACACACCATCCAGTGATGCTATGTGTTCAAAGACTGGCTCCAAGACCAGATTGACAACAACATTGTCGGGTTGGGCCCAGCCCCGGCACAGGTGGCAGGTTTCTACGTGAGATCAGATGGCAGCAGTGACAATGGGGATGAGTGGGAAGAGGTTTCTGACCATGCGCCCAAGAAATATAACGACTGTATGCCCCACAAGATGGTCCCCCATGCCCATGGCATCATACGTGCCCACTTGGGTCAACTAGAGCCCTCAGAGTCTACGAGCGCCGCTTTGGCATCGTCATCCCAGCCTACCTCTTCCCAGAAGAGCAAGCGGCGGTGCAAGAAGAAAGAACGCGCCCTGCCAATGTCGTCATTTTCCTGCATGCTTGGTGATTTTATGCCCCCAGAAATGGGGATCCCTCTGAGACTCTGTCCAATAGTGGATGACTCCACAAGTGAAAGCCCGGGGTACGCTTCGGTTAATACTGTAGAACTGGTAAATCCTTTTTTGGCTCCCGACGATAACGAATGCCAGGTGGACCTCCCCAATGTCCCAAGCCATCACCAATGTCCGTGGAGTCGTGGCTACGTGAATCACCAGGGCACGGTAGTCATCACCTCCAGTCAGACTGTGCATGCTACCGAACCAGGCAGCAGGCCTAGTATAGAGAGTAGCACACGCGGCTCCCTCACCTGGTGTCAACAGGTTCACCTCTACCACCGTTTTTTTTGCTGGATCAGGCGGAACCACCTCGTCCGTGTCGCAACCAGCCCTGCCCTACCATCGGCCGACTACATCCTTTTAGTCCAAACATGGCAACCACCTCCCGGGCTTCGGCTAGTGAACAGTGATATGTTCCTAGTACCAGTCATTAACCGGTCCCACCAGCAAGGGCCGTTATTCCTCCAATCGCAGAGCGGCCCCTTGTAAGCAGAAGCTCACATTTCGATTGAAAGTATGATGTTTTGAAGCACCTGATTGGAATTACGGCAAGGCTTTCAATCCTTGAGGCCCTTCGCCTATTGTCTGAAATGCATGAGGCGCTCGCTGAGGCTCTAAGGTGCCCCCTCTAGTTTGAAACGAAGGTAGAAACTGCAGAATCCTTCCACACAGAGGTGATCAAGGACGCCGATTGTAATGCGGTTATCTCGTTTTTTTGGTGAAGATGAAGGCCATCCCATACAGGGGAACATCCGTCCGTTGTACAACACTAGTCAGTTCAATGGCGTGGAAGTCTGCTGCTGTCTTGTCGACACAGGTTCTAGGATTAACATAATCCCAACTCGGACACTGCAGAAACTAGGGTTGTCTGAGGGTAATTTAACTCCATCTGACCTCAGGATCCAGGGGTATGATAGGACTGAGAAAACTCCACTTGGCAAGATTCGTCTGAAGACCTAGTTCGGCGACCTAATTTCCAATACCAAATTCATGGTTGTCTCTCAAGACACCACCTACAACGCGTTGATGGGCAGGTCGTGGATCCACCTTCACGCAACGGTCCCCTCATCATATCATCAGTGCCTCAAATACTCCCTTAAGGGTCGAGTGGGTGTGCTCCAAGGAGATACGTCTTTGTTTTCCTCTTGTGAAGCCCGTTACCTAGACGCTGACTATTACAAGAGCAATGACAAGCAGATCCTAGTAGGTGAGGTCAAGCCTGCCACTATCACGAGTGATCCCTGGGTAGGTTTGGATGACACAAATGTCTTACCAATCCATCGTTTGGAGGCCACGACCCCCGACATGGAGTAGTGCTTTGTTGTCTTGGGTACCAGAGGAAGGCATATTTCTGGGTCTAAGCGATGATGAGGAATCACCTCATACTCTTACACCATCCAGGATCAGGTGATCCCTGAGCCTCCTACCCCTGTACGATATTGAGACGTTGGGCTCATGGCAATGGCAGTACGTCATACGCGTCTATTTCGCCGGGCCAGAATCGACTGGCTCAAGCCAATGCACCACTACTACTTTGATGTTGTAAAGCGTGTCCCTTTGGGCCAAAGTCCAGATGGGATTGGATCAACCCCCTTCGTCGCAATGGTCTCCGCGTTGCATGAGTCTCCTGACGTGACAACCTTTACTGCCCAGGACAGCGCCAGGTTCCCATTAGGGTCTGGCAGCCCCAAAATGGATCCCCATATTGACGATCCTTCCACAAGAAGAGAGGAGGACATGGAAGATGCTCCGCCTACCTTTGAGGAGGGCGTCTCCACCACGGTCGATGAGTTAATGCAGGGGAACCTCAGTAGCAAGGCGGACCCAAGACCCACATTGGTCAGCACCGCTATGCCCCCCGAGGAATGGCAACGGTACATAGACATCCTTAGACAGCACCGTGATGTGTTTTCCTGGAGTTATGACGAGATGCTGGGACTAGATCCCCAGGTATCCGTCCACCGCCTCGGCCTCCCAGCAAACCATCACAGGTTCAAGAAGCCTCCCAGAAAGATTCACCCCTCTCATGGTGCCATGGTTGAGGCCAACGTTGATAAGCTCATCAAGGACAACTTTGTCACGGAAATTCCAGTACCCCAGGTGGCTAGCCAACATTGTTCCAGTCAGGAAGAACTGGCAGATCACGGTCTGTATCGACTTCCGCGATCTCAATCGCCACTGTCCGATGTATGATTTTCCCCTTCCCGTGACAGAGTTGTTGATCGATGCCGAGGCCGGGTTCTAAACCCTCCCCTTCATGGATGGGTACTCCGGGTACAACCATATCTGTATGGCCCCCATGGATGAAGAGTTCACTGCCTTCAGGTCCCCCAGGGTACTTTCTGCTACCAGGTTATACCCTACGGCCTGAAGAATTCTGGTTCCACTTATCAACAGGCTATGCACCGCATATTCAAGCCGATCCTCAGGACGCTGGTGGATTGTTACGTGGATGACCTGGTGGTTAAATATCTTCAGTGCCAGGACCACCTCAAAGACCTTGAAAAAGTGTTCGGCTTCCTCCGTTGTCACCACTTGAAGATGAACCCGTTGAAGTGTGCCTTCGGGGTCACATCTGGAATGTTTCTTGGCTTCATTGTCAGGTATCGAGTCATTGAGATCAACCCAAAGAAGATCAAGGCCATCAGTCAGATGCCTCCCACGAATAATATTTGGGAGATTCAAGGCCTCCAAGGCCACATAGCCTATATAATTCGATTCATTGCGAATCTGGACAGCAAGTGTAAGACCTTTTTCTCGGCTCATGATGAAAGGTGTCACCTATGGATGGAACGAAGAGTGTCAGATCTCTTTTGAGGAAATCAAGTTGTATCTGCTCCAGCCTCCGGTCTTGATGCCACCCATTCTTGGAAAGCCTCTGGTCCTTTATGTGACCGCCCTGGAGTGATCCATCGGCGCACTTCTCACCCCGAAGAACAATGAGGGAACAGAGAATAGCCTCTACTACCTCAGTCGAATGCTCCTCGATGCGGAAATTAGATATTCTCCCATCAAGAAGAGCTACCTGGTGCTCG
The DNA here is from genome assembly GCA_963277665.1 of Viscum album. NCBI lineage: Eukaryota > Viridiplantae > Streptophyta > Magnoliopsida > Santalales > Viscaceae > Viscum > Viscum album. Next base: position 459,967,759 of record OY728139.1, on the reverse strand, counting down.
TATTTTCCGTGCAGAAATTACGGCACTACTTGCATCACCACAAGGTACAGCTGGTCTCTCGAGTAGACCCGGTGAAATTCATCCTGAACCAACCTATGTTGACCGATTGATTGGCGCACTGGGCGGTGATCCTCTAGTAGTTCAACATCAAGTTCGTACCTCAGAAGGCCGTCAAAGGACAGGCGTTGGTAGACTTCTTAGATACCCACCCAACCTCCACGGACCAACCACTAGATCTAGGCTTTCCTGATGAGGCAATCCTCTCAGTCGATCATGACATCCCATGCTGGCAGATTCACCTTGACGGTGCCCCCCGGAGCCCCACCGGTAGAAGACTCAATGATCCGAGGCTTAACAGAGTGGGCTTGGGTATCGTCTTCATCACCCCAGAGCAAGTCGTTCTTCCATATTCATTCTTGTTGTTAGAAGGCTGCACAAACAATGAGGCAGAATATCATGCCCTCATTACTGGCCTCGAGTTGGCTCTCAAGGTAGACGTACCCCATCTGTATGTAAACTGTGACTCTGAGCTAGTCATCAAGCAGGTCAATGGTGACTATGATATCAGAAAGTCAGAACTCGTGCCATTACTGGAGTGCACCCTCCGTCTAATGGATAAGTTACCCTCCCAGCCAGAGGTCGTTCACATTCCTCGGTCGTAGAACAGTCGAGAAGATGCTTTGTCTAGCCTGACCGCATCACTTGCGGAGCCTGGACAGGATGACCTAATCATCCACTTGGTGCACCGGAGAGTCATTTCTCATGTTATTCTAGAGGGTGATCGTGGCCCATGATTGAACCATCTCACCGTTGGCGCCCCTAATTCAGGATCCTCGGGGTCTTCCGGCGTGGTGATCGAGACAGTTCCTGACTGGAGGATGCCCTTGGTTGAATATCTCTAGCACAACAATCTTCCACTAGACCGAGCCGAGCAAGAACGAATCTTATGCCGCGTGCCGTAGTTCACCCTTTAATGTGGTCCCAGCCTTGAGAAGCTCCTTTACAGGCGCAGGTTTGATGGTGTTCTCCTTCGTTGTCTTCAAGGAGTCGAGATTCCATAGGTCATGCAAGAAGTTCACACTGGTTCCTGTGGTGCCCACCAGGCTAGGTCGCAGTTGTCTCACCAGATTCGGAGGCTGGGATACTTATGGCCCTCCATGATCTACGACTACATCGAGTATGCCAAGAGGTGTCATGTGTGCCATGTTCATGACAACTTTATACATCAGACACCGGAGCCTCTCCATACTACCAAGTATTCTTAGCCCTTTGCAGTCTGGGGGTTGGATGTCGTAGGGCCTTACCCACCTGCGACGACCCGCCAGTGCCTGTTCATCTTAACCGCTACGGATTTCTTCTCGATGTGGGCAGAGGCAACCCCGCTTAGGGATGTCAATGCCTATTCTATCGTTGAAATTGTGATCTCCAATATCATCTATCGGTTTGGAGTACCTCATGATATCCTCACGGATAACGGAACCAACTTTCGAGTAGCCGAGCTGAAGAAATTTAATGCTAAGGAAAACATTCTCTCTATCCACACCTCTCGCTACCATGCACAGGCGAATGGATAGATTGTGGTGTTCAACAAAACCCTCCCTAACATTCTACAAAAGGTGGTTTGTCAGAATAAGAAAATTTGGCCAGACAAGCTCCCCAACCCCCTCTGGGCTTATAGGACGATGACTCATAAATCCATCTAGGTGACTATGTATTCCCTGGTATATGGATCTGAGGTAGTCCTGCCCATCGAGATCCAGTTTCCCTCATTGCACACAGCGGTCTACGACCAGAAAGCGTCGGATAGAGTTCTGAAATCCGTCTAGCTGAATTGGAAGCGCTGGACGGAAGTTGGCTTCGCGCTTTACATAACGTAGAAAGCCATCAGAGCAGGATGGCTAGAGATTTCAATAAGAAGGTTCGCCTCCGCTCCTTCCTGGAAGGTGACCTGGTGCTGGCTCTCAGAGCGCCAATGATTCCCAATAGGAAACCACCCATGTTGGAGCCCAAGTGGGAGGGGCCTTTTATTGTCCATATGGTCTATCCCAATGGTGTGTATTCCCTGGTAAATATGGATGGTGAGGGAATAACTCCTCCCACCAACGCCAGGTTCCTCAAGATGTACTTTTCCTAAGCCTCTTGTGGTCCTGCAAGACCTTAAACTATGCGATCCCACATGACCTTAAACTGCACCCGGTCCCGCATGACCCTAAAATGCACCAGGGTCCGAGCTCTAAGACCTAAACCGAAGATCCTCATGTGGTCCTACATGACCTTAAACTGTGCGGTCTCGCATGACCTTAAACTGCACCTGGTCCCACACGACCCTAAACTGAACCAGGGTCCAAGCTCTAAGACCTAAAACTAAGATCCTCATGTGGTCCTGCATGACCTTAAACTATGTGGTCCCGCATGACCTTAAACTGCACCAGGTCCCCCATGACCCTAAACTGCACCAGGGTCCGAGCTCTAAGACCTAAAACAAAAATCCTCATGTGGTCCTACATGACCTTAAACTGTGCGGTCCCGCATGACCTTAAACTACACCTGGTCCTGCATGACCCTAAACTGCACTAGGGTCCGAGCTCTAAGACCTAAAACTAAGATCCTCCTAAGGTCCTGCATGACCATAAACTGTGCGGTCCCGCATGACTTTAAACTAAACCCGGTCCCGAAGGACCCTAAACTACACCAGGGTCCGAGCTCTAAGACCTATAACCAAGATCCTCTTGCGGTCCCGCAAGACCGTAAACTACAACCGGTCTAGCATGACCTTAAACTACAATTTTCCCTACATCAAGGCTCTTGGGTCTGAGTTCTATAACCTAATACCAAGATCCTTATTTCGTCCTACATGACGGTGAACTGTTCTTTTAGAACTACGTGCGGCTTGATTCCCATCCTTATAGGATACGTCAGACTGCCTGAACACCTAGATGTCAGGTCTTGCCCCATCTCTTAGGAGATCCCACGATCTCCCGGTTTCCATGGTGTTTGGAATACGCCCCCCTTTTACCGGGGTTCCGCCATCTTTTGGCCGCTCTCAGACTGAGCCCTTTGACCCTTTCCAGTGGTCTACTAATGTGTTCAGAGTACTTTGGTCTAGGACCTAGAGTGTCGGATTCGACTTCGGAAAGTTCCATCCACTTTCCAAACTTCGTGTTCCCCTTTATTCGGGCCCCCATCATCCTTCACACCTGGAGGGACCCCCAAGAATGGACTTGATACAACACCTAAGGGCTCTCCTACCGTCACGGGCCAACGCCCCTGAAGGTTTCAGATAACAAATTGATACAAATCCCGTGTTGCGAATATGGTCAGCGGTTGATTCTCATTTGTTTGTCCTCATGGCTAACATGACAGGATGATGTGTTGCGAACGTGGTCAGCAGTAATCCTCAATAATCACGTCGGCTTCCCCGCGCCCTGAATGTTGGTTGCGTGATTCACATTATGTTCTGCCCCACCATGTCATGGTGGAATATTGACACTCCTTGTACTAACCGTCAGTACACCCCCACACATCAGACAGACCAAGCTACATAACGGTGTCTCTCGGGGCTCCCGAAATCTGAGCACTAGAGTATGTTCTTGGGTTTCATTTTTACAGGTTGCATGAAGCTTGACCCTCATCCCCATGGGAAACGAGGAGTCACTCGGACATTGCGTTTTGGGTCCAGCACAACTGGGAGTTAGCATATCATGTCTCCCTCCTGATGGTTGGACCCTCGCCGATGACTAGGCTCGAGGCTCCTCTCTTGGAATCACGTGTAGTGATGGTATGGGATTACACCCTCACCTGCATCAGGTATGATTTACCGCATCATGCGTGTTCCCCAAGGTCCAAGCCATACGACCTTAAACTATACTGTCGGTACAAACCAAATGACCTTAAACTGTGTTGTTGGTCCAAACCATATGACCTCAAACTATGCTGTTGGTCCTACTATGAGACCTTAAACTCTGACGATATCGTCCTGGCCGCACGACGAAAAATGGCACTGCATTGTGATGACCTCTCCATGTGGGACATCACGCCCGGTATTGGTCGATTACCATGCCACATGTCAATGCCTGTTATGGATTTATTATTGTGGAGATGCCAGGAATTTATACCCTAGTCCAGTCGCCCCACAAAAGAAAAACAATTTACCTTCAAGAACAAAAAATATATATCAAATGCCGCTTCTTTTGGTGAGAGGGATAGACCCGCACGACACCATAATCATTTGCCCAGGTGCCACATCGCACCATACTTCCCTTCAAGAACTACGAATGGCTTGATTCCCATCCTTATGAGATACGTAGGAGCGCCTGGGAACTTCTCCACAGGCCCAGCCTAACTTTTAACGCTTGGTCTCTCGTCCTAAATGCATCCATGAGAGAATATAGAAAGCAGGGCTTTGCCCCATTCACGTTGGGTTTTGCAATCGATTTACCGTGTGTCTCCAATTCCACTTCTCCTTTGGTCCGAGTTCTAAGACCTAAAACTAAGATCATTTCTTTGGCTTTCTAAGACTCGCTCTCTCTTTTGAGATTTTATGGTGTGGTGTGGGATTATGTCCTCATTCACTTTAGGTTACTCGATGTGTCGTGCCTATCCCCAGATGAGATGTGTCCCTCGTCCTATGTAACGTTAAACTATATTTTTTCCAACATGACGTTAAACTGTGCTTCTAAAACTACCTGTGGATTCATTCTCATCCTAATGAGATATGTAGGAATGCCCAGACATTTCGTTTTGGGTCCAGCCCCAGGGATTACCAAACCACATCCCTCCTTATTGTCGGCCCCTCGGCTTGACTTCATGGGAAGTGGTGTAATTGTGACATCTACCCCTAATAAGTTTGAGATGACCCATAAGTAATAATGGGAAGCCGTAGTTCTCTCACCAGGGAGGTCCTGCATGGAAATTGGGACGATCCATGATCAGGTTGGTATGTCCGCCTAATGCGCCTCCACCACGGTGGCGTAATTTCAAGAGTGTGGGACTCTGTTCGAACGAACCACCACTCCACCATCCACGCTTTGTGTTCACCTTTATTCGAATCCTCATTACCTTTCATGTTTTATGGGACCCCCTAATGTAATGGATGATAGGCTTTAGTCCGTCTGCTGCAACAATATGGATGATAGACCTTTGGTCCGCCTATTGTAGCAATATGGATGATAGCCTATGGTCCACCTACTATCCTGGGCCAAGGTTCCGGAGGACTGGTCATGTTTGACAGGACCCCGTAACAGTATGGATGATAGACCTATGGTCCACCTTCTACCACAATATGGATGATAGACCTTTGGTCCGCCTATTGTAGCAATATGGATGATAGACCTATGGTCCGCCTGCTATCCTGGGCCAACATTACAGAAAACTAACCGACGATATTTGAGTTAGGCCCCATGTTGCGAACATGGTCAGTTGTCAGCCCTCATTTATTGCCCCCATTTCAGGCCAAAAGGATATGGATGCTGTGTTTCCGCCACGGTTAATAGTTATCCTCCATCATCGCGCCCCATAGTGTTCCAAATTTGGGCAACGTGATTCCTCTCCATCTCCCTATGTTTGGATGTATTTCAATTCCCCCAGCATTTCCCCGCTACTGTGTCAGAGCACATTAAGAACATGATATATCAATCGGTCTATGGTCTCCTCAGAAATCCAGGCCCAATTCCAAATGCCTGAAGCTTCGTCAATGCCCCACAGTTGGATGAAATGACAGCACGAGTATCCTTTGCTTCTCGCGTTGGGTGTGACCCACAGGATCTTAGGGATGAGTTGTTATTCATTTCATAATTATGGTTGAGAATAATAAACCAAGGGTACAAATGAATGGATTTGGCCATGTATTGGATTGATATGATGAACAGTACAAGCAAGAAGTTCATGGGGTGGCCAAAACAAAGCCCTTAGGGATCATCGTGCTGAATCGTTCTTTCCAACGCCGCTACCCATTGGCTGGTATCCTCCAGGACCGCTTATCGCTCCTTGAAGACTCTCTCCTCATCAGCCGCCGCATAGCATAGCTCGTCAATCCTGGCTTGTGCTTGCGCCCGCTCGGTTCGAAGTACGGTCATCTGGTGACTCGCCTCCATCAGTTGTTCCTGGGCATTGGCCAGCTGGGATGTCAGTTGCTCCACAAGCTTAGAGCATGTTGCAATGAAGGCCTCCTTATCTGTCGCCTTCCCTTCAAGGTGTCGGACTTCCCACTCCGCCCTTAGCAATGCTCGGGCGATCGCCGATCATTCCTGACACTAGGAAACATCGGTGCGCTGGCTAAACTCGTGTATCCTCTCGTCCATGTAATCACGGACCATCAGATGAAGGCGCTGAGCATCCGCCCCTCAGGCGCATAGGAAGCGCAGCTTGGTCTGGAGTGATCCCATCCGCCTCAGCCAATCCAACTAGGGTTGTCTGAGAAAGAGTTGGATACACTTCCAACCTTTGTGCCGTGTCATTCGGCTCTCCTCGGCTGCCTCTGAGTCTGAGTCATCTATCTCCTCAGGGTCAGCGGGTCGGTAGATAGGGAAGGCAGCCAAAAGATCGGCAGTAGGATCCTCCCCAGGGATGCCTTTGTAAGGAATATGATCCTCGATGTCCGGGCGACCTTCCTCTCTCGCCCCAGCAGAGATAATGCTTCCGTCAGATTCCGACCTCGCCTAAAGAACAGCGCTGCTGATGTCCTCTGCCCCCTGCTCACCAATTTTTGGGGTCGGCTCAGTGTATGGAGCATGTTCTGAATGAGGTGGTATGTCCACCACTGGTCCACTCACAGACGGCCCAGGCTCTGCAGCCTGACAATCCTCCAATGTGGAGATCACTATACAAGGTGTACACTGATTATTTGGGATATTTTTATACCAAGCGCCAGTAGTGAAGTGTGAGACTTACAGGAGTCCAAAGCATCAGTCTCTAGTGTTCCAGCCGATACAGGAGCCGCCGTAATGGGAGACCCCTCTGCGCTTGTTAATTCAATGATGGGTTTCGGATCCCCATCATGTCCCACCGGTTCCTCTCCTCCCTCCTCTAGTGGGGATGCCCATCCAACACTCAGCCGCTCCTGAGTGAGGTAGAGAGATGGATAGGAAATTGGAAAGGATAATGGATGAAGAAGGAAAATGAATGAAGATAGAGACAGACCTCAAGTACCTCGATTATGTCGAGATCAGAGCTGAAAATCTCACCGCTCTCTCAGTGACTCCCTTGGTAGGTCACCCCCCTGTGACCCCTCACCTTCGGGTTATCCTTCTTCTCCATATTCTCCTTTGACTTCGTCTTCTCCGGTCTCCTCCTCCCCCTCTAACTCCTCGTCGTTGTCGCCTTCTCCCGGTGGCATCACTTCCGGATCATGATCCTGGCCGATCATCACCTTCACTAGGAAAGGTGGCTCTGCACGCCGACCCCTTTAGCGCATGTACGTGTCCATGGCCGTCAGATAATCATGCCGCCGATGGAATTTCACCCGGTCGGTAACTCGAACGAGTCCGACCTCTGGCAGCTGGATCCCGTTTTTCATGATCTTCTTCCAGACGACTTCGACGCTCAGCTATTGCCACAGGGTCATCCAGGCCGACCACAGCATCGGGAGAATTGCATCTTGGTAAGGTTTTAGCAGGTATCTTATCTGCTTCCCCGACAGCTCCCTGGTTGCCTTATGTGCCCCCCCTATGGACAACAAGGTCGCGAGAGTGCTGTGTGATGTTCCCGCTGCTGAAGTCCCGGCCTGCGCAGGCCTCGCTGCCTGATGCACCCTTGGTTCCCCCTGCCGGCAGCACCTTGAATTCTCCCCTGTCATCCGGTTTCCGCACAAGTAACCTCGAGTTGCCAGACTCGCTTATGTAAAATCCCCTCAGGGTACACGATGGTGCAGTGTTCGACATACTCGGTTGCTAGTCCATAATCAACCTCGGTGGGAGGAATATTAACAACATCGTGAGAGACGAAAGTGGTAAACCTCAACCAAATATGGCGCAGAATGCAGGGATTATTCTCCTGCCAGACTGCTGTGAATACCATCTTCAGCATTCGTTGGAGGAACCCGAACTGCCTGGTGAATCAGGATGGCACGTAAGGATCGCAGATCACCTTTCTGTCGATCTGAGCCATGAGAACCCCACCACGAATGCTCTAGAAATACTCCTATTGTTCGAGAGATCCTCGCCCATTGTCCACCATCTGGCCGACCGGGGTGGGGAACGGGCTGAAGTGAAAGCTTTTGTGGTTTCCAATGCGGATTATCACACATTTTTTATTGAGCGTCATCGGTGACTGTAACACCCTGAGATTTTATGAAAAATATTCTTTTTAATTAATGTCTTGTGTTGTACGCTACACCAAAATAAGCTTTCACAACACGCATCCTTGACTTTCCTTCCATTACACGCAATCGCGACCTTCCACGATAGTGTGTGTTGTACGAAACACCAAGTTTCGCTAAACAACGATATGCTATTAAGATATTATTAAAACTAGCCGTTATGAATAGTAATAACCATCTTTTAAAATTTTAGAAATTTTATCTCTCAAAATGGACTTCATTTTTGGATTCGGAGTATCGAATTTAGCCTAAGGTGAAATTTTGGTACTTTTCGGATAACTTTCATATTCTGATGAATAGTGAAAATTACTAAATTATAATTAAAAACAACTTTTTTAATCGAAATAATTAATAGTGATAAATCATTAATTTGAGTGGTTGTAAAGTATATTTAGAATATATTTTTACAATTTAATACAATGTTGGTCATTGGATGTAATTTCACATTTAAACCAGTTATAAACAAGTGTCAATCTTTTGATAGTTATTATCTCTTAAAAACACGCTATTTGTTGTAACAGCGGAAATTAATTATAAAATTAATTAATGCAACTTTTATGTTTTTAATTTTTTAAAATAGAAATCATTTTTGAATTCGGAATATCAATTATAGCCTAGGGTGAAATTTTGGTACTTTTCTGAAAACTTTCAATTTTTGATGAATAGTGAAACCACTAAGTGGTAGGTTAAAAACTGAATTTTGCATAAAACTTAATTTTACCGCTTCTGTGAATGGAATTTCGAAAATCCGAGAGACACGGTTAATATCAAGGACTAAAATGTGGTTCAATGAGATGAAAATAATTTTTTGGTGAATAGTAACTTTTTATTTTTTTACCACGGTTAATAGTAAATAGGGTAACTAAGGGTAAATATGATATTAATATTACCCTAACACATGTCCTAATTCTATTGGACAAGTGTAATTCGACCACAAACAAACTTAGGAATAAAATATGACCATTTAGGCCCAATTGGATTAGATTAGGACATTTATTATTAATTTATTTAAAGAAGGGTTAAAATAGTTAAAATCAATGTTTAATAAGTAAATAATTTTTAATATGGGGTTATACATAAGATAAATTCGACTATAAATATTCATTAGAAAGCTAAAAAGATTTCCTACATGATGGTATTTTATTTGTAATTTTTAGACATCAAATAATATAATTTATTTATGACACAAAGATGATGCAGTAATTATCTTATTAATGAAATATTGACATAATTGATAATATAAATACCAAAATAAATGTAATTTAAGACTTTTTATAAATTACACTAATTTTCTAGGTTACTATGATATATTAATGTTGATTTAATCAACTTGGTTCGAACATTTAATTCTGTTATGACTTTCACAAAAATCATATATCAAATAGTGTCAAAATTGATACAAAATAGTTGTTAAATCAAATATTATATTATTAATTGTTATTTTATTCCTAAAAATCTAAGGTTCGGCCAAATGACATAGATAAGGATATATTTATTAATAATATACAATTTGGGGTTCGTTTGGCATGTTATAGTAAGTTTATTAACCATATAGTGAAAGAAAACAAAAAGACACGGTAAAAGTTAAATTATTTAACTTAGAGTTAAATCTAATTGATAAGGTTAAAATAATACCCTAAACTTGTCTAAATCCTATTGGTTGATAGGATTTCGACCCATCCCCACTTTAGCTTCGAAATAAGACCCTTTGGAACCATTATAAACCGATTTTGACTTTAATATAAAATAATATTTTGAGATATTCCTAAGGTGCCCCTCTCCTCCCCTATAAAAGGACACCTCCTCCCCCTCCTCCTCACACCAATTTGAGCACTCAAGCTCGGCCAAACCCTGCCAAATTCTCTTCTCCACTTCCCTAGAAACATCCTAGAGGTTCTGGTCTTCCTCAAAGACCAATTCTAGTGCCCTAAGAGGAGGTCTCAAAGAGGCACTTCAAAGAAGAGGTAATTACCGTTACCAATTCTTTCATCTTTATTTCTTCTTCCACTTCTTCTTCTTAGGTTGTTTCATTATGAAGTAATAACATCAGTATCACTCATATACGGATATGTTATTATAAGTATGAAACAACCCTATTTCACCATCTATCCATCCTACGGAAAAAGAAATCACCGCGCGTGCGTACGTACGGAATACCGTCTCCACGCCGTGGTGTAATCTATTTTCCACCACCACCTTACATGGATGGGTATAATGGTGTAAAGAATAACTATACATAGTTATTACAACATCATATTGATTCTGATATATTGTATAATCCCCTCCAATTCATTTCAATATTTATAGAAATGATATCATCGCTCGTGTGTACGTACGGAATACCGTCTCCACGACGCGATGAGATTCATTCTCCATGTTAACCATTTAAGAATGATTATAATGTATATATAAGAAATAATAATGAAATATATGACATTATAAAGCTACTGGATTTATGTATATATATACATATGTATGTCATCTACTTACTTCCATTTCAAGACAATAAGGAAAGGAAAACAGCGTTCATGCGTACGTACGGACTACCGTCTCCATGAACGGTGTTTTTCATTTTATTAATCTATCTATTATATATATATATATATACTGAATATATATGATATATAAATAATATTTTATATTCTGGAAGTAAGTAAATCATGATATAAGTAATAGTGATGTCAAGAACAACAAGTCAAAACACCTAAGATAAATGAAACGATTTTACCCAAAACGCTTCTTTAACATGGAATTTACAAAAGAACGGGTAATATAATGTCATAAGTGAACCATATATGATATCATAACAATGAATATGATTCTGGAATAAGTAAATAACATGATTTAAATCATTATACATGAGGTTTGGACACTTACAAAGCAAGTCGGACATAAGGTAATGGAAATATCACAATCTCATTTTTATCCGAGATTGTTTATTCGTAAGTATTTACTGGGGTGTATTTTATCATCCACATCCATGTTCCCTCAATATGTAATATTGTTTCCATCCACTTTCAATAGTTTAAATCCAATTTTACCCTTAGGTGAGTTTTTAGTAAAGAGTATGAAAGGAATCTTTTGTTGTTTTTCCGTACGAGGTACTTTTTGACTTTTCCGACAAAAGTACGAAGAATGTTTTTTTAACTTATACGGCACGAACGGATTTAGACTGTTTTATAAAGCCTTATTTTCATGAAGCTTCTTCTAAAAGATTTCATGACTATTTTCAATAAAATCTCTTTCTTTTAAAATTGCATGATGTTTTGTGAAAAGAAATTGATTTTGAAGAAGAAAGGATATTTTCCTCAAGAATTCAATTCAAGTGTTTTATCAAAATTATTTTCCATATAAGATAATAAAGGGTTCTGTTTCTATCCATATTTTTACATTGATTTGACTATGTTGTGATGGAATTATGTTTATGAATTCCTTTATCTTATATGAATGGTTTTATGATGACATGTTGTTTAAAAATCCCATTTTTATTACATGGGTTATGAAATGATGTATGATTTATGATTTTGTGGCACACATAAGAATGGTATCATTATGAGATGGGTGGGACCTATATCTCCCTCCAATGCATTGGGTAAAGATTTTATATCTCATGAGATAGACATGGCTGGAATGGTAGGTTATACCGGTTCAGTGAAACAGGACTGAAACGAGGATTACTCGATTCAGAAAGGGACTTTGTCCACTAAGATAGTCTTGGAAATGAGTCTTGACTAACAAGAAATGATTCTCTATGATTATGTGTGTATTCCACAATGAGTAATGTTTTATGTTATGATTTCATTTTCACTTCTATGATTTATCCCATGTTATGATATTATGAGCTCTTTTGCAGGTTAAGATTTCCAAAAGCTATGTTCTTATGTATATGATGTGATTGATATTTCTTTTGTTTACCCTTATTGAGCATTTGAGCTCACCCTTTTATGTTTTCTTTTCCCCAGGATATAAAGAAAGGTTCTAGGTAAAAAAAAGGAAGATCTTTATGGGAGATGTTGAAGATCTTTCACCAGGATTAGAAGATTACGTTCCGAGTTTCCAAAGACACTAAACTATTACGATCCTTGTGTGTGTGTTTTTGTTATGTACTAAGTATTCCGCAAAAGTAATGTAATGTCCATGTACGATAAGATACGGGTCTCTACAGTTGGTATCATAGCAAAGGTTTAGTCAACCTTTGGAAACTAGGATGCGAAAACGTTAGTGAGATCCCTAGAGATATTTCTAAGGTATGTCTAGGGATGCCCCTAAGGATAAGTATACGTATAGGATATAGTTCTAGAACTATGGTAACGATATTAGATTAAACCAAAGATGATATATATTTAAGTTACTCCCCCTTTATTATGATTTTTGCATCTAACACTATTCTGTTTGGGTTTTAGAAAATGGCTGGAAACAAGATGATTCACAATAATGGAGGATATGATGGACAATGGAATGATATTCTTCATGAGCAACCAAATGAAATGGGATTTGGATGTCCAAACATCATTATTATGCCGAATCAGCAATCTCACAACATGATCAATAAAGTAAAATTTGGTAAGTTTCCTGACTCGATTAATAAGAGAAAGATGGAGTTCCATGATGATCATAGAGGAAAGAAAGTTCAATTTCCCCTATGTAAATCATGTGGGAAGAGGCATCAAGGAGAATGTTTCAAGGGAACTGGAAGATGCTTTGGGTGTGGAAAAGAAGGACACAAAGCAAGTAAGTGCAAAGGAAAAGGGTCGGTTAACATCATGGATGAGGATAATGGTATTGCTACGACATCAAAAATGGTTAAGTGTTTTAAATGTGGAATGTATGGGCATTATGCAAACAAATGCCCTATGGGAAAGACTCATGAAGAGAATCAGTATGGTCATATGCGTAGTATTTATGTGGATGATGATGAAGAGACTACAAATGATATGTGAGATGAAAGAATTTTTGAAGCTCGGTCAATGGTTTGAGAATGTAGTGGAATGATTACATGTTTATCATGTGTAATTTTGGAATAAAGAGACATCTATGGATTGTTACACTGTTGTCTTTCCTTGTGTTTTGAAAGTGTATGATTAATGTTACCAGTATCCATGAAAGGTTATTCAGATATTTTTGGAATATAGATGATATGCGCATAATGAAGGGATAAGGAGAAAATTAAATGTTTGATAGTATTCATGAGCTCATGATTGATATAAGGACTAAGTGATATCATGGTTTGAGTATATAGAATTTTGAGGATTTTGGTATGTGGAAAGTGTTAACTTTTAACTGCACTCATGTTTTCACTAAGGTATTCAAGAGAATAAACGATTAAGGACTTTGAATGTTTGGAATGTGACCAACAAGACATATCTTATGATATGTGGGGATCAACGACAGTATTAAATCTCTGGTAATCGTTGTCACTATATTATGAGAGTGGACTGCAGTATTATGTATAAGCCTAAAGATTAGACTGGATTATGTTGGACATAAGTTAGTATTGTTTAAGGATAGAAGATTTTCGATATTATTGATGGGATGTTATAGTAACGTAGTTTTAGAAAAAGGGACAACCTGCAGGACGGGCGACAACCCATCGCTTCGGACAAGGCTGTAGGAATCGAACCCACAACCGAAGTGCGACTGGCCTTTATCGCCTACCACTGACCTACAGGAAGTCCCTGTTTAGTAGAAACTAGTGATATTATATTAAGCAGTATGATATATGAAGTATAAGCCCATTTTAGGAACCATATGTGATTAATCTCACTATAGATCGACTTATTTATATAATTTTTGCTAACCTTTTGTTTGAGACAGATGGAATGAACCGTCATTCTATCACATGATCTGCTAACACTTCAAGAATAACAAATTCAACTTCATTTATTTAAGAGATGAAGTGGAAATTGTTAAAGGCACGAACAACAGCGAGATTGTACCAAATTAAAGTAAGTATTTATTCCAATTCAAATTCTTTAACTTTAGGGAAATGATCTTGAAAACCAAAAATGTTGTCCTAGTGATCTTATACCTGATGAATCAGATGGTACCTTATATCATCACAAATCTATGGATTTGTGATTACTGCATTTTCCATAGCCATGTTCTCTACCACTCTCCATCAGAACATGATGGTTAGATTTCTCTTCCATATCCATATTTTCACCTATGTGGAAACCCAGTGATTAGTTTATTTGGGTAATCGTTACATTTCATACTTTAGTTTTTAAAGCCAAGTTTTGGTATTCCCTTTTACGATGTGGGTTTCTATTAAAGAAACTTTCGAATAGTAAACCATTTATAACCCCGACGAATTTCGAGGGCGAAATTCATTTTAAGGGGGGTAGAATGTAACACCCTGAGATTTTATGAAAAATATTCTTTTTAATTAATTTCTTGTGTTGTACGCTACACCAAAAGAAGCTTTCACAACACGCATCCTTGACTTTCCTTCCATTACACACAATCGCGACCTTCCACGATAGCGTGTGTTGTACGAAACACCAAGTTTCTCTAAACAACGATATGCTATTAAGATATTATTAAAACTAGCCGTTATGAATAGTAATAACCATCTTTTAAAATTGTAGAAATTTTATCTCTCAAAATGGACTTCATTTTTGGATTCGGAGTATCGAATTTAGCCTACGGTGAAATTTTGGTACTTTTCGGATAACTTTCATATTCTGATGAATAGTGAAAATTACTAAATTATAATTAAAAACAACTTTTTTAATCGAAATAATTAATAGTGATAAATCATTAATTTGAGTGGTTGTAAAGTATATTTAGAATATATTTTTACAATTTAATACAATGTTGGTCATTGGATGTAATTTCACATTTAAACCAGTTATAAACAAGTGTCAATCTTTTGATAGTTATTATCTCCTAAAAACACGCTATTTGTTGTAACAGCGGAAATTAATTATAAAATTAATTAATGCAACTTATATGTTTGGAATTTTGTAAAATAGAAATCATTTTTGAATTCGGAATATCAATTATAGCCTAGGGTGAAATTTTGGTACTTTTCTGAAAACTTTCAATTTTTGATGAATAGTGAAACCACTAAGTGGTAGGTTAAAAACTGAATTTTGCATAAAACTTAATTTTACCGCTTCTGTGAATGGAATTTCAAAAATCCTAGAGACACGGTTAATATCAAGGACTAAAATGTGGTTCAATGAGATGAAAATAATTTTTTGGTGAATAGTAACTTTTTATTTTTTTACCACGGTTAATAGTAAATAGGGTAACTAAGGGTAAATATGATATTAATATTACCATAACACATGTCCTAATTCTATTGGACAAGTGTAATTCGACCACAAACAAACTTAGGAATAAAATATGACCATTTAGGCCCACTTGGATTAGATTAGGACATTTATTATTAATTTATTTAAAGAAGGGTTAAAATAGTTAAAATCAAAGTTTAATAAGTAAATCATTTTTAATATGTGGTTATACATAAGATAAATTCGACTATAAATATTCATTAGAAAGCTAAAACGATTTCCTACATGATGGTATTTTATTTGTAATTTTTAGACATCAAATAATATAATTTATTTATGACACAAAGATGATGCAGTAATTATCTTATTAATGAAATATTGACATAATTGATAATATAAATACCAAAATAAATGTAATTTAAGACTTTTTATAAATTCCACTACTTTTCTAGGTTACTATGATATATTAATGTTGATTTAATCAACTTGGTTCGAACATTTAATTCTGTTATGACTTTCACAAAAATCATATATCAAATAGTGTCAAAATTGACACAAAATAGTTGTTAAATCAAATATTATATTATTAATTGTTATTTTATTCCTAAAAATATAGGGTTCGGCCAAATGACTTAGATAAGGATATATGTATTAATAATATACAATTTGTGGTTCGTTTGGCATGTTATAGTATGTTTATTAACCATATAGTGAAAGAAAACAAAAAGACACGGTAAAAGTTAAATTATTTAACTTAGAGTTAAATCTAATTGATAAGGTTAAAATAATACCCTAAACTTGTCTAAATCCTATTGGTTGATAGGATTTCGACCCATCCCTACTTTAGCTTCGAAATAAGACCCTTTGGAACCATTATAAACTGATTTTGACTTTAATATAAAATAATATTTTGAGATATTCCTAAGGTGCCCCTCTCCTCCCCTATAAAAGGACACCTCCTCCCCCTCCTCCTCACACCAATTTGAGCACTCAAGCTCGGCCAACCCCTGCCAAAATCTCTTCTCCACTTCCCTAGAAACATCCTAGAGGTTCTGGTCTTCCTCAAAGACCAATTCTAGTGCCCTAAGAGGAGGTCTCAAAGAGGCACTTCAGAGAAGAGGTAATTACCGTTACCAATTCTTTCATCTTTATTTCTTCTTCCACTTCTTCTTCTTAGGTTGTTTAATTATGAAGTAATAACATCAGTATCACTCATATACTGATATGTTATTATAAGTATGAAACAACCCTATTTCACCATCTATCCATCCTACGGAAAAAGAAATCACCGCGCGTGCGTACGTACGGAATACCGTCTCCACGCCGTGGTGTAATCTATTTTCCACCACCACCTTACATGGATGGGTATAATGGTGTAAAGAATAACTATACATAGTTATTACAACATCATATTGATTCTGATATATTGTATAATCCCCTCCAATTCAGTTCAATATTTATAGAAATGATATCATCGCTCGTGCGTACGTACGGAATACCGTCTCCACGACGCGATGAGATTCATTCTCCATGTTAACCATTTAAGAATGATTATAATGTATATATAAGAAATAATAATGAAATATATGACATTATAAAGCTACTGGATTTATGTATATATATACATATGTATGTCATCTACTTACTTCCATTTCAAGACAATAAGGAAAGGAAAACAGCGTTCATGCGTACGTACGGACTACCGTCTCCATGAACGGTGTTTTTCATTTTATTAATCTATCTATTATATATATATATATACTGAATATATATGATATATAAATCATATTTTATATTCTGGAAGTAAGTAAATCATGATATAAGTAATAGTGATGTCAAGAACAACAAGTGAAAACACCTAAGATAAATGAAACGATTTTACCCAAAACGCTTCTTTAACATGGAATTTACAAAAGAACGGGTAATATAATGTCATAAGTGAACCATATATGATATCATAACAATGAATATGATTCTGGAATAAGTCAATAACATGATTTAAATCATTATACAGGAGGTTTTGACACTTACAAAGCAAGTCGGACATAAGGTAAGGGAAATATCACAATCTCATTTTTATCCGAGATTGTTTATTCGTAAGTATTTACTGGGGTGTATTTTATCATCCACATCCATGTTCCCTCAATATGTAATATTGTTTCCATCCACTTTCAATAGTTTAAATCCAATTTTACCCTTAGGTGAGTTTTTAGTAAAGAGTATGAAAGGAATCTTTTGTTGTTTTTTCGTACGAGGTACTTTTTGACTTTTCCGACAAAAGTACGAAGAATGTTTTTTTTAACTTATACGGCACGAACGGATTTAGACTGTTTTATAAAGCCTTATTTTCATGAAGCTTCCTCTAAAAGAATTCATGACTATTTTCAATAAAATCTCTTTCTTTTAAAATTGCATGATGTTTTCTGAAAAGAAATTGATTTTGAAGAAGAAAGGATATTTTCCTCAAGAATTCAATTCAAGTGTTTTATCAAAATTATTTTCCATATAAGATAATAAAGGGTTCTGTTTCTATCCATATTTTTACACTGATTTGACTATGTTGTGATGGAATTATGTTTATGAATTCCTTTATCTTATATGAATGGTTTTATGATGTCATGTTGTTTAAAAATCCCATTTTTATTACATGGGTTATGAAATGATGTATGATTTATGATTTTGTGGCACACATAAGAATGGTATCATTATGAGATGGGTGGGACCTATATCTCCCTCCAATGAATTGGGTAAAGATTTTATATCTCATGAGATAGACATGGCTGGAATGGTAGGTTATACCGGTTCAGTGAAACAGGACTGAAACGAGGATTACTCGATTCAGAAAGGGACTTTGTCCACTAAGATAGTCTTGGAAATGAGTCTTGACTAACAAGAAATGATTCTCTATGATTATGTGTGTATGACACAATGAGTAATGTTTTATGTTATGATTTCATTTTCACTTCTATGATTTATCCCATGTTATGATATTATGAGCTCTTTTGCAGGTTATGATTTCCAAAAGCTCTGTTCTTATGTATATGATGTGATTGATATTTCTTTTGTTTACCCTTACTGAGCATTTGAGCTCACCCTTTTATGTTTTCTTTTCCCCAGGATATAAAGAAAGGTTCAAGGTAAAAAAAAGGAAGATCTTTATGGGAGATGTTGAAGATCTTTCACCAGGATTAGAAGATTACGTTCCGAGTTTCCAAAGACACTAAACTATTACGATCCTTGTGTGTGTGTTTTTGTTATGTACTAAGTATTCCGCAAAAGTAATGTAATGTCCATGTACGATAAGATACGGGTCT
Source organism: Viscum album (assembly GCA_963277665.1). NCBI lineage: Eukaryota > Viridiplantae > Streptophyta > Magnoliopsida > Santalales > Viscaceae > Viscum > Viscum album. The sequence continues at coordinate 459,948,893 of OY728139.1, read as the reverse complement.
CTATAGTGACACCCCTGTGATGTTCAGCAAGGATGGTCGCATGCCATCGCCCGGAGGACGGATGGCATTTGGGAATGTGTACCCGCCGAGATGAGCCGCCACCCAACCGTGGAAGATCTGGAAGGGGCCACATACTCTCCGAGGCGACCCCCCTCGTGAGATGCATCCCAGGATGGCGTACAGCTTGGCTAGTATGGGGATGTCCAAGTTAAACCGTTTTTTGGTGGCCATGGTACCTGTCATCACCAGTGTTGCTGGACGGACGCCCATACTTGCGTCTCGCACTAGCAAGAGCCACCATCTCAGGAAGGCGGTAAGGAACCCGACATACCAGACATTCGGGTCCTGGGCCTCAATGACACGATAGCCCCATGATTGGTATTTCCCCACCTCTAAGGTCCCCCAGTATGACCCATCCCTACTCCTCTGATCCACGGTTGGGCACCGTTTACCCCATCCCGACATCTTGACGGACGAATCCTTCTCAAGGAACAGGCTCAACTATCCCCTGTGGGAAATTTCCTTTAGGATGTCATTGACACCCATCCTCTCTTTGTCTTGCTCCATCAGGTGCCACGTCAGCATAGGCATCAGTGACCTGTCTCCCCAGGTGTTCTTTTGAGGAACTAACTCATCGTATTGGTAGCCCTCCAGTGGGATACCTCTGATGCAGTGAATTCCCCAGAGACTGATTCCAACTTCCCAATGATGAAGGTGGAATGTATTGGTATCAGGAGAACACCGGGTGAATAGCTCCGGCCCGAGCTCAGGTTGACGGTGGAAGTGGAACTGCGATGTCCATACCTCCTCGAACAGGCTGATATACTGTAGTTCATCCACGAACTGGTCACAGGTATGGCAAACCCAGAACGCCCAGGCCCACTCGCTGGTGAAGTTGCCCCTGGACCGCAGGTCCCAATCCTTCAGCCAGCACATCGTGTAATCCTTGATGCTCTAACGAAACGTACTTCCGTAGAGTGCTAGATAATTCTCTCTGATAGGTTCGTCCCCGGTAATGGTCCTGGTCCTCAGGTTCAGGACATATACATCCATATGCCTGGATTCCCTGGCAGGACGGCCATTGTTGGTGATGTTGTAGCGAGGGAGGTCGTCCTCCCAGGTCACCCATGACTGCGGCGTGTCCACCTCAAAGCCAGACAGAGGCACCTCCTCTAGGATGCCAAATTTCCAGAGTGGTTGGTTGTCAGATAGGGGATACGTCTTCTGGGCCAGAGTCAATAGATTGAACAAGGTCAGGTTGTTGGAGACGACCACCTTGGTGTTATAAGCTTCCTCGTTCTCCTCCATTTCTGTCCTATGAGCGACAGCTTCCCCCTCATCATCTCGGTTTGCAGCCATCTCAAATATTTCGTGAGGTGCACAAAATTAGGAAGCAGTGCGCGAAATCGGAGAGTGCCGCACAAAATCTGAAGTGGCGGAGCTAAATCCAAGAGATTGGGGCGCAATCGGCAAACTAATCATGGAATATCTTCAGTAGGCATGCTAAGATGGCCAAAATTCGGAAAGAATTCCATGCTGCCAGAGTGTTTTTACTCACAGCCGCGAGAGCAATTTCGCACACGAGAGAGGTATGATTATCATGCGGAAAAGCTGAATTATGGATTCGGGACCCATAGCCCCTTTTTTTAGGCAAGGTCAGGGTTCTACGCCATGCGGAAAAAGAATTCCGTGGGAGTCCGTCATTTTTTGCGCCCCATTGGAATTTTGCGCGCAAAGCGCCCAGGAGACCCATCACTTTGGCGTTTCGGTGTTTCCCTAAGAATCTGACCGTTGTGACCTCTCACCGATCCAATTCTGATGGGGGGAATTTGTAGATTCCGAAAAAGGTCCATAACTCCTAGAGGAGGTTTCTAAATGGAAAAGAGAAGTCATCTTCAGAATCAGAGGCCCAGTCCGGAGGCCTGGGAGGTGGTGCGCGAAATAAAGGAGGACTTGCGCGAAATAAAATCATTCGCATGAAGTATCCCCGAGATGCGCGTAATCGAACCGGTGAGGCGTGCAATTTTTGCACGCCCCGGTTCCTCACGGCAAGGCTTTGCACGCCGACAGTTCCCGGCGTGGAAGATTGTGTGCGCCGCCTGGATTCCGCGCCTCGTGAGGCCTATAAATAGAAGGTGACCCCAAATGGTTTGGGGGTTGCAGAATTCAGATCGGCTCTCATGCGCGCAATTTGACTCCCCCCATGCGCAATATGAATTCTAGGTAATTCCCCTTTTCATTCAACCTTGCCACAGGGTTTGCCTTTGCGCGCAACTCCACTAGCATAAGTGAATTTTACCCCTCCTCTAGGATCCTTCCTTGAACACAATCCGTGTCCCGTGCGCGTAATCCCCTTCTGGGTGTGCAATACCTTGCGTGCAATTAAACATCTGCGCGCAATGCTCTGCCTCCAATTGCGCGCCATCCCGGTGTTTCACGCACAAACATTCTATTTGCATGCAAAACCCAGGACCCTTCACCTTGATGCCCCTTGGCTACCTCTCTACATCTGCACTCGATATCTTCCCTACCGGGCATGCGCGCCATGCGTTGTTTTCCCATACGGCCTTCCAGGCTCGTACAAAGTAACTTCATGGTTCCTTGGGTGGTGTTTCCCATTTTGTTGCTTTGACTTATGCTTCTCCGCATAGGCATGCTAACGACTATTGCTTCTTCACATAGCCATGCTAACGTGGACCCCTCAATGGTTCGCCTTGTGGCCCCCCTTCACTACGGCCATGCCGATGCCTTCCCTCCCACAAGGGGTAGAGGGAATTGGGCATGTAAGCCCTAGGGGTGTGGAGCGAACCCACCTCGTCGAAGATACAGAACATTAAACTACTAAGAAACTCGTCCTTAACACATGACGTTAAACTGTGGTCGGACCCTGGGCTTCGCATGCAGGGTCCCCCTGGCTCAGGCATTCTTTACACCCACTCGTCTCCATGGAATGGAATCTTCCTTGCATGGAATGAGATCATCCTTGTTGGAGTAGTGTTTGTCCATGGGGGAAGGGCTGCTTCAGAGCGTAAGCCCCTAGCCTCTCTTGTGGAAGGTTGCACCAGTGCATCTCCGTACATCCCCCTACCAAGGCTAGTGGAGTCCTTTTCCCACTGCGCTTTGTCGCACCATGGGGCTCCATCGTGGAGTAAGCCCTGGAACCAAGGGCCGCAAACCACGCATAATCCCATGTTTCCTCTTTGGGCCACTCAACGCGTAAGCCCCTTTCTGCTTCTCAAGGACGCACCCTTTGCGACGTGATCGTCTGGTCCCTACTACCTCTTGTTTCTCACACCGAGCACGACTCACGTGGGCTTAGAGCGCGCATCGACCATGAAATCCTCTATGGGTTGCCTCAGAGCGTAAGCCCCATCCCGGTGAACTACATGGACTTTGATCTGTGTTAACGCACGATACGTAGGAATCCTCCACGAGGTTCAAGTCCACCACCCGGTCATTCCGACCACTCCACGTCGGTTCCACGACCACCATGGGATGCCGCAGAGTGTATGTAGAGACCCGTATCTTATCATACATGGACATTACATTATTTTTGCGGAATACTTAGTACATAACAAAAACACACACACAAGGATCGTAATAGTTTAGTGTCTTTGGAAACTCGGAACGTAATCTTCTAATCTTGGTGAAAGATCTTCAACATCTCCCATAAAGATCTTCCTTTTTTTTACCTAGAACCTTTCTTTATATCCTGGGGAAAAGAAAACATAAAAGGGTGAGCTCAAATTCTCAGTAAGGGTAAACAAAAGAAATATCAATCACATCATATACATAAGAACATAGCTTTTGGAAATCTTAACCTGCAAAAGAGCTCATAATATCATAACATGGGATAAATCATAGAAGTGAAAATGAAATCATAACTTAAAACATTACTCATTGTGGCATACACACATAATCATAGAGAATAATTTCTTGTTAGTCAAGACTCATTGCCAAGACTATCTTAGTGGACAAAGTCCCTTTCTGAATCGAGTAATCCTCGTTTCAGTCCTGTTTCACTGAACCGGTATAACCTACCATTCCATCCATGTCTATCTCATGAGATATAAAATCTTTACCCAATTCATTGGAGGGAGATATAGGTCCCACCCATCTCATAATGATACCATTCTTACGTGTGCCACAAAATCATAAATCATACATCATTTCATAACCCATGTAATAAAAATGGGATTTTTAAACAACATGACATCATAAAACCATTCATATAAGATAAAGGAATTCATAAACATAATTCCATCACAACATAGTCAAATCAATGTAAAAATATGGATAGAAACAGAACCCTTTATTATCTTATATGGAAAATAATTTTGATAAAACACTTGAATTGAATTCTTGAGGAAAATATCCTTTCTTCTTCAAAATCAATTTCTTTTCACAAAACATCATGCAATTTTAAAAGAAAGAGATTTTATTGAAAATAGTCAGGAATTCTTTTAGAGGAAGCTTCATGAAAATAAGGCTTTATAAAACAGTCTAAATCCGTTCGTGCCGTATAAGTTAAAAAAAACATTCTTCGTACTTTTGTCGGAAAAGTCAAAAAGTACCTCGTACGGAAAAACAACAAAAGATTCATTTCATACTCTTTACTAAAAACTCACCTAAGGGTAAAATTGGATTTAAACTATTGAAAGTGGATGGAAACAATATTACATATTTAGGGAACATGGATGTGGATGATAAAATACACCCCAGTAAATACTTACGAATAAACAATCTCGGATAAAAATGAGATTGTGATATTTCCCTTACCTTATGTCCGACTTGCTTTGTAAGTGTCCAAACCTCCTGTATAATGATTTAAATCATGTTATTTACTTATTCCAGAATCATATTCATTGTTATGATATCATATATGGTTCACTTATGACATTATATTACCCGTTCTTTTGTAAATTCCATGTTAAAGAAGCGTTTTGGGTAAAATCGTTTCATTTATCTTAGGTGTTTTGACTTGTTGTTCTCGACATCACTATTACTTATATCATGATTTACTTACTTCCAGAATATAAAATATGATTTATATATCATATATATTCAGTTTATATATATATATATAATAGATAGATTAATAAAATGAAAAACACCGTTCATGGAGACGGTAGTCCGTACGTACGCATGAACGCTGTTTTCCTTTCCTTATTGTCTTGAAATGGAAGTAAGTAGATGACATACATATGTATATATATACATAAATCCAGTAGCTTTATAATGTCATATATTTCATTATTATTTCTTATATATACATTATAATCATTCTTAAATGGTTAACATGGAGAATGAATCTCATCGCGTCGTGGAGACGGTATTCCGTACGTACGCACGAGCAATGATATCATTTCTATAAATATTGAACTGAATTGGAGGGGATTATACAATATATCAGAATGAATATGATGTTGTAATAACTATGTATAGTTATTCTTTACACCATTATACCCATCCATGTAAGGTGGTGGTGGAAAATAGATTACACCACGGCGTGGAGACGGTATTCCGTACGTACGCACGCGCGGTGATTTCTTTTTCCGTAGGATGGATAGATGGTGAAATAGGGTTGTTTCATACTTATAATAACATATCAGTATATGAGTGATACTGATGTTATTACTTCATAATGAAACAACCTAAGAAGAAGAAGTGGAAGAAGAAATAAAGATGAAAGAATTGGTAACGGTAATTACCTCTTCTTTGAAGTGCCTCTTTGAGACCTCCTCTTAGGGCACTAGAATTGGTCTTTGAGGAAGACCAGAACCTCTAGGATGTTTCTAGGGAAGTGGAGAAGATATTTTTGGCAGGGGTTGGCCGAGCTTGAGTGCTCAAATTGGTGTGAGGAGGAGGGGGAGGAGGTGTCCTTTTATAGGGGAGGAGAGGGGCACCTTAGGAATATCTCAAAATATTATTTTATATTAAAGTCAAAATCGGTTTATAATGGTTCCAAAGGGTCTTATTTCGAAGCTAAAGTGGGGATGGGTCGAAATCCTATCAACCAATAGTATTTAGACAAGTTTAGGGTATTATTTTAACCTTATCAATTAGATTTAACTCTAAGTTAAATAATTTAACTTTTACCGTGTCTTTTTGTTTTCTTTCACTATATGGTTAATAAACATACTATAACATGCCAAACGAACCCCAAATTGTATATTCTTAATTCATATATCCTTATCTAAGTCATTTGGCCTAACCGTAGATTTTTAGGAATAAAATAACAATTAATAATATAATATTTGATTTAACAACTATTTTGTGTCAATTTTGACACTATTTGATATATGATTTTTGTGAAAGTCATAACAGAATTAAATGTTCGAACCAAGTTGATTAAATCAACATTAATATATCATAGTAACCTAGAAAATTAGTGGAATTTATAAAAAGTATTAAATTACATTTATTTTGGTATTTATATTATCAATTATGTCAATATTTCATTAATAAGATAATTACTGCATCATCTTTGTGTCATAAATAAATTATATTATTTGATGTCTAAAAATTACAAATAAAATACCATCATGTAGGAAATCTTTTTAGCTTTCTAATGAATATTTATAGTCGAATTTACCTTATGTATAACCTCATATTAAAAATGATTTACTTATTAAACTTTGATTTTAACTATTTTAACCCTTCTTTAATAATAAATGTCATAATCTAATCCAAGTGGGCCTAAATGGTCATATTTTATTCCTAAGTTTGTTTTTGGTCGAATTACACTTGTCCAATAGAATTAGGACATGTGTTAGGGTAATATTAATATCATATTTACCCTTAGTTACCCTATTTACTATTAACCGTGGTAAAAAAAATAAAAAGTTACTATTCACCAAAAAATTATTTTCATCTCATTGAACCACATTTTAGTCCTTTATATTAACCGTGTCTCTCGGATTTTTGAAATTCCATTCACAGAAGCAGTAAAATTAAGTTTTATGCAAAATTCAGTTTTTAACCTACCACTTAGTGGTTTCACTATTCATCAAAAATTGAAAGTTTTCAGAAAAGTACCAAAATTTCACCCTAGGCTATAATTGATATTCCGAATTCAAAAATGATTTCTATTTTACAAAATTCCAAACATATAAGTTGCATTAATTAATTTTATAATTAATTTCCGCTGTTACAACAAATAGCGTGTTTTTAAGAGATAATAACTATCAAAAGATTGACACTTGTTTATAACTGGTTTAAATGTGAAATTACATCCAATGACCAACATTGTATTAAATTGTAAAAATATATTCTAAATATACTTTACAACCACTCAAATTAATGATTTATCACTATTAATTATTTCGATTAAAAAAGTTGTTTTTAATTATAATTTAGTAATTTTCACTATTCATCAGAATATGAAAGTTATCCGAAAAGTACCAAAATTTCACCTTAGGCTAAATTCGATACTCCGAATCCAAAAATGAAGTCCATTTTGAGAGATAAAATTTCTAAAATTTTAAAAGATGGTTATTACTATTCATAACGGCTAGTTTTAATAATATCTTAATAGCATATCGTTGTTTAGCGAAACTTGGTGTTTCGTACAACACACGCTATCGTGGAAGGTCGCGATTGCGTGTAATGGAAGGAAAGTCAAGGATGCGTGTTGTGAAAGCTTCTTTTGGTGTAGCGTACAACACAAGACATTAATTAAAAAGAATATTTTTCATAAAATCTCAGGGTGTTACATTCTACCCCCCTTAAAATGAATTTCGCCCTCGAAATTCGTCGGGGTTATAAATGGTTTACTATTCGAAAGTTTCTTTAATAGAAACCCACATCGTAAAAGGGAATACCAAAACTTGGCTTTAAAAACTAAAGTATGAAATGTAACGATTACCCAAATAAACTAATCACTGGGTTTCCACATAGGTGAAAATATGGATATGGAAGAGAAATCTAACCATCATGTTCTGATGGAGAGTGGTAGAGAACATGGCTATGGAAAATCCAGTAATCACAAATCCATAGATTTGTGATGATATAAGGTACCATCTGATTCATCAGGTATAAGATCACTAGGACAACATTTTTGGTTTTCAAGATCATTTCCCTAAAGTTAAAGAATTTGAATTAGAATAAATACTTACTTTAATTTGGTACAATCTCGCTGTTGTTCGTGCCTTTAACAATTTCCACTTCATCTCTTAAATAAATGAAGTTGAATTTGTTATTCTTGAAGTGTTAGCAGATCATGTGATAGAATGACGGGTCATTCCATCTGTCTCAAACAAAAGGTTAGCAAAAATTATATAAATAAGTCGATCTATAGTGAGATTAATCACATATGGTTCCTAAAATGGGCTTATACTTCATATATCATACTGCTTAATATAATATCACTAGTTTCTACTAAACAGGGACTTCCTGTAGGTCAGTGGTAGGCAATAAAGGCCAGTCGCACTTCGGTTGTGGGTTCGATTCCTACAGCCTTGTCCGAAGCGATGGGTTGTCGCCCGTCCTGCAGGTTGTCCCTTTTTCTAAAACTACGTTACTATAACATCCCATCAATAATATCGAAAATCTTCTATCCTTAAACAATACTAACTTATGTCCAACATAATCCAGTCTAATCTTTAGGCTTATACATAATACTGCAGTCCACTCTCATAATATAGTGACAACGATTACCAGAGATTTAATACTGTTGTTGATCCCCACATATCATAAGATATGTCTTGTTGGTCACATTCCAAACATTCAAAGTCCTTAATCGTGTATTCTCTTGAATACCTTAGTGAAAACATGAGTGCAGTTAAAAGTTAACACTTTCCACATACCAAAATCCTCAAAATTCTATATCCTCAAACCATGATATCACTTAGTCCTTATATCAATCATGAGCTCATGAATACTATCAAACATTTAATTTTCTCCTTATCCCTTCATTATGCGCATATCATCTATATTCCAAAAATATCTGAATAACCTTTCATGGATACTGGTAACATTAATCATACACTTTCAAAACACAAGGAAAGAAAATAGTGTAACAATCCATAGATGTGTCTTTATTCCAAAATTACACATGATAAACATGTAATCATTCCACTACATTCTCAAACCATTGACCGAGCTTCAAAAATTCTTTCATCTCACATATCATTTGTAGTCTCTTCATCATCATCCACATAAATACTACCCATATGACCATACTGATTCTCTTCATGAGTCTTTCCCTTAGGGAATTTGTTTGCATAATGCCCATACATTCCACATTTAAAACACTTAACCATTTTTGATGTCGTAGCAATACCATTATCCTCATCCATGGTGTTAACCGACCCTTTTCCTTTGCACTTACTTGCTTTGTGTCCTTCTTTTCCACACCCAAAGCATCTTCCAGTTCCCTTGAAACATTCTCCTTGATGCCTCTTCCCACATGATTTACATAGGGGAAATTGAACTTTCTTTCCTCTATGATCATCATGGAACTCCATCTTTCTCTTATTAATCGAGTCAGGAAACTTACCAAATTTTACTTTATTGATCATGTTGTGAGATTGCTGATTCGGCATAATAATGATGTTTGGACATCCAAATCACATTTCATTTGGTTGCTCATGAAGAATATCATTCCATTGTCCATCATATCCTCCATTATTGTGAATCATCTTGTTTCCAGCCATTTTCTAAAACCCAAACAGAATAGTGTTAGATGCAAAAATCATAATAAAGGGGGAGTAACTTAAATATCTATCATCTTTGGTTTAATCTAATATCGTTACCATAGTTCTATAACTATATCCTATACGTATACTTATACTTAGGGACATCCCTAGACATACCTTAGAAATATCTCTAGGGATCTCACTAACGTTTTCGCATCCTAGTTTCCAAAGGTTGACTAAACCTTTCCTCTGATACCAACTGTAGAGACCCATATCTTATCGTACATGGACATTACATTACTTTTGCGGAATACTTAGTACATAACAAAAACACACACACAAGGATCGTAATAGTTTAGTGTCTTTGGAAACTCGGAACGTAATCTTCTAATCCTGGTGAAAGATCTTCAACATCTCCCATAAAGATCTTCCTTTTTTTTTACCTAGAACCTTTCTTTATATCCTGGGGAAAAGAAAACATAAAAGGGTGAGCTCAAATGCTCAGTAAGGGTAAACAAAAGAAATATCAATCACATCATATACATAAGAACATAGCTTTTGGAAATCTTAACCTGCAAAAGAGCTCATAATATCATAACATGGGATAAATCATAGAAGTGAAAATGAAATCATAACTTAAAACATTACTCATTTTGGCATACACACATAATCATAGAGAATCATTTCTTGTTAGTCAAGACGAATTGCCAAGACTATCTTAGTGGACAAAGTCCCTTTCTGAATCGAGTAATCCTCGTTTCAGTCCTGTTTCACTGAACCGGTATAACCTACCATTCCAGCCATGTCTATCTCATGAGATATAAAATCTTTACCCAATGCATTGGAGGGAGATATAGGTCCCACCCATCTCATAATGATACCATTCTTATGTGTGCCACAAAATCATAAATCATACATCATTTCATAACCCATGTAATAAAAATGGGATTTTTAAACAACATGACATCATAAAACCATTCATATAAGATAAAGGAATTCATAAACATAATTCCATCACAACATAGTCAAATCAATGTAAAAATATGGATAGAAACGGAACCCTTTATTATCTTATATGGAAAATAATTTTGATAAAACACTTGAATTGAATTCTTGAGGAAAATATCCTTTCTTCTTCAAAATCAATTTCTTTTCACAAAACATCATGCAATTTTAAAAGAAAGATATTTTATTGAAAATAGTCATGAAATATTTTAGAGGAAGCTTCATGAAAATAAGGCTTTATAAAACAGTCTAAATCCGTTCGTGCCATATAAGTTAAAAAAATATTCTTCGTACTTTTGTCGGAAAAGTCAAAAAGTACCTCGTACGGAAAAACAACAAAAGATTCCTTTCATACTCTTTACTAAAAACTCACCTAAGGGTAAAATTGGATTTAAACTATTGAAAGTGGATGGAAACAATATTACATATTGAGGGAACATGGATGTGGATGATAAAATACACCCCAGTAAATACTTACGAATAAAAAATCTCGGATAAAAATGAGATTGTGATATTTCCCTTACCTTATGTCCGACTTGCTTTGTAAGTGTCCAAACCTCCTGTATAATGATTTAAATCATGTTATTGACTTATTCCAGAATCATATTCATTGTTATGATATCATATATGGTTCACTTATGACATTATATTACCCGTTCTTTTGTAAATTCCATGTTAAAGAAGCGTTTTGGGTAAAATCGTTTCATTTATCTTAGGTGTTTTGACTTGTTGTTCTTGACATCACTATTACTTATATCATGATTTACTTACATCCAGAATATAAAATATGATTTATATATCATATATATTCAGTATATATATATATATATAATAGATAGATTAATAAAATGAAAAACACCGTTCATGGAGACGGTAGTCCGTACGTACGCATGAACGATGTTTTCCTTTCCTTATTGTCTTGAAATGGAAGTAAGTAGATGACATACATATGTATATATATACATAAATCCAGTAGATTTATAATGTCATATATTTCATTATTATTTCTTATATATACATTATAATCATTCTTAAATGGTTAACATGGAGAATGAATCTCATCGCGTCGTGGAGACGGTATTCCGTACGTACGCACGAGCGATGATATCATTTCTATAAATATTGAACTGAATTGGAGGGGATTATACAATATATCAGAATCAATATGATGTTTTAATAACTATGTATAGTTATTCTTTACACCATTATACCCATCCATGTAAGGTGGTGGTGGAAAATAGATTACACCACGGCGTGGAGACGGTATTCCGTACGTACGCACGCGCGGTGATTTCTTTTTCCGTAGGATGGATAGATGGTGAAATAGGGTTGTTTCATACTTATAATAACATATCAGTATATTAGTGATACTGATGTTATTACTTCATAATTAAACAACCTAAGAAGAAGAAGTGGAAGAAGAAATAAAGATGAAAGAATTGGTAACGGTAATTACCTCTTCTTTGAAGTGCCTCTTTGAGACCTCCTCTTAGGGCACTAGAATTGGTCTTTGAGGAAGACCAGAACCTCTAGGATGTTTCTAGGGAAGTGGAGAAGAGATTTTTGGCAGGGTTTGGCCGAGCTTGAGTGCTCAAATTGGTGTGAGGAGGAGGGGGAGGAGGTGTCCTTTTATAGGGGAGGAGAGGGGCACCTTAGGAATATCTCAAAATATTATTTTATATTAAAGTCAAAATCGGTTTATAATGGTTCCAAAGGGTCTTATTTCGAAGCTAAAGTGGGGATGGGTAGAAATCCTATCAACCAATAGGATTTAGACAAGTTTAGGGTATTATTTTAACCATATAAATTAGATTTAACTCTAAGTTAAATAATTTAACTTTTACAGTGTCTTTTTGTTTTCTTTCACTATATGGTTAATAAACTTACTATAACATGCCAAACGAACCCCAAATTGTATATTATTAATAAATATATCCTTATCTAAGTCATTTGGCCTAACCCTAGATTTTTAGGAATAAACTAACAATTAATAATATAATATTTGATTTAACAACTATTTTGTGTCAATTTTGACACTATTTGATATATGATTTTTGTGAAAGTCATAACAGAATTAAATGTTCGAACCAAGTTGATTAAATCAACATTAATATATCATAGTAACCTAGAAAATTAGTGGAATTTATAAAAAGTCTTAAATTACATTTATTTTGGTATTTATATTATCAATTATGTCAATATTTCATTAATAAGATAATTACTGCATCATCGTTGTGTCATACATAAATTATATTATTTGATGTCTAAAAATTACAAATAAAATCCCATCATGTTGGAAATCTTGTTAGCTTTCTAATGAATATTTATAGTCGAATTTATCTTATGTATAACCCCATATTAAAAATTATTTACTTATTAAACTTTGATTTTAACTATTTTAACCCTTCTTTAATAATAAATGTCCTAATCTAATCCAAGTGGGCCTAAATGGTCATATTTTTTTCCTAAGTTTGTTTTTGGTCGAATTACACTTGTCCAATAGAATTAGGACATGTGTTAGGGTAATATTAATATCATATTTACCCTTAGTTACCCTATTTACTATTAACCGTGGTAAAAAAAATAAAAAGTTACTATTCACCAAAAAATTATTTTCATCTCATTGAACCACATTTTAGTCCTTGATATTAACCGTGTCTCTCGGATTTTCGAAATTCCATTCACAGAAGCGTTAAAATTAAGTTTTATGCAAAATTCAGTTTTTAACCTACCACTTAGTGGTTTCACTATTCATCAAAAATTGAAAGTTTTCAGAAAAGTACCAAAATTTCACCCTAGGCTATAATTGATATTCCGAATTCAAAAATGATTTCTATTTTACAAAATTCCAAACATATAAGTTTCATTAATTAATTTTATAATTAATTTCCGCTGTTACAACAAATAGCGTGTTTTTAAGAGATAATAACTATCAAAAGATTGACACTTGTTTATAACTGGTTTAAATGTGAAATTACATCCAATGACCAACATTGTATTAAATTGTAAAAATATATTCTAAATATACTTTACAACCACTCAAATTAATGATTTATCACTATTAATTATTTCGATTAAAAAAGTTGTTTTTAATTATAATTTAGTAATTTTCACTATTCATCAGAATATGAAAGTTATCTGAAAAGTACCAAAATTTCACCTTAGGCTAAATTCGATACTCCGAATCCAAAAATGAAGTCCATTTTGAGAGATAAAATTTCTAAAATTTTAAATGATGGTTATTACTATTCATAATGGCTAGTTTTAATAATATCTTAATAGCATATCGTTGTTTAGCGAAACTTGGTGTTTCGTACAACACACGCTATCGTGGAAGGTCGCGATTGCGTGTAATGGAAGGAAAGTCAAGGATGCGTGTTGTGAAAGCTTCTTTTGGTGTAGCGTACAACACAAGACATTAATTAAAAAGAATATTTTTCATAAAATCTCAGGGTGTTACAGCGTAAGCCCCAAATGCCCTCATCCCGCATGACGTTAAAATGTATGCCCTCATCCTGCATGACGTTAAACTATGTCTCGTCCCGGATGACGTTAAACTGTATCCCCCCTCTTGGGCCACCTAAGAGGGTAAGACCCATGTCTCACACCCACGTCTCATCCTGACATTCCCCTCGAGCCCACGTGCCTTGGGAAGCTCATGCCCTATCCCGGAGATATTACTTCCTCCTGGCTCCAATCCATGCATTCATTCTCATGGGTTGCCTCTCCTGGTGTCCCACTGTACCACCGAACTACGCAGACATTGATTCCCTTCCATGGGGATACGTTGGAAGCCTCCACGAGGTTCAAGCCCATCACTCCACCATCCATCCTGATCCTTACCTGGGCCGCCACATCCTGATGAGAACATACCGCTACATCCCATTCCATGGTATCCGGGAAGCCGCCCACGTGTTGGCCCCAACATCAGTGTTCCCCCTAGGGGGTCCTTCAATCTGATCCACTCTCAGTGTCTTGATCTGTCCAATCTGTCTCCGCAAGACGTTAAACTCTCGGCATACCCCGTGTTAAACATGGGAAGATGAGGAAAACCTCAGATGGTACACATTCCCTGCGTTCAATGTGGTATGCCTTGGGCTTCCGCGCCCTCAAGACGCCCTCTAATAAGGAACAGAAGATAGACATGCTGATCCCCAGCATCAAGACATGCCAACGACACTCCAATGTGACCATTCTCCCCACCAAAGGTTGCTGCCCCGATAAGACCCCTTGGAGCGTCGCGACGGAAGACGCGTAATTAACTAGCGTCCATGTAGATATGGCACCGGGAACGAGCTTCACGAACCCTTCTTAAATATATGAGGGAGACCTAGACTAGGTGACAAGTTTTGAGGAGGAATCCATGGAAGGAAGAACCGACATCCCATCATCCCGGTTTCGATCAAGGACCAGACGTCCTTGAATAAGGAACGGATGTCGCCCGCCTTTGGAAAGAAGGAATGCGGGGAAACAAGCGGCACGTTCTCCCAGGCGTGTAGGACATGCACGTGCGCCCCGGTGTAAAAGCATCGGAAAAAATATTTAAATGTTCTTTTAAATGAAATGTTATGTCCTAGGTGAAAACTAAAAATCATTCCCCTTCTAAGATGACATAATTTTTAAAAAGTTTATTATTTACTGGGGACATTATGAAAGAATACAATTCATTCTCTTTATTTAATGGTTTATGTTTGGTAGGAATGATGTATTGGACACTAATTTCTATTCCATTGGTTATATGCCTTTGAAACCCTCTTCTATTCACTGGTTAATTGTTGATTACACGATTATGATACCTGTCTATTTTATATAGGAAATGGTAAGATGAAAATTTTTTATACCCATTTCATTTCCATGGTTATGATATGATTTTTATGAATCCTATCTTTTTTAGGGGTCATGATATGATACATGTATCACAATCTTCTAGAACATGTATGTACGACATTAATATGTGATGGATAATGCCTATATAGCCCCAAATTTATTTGGAAATTATATAAATCTCATTATATAATTATATGAAAATTGTCGACAGTCTTGATCAATAAATAAGAATCAAGTGTGTCCCAATGTAAAAATGGGAAATAGGTGTGTGCTAAACCACTATGGGAAGTAGGCATGTCCCGATCCACTCTAGGAATGAGGTGTCTCAAAATCCAAAAAGATGAAATAGGTGTGTTCAGATCAACTATGTATATGGTATTGTTAGGTAAAATTGTAACAAGAAATGGTTTTATATAGTTATAATACTAATAATATATGATATTATGGTTCCTGTTGAATTATGTTGATTTATCACCCTTATGATTCATGTATTATGAACATCCAATATCTGTTCAATGAATCTTTATTATGACATTCAATGTGAATTTTATGATATTCTAATGTTATTGTAATGTTCTCATACCGTTATACTTGTGTTATGCATATAAATCTCCCTTCAATACCCTTACTAAAAATCAAAACAAAGCCCTTTATCATGTTTCCATTCTCCACTTTTTGATGAATTTTTTAAGTAGGAGTTAAAAATGGAAATATAGTTAAGTTATATATTAAAGATATTTCCCCATGATAGAATATCATGCTTTAATGTTTCCAAAGTGGATAAACTATTATGGCCCTCATACATGAATTTTTTTTAATGTGGGGAATACCCATTTAAAATGATGTAATATCGATGTATGTAATTCTTGGGTCTCTATATCTGGATTCCATATAAATAACAAACCTTATTGTATGTGTGAAACATCACTATATGACATATACATAGAATAAATGAATGTCATGTTTCTCTAGTATTCATGAAAGTTTGGATTTCAACCCAAGTTATCTATCACGAGCCATGTGGCTTTGATCACGCATCGTGAGACCCCAATTAGGTAGTCAAGAAATGTTCTAGGGGAACACACTGATGACCTCAAGTGAACATACACATAATTTCACCTAAGGGACCCATGATGTAAATCCACCTAGCTAGAAAATACATTTCTATGGGAGGAAACACGTAGGTTTTTTACAAGATTTATTTGCTGAGTGACCTTATGTACATGTTGTGAACTCTTACATGGAAATTATACCTTGTGTATCTTCTTCTTTGGGAGTCATATTTGGGACCACAAGAATCCTATACTTATGGATTTTCCATGTAATTTGGGAGGATAGAATTCATTTTTGGAATTAGATATATTAAATGAGGTTCTGTGTGATTACAACTTATTTAATTAATTCTTGGATGATGGTAGTGTTCTGGATTGTCCATCAGATAGATGTCGAGGATGTTACTCAACTGATCCCTAGGTCATAAGTACCTTGAACACTTTATACATGGAGATTTGGAAATAAAAAACAAATTAGTGGGTTTCTTTCATCTATATAAGGATTATTACTCCCTCCTAATTGAGAATTAGAGAGGGTAATATACTATATAAGAGATAGCGATCCTGAAACTATGGTGTGCATTGGAGAGGAACTGTCCCTCTACTCAAATTCCCTTAAGTTAGCTCAAGGTGTTTGGAATCTAGGATAGGACCCATATAACAACAGGTAGAATAATAATAATCCTTATCTACATTCTTAAAATGAGATTTCAATATTTATTATTAATGGGGTTTTAGTATAAATAGATATAATGTGTTTGGTTTCTTTTACCTCTTTATCTATTGGTTGAGATTATTATTTTAATTTATTTTTTTCCACTTTATTTATTGGGGTGTCTTCAAGGATTGTATATACTCACTAATGCATGTGATTATCCCACACATGTCATGTTTTTTTTAAATTAAATGTAGATTAGTAGTGACATTGGGGGATCAAATTTCACAGAAGCATAGTTTAACATGGAGGTGTTGGATTTGTTAGACGATCATCCTAGATGTTTTTGAGTTACACTTTTTCACAGGTTTTTTCCTTTCTACTTATTGTTATTTTGGGCCATATTTTATATATGCACATGTTTTTATACACATTAAATCATTATATTTCCATGTTTTACTTTTATGTACATCATAGAGGATGTTTCATGTATCTTTTACTTGAGATTCTCTAGTTTATTTTTATATATCTATATTATTGAATAGACCAATGTGTTTGCATGCATATTGTTAAATTTGGAAAAGGACTAAAATTTTACGGATATTATTACTTAGAACTTGATTCCATCCACTTGAATATTGGAGGTGGTCATGATGCGTCACTCTCAACTTAAAATAATCTCATGAAGAGCCCCACTAGGTTATCTCATTACCTGGTTTTATATTAGATAGAAAGTTTTACACTATTCACAGAGAAAATATATTTTCAAAAAATTGTCAAAAATATACCCTAATATAATATATACATAATTATTAAATAAGTAATATAAATTTTTTCAAATGAAATTTATAAATATTGTAAAAATTATTCACAATTTTTATGAATAGAATGAAATAAAAACTATCATTGGAGAATTTCCTTTGAAGATCAAAATGATATTATAGAAAATTTAATACTTAACTATTTTGAATTAATCAATAAATTTTAATTATATAAGACTTGTATACACATTATTCGTATTATTGTTATTACTCATACCATTGTATTTAAATGATAGGTTATAATGGTCAAATTTTAAGAACTAATACTTTTATAGTATTTAATAATTTACATAAAGAAAAGTGTTCTGTGTCATGTAAGTTATCGATATTATTATTTTTTAAAATATAATTCCAAGTTGTTACATCACCCATAAATAAATTTCATTATTACAATTTTATCTCAATTATTAAAGGTACAATATTTAAAAATACATTTTTCTAAACACACATAATTCAATGTTGTAATAAATATTCTAATGAGAAAGGGAATTTTCTAACATAAAGTCTTTCTAAAATAAAACATAATTGGGTCTCCATATAAGGATAATGTTGTATAGGTGTGGAAATATGGAATCATGGGTGAATAAAGAAATCAAATTACCAATATAAAGAGATTTATAACATGGTAAGAGAATGTTAATGACCTCAAAACCAGAAATAAGTTTGGGGTTAAAAGACAGAAAATTCATCACAAATACAGGTAAATGACTTATTTTTTTAAAATATCATTTTCATAAATTTAGGGTATCCAAATACTATCTTCATAGATTATTAATGAAAATATAGTTATATTATTTCTTCCTATTCATAAGGATAATTTCAATATTTTTTTCCATCATTAAATTTCATCTTCATCTATTACTGTATGAAATGAATACTCTTGATATATTTTTCATGAATGTAGCCCTAAAATTAACAATTAATAGATCTTAATATTGATAAATTAATGATAAATTGTTCCTCTAACTCTATATATTTAACAAATTTATTGTAAAAAATTATGAAATTTTCATAGTTCTTCTATTTATGAAATATTAAATTAATATATAGAACCAAAATAAAAATGGAAATGATAAAATTAAATAATTCCATTAGTGGTTAACCTTATCAATCCTCTAAAATATGCCTAGAAAAAATAAAAAGATGTTTTTTTAAAAAGGTAAAAAAAATTAGAAAATAAACATAACAGTAATCTCCAAACCACATAAAGAAGCTCATAACATCATAAAGGAAACATGTAAATACCATGATCATATATTCTCTAAACACATGCTACTCTGTCAAAATGACCTCAATTATAATAAAAACTAAATGAAAAAATAATTACTTCCATGAATTAACTATATTATTATCATTTAAAAAAAATATCATAATATCAAATATATTAAAGAAATTAAATTATATAGTAAATTTCATAAAAGATAAAATACTACACGTTCCTATTAAATCACTAATAATTTCCAAGTACATCAATATAATCCAATTTATGTTTTCAAGGACAATACCATCTTTACCCTATATAAAAAGTTATTATCTCAACATCAACCATATATTAAGATTCATATATATCTCAATCATATGTTTTATAGAACATATAACCTTACTAATGAATTCTTATTCGTGGTAATCAATAACATTCCACATATGATTACCAATAAATTAAAGAAAAAAATTATAGAATAATACTTCAATATTTTATTATCCTTATAACAAAAATATAATTGATAACATACTTTATACATATAATTCTAAAATATAAATACATAATCAGTTCAATTCTTCCACTTCAATTATTGAGAAAATATCACCCCTTTCATTGTCTATGAGTTATCCCATGGATTAGGGAATTGAATCGAATAATACCTAAGTTCACCAGACATAATTTATTGAACAATAATTGGAACCACATGATTTAATATATTTTCATATATCATTCTCTTCATTTTCCATCGGTTGTTACCTTCTTTAGGCCATTATTTTCAACAAATAAACCATCTTCATATTACTTTGATACATTCCCTTGATTAATTCATCCCATATTCTCATCCTAATGTAAATTAAGCCTTCCTTATTCTGTTGTATTTATCCCATGAAAATTTTTAGATCTCTATTTTTCTCATGTTAATTGTTTCAGTAACCTCACCAATAATGAGGTTTTTATTATATATTCATGATATTTGTTTTGTAATAATCAGAATCTTTTTAAATGCATCTCTAATTTTATATCGTTTATATTTTGGGAAATAATAATATTTTTATGAAATTATATTTTAATATTAATCCCTATAGTTTTTTCCATAATTAAAATTAAAATGTATAGTAATCTAAAAATAATTATATAGTGTAATCACTTAATAATGATAAATATAAATAGTTTAACTAAATCTTGGAACGTTTATTTCAATATATCAAATGTTAGGTTTATCCTTAGACATCCATTGTAATTATCCCTTCAAATAATTCATCATGTTTAACAAAAAATGTGAATTAAACCCACTTTATCTCCATAAGTGTTTCTATGTAGGGTTCCAATCGTAGGCCCAGTTATCATGAACTAGTGAGGATCGAGGTAATACTAACTCCACCCCTTTATATTGTTTTCCACATACGACCTATTTGTTCTATAGATGTATCCATTTAATAGTATATAGGAATTGATTTATTTTATATTAGAACCACAAAATATTTAATTTTCCTTGTATTTAGTATTTTGTCCAATGTATATAATTATTTTCATGGTATCCAATAAATATAACTATTTATAATCGCAAAAAAATTACTAAATTCTACTATGGTACCAACTATATAAATAAAATAATTTCATATATAAATGTAACATAAAATTAAATAAATATTAAATACATATCATTATGAACTATACCAATATCATAAAGGCTTATTTTCTTTGGAAGCATTCATATATAAAAAGTTGGTTGATAAAAAAATATAAATAAACTCCCACTAAGTTAATCACATATATTTATTTACATATTCATAATATAATTAAAATGTTTATTTATAAAAATTATAATATTAAACAAAAAAATGGTGATCTCATATTCATAATTATGGTAAACATGACAGAATCACTAATTGTTTATTTATAAAAATGTGATGAATATATGGGTATGATAATATAATATTATCATTATAAAATCATACCCAACAATTAATTGATAATGTTCATGATTTAAGGAATAAAACCTGATAATGTGACGAGACTAGACAATCAAAAAAATAATGCATCATCCATGATTTCAAATCATAAATATAATAACCTTTGATAAGAGTATGGAACCTTCATTGGAATGTATACTATACCATATATAATTTTTAGAAAACAAAACCATAATACAATGATAGATATTACATAAAATTTGTTTATCCTATAATAATAGAACAAGAATTACCACATATTACCATATCATATTGAATCAGGTAGAACAAACTATTTCATATAACAATGTGGATCAAGAATCCTTTCCTATTTCCCATAGTGGATCGAGCACATAAAATAATTTCCTATAAATTTTAAATGATAGATAAGTCTCATCCAAATGCATGGGAGGGATATAATGGACCTAATTGTTACATGTTTAAAACTATATTTTTTTTTCATAATCACATAATCCATTCACCAATTTTAAATAATACAATCTATAGAAAATAAAAAGGTTTCATAAAGATCATATTATAATATAATTAACTTAGTTGAATATAATATATTTCCAATTATAATAATCATTTTATAAAATCCCAATATGTGGTTGGAATCATACTATAATATCTACAGTGAGGCATATAAATCCTTAAAAGATATTAAAATAGGTTAGTTATACCCTTAAATATATATTTAAAACATTATTTGATAACATGGGAAAATTATGGTTATATTTTGATAAAAATAAATATAATAATTCAGATAGTATTAAAGAAAAAATAATTTTACAATATCCATGGAAAATTTTATTGAAATATTTGAATAAATATTTGGCTATGATTTCAAGAGAAACTATTGAAAATGAATCGGTTAAAAAAAATTAATAGAAACTATTGTGAAAATTAAAAAATGACATTTTCAAAATAAATTAGAATGATTCCATTCTAAATAATTGTTAATAAATGGATGGGTAAATAAAATTAACACTTATGGAATTTTATATTGAGGTAAATCATTTGTAAAATATTTTTTTAGAGCATGGACATAGAAGAATTTTTCTTCAATACAAGAAGAAATAATGTAAGATTGTATGTAATAACGTTTTCTTGGACATATCATGTACCATTGGGAAAAAAATTGTATAAATACTTGAAAATTTTAGGAATAACTAATGTATGAGAATGTAAATAGGTTTTAAAGGACAATATCCACAAAATAACCCTTTACATTAAATTAGAATATATAATCCTGAAATGAAATGAGATTGTATCATAAACACTTGTGACATTAGTAACATATGAATCAAGTGCTCAATGAATGAGAAGAATCCAATGAAAATTTAAATATCATCAATCAAAGAATATTTATGATATTAATTTTCAAATGTTTAGTATATTTTCTTTATAAATATAAATAATTTAAAACATCAAACATATCTCAATGAAATAATATTGAGATATAAACATAAAAATTTATTAATCTCTGAATCCAAACATCAAGATAGAGAGAGGTAATTATATAAATGTTTAAACCACAACCATTTAAATTAAAATACTAATAACATAAAATCATTGGTATTATATGCACCACACAATTGACACAAGTGGTGGATGTGCCACTTGTCTCATAGAAGTAAAAGTGAGATGAGAAACACTTACCTCACCTCTGACTTCCTTCATAACTAGTCTAACTTCATGTATAATATATTTATATTTATTGTAATTATTTAAAATTAATATAAATATAAATATACAATATCATATATTATCCAATTATAACTTTTAATTATCCTTTTACCAAGAATTTGTTAATTAATGTATTTTTAATGTGTTAAATTTCCATTTTCTCATGTATACATCAGATGGACAGTTCTGGTACTTGTACATTGATCATAGTTTTGTAATAATCAGAATGTTAATAATGATATTTTTAATATTTTTAATTATTTTTTACACATTTAAAACAATTCATATAAATGAGAGATTAAAAATTATTTATACTACTTTGTGGAAAGAGTAGTCTATTTGTACGCAGGGGTGATGTTTCCATTTTCGAATGGATGGAAAAAAAGAAAGGTAAATAAATATTCACATTAATAAATGAATAAATTTTCTTAAATATCATATGTAATTATTAAATCAATTACTATAGATATACATGTGAGGTAGTGATGAAGAATGAATCATATCACTACATGGATGCAGTAGTCCACATATACACATGAGTCATACTTTCAATTCATATTTAATTGATGAAGCGGATGAATAATTTTATTAACATAGAATATTAATATAAAATTATATTATACACACGAAATTTATTATATTTTAATAGTTAGGAAAAAATTTAATGATGTGGAAGAAAAAATAAAACAAAAAATCTTAGTTAAGATGATCACATCCTCTTCCAAGAACCTCATAGGGATATATCATTAAGGTCTATATTGATATTATTTCAAAATTTAAAATAACCTTAAAAATTTTCAATTTATGTTACGTTTTTTCTGTAATGTTTCTTTATATGTGTGAGAAATATATGAGAGATGGGTTCTATATATAATATAGTAGGGTAACACTCAATATTATATAAAGTTTTAACTTAAATATTAATTAAAGATCATGTTTAAATGGGTAAAAATTGATATTTTACTAACATAGGCTGAGTATGAATCTAAGTCCTCAAATATAATAATATATATATGAATTTATATGAATTTTTAAAATATATCCTTTAGTATTAATTCATCTTTTATCCTTTGGATGATTACTCTGATATAAGCATTCTTTAAAATGAAGCAGTTATGAATGTTACTATAAATTGAAAAGTGAAAGATAAGTGAATTTTTTGTTGATATGATATAAAATATAAAATAAAATTGTATTTAGATAATATTTTTATTAATTTTAATTAATTTAATATTTATTATATGTCACAAGGTTAAAATTAATTCATTTTGAGGAAAATTCCCATAGTCGATTGTTTAAAAATATATTGTTTAAATATGATATTTTAAATTTTAACACATCCCAAAAATATTATAGTTATCCAAAAAATTTATGTAACACTATAACTCATCGAAAAAAATATAACTTAGTGACATTTTAAAGTCATTTATTTTATTCTTTCCCCTTCTTTCATAGGAATTATTTTGATGTTTCATAATAATTTAATGTAAATAATCTATAATTAAAAATTAAAATCAAAACACCATGTCAAAAAAATAACAAATATTTCAAATTAAAATTTATAATAAAACATAACCTTTTTATATCCTAATAAAAATGTATTATATAAAATAAAACAAATAGATTAGCATTTATTATTTATTCATTAGTTAAAATAATATTATGGACATTATCAGAGAGAAATTGAACTATGTTTCCATGTCTTAAAATATATACTAATTATGGTCGAGATAAAATCATCCAATAAAAATAAGGTAGTTGTTTGATTGACTTTTAACCAGAATACCCATTTTTCCCTTACCAATGTGAAAAATAGTTTCCATTGTTGTTATTCATTATGATAAGAAATAAGGTAGAACTATTTAGAAAATTTTGATATTATGATTCAACGTATGGAGTATAGTATATAAAATTCAATCCCTTTATGTGAAAAAATTAATTTTAATATAACCCCATAAAACATGATGAAAAATGGTTTTCTTGAAAATTGAATTGTTAACTGTAAAAAAAAATTTAAATGAAAACTATGGATAATTTACATTATAATAAAATTAACAATATATTTTTAATAGAAATAAACTATTAAAATATAAAAATAAATTAAAAAAAATGATATTTTGTAATTAATTTAATAGAAAATACAATATTTTTTAGAATTTGTATTTTTTGGAAATTCATTAAAAACAAATATTTTTAAAAAACTAAAAATAATTAAACATAAGATAATATTGACATAACAATTTCCAAAATGATATAATGTTAATCAAATATTTTTTAAAAATATGTTTAAAATTCTTTAAAATCTATATGGGTAAAATGTAATAATTTTATTTGGAAGAATAAATATGTTTTAAGAATAAAATAACTACAAAAAAGATCATTTTTTATTTATTAATTTATTAATACATGTGAAATATATAAATAACTTATAAAAATAATTCATACAAGGTTATTACTATTCTTACATTTCAATAAAACGACTAGTTTATTATAGTCACAGTAAAATAATAATGTTTTTATAGTATATATCAATTAACATAAAGCTCGATGTTTCACATGAATACATCAATAATTCTTGTTACTCTAATAGAATAAATTTGAGGGGTGTTACAACGGCTAACCAAGAACATCCTATGGAAATTATATACATCATATGTGTTATGGTAACAAATAAAAGGGGGTATTTTGCACAAATGGCTGGGGATAATCTCAAAATGAAAAATATGCGAGTTGTAAAACATTAGATAATTGTTTAACAAAATAGTATCCCAGTCTTCCCCAAAATGTTGAGGTGGATTATTCCATAGAAACCATACCTTATTCTATGACTATTGTAAAGACTCCTTTTATAATATACTCAATTGAATTAGAGGATCTGATGAAGAAACTCTATGTGAATCGTGGAATTGGTTTTATATGCCCATGTGCTTCATCATGGGAAACAAGTGACCTATTTTTTAAAAAATTATTCATCAATTAATATATAAATTGATTATTGTGAACATAATGAAATCATGGTTAATTTAAATTATCCTCTACATCATATTAATGAATTTATTGATTGTTCATGAGGGTCTAAATACTTCTCAAATATTAACCTTTAAAATAGACATTGACAATTAAGTGTGAAAATAGACAATGTATATAAGACAACCTCTCTCAAAAGATACAACCATCATGAATTCATAGTGATCCAATTAAGGAAGAAATATTCCCCCATTATATTAATATGTCTAATGAATAGTGTATTTTGTGAAAATCTCAATCAACTTGTGGTTGTATTATGTAATGATATTCTCTTATAGTTAAAGATCTGGGAAGGGAATAATTATTATTTAAAGAATTTACTAGAACCTTGATAATGTATAAAATATATTCCAATATTTTTAAATGTGAATTCCACCTACCTAATGTGTCATTATTGGGTTATATAATCATAATATATGTTATATTTATGGATCCATCAATGACATGGGTGACTGAAGAACTACTCAGACAAAATACTATATTGGTGGTCAATAGTTTCCAAATATTTATTGAATACAATTGATTTTTGCGAGACTTTTCTCACCCTCGTCAAATCTAATAACCAATATAACTCTGAAATGATTAGTTTTCATAAGAATTGATCAATGTGATGAAATATTCATGTTTCTCCATTGATTTTTGGCCAAGACACCAGTACTAAATCTAACTTGTAATAGAAAAGGGTTTCTAATATATAGTGATACATGAAATAATGTATTTGCAGATAACATCATGTATAATGAAATTGTGGTATATTATGACCCACGTTAATGAAAAAGTCCTGAGAGAAATTACATGAACTATGACATGAAATATCAGTAGTAATATTTTCATTCATGATATGAAGGTATTATCTATATGTTAAAAAACATGAAATATATAAAAATAACAAGATATTAATGTTAAAGAGTATAATCCCAAAGAATGAGTTGATCATAGACATAAGTAAATGGTTAGTGTTGTTCTTGGATTTGTAATGCATGAAAAAATACCAAAGTATAAATTAAAACAAGGTGGTTGATACCTAAAGATCGAAGGATTATGAAACCACATCCTTGTTCAAGATTTAAGGATACCCAATACTATTGGATTTTGCAAGTATTTACCGTGGAATGATTTAGAAATAATGTAAATATTATATTTCCTAAAAGACTACGAAACCATATATCAATTTAAAGATCAAGGTGGTATTGAAGGATGTTATGGAGCTATAGAGGATTGTCTAGAATATCATAGAGTTTTGACTATAGTTTTCCTAGAATCATAAGATACATGAAATGAAAATATGGTCCATGAATATCAAAATTAAAAAAAAACATATTAGATAATTCTCATAGATAATTATTATCAATCCATCCTTAAATCAAAATGATGTAGAATGATCCGAAGAATAATTTTTGTTCAGTTAATGTGAAGAGGAATAATGTATAGTATATATCATGATTATTTGTAAAAAAAATAAGTTACAAAAACCTAGTACATTACATTTTCCCATACTTTGGGATTTACATCCATAGAATTAAAAACAAAGGTGAATCAAACAAATGGGGGGTATTGAGCATGAATTTGAACCTCTCTATCCCATGTTCTCTCCTATAGATTTTAATAGTGCCATGGAGCATGCACCAGATGAATCGACCATACATGAAGGACCCACTTCTTTCGATCCTCTATCTCCACTGGAAACTCCCCAAAACTCTCCCCATCATCAATTTCCTACTCTCCCTAGTGGATGACGTGTGATTGATCACACATGTACCTCCTCAAATATAACACATGAAAAACATCGTGCACCCGGTGCATCTATGGGGGAATATCTAGGTGGTACATCACCTTTCCAACTCTATTGAGAATCTGAAAAGGACTGATAAACATTAGAGATAACATGTTTCCCTGATCAAATTTCTTTAATCCTAGTTGCATTAAGACCTGAACGAAAACATGGTCTCACTCCTAAAACAACAAGGGTCTCCTCCTCCTACCAACATATGATTTTTTTCCTACTCTGTGTAGTTCTCATTCACTCCTTTACGACTTGCAACTTCTCAATGGTATCCCATACCAACTCTTGAACCATTAGTGCTGACTCCCCTAAATCAGTCCAACAAAGAGGTTATCTGCATTGGGACCCATACAAGGCCTCAAATGGTGTCATTCCAATGGTGTATTGATATTTTTTGTTGTATAGAAAATGTTCCAGTGGTAGGTGGTAATCCCAACTACGATCGAAATCAAGTACATAATCATGAAGCATTTCCTCCAATGTCTATATGGTTCGCTTAGTCTGACCATCTATCAGGGGATGAAAATATGTGCTCAAGGATAGATGATTCCCAAACACCTCCTACAACCCCTTACATAACCTAGATGTAAGGTATGAATCATGGTATGAGGTGATTGTCAATGTCACCCAATCTATCAGCACTAACTCATAGATGTAGAGGCGTTCTAAGACATCTATCGATCCCTAATCTCAGATGAGTAAGAAGTGAGCCGACATGGTGAGTCAGTCAAAAATCACCCAGATTGTATCGTGGCCCCAAGACATGTTTGGTAACCTCATCATTAATTCTCCTGAAATTACATTCCACTTCCATTCTAGTGCCTCAAGTGGTTAGGCCAAGCCTGTGAGGACCTGATTCCATCCTTCACTAGATGATATGTGAGGCATCATGAAACGAACTCTACCACTACATTCCTCATCCCAGGACACCAGTAATGATGTCAAAGGTCCTAGATCATATTCTCCACACTAGGATATACCGCCAAATGGGATGTATGGAACTCCATCAAAACCTCCCCTTATAACACCACTAGTAATGTGGTGTGTCCTATGAAAAGGATGACATTTTCCCCATCTATAGAAAATCCATCAAGAGCATGTCCAGAGGATATCTAGGCATGTAGGGTATCGCAGTCATAATCCAAAGTTTGGGCCTCCATTACTCACTGTAAGATTTGTGGAGTGATAGTCATTTATTGTAGGTAATATCCTCCATCATCATCCATGAAGGATATCTACATTACGGCTCGCTGCTCTGTAGCCTCACTTAGAAGCTGTAAACAAGACCTCTAGCTTAACATGTCTGCCAAAACATTACACTTCCCATGAGTATAGAATATGTCAAAGTCATATTCTTAGAGTAACTCCATCCATCACCAATGTCTCCAATTCAGGTCATTATTTGAGAATATATACTTGAGACTCTTGAGGTTGGAGTAGATAGTAAACCATTCCCCCACCAAGTAGTGATGATATATCTACATGGTAAAGACCACAACTACTAACTATAGGTAATGGTTCACATTGTTCTTCTCATGCTACCTCAACTATCATGATCCATAGGTGATCACTTCTTGCTCCTACATCAGGACACAACCCATTCTAGTCCCTGATGTGTTGCAAAAAACTACATACCCAACACCCTATTTCGGTTATCTCATGATGAGAGCACTCTTCAGTCTCTACCATAGCTCCTAGAGACTCTACTGGATCTTCTCCATCCAAATGAAGGGTTGTACCTTCTTTTTCAATATTGAAAATAGTGATGCTACTCTGGAAAGGATGATCATGAACCTTTGGTAGTATCCGGCCAACCTCAAGAAACTCTACACCTCAGTCAAACTCCTAGGTGGCTCCCCAGAAAGAACTACTTCAATCTTCACTGAATCAACTGTAACTCCAGCCTACGAGATGACTTGTCCTAGAAATTGGACTTCTCAAATTATGAATTAGAAATTCGAGAACTTCTTATAATTCTTTTTCTCTCAGATTGTATACAATACTATTAGCAGGTGTGTAGCTTGCTCCTCCTCCAATTCCGAGTACATAAAGATGTCATCGATGAAGAAAACCACAAAATGATCAATGAAAGGCTATAATATCCTATTCATGAGTGTCATGAATGGTACTATGTAATTGGTCATGCCGAAGAGAACCACCAAGTTCTCATAGTGGCCATACTGGCATCTAACGGCTGTCTTCAGTTCGTCCTCATCTCGTACCTGAAGATGATGATAGCCTAATATGAGGTCGATCTTTGGGAACCACCTCGACCCCTTCAATTAATCGAAGAGGAAATCATTCATAGACAATGGATACTTTCTATTCATAGTCACCTGGTTCAGGTGTTGAATTTCCATGCACAATCTCAAACATTTGTCTGCCTTTTTGGAAAACAACACAAGGGTTGACCATGGTGAAATTTTTATCTTATGAACCCCTTTCTTACATGTCCTCCTACAATACCCTAATTTAATAAATCTCCACAGGAGCCATCCAATATGCTGGTGTGGATATCAGTTTCTTCTCGGTGTACATGTCGATGCATAGGTCTACCTCCCTATGAGGAAGTAGTCCTGAAACATCCTAGGAAAGACATTATTATACCTTACCACCACTACATGAATGCTCAGACTTCTCTCTTCCACCGCACCATGGGTGAGGCTAACCAATTGGTGAGTGATAGGATACACCCTCTTACAAGAATGTCTATTCTGTACTAAAAATATTCATTCATTCCGGTGAAGAAAAACTTAATCCCATCCTCACAGATTCCCCACACTTTGCTCCTAAAACCGTCGATTAGAGCATGGACTATAGATATCCCACCCATACCCAAGATGACATCATAAGGACTCGACGCTATAACTAAAAGATCCCAACAAAATATCTCACCTCCTAGATTATTCTCACACTATCGGCACTAGTGTTTAATCATCGAATCCCCTCCCATAGGAATATCTAATCATAAGGGTCGAGCCAACGGATCCACCAGAATCACTAAGACCCGAACGAGGTCAGTAGAAAAGAAATATTTATAGGGACATTTGTCTATAAGAACTAAAATTAAGGTCGAGAAGAAAAAAATCATACCTCTAATCAATTTTGGTGCATTGTGGTCATATGCTTCTATCATAGAAAGTTGATCTCACCCCCACCACTTCTGACACCCTCCAGAACGTTTTAGTCAAACCTATTCCCTTTGCTTGACAGTCCCTCAACCATCTTCTGATAGTCTGTGTGGCGGGTTGGGAAATCAAAAACAATGTGTCCCAGCCTGTTTCATGTGAAGCACAACCTAGTCCCTGGCTGACTCCTTATGCTCTGGGAACCTCGCACTGCCAACCCTGAGTCTTGGGGTCATCCCCTGAAGGAAATGGCCTACATGGTCCCCTTTTTATATAGACTGATGTTCACCATTTGAAGACTCTACAACTTGGGGTCTACCAGTGGATCTAGCTATTAGTTCCTACTTAGTTAGGACGTTATCCACTAGAAGGGCTCAATACAACACTCCAACCCATGTGTGGATGATAGGAGTCATAATGGATTCCCTGATCTCCCTCTTAGACCATAATCAAAGGTTTGAACCCCGTAAAAAGGGTTCCTCATCCTTTTTGAGGAGTATCAAGAGATTTATGTAAACCTAGAAGAGTACTCATCCACCGATAGGCTGCTCTAATGTGGGTGAAGCAGCTCATGTATGCGCACTGAGCACAATATTATGGGGAAAAACTCTTCCTAGAATCTCCACTTAAAGTACTCCAAAGAGAGGTTCACCTCATCATGAGTCTAGATGGTCATGCTCCAACATATCCTTATCGATCCCTATTGAAGGATCGTGACCATGATCACCATCTGGTCAAGTGGTGTCCTCACTAACGGGATGAACCATGTCACCGCCTCTATCCAGTCCTCAGTGACCTGAGGATTTTTCTCACCCCTAAACCTAGAAGGTCTCTTTCTCTAGAACTCATGCATGTAATAGTGCCTACACACATCCTCTATGAGTAACAACAGGTGTAACCATTGATCAAAGGATAGTGGTAACACCGATGCACCACCATGTGGGGACATCTATAGCACGGGTACCTAAACTGACTCCTCATCGCTAGGTAGGTTGTCCACACGATCATGTATCATAATCTTAGCTAGTTTTCTGCATGGAGGCTTCAAGAAAGTGATCAAAATGTTCCATAATCAGATGTTTATACTATGTGATATGAATCCTATTCAAGAAAATCATAAAGAGACACTTATGCAACCAGTGTTTTCATATATATATCTGAAAAGAATAATTCAGTGTCCTAGTGTATGGATACGTCGACTGTCACACCAACACTAGACTCTCTAAATCTAAAATTTGAAGTCAAAAAATTTAACATTATCCCTCCAAAACAAAACAATAGACTCTTACTCTCTATGGTAGAACCAACCACCTCTGATACCACTTTGTCATGGCTTGTCCTCTGAAGCCCATGTCATGACATACCCTAAGCCTGCCCCCCGAAGGCCTGGGGTTGGCGACTAGCATTGAAGGCATAAACCTACAAATGGGAGGCATTTTCCTATGTACCTATACACACGCACTCACAACTACATCCCAATGCTGGAGAAGTAATCAAGAATTTAACATCCCAGGTAAATAAAGAATATGAATTTTTCGTATTTATTTGTTTTTTAATTAAATATTAATTTCAATTTAAAAGGATTTCTATGTTCGATAGCGTACCCGATACGAAAAAATGGGTTTCTTTGAAATCTTACGTTGCACACTAATAATATATTATTATTTTAAACGGTAGTTAACATATAGTCATTGTATTGGTGGGAATCAATGAAACTAACAACAATATGATTATAAATGTTTGTTAAATTTATTTATGTTTATCCAATAAAAATTAGAGGCTTAAAATTTGAATGAATGTAATTTTAAGAAAAATTTACATTAAAAGGCCGATTTATCGCCTTTTAATGGCGAACCCTTTTTAAAACTATTTTTGGTCACTTTAATACATTATATTTGACCAAATAAAATTTTTATTTTGATTGGG
Source organism: Viscum album (assembly GCA_963277665.1). NCBI lineage: Eukaryota > Viridiplantae > Streptophyta > Magnoliopsida > Santalales > Viscaceae > Viscum > Viscum album. Next base: position 459,916,186 of record OY728139.1, on the reverse strand, counting down.
GACATCAAAATTTACTTTGTGTAATTTGTTTTAATTTTTATGATAAAGTTCATTTTTTAATAAATAGTAAAAAATATTGTATTTTAATTAAAAAGTGCCTTTTAATATAATTTATTTATATGGATAGATTATAATTTTAATTGGTTTTAAAGTGAAATTAAAATATATTTTTACCATTTAATCCAATATTGGTCATTAGAATTAATTTCATTTTGAAATTAGACATAAACAAGTATGAATCTTTTAATAGTTATTGTTTCTTAAAAACACGCTATTTGTTTTGAAAAATGGAATTAATATTAAAATTAATTAACGACACTTCTATATTTTGAATTTGGAAAAATAGACATCATTTTTAAATTCGGAATATCAAATATATCTTAGGGTGACTTTTCGGTATTTTTCTGAAAAACATTAATTTTTTATAAATAGTGAATCCACTTAATGTTAGCTAAAAAAAATACATTTTGATTTAAATGAAAATTTACCACTTCTGTGAATTGATTTTCAAAAGGCCTACATACATTGTTGTTATTATTAATTAAAATGTGGTTCAGTAAGATTAAAATAATTTTTGGTGAATAGTAACTTTTGACTTTTATTTACTGCGGTTAAAGGTAAATAGGGTAATTCAAGGTTAAATGAATATTATAATAAATAAAAATTACCATTAAACTTGTCCTAAACTTATTGGATGAGTATTAGCTAACCATTTACATCCTTGTCACGATTTTGGGACCTCATTGAGCTACATTGTAGTGATAATGACAATTTGGATTAATTAATTTAATGTAAAGACAAAATTGACATTAAAAAAATAATTTAGTAAATAATTTTTATATGGGGTTATATAAATTATCTTTTTGAGTATAAATATTCATTGGAAAGATAAAAATATTTCCTAAATTATGGTAATTTTATTATAATTTTTATACATCATATAAATTAAATTATTTATGGCATAATAATGAAGTAGTATTTACCTCATTAAAAAATGATTTAAATAAAATATAATTGTAGTGATTACAATATTATCCAAAATAAGTAAAATTCTGATTGAATGATTTTATTTATACCATTAGTCATCTTATATTCATCTTTAATGATTCTCGGTCCTTTTGAATCCGAAGATAATTTTATAATAAAATAATATTTTCACACTTTCCAAAAGAGCCCCTCCTATCCCATATAAAAGAAGACCAATTCTAACCAATTAAACAAACCTATCACCCCTTTTTGATCGTCCAAGATCTACCCAATTAATCTACCTACATACCTATACTCCTTTTAGAAGGATTAACTTAGTCAGAAGGAACTTCAAGATGTTCTTTGGTTCAAACCAAACGGAGTTACCCAAATTAAAGGTAACAGTTTCTCTTAATTTGTTTTCATTTATTTTACTTATACAACCCCTAAAATCTTTTATTACTTTCATTTTGTAACAAAATCAGTATCCTCAATATACTAGGATGTTTTTTTGAGAGTGAATCAAACTACACTTACACACACCTCCATCTAATGGATGAAGAACATAATGTTTCTGTGGATGGAAAACTAACGCCTCACGAAACGATGATTCTTCAAATATCTCCAACTGCCTCTCATGGTGGCCATTATGGTGGCACTATATTTATATGTGATATATATTATGTTAATGTTTTTTATATTCTTATTTATTTTACATTTATATCATTCCTTTATGGTTTCTATAGTGGGTAAATATGATAATCTCATTTGAGGAAGCACGGACAATCACACCCTCAAAATAATGTGACTCGTTAATGCCTTATGTGGGAAGTATAAAGGATAGAGTCAATGATATTATATATGATATTATACTGGAATTATAATATACCTATGTATAATTATTTCTTAATTCCATTAAAATAAGAAATAGAATTGAAAGTAGCGTTCATGCGTACATACGCCTTACCGTCTCCATGAACAGTGCATTTCAGTTCATACCTCTAAATGTTATATACTATTATAAATACATGTATATACTATATATATATATATATATAATATATGATATCTAAATCATTAATATAATTCTGTATATAATGAACCATTGACCACATGAACAACATGTAATTATAAGAAGTCCATTTTTTGACTCAAGTACCAAATATCAAAAAAACTAAAATTATTAACTTAAATGGTTACAAAATGTTTATAACATGGTAATAAGTGTTATAAATGGAATTATAAACTTGAAAAGGTTCTTAAGAAAGTATAAATTAACTTTAGTTTATTATTAAGGAGATTAAAGAACGATCGAATCAAGTCGGACACGAGGTAAGGGATTTTATTATCTCATTTTTAATTCTGTGATATTTTCATAGTTCACCACTTATTCATTGATGGTGGTGTATTGTGTACTTACATTTGATATATATTATCATTAATCTCATTATATTCATGGTATTATATGATTCATTTGGTGGTTATTAACATTTGGTCATATGACTCAGTTGATTACAACGTGGTAAAGGGATTCATCTCATTTTTTATTCCCGTGAGATTCATGATATATTGGCCACTATTTCATTTTGTGTTGCATATGTATTGTCTATTATTGTACACTTTGTGTAATATAATTTCATTTATTAGTATTTAAATCTTCATTTTACGATCCTCCTTTCATGTGGCATATTTTTTGTATGCTACTAAATATGTAAGGAAACCTTTCACCCTTTTCTTTTTAAGACTTATTTTTGTTATGAATTTTAATTTAAATATTCTTTTGTTGGGATATGTTCTTCTATATCCTTATTGTTGTAAATTTTATCTCCAGGTGATGAGATTCCCTTTTTATCTCATCAACTCATTTTCTGAATTTTAATGTTAGGCTTTCGAATTTTTACAAGCGAAAATCTTAACCCAATTTAAATTCTTTGGGTTCAACTAATACTTCCTGAATATGTCATCCTATGAATATGTGTTAATGAACTCTGATTGTTTTACACATAATATCCACATATATTGGGTGTATTTATATTTTTCACACATAATTTTGTGATTGATTTATCATTAAAGATACTATTTTATAAGTGATTGCATCTCAATTTACATTTCCACTGATAATTCATTGTTGTTATGCACCAATTCACTCTTATATGGTGTATATACTTTCCTTTTACATATTATATCATGAATCCCTTTATTCTCAGGATATTATAAATTTCTGATTAAATGTTATTCCTTATTTATTTGTATTCAAGCATCACTCTTTTTGTTAAAAAACTCTTTAACCAAAATATCGTTTTAAATTTTTTAAAGATTTATTCTTCTAAATATTTCTCATTAATGACCATGTTTTCAAAATGTGTTTTAGGATTTATATATATGGACATTAATGTTTTCAAATAATAATTCATTTAAAAGCTTCAAAGTGGTATGGGAAACTTTGATTCGAAAAAATATTTTTAAATGGTTTTGAAAATTATTTGATAAAACATTGTTTATTTCAATATCCTCCTTTGATATATTTGAATGTTGAAATTTAATCTTTCCTTTATACAAATTTTATATGTTATGATTATGCTATGGTTATTGGGAATTTTTTACGTTTACAGGTGGTTTCGTGATAAACCTAGGGTGGGTGATCCAGAGGTAGCTCTCCAATGCATTGGGTAATGTGACAAAGGAAAAATTGATGTTTCTCCTAAGTTATTTAGGGAATATACTGTGATGGGCATTCCAAGTGTTACTCCCTATGTAGCAGTGATAACGACAATGTAAGTTTGATATGGATTCCATAAGTAACCTTTATTATTTATGATTTGTGTGTGTAATTAATAAATTGTATGATTTCGTAGGGTATGTTATGATTGAAAAATATGGTTTCATTTGATTTTTATTTATTTATGGGCTACTGTTTTCCATCCTTATTTTATAACCCTTACCGAAATTTTTATGCTCACCCCATGTTTTTTAAATGATTTCCATAGTACTTAAATATTAATAAATTCATGTATGGGATCAAGGAAAAGTCTTGCTATCTAATACATGGAACTAGACATGATTCCTTTTATGTTTTTTTATTTTATGAAAAAATGGATACTTAGTAATAGTTTCTACATGTAATATTCAAGCTGTAATGTAATTGTTATGTCTAATTCTCTAAAACCCTAAACCTGAAAAGATACTCAATGTGAATTACTCATTTAATTCAATATTATGTAATGGCATATAGTAGAGTCCTTATAGTTGATATCATTGGTCGGTTTAGATAACTTTAGTGGTTAGGGTATTCTTTAAGTATAAGTGAAATTACCATAATGGTTCGGATTTCAAAAAGATTCATAGTTTTTTTAGAAAAATTAAATGAGTTTAAGATAACAATAATAATTATATCTTAGTATTATATGTGATTTTACTGATACACTCACAGTTACCTTTTTGGTTTTAGTAAATGGCTGGATCTAGCAGGAACCAAAGTAATAATGAATGCGAAGAAAACTATTACAGTTTTATGAACATGAAAATGATTGATATGGGAGCTGCAATGAGAACTATTGTGGTTATTATTAACAAACTATCTCGAGTCATGATTGACCACCTGAAACTTAGTGATTTTTATAAGGCATCTTATATGTGAGAAACAAATCCCTATGGAAGTTCAGGTAATAATCATAAAGGTAAGTGTGTTAAAAAACCTAAGTGTCAAAGATATGGAAATAAACACCTAGGAAAATATTTCAAAGGGACATAAAGATTATAGATGTGGAAATGAAGGTCATTAAGAAATAACCTACCATGGAAAAAGGAAGCATCTAGTTAACTCTAGGAAAGGGAAATAAGTCCTTTTCAAGGGATCAATTGAATGTTCTAAATGTGGTGTGCATGGTCATTATGCAAACACATGTCCTATGAATATGTTTTGGGAATGGGATCACTAGGAACATTCCAATATTAATTTACCAATACTTAATGCCAATCTGATTGAGGATGAATAAACTGACAATGACCAATGAAAGGTATGGATTATTTCTTAACATATGTTTTCCTATTATGGAAATCTTATGATATGATTCATGATTTTTTGTAGGAATGAAGTATTTAAAAATATGTTCTAAAGGAATGGTAAATGGATCGTGAATAATGTTGAATGAGTAAGAAGTCAACATATAAGGGATTCAATAGTTATGGCAGTATTTAGGATGGTGAAATTCGTAAAAGTATTAAGGCTCTTCTAATGATGGGATTACATTAGAAGACTTTTTATAGTATGTGTAACCATGATGTTTGATATATGAAAATTTTATTCAAGGAATAATTATTTCTCTTTTGTGGATATAGTTATAAAGAACCATTTGGGTTTATATGATCCTTGAATTTGAGGTAATGACATATTAATATATATTGGAATTCAAAATGAAATTTATTAGATAACCTTCATGGTTAAATTATGGTATGGTTACTTTTGATGAATTAATATCTTTTCGAGAAATGATATAAAATTATATAGTTTTTTAAAAGGGACAACACGCAGACCGTGCGACAACCCATCGCGTCGGAAGAAGTTGCAGGAATAAAACCCACAACAAAAGTGAAACTGGAATTTATCGCTTACCACTGGACTAGGTGAAGTCCCTAGTTAGTATGACAAATTATTTTTAGTTAGATGATCTTATGAATCTGGAATATGTTGATTTTGGGTTATATATGGAAATGATTAACCTATAATGAAGGATATGTGATTAGGTTAATTACTTTTCAGTATGAGACTTTAAGAGTAATTGACGTTATTTGGAGATAAATATTAATATTTACCTTGGCAGACTATGTGATTAAATCCTTTAGAGATTTGTGTTGCATTCTTAGTTTGGATTACATTGAATAATTTTAAGGATAACTGTTTATTTAATGGTTTGTCCTGAACCTTGGGTTTTTTTTTTGTATTTTGGAGATTAAGAGTACTTTTTTTTAAAAGGATTATCCTTTTGGTGATTATCTAATCTTTTACTAACAATTTTGGTTTTAGTTGATGTCTAAATACATGGGAAATAGATAGTTCTCCTTTTGTGGATTATGTGATTCTCTAGATTATGATTCTTGTGCTGTTGATGTGACCAAGTCTTTTTGAATGCTCATCTTTTAGAGAAATGATTAGTTTTGGTAGAAACTTATTAAAAGATGAAACTCTACTTGAAGGTAAGTATATTTCCTTATGTTTTTATTCTATGTAGAAGATGAATTCCTCGAAATTATGAAAAGGAATGTAAAACAAAAACATTGTTGGTTTACGTTTCCTACTTGGAAATCAAAGACCGTTTAGACACATCATAAGTTTGTGATTTTCTCGGGGTTAACTTTCTCGTAATCTTGTTTCATATCACTCTCTATTACGAATTGACCCTTTTTTATCCTACATATCCATTTTTTCATGGAATCTTAGTATGGGGTAACTTGGGTGACCATTTTATTTTTCTTTCATTCTTTTAAAGTGATAGTTTTACTGACTCTTTTTCCGATATGGGACTCCCAATTAAGTTTCTGAGCCCAAATTTTAAAATTGCGAGGACACAATTCCCAAAAGGGGGTAATGATGTAACATCCCAGGTAAATAAAAAATATGAATTTTTCATATTTATTAATTTTTGAATTAAATATTAATTTTACTTTAATAGGTTTTCTATGTTCGATATTGTACCATATACACAACAACGGGTTTCTTTGAAATCTTACGTTGCATACTAATAATATATTATTATTTTTAAACGGTAGTTTAATCCTAGCCGTTGTATTGGCAGGAATGAATGAAACTAACTACAATATTATTATACATGTTTTTTAAATGTATTTACCTTTATCCAAAATAAATCAGAGGCTCAAAATGTGAATGAATCTAATTTTAAGCATAATTTACATCAAAAAGCTGATTTATCACCTTTTAATGGTGAATCCTTTTTAAATCTAGTTTTGGTAACTTTAATTCATTCTATTTGACCAAATAAAAGCATTATTTATAATGGGTACATCAAAATTTACTTTGTGTAATTTTTTGGAATTTTTCCGATAATGTTCATTTTTTAATCAATAGTGAAGGATATTGTATTTTAATTCAAAAGTGCCTTTTAATCTAATTTATTTATATGGTTAGATTATCTTCTTAATTGGTTTTAAAGTGAAATTAAAATACATTTTTCCCATTTAATCCAATTTTGGTTATTAGAATTAATTTTACATTGAAATTGGACATAAACAAGTATCAATCTTTTGATGGTTATTATTTCTTAAAAACACGATATTTGTTTTGATAACGGGAATTAATTTTAAAATTAATTAATTAAACTTCTATATTTTGAATTTGTAAAAATAGACATCATTTTTGAATTCGTAATATCAAATATATCTTAGGATGAATTTTTGGTATTTTTCTGAAATACATCAATTTTTGATGAATAGTGAAACCACTTGGTGGTAGATAAAAGAACTGACTTTTTCATTTAAATGAAATTTTACCAATTCTATGAATTGAATTTCTAAAATCTGACATATATGGTTGTTATCAAAAAGTAAAATGTGGTTAAATAAGATGAAAATAATTTTTGGTGAATAGTAAATTTTTACTTTTATTTACCGTGGTTAAAGCTAAATAGGGGAATTCAAGATTAAAAGAATATTATAATAATTAAAAATTACCTTAAAACTTGTAATAACCTTATTTTATCAGTATTGGCTGACCATAGTCATCTTTGGGTTGATTTTGGGACCCCATTTGGCCACATTGTAGTGATAATGACAATTTTGATTAATTAATTTAATGTAAAGACAAAATTGACATTAACAAAAATCTTTTAGTAATTAATTTTTATAAGTGGTTATATAAATTAAGGTTTCAACTATAAATATTCATTGGAAAGATAATAATATTTCATACATTATGGTATTTATTTTGTAATTTTTAGACATCATATAAATTAAATTATTTATGACATAATAATGATGCGTTATTTACCTCATTAATAAATGATTTAAATAAATATGATTATAATGATTAAAATATTATCCAAAACAAGTCCAATTATGATTGGATGATTTTATTTCAACCATGAGTCATCTAATCATTCTCTTTAATTATTTTTGGTCCTTTTTATACCGAATATATGTTTATAATAAAATAATATTTTTACACTTTCCAAAAGAGCCCCTCCTCTCCCTCATAAAAAGAGACCGCTTCTAAACAATTCCACACACCTCTAAAGCATTTTGGTTCATCTGAAATCTATCCAATTATTCTCCCTACATCCCTCTCCTCCTCCTAAAGCATTACATTAGGCAGAAGGCACTTCATGAAGTCCTTTGGTTCAAACATAAAGGCGTTACCCAAATTAAAGGTAACCATTTCTCTTAATTTGTTTTCTTTTGTTTTACTTATCCAACCCCTAAACTCTTTTATTCATTTATTTCATAAAAAAACCAGTATCCTAAATATACTATTATGTTGTTATGAGAATTATTCTCACTACACTTACACACACCTCCAAATAATGGATGGGGAACATTATGTTTCTCTGGATGGAAAACTAACGCCTCACGAAACGATGATTGTTCAAATATTTCCAACCGCCTATCAGGGTGGCCATTATGATGGAACTGTATTCATATAATATATATATATTATGATTATTATTTATTTATGATTGTGTATTTTCCATTTATAGCACGCCTTCATGGTTTCCATGGTGGGTAAATACGATAATATCTTTTGAGGGAGTGTGGACTACTGCCCCCTCAAAGTGATGTGACTCAATAATGCCTTATGTGGGATGTATAAAGGATAGAGTTAATAATATTATATCTGATATTATAATTTAAGTAAATATACCTATGTAAAATAATGTTTTAATTCCATTCAATTAAAAAATAGAAATGAATGTAACGTTCATGCGTACACACGGCATACCGTCTCCATGAACGATGCATTTCATTTCTTACCTCTAAATGTTATGTACTATTATAAATACATATACATATATATATATATTAGATATAGATAATATATATCATATCTAAATCATTAATATCATTATGGATATAATGAACCATTGACCACATGAACAACATGTAATTATAAGAAGTTCATTTTTTACTCAAGTACCAAATATCAAAAAAACGAACATTATTAACATAAATGATTACATATTGTTTATAACATGGTAATAAGTGATATAAAAGTAATAATAAAATTTAAAATTATTCTTAATCAAGTAGAAACTAAATTTATTTTATTATTCAGGAGATTAAAGAATGTTCGAGTCAAGTTGGACACGAGGGAAGGGATTTTCTTATCTCATTTTTAATACCGTGAGATTTCCATTGTTCGACACTTATTCATTACATGTGGTGTATTTTGTATTTCCATTTGATATATATTATCATTAATCACATTATATTCATGGTATTATGTGATTCATTTGGTGGTTATTAACTTTTGTTCATATGACTAAGTTGATTACAACATGGTAAAGGGCATCGTCTCACTTTTTATTCCCATGAGATTCATGCTATATTGGCCACTATTTACTTTCATGTGGCGTATGTAGTGTCCATTATTATACTCCTTGTGTAATATACTTTCATTTATGAGTATTTAAATTTTCATTGTATGATCCTTCTTTCATGTGGCGTATGTTTTGTGTGATACCAAATCGGTAATGGAACCTTTCACCCTCCTCTATTTAAAAGATTTATTTTTGTTATATCTTTTAATTTACATCTTCTTTTGTTGGGATATATTGTTCTATATCCTTATTTCTGTAAATTTTATTTCCAATTTATAATATTCCCTTTTTATCTCATGAACTTATTTTCTGAATTTTAATGTTAGGCTGTCGAATTTTTACAAGCGAACTTCTTAACCCAATTGCAATTCTTTTGGTTTAAATAATACTTCCTGAATATGTCATCCTATGAATATGAGTGAATAAAATCTTATTGTTATACACTTAATATCCACTTATATTGGGTGTATTTATATTTGTCATGGATAATTATGTGATTGATTTATCCTTAAGGATACCATCTTAATAAGTGATTTCATCTCAATTTATATTTCTACTGATACATTATTGTTGTTATGCACCAATTCACTCTTATATGGTGTATATACTGTCATTTGACATATTATATCATAAATACCTTTATTATCATGATATTATAATGTACTTATTAATTGTTATTTCTCATTTATTTGTATTCAAGCATCTCAACTTTTGATAAAAAACTTATTAACCAAAATATCATTTTAAATGTTTTAAAGATTTATTCTTATAAATATTTCTCATTAATTTCCATGTTTTCAAAATGTGTTTTAGGATTTATTTATATGGACATTAATGTTTTCAAATGATAATTCATTTAAAATCTTAAAAGTTCTATGGGACACTTTGATGCAAAAATCTCTTTTTAAATGGTTTTGAAAATGATTTGATAAAACATTGTTTATTTCAATATCATGATTTGATATATTGGAATGTGTAAATGTTGTATTTCCTTTATAAATGTGTTATATGTTATGATTATGTTATGGTTATTGGGAATTTTTTACGTATACATGTGGTTCCATGATAAACCTAGGGCAGGTGAGCCCGAGATTGCTCTCCAATGCATTGGGTAACGTGACGGAGGTAAACTTGATGTTTCTCCTAAGAGATTTATGGAATATACTATGATGGGTATTCCAAGTGTAACTCCCTATGTAGCATTGATAGCTATAATGTAAGTTTCATATGGATTCCATAATTAACCATTATTATTTATGATATTTATGTGTTATTCATAAATATTATGATTTCATAAGGTATGTTATGATTAAAAAATATGGTTTCATTTGATTTGTATTTATTGATGGGATAATGTTTTCCTTCCTTATTTTATAACCGTTACTGAGATTTTTATGCTCACCCATTTCTTTTGATATGTTTTCCACAAGACTTAAATATGAATAGGGTCAAGGATGATATCATGGAATAGTCATGCTATCTAAAACATGGAACTAGACATGATTCTTTTTAAGGGTTTTTATTTTATGAAAAAAATGGATACTGAGTAGTAGTGTCTATATGTAATATTAAATTTGAAATGTAATTGTTATTACTAATTCTTTAAAACTCTAAACCTAAAAAGATCCTCAGTGTGAATTTTTCATTTAATTAAATATTTTTTAATGTTATAAGTTCGGGTCCTTATAAAGCATGCCACTAAACAACCACCGATTACAAGTACAATAAAAAGTAAAATGGTCTAGAATACAAAACCAACAAAAGACTAACTAGAATATGGGAAAGTACAAAACAAACTTTGGACAACAATGTAATGAAAACCCCGCTAGATTGGAAGAGTAGTGTAGCTACTAGAATCTATAGGAGTATGACATGCCTGCGTGATCTCATAGGGCCACACCTTGTCCTAGGCCACCATGTCCTTTGTCGAAACATCGATCATATGCACCATACACAACACTTGTCAGAAAATCCCATGTAAGGGTGAGTAACAAAATACATAATAGGGGACCCCAAAACACAAAGGAAAATCCACAAGGAATCCCACTAAGAAACCACAATGCTTGATCACCAAGAATGATCATGAAGCAAGAAAGATCAGAGCAGGTATATTCTAGAGTGGGATAGTTGAACCATTTTTCACATCATTTAACACATATGTTGTAGGATAACTCCTCCTCAATGTGTGCAGTGGGGCTAATGGGTGATAGGAAAGCTACTTCCCACTACCCTAATATTTTTTCAGTACTCATATCTGATAAGAACCATGATTATACTAGGTCACACAAAAGACTCTCCCCACTGTGGGCATGCCGAGACACACAAATGTCGCTTCCCACTAATCAGTGACCATAATTAGGTAGTCCTAATTTTGAGTATTGTGGTTTTTTTGGGTCACACAGAAGCCACTGTCACCATGGGATTTCCATGATACAAAAAATATTCTTCCCAAAACGAAATACTATTTGATCCACATAGGGTAGCTCATCAATAGTCTTTATTTCTCGACAAATCGTAGTGTTTCCATAGGTAGCACACTTGTTCACTAGAGAGATTCTTCCCCAATCCATTTTATGAATTACAACTTCTATTAAATATTGCATTTAGTATTCCAAAATAACAGTCTCGTCATGCGGGTTCTAATGCCGCAAATAGATTGTAAATCGGACACTTGGTTTGCAAGATATGGGTGTTTTCAAAAAGGTCTCGGTTGGGTCTGACCCTATTGGGCCAACCCGACTTGGCCTGACCGGACCGAACCCGCCTGAGGTCCACCAACCTGACCCAGGTCTGCCGACCCGACCTAGACACGATTCGGTTTGGGTCTGGTCTACTGGTTCATGGGTCCGGCATGCTGGGGAGGGTCCATCCAGCTAGGCGGGTTCGACCCACTAGACCGCTCCTTCCACCAGAGGGGGACCGCTTCTTGCCTGAATGGGAGGTGGTGGTCGGCCACGACTAGCTTCCCAGGTCACCCTATGGTCTACACGATGATATTTCTTCCACTACGGTCAAGTGACCCTGACATGGCTGTGACGCGACCAGCCTATCCGGCCAGCCCATATTCTCTCTTGCATTCATGTGACCACGTTCCTCCAAAGAACGTGGAAGTCAGTTGCGAGCTTCTCCAGCATCGCATCCCCTCTTCTACATCCACCTCCACTGGCCGTCAACACAGTTTTCAGTCCTAATAGTCCATCGTGGACTGGTCTGGCCATGGTTCTCCACCCGACATTCCATCACCCACCCATGACTGCCACCGCGAGCCTCTGATTCTAGTTCATGTGCACTAAAACAATACTCCCCTGAGCATTAGGTCTGCTCTAGTGGTCCTTTCTTCCCATGGACTATGCCTACAGCCTCCGTGGAGCATTGAATTCCCTACAGTAGGATTTAACATTCCTTGCTTCCATTTTGAAAATTCAACCACCTTGAATGCCCAAGGCATAGGGGATCAGGCCATGTTTGTGTCGGCCGATACCATATGTGTTAGATGTTTAAAACGTGGGATTTTTGGTATGTATATTCAATCAACAAAAGTGAAATCTTGAATGGAAATCCCAAGAAACAATCACCCTCTCCAGAGAGCGGAAAATCCAAGAATCATCCAACTTGTAGGTTGATTTGTGTTCATCATTTATAATGAACAAAGGAAAACATAAATCCAAACAAACCCCTACATGAAAGCAATTTGATGTTGAAGTGGTCATCCCTTGAATGTTTATGAAGTCGAAGACATTTGTTGCTTCTTGCTCCATTATTCACGGTGCGTCAATGTTGTTAACGTTCCACCGACATTTGTTATTCATTCATGGAGGAAAAACTCAAGGGTGGTTTGTTAGAGAATCCCAATGGTTTAATTCTCCAACCACCAATGTGCTATCTTAATAAACAGAAACCCATCACAACATTTCTGTTATGTTGTGACATTATATTGGTACACTATTTAATTTATGAAAAAGAATTGTGGCTACACATGCACAATATGAGTCATTAAAGATATTCCATTAATGTGCCATGTCGTTACCTCTTACTGCACCATAGTGTCGTTGTCCATCGCTCAATGGTGTGAATGAAAATAAAATAACTTTTAAATTTGTTTTATTATTAATCCAAAAATTCGGAAAATTATCTTTTCCATCCTACCCTTGTTAGTTTATGTTATGTATTTTCTTGGAAAATCCCAAAATTCCATGTTCAATGATGCCCTCAAATTTTTGATTCAAGCATCAGTTCACAAGATAAAAAACATGATCGCACTTTTACTTAAGTGAACAAAAAAAAAATTCAAAATTCAATTTTGGGCTCACCGAGCTTTAAAATCACATTCCATCAAAGCCTATGTTCTTTAAATACTTCCATATAATAAAAAACGTATACATAAATTTCAAGACATTATAGTTAGTTTCATTGATTCAAAATTATATCAGTGTTTTGACCATGGTCAAAGAGTTATTTATTTCAACATATAAAGAATAATAATCATAAAATAATTATCATATTTATTAATCAATTATAATTTTTAATGTAGTTATTAAATATTTTTTGAAAAATGATGTATTTATTGATCATAGAGAAGGAATGTTGTAAGTATGCATGAGTAATGTTTCTATTTTTTAATGATCGTTATGTAAAGGATGTATGTTATATTTGTTACTTCCAGAATGGTCATAATATAATTTATATCATATTATACATTTAAATATAATTATATATATCTTCTACATGGTCTGGGGATTACAACAGAGACGCACTGCTTAATAAAGGAGGTAGTCTATAGCTACATGAACAACCTTATCATTTACATATTTGTAAAAATGGAAGATATAAAATGATATATTATAATTTTATAATGACTAATGTGTAATTAATATAATTATTAAGTCATTAATATCTCATATATTCATTAAAATTATCCATATTGACATCTGTGTAAAGAGATCGTGAATAACGAATCACATCACTTCACAAGGTGGTAGTCCGCCATACACATGAGCGATGTTATTATATCTATCATAGAGCATAAATAAAGATGGTATATGTGATATAATTACTTAATTAGTATACATATGTTACAAATAATATATATATATATATTCATTAATTATCCATTTTAAATAATACATGAGTGTCAATGAAGTAAAAATAATGACTTCTGTTTGGGAGGCGGTAGTCCACTGATAACATAAATGATGATTTCATATAACATTTGATAGAATACATGAGGTATTTATATCAATTAGTTAATAAAATAACAAATAATTACACAAGATATAAAATTTTATCATATGATATTTTTTTAATATTATGATATGGAGGTGAAATAAGTAATAAAAAATACATTGTTAGGATGTTTACATCTTTTAAGATAATCTCATTAGGGTTATAGAAAATGTATTCCTAGAATGGATTTTTGACCAACATAAGGATTATATTATTATTTTATGGATTTTTTTAATTAATATTGATAGGTCATAGATGTAGTATAAGGATTTGAAGGTGTGATGAATAGATGAGAGTGGGTGACCGGTTAAAAGTAATGTGAGTGGCACAATTTTAATTTTTGAAATGATAAATTAGTACCCACATTTTTCATTTATACAAAAAGATAATAAATTTATAATTATCAAATACTAGACATTTCAATTCATAAATATGCCCATAATATAGATTTTAATCAATTTTATGTCATTTTGACCCTTATCCTTTTATATAAAACCCATATAAACTTGTTTTCACCTTAACCACAATAATTTATTTTTTCCGTTTTATCTACTAATTATGGTATAATATTATTTTTAAACATATTAAAAAATATAAATTACCTTTTTAAAAAATATATAATCCATTTTTCCAATATCGATACCAATAAGTTGAAATTTTTTAATTTAAAATCAAACCTATAAACGTGACAAAAAAGATGGTTTTCAAGATGTCTATTTTCGAATAAAAAAATGATTTTACGTTAAATATGTAAATAATAATAATAATGTTACAAATAAAAATTTATATTTAATGACATATAATATTAGAATTATACCTAAAACATTCATAATTTGGAATTATTTAATTAATTAAAATATAGAATTATTATTCACTTTAGAAGCCATTAGATAAATTGTGTTTTCTATAAAAAGAAAACATTATTGTAAATCCAATTAGAATTTGATAGAAAATAAATAAATTGGATATAATATAAATAAATAATAATTATTTAAATTTAAATCATATTTAAAACTGGATGGGACTACTAAATGGGGAAATTTATTGAAATAAAATAAAATTTTATAAAATATTTTTTTTACTATTCACCAAATAATCAAGATTTTCAAAAAAATATATATACGTAATATAGAATATGATATTATTATTTAAAAAATGGGATTATTTTTATAAAATAAATTTTCAAAATTGTACAAAAATTACATATAATATTTATTTTCTGAAAAATCAATCAGAATCATTTTTGAAGAAAACATATTTTCAAAGAATAAAATGACTTTACATAAATTTAATTGATTAATTTCTATGAATTTAAGAAAAAATATATTCAGTACAAAATATATAAAAAATAAATAAATATATAATTATTTTGTTAACACTATTCATACATACAAATTTAAATGAAATATTTTAAAGGTAATATATTTCATGGGTCCTTTAATCGAGGTGTTGCATATCGATTGTTCGATAAAAAAAAGATCAATTTTATAAAGTCATGAGGTATTGAATCCTCCCTCTATAAAAAATTTCAGCATCACAATTTTCAATTTTTCAGATTAATTAGAGGTTGGATATTTAAAAATATGTTTTTTAGTAAACTCACATTTTTGAATGTAATAAGAAAACATCCCCTTGATAAAAGAGAAGGTGATGTATGAAGGTAAAATATAATAACACATTTCAGGTTTACAAATAGGATAACATAGGTTGGAAGAGAAAATGTGGACATGGATGAAATTAGTAATGAAAAAATAATGATTGGAGTGATATATATCAATTATCATATGAAATTTAATGATCAATATAATGTTAAGAACTACGAAACAATACACCATATAGGTGTGAAAAAGGTCATTGATTTTATTAGAAATGATGGTAAATGTTCATTCTTTTTCAAGATCATTTTCCTTAATGTGAATAATAATTTTCCACATAGACTAAGTGCCTATAGAAATATATTTACCAGATGATTATAAATTCCTCCTTTTATCAATTTCCACCACAATAATATCTTTTTCTTCGAATGATGAGTATTAAAGGTGAATTAATCCTTCCTAAAGCACTAAAATAAACTTCCAATGATACATAACCCTAAAATGTATGACTATATATTCCTCCTATCTTTATATATTAACTAGACCCAAAATATTTAGAACATGGTAATATAATTCCCAACATGAATAAACCTTCATATAAAACATTTATCTTTGAAATTAAACAGTAATACCTAATGTTGAAACTATATCATCACATAATTTTATATACTAAATAAAATCAATAGCCTCAAAATTTATTATTTTTTAACCTAAAAGTTTATCTTATTTCATTCATCTTACAATCACAAAGATAATTTTATCTCCTTTTTAAATTAGATTAATCACTTTTTCCCAAATCCTTCTTTAACACATACTTGTATTTATGTTCAAATAATATTTACATAATTACCATAATATCCATGATTATATAATACCTAATGTTTATCAATACCATATATCATATGTATTAAAATGTAAAATAGTACTTCACATTAAACTAAGTAATAATATATACGTTGTCTTAACAAAACATATCCTAAGCTTTAATTACTCACATAAAGATATCATTGCTCAAAACCTCAAATTGGTGGCTAAGACATTGATCTTATGATTGTCCATAATTTTATATACCTCTTAGGGTATTCACATCTCTTAAAATAAATACAAATGAAAAAATTTTAATATTCAAGTTTATTTAAACCTCTCATTTGATACGAACTATAATAGCCCTAAAACCAGTACTCCTGTATCTCTTCTGAAAACCAGAAACACTAAATTTTCATCTTTGATAATAATAATAGAGGACCAATTTTCACCACACAAAACATACTATAATCAAATATTGTATAATTTAAATTCTCAAAGACCAATTATGTTTGAGGTTTTTTATAATTTGTTCAATCACATAGAATAAAATTACCAAGAATTAAAGAGAATATCATTCCCAATATACCCATCTTTTGATATTCCATATTGTGTCATAAAAATAATTTATATAAATCCCATATAGAAATAATTCATTAAATAACATAATTCATAAACCATGGAAAAAGAAATATTAAAATGATGATCTCAAATGATCAGTAAGTGTAAACATTAGAGTTAACAACTGAATTTCATCAATGAGAATAAAAAGTAAATCATTGTATAATGACATAATCAATGTGGAAGAGTACAAAATAGGAATATTCATACCCATAAATACCTAGATCATAAAACATGAAAACACAGTACAATGCTCTAATATTGTAAAGATTTATCTGAATCAATAATCATGAGCCATGTGATATCAATATCGATCAAAATAAATATTATAAACCCATAGAAAACAAAGATAATGATTATTATTATCATATAACATCATCAAAATAAACATACAAGAACCATTATAATAGAAATAACTATATTAAAAACATAAAATATAACTATCTTGAGAAAAAATAATTATACAAAGTATTTCATATCTATGTGGGAGAACCCTTTTTATATGATATATCTATCAGACTCACCGCTTTCTATACACACCAATTATCATCAATGATCTCTATATACCATTTCAGAATAAAATACATATAGAATTCATTTCATCAAAAATTATTATATAAAATTATTATTTTAGAACATTATTAACCCATAGATATTAATTTTGTGTTATTATAATCTCATGGAATCATAATTATCGCCTAAAAAATAAATGGGGACAGAAATAATATCATTGAATCATGATTAAACCATGTAAATGAAAGTTTTTCCCTAACAGTCCCTTTCAAACTCGATTAACGAATGGAAATTAAATGGGTTTTATAAAAATATTATTAAAAACATCATAATCGACCCTAATAAATATTGAGTATTTTATCATTAAAAAATGTATATTGAAGAATAATTAACCAAATGATATGGTGATGTTTATTAATGGATATAACACTAAATGATCCTTAAAAATTGAGGAATATATATTTTTCATATACAAAATGACTTTTAAGAACTATATATTCCCATAATATTGTAAAATTATTTCTCTTTTAAATCATCATATGAAACATAAAATAGAACAAATAAATAATTTGAAAACTCATCAATAAAAATATCATTTCCATTTTTAAAAACATTACTTTTGAAACAAGATTTTTTTGAAAAACATTTTATTTCAAATAAAAATTGAAACTTATTAATGAATCATCAAAGAATATTATGTTCATTATAGAGGTTAATTTGATTCATACCATACACATTAAAAAGATATTGCTTTTAAAGTTTCTTTAAACACCAAACATGCATTGTTTGGAAAAATTTAGGAATATTTATTTCAATTTATTTAATAAATAAAAAGACATGGGTATAAATGACTTCATAAAGAAATCGTAATAATGTTAGATTTTTTAAGAAACTTTTATCAATCATTGTTTTGGCAGAAAAAGGGATTTCGACTGAAGAAGGAAATACATATTATTTCCCATAATTAAATTATTTTAAACTCTATTTCAAGTAAAGAGTTGGAAATTAAGTAATAACATGTATCCTCAAAAAATAGAAAGTTTATAATAGAAATAATGATTTTATTTTTACGTAGATCATAATATTTCATCATAAATCTTTTTATCAAAAAATACCCAAAAAATTATGACAATGTATCGTAATACACTTCCCCTTTGGTAACACATTAATCATAAGAACTATGAAAGAAAAACATCATATTAAGAATTTTATATCATCATCATAATGTAATAAATGATATAAAATGAAGAAATTTCTAAGTATACACCTCATAAGAGAAGTTATATTCATATTATAATAATATGACCTAACGAATTAACATTCAGACTATTTATCCTTATAAAGATAATATCTCTAAATTATTATTTAATCCATGTAGATATTATGTGAAGAAAATTAAAATTCAAAAAAATTGGATATAAATTATATAAAAATTTAGAGATAATTTAAAAAATAATCATATCATAGTAGATTCAACGATGATGTTCTATAACCCCATTAATGTAAATTGAGTTAATAACTTTATTACCACTTGGTAACATTCATGTTATTCCACTTGGATAAATTAATTCAATTCAAAAAATAAAATTCCAAGATTTATTATTTATTATTGATATTATATGTAAAATAGATATCATATAAACCACACAATAAAAAATTGGAAAATAGGGAAGATCTCTTGTAGATGTATAAGAATAATGAAAAAAAATATAACATCGAGTCTAGCCATTCCTTGTGTTTCCTTTATCTCATGTATAATTAAAAAAATGAAAATATTTTGCTCCAGAATAAAATTTTCCTCTTTTAACTCCTTATACATAAATACTTATGTTTATTTATTCATAATGAAATATTTTGATTCTCAATTAGCAATGTTTATATCAGGTGGTTTGAGGATGTTTTGTATGTGGGGTCAAAATGGATTCATTTTGTTGATTTTTGTTAAAGAGTTCATTATTTAAACATCTAGAGAATAATAATAATAAAATTATTAACAATTTATTCATCTGCTAAAATTTTAAAAAAATATATTTTTTTGATAAATGATGTAGGTTATGATCCTCGTGTAAATAGTTCATATATACACATATAAAATGTTTCCATTTTTTAACAATCATTATGTAAAAGAGATAAGAAATATATAATCTTTAAATAATGATTATAAAATCATATATAGAAAATTATTTTCTTAAATATACTTGTACATATCAATCATCTGGTTTGGTGAAGAAAAGTGAGTCATATCACATCGAGAATCTTGTAGTCCACATGTACAAGAATGACATTATCATTTTTTAGTTACTGAAAAGGTAAAAAAGATAAATTTATATAATATTTTAATAATTATATATTTGAATTTAATATATTTATTATATATTTTATATGACATATATTCATTAAAATTATACTTAAAATAATCCATGTAAATCGGTAGTGAAAAATGAATCGCATCTCTTCGCAAGGTGATAATCTAAAGTACAATGTAGTGATGTTATTATATCACTCACAAAGTGGAAATTAAGAATGTATATGTGATATCATAAATATATAATTATAAATATTGTACAAATAAAATTTTTATACATTACATCAATAATGAAAAAATTTAAAAGATGATATGAATGAAAATGAATGACATTAGTTCGGAAGGCGGTAGTTCACCAAACACACAAATGATTATTTTATATTCCATTAGATGGATGAAGATAAAGACATAGGTTATGAAATAAATATAATAAAATATCAGTAAATAATATATTCAATTTTTATAATTTTATCATAATTTAATAATATTTTAAATATGTGAAAGAATAAATAAAAGAAAATATCAGTAGTTATGAATTCATCCTTTTCTTGATAAACCTCATCAAGATTATAAGAAAATTATTCATAGAAAGGGTTTAAAAAAGAATTATGAGACATGGTTATAGAAAATTTTAATTTATTTGGTTATGTATTGGGATAACCAATATACTATGATTGTGAGATAAAGAGAGGAGATTCAGTGTCCTTTTATAAGTGTGGTGAATGACTCACTTATAATTTTTTTAATGCAAAATGTTACCCACTTTTTCACATTACAAATGTCTCCAAAAAGATAATTATAAATTAAAAGAAGTTAAAAGGTCTATATATATCCATACAATATTTCTTTGAAATGTTATTATGACATTTGGCCCCTTATCATTTAAGGGTAACCCCTGGTAAACCTGTTTTTACCTTAAATGTGAAAACATTTTTAATTGTTTCCACTATTCATTCCGATAAAAAAATATGTTTACCTTTTTAGATAATATAAATTATTCTAATTAAAAAATATTTAATAAATTTTATAAAATAAAATTTATATAATAGAAAATGTTAAATTTAAAATAGAACACACATACACAATGAAAAAGCGGGTTTTCAAGATGCATATTTTTCATAACAAATATGATATTATATTGTCTTTATATATAATAATAATTATTGTATTTATATAAATAAATAATTTATAGTATGTAATCTAAAAAATGGATTTCCAAAATTCTTTCTTATATTTTCTTTTAATTAAATAAAATGATAAACGCGATTTTTTTTAATAGTATTCCAAAAAATGTCGTTTTTAAAACCTAATACAACATTATACTAAAATAAAATATGAATTTGATTAAAAATAAATTATGTGTTTTAAATATAAATAATTAAAAATTAATTTTCTTGGTAAAATTTTCAAAACATATTGATACTTTTATATTTATTAATTTATTAAAAACAAATGACATTTTTAGAAACTTTGGTAATTTTCACTATTTACTGAAGAAACATTAGTTTTATAAAACACCAAAATATTACATTGAGAAAATTTTAGACTTATAATTTCAAATATATATTTAGTTTTAAGAAATAAATTTTAAAAAATAAACCTAAAATTAATTATAATTTTATTTTTTAAAAATTTAATAAAAATAAAATTTTAAGAAGACTTATTTTTTGAAAAATACAATTACATCATGAATAATTTATTGACTACATAAAATGATTTTATAATTAATTTAAATTGATTTAGACATATATATATATATATATATATTAATTTAGTTAGTAATATTCTTACCACATATTTAATTTTTACTTATTAACAATCATATATTTCATGGGTCATTTATGCTCGGGGTTGCGTTTTGAATATTCTATCAAACAAAGAATTCATTCTTAACATCCCGAGGTCTTACAATTGGTGATTCACTTGGTAAAAAAAAATTTAAATATTATCTTTGAGTTAATTCTTCAATTTTTTGTACTCAGTTGGGATAATTCTTTACATCATTTTTGAAATTCATGTATCACCAAATATGTGTTCTATTAATTACTCAACTTCAAGATTCAGTGAAAGAATAGGAATATAATCATGTAAAATAGAAAAAAAACTCTTGTAAAATATGAGTCATTAATTTTTAGTCTCTCCCCAGAAATATGATATAATCTAACCTCTATAATAGGAATCAAGACTCATATAATAAATGTAAGTTCCATTGGATATTCATAATTTTATTCCGACTGATAGTGTATCATGGGATTGATAAGAATATCAAAATTTTTTCCCTTAGAAATTAATTTTGTATTTATGTAAGGAAATGAAATCCATAACTATGTTGACATCTACTTTTTTTAGATGAAAAATTACGCGATTTACGGGAATAATATATGTATAAACACCAAACATGGAATAATAATTAGCTTGACATGTGATCACCATACAATTATGATTTTTCACTCTTAATTAAATATATAATTTTTTGGGAAGTATTGTGAATCCATTAGAGTATTTTTATCATATAAAAGAGTGGTAAAATTACAATTAAATAAGAAAATAGATGTTTTATAGTGGATGGTAAGAGTATTTTTCACCCTTCACTCCCATACCCCACATCTAAAATAGTGATTGTATGATATATACCTATATATATTGGTTTAAATCTATAATGAATATCATCACCATTTACGTTTATATTTAATCACTAGTTTTCATAAATCTCAAACTATTTCATTTGAATCACTATAGTGTGGGAGGAACATTATGTGGTTCTTTTTCTCCATAATTATCTATCTTCTTCATCCAGTTATGTTATAATTTAGTTTCCCATGGTCTTTATTTTTATATTTAAAATAAATAAATGTACCCATATGATATTTTATATCTTTGTTTCCTTTCACACATTTTTAATAATTGAGAGGTAATTTTCTTATCTCCATGGCTTATTCATTGTCATTTTCATTCCTTCATCCATTTAATAATAGAATTCATGAGATTTTTTATTAACAGAAATCTCTATTTCATCATTAATAGATCATCAAAAATATTTCACATAGATAATAATGTCCCTTATCATAATTCCCTTCGAATTATTGGTTTTATTATAATGAGAATAAAAAATATGTCTTTTTTTATACGATTATAATACTAGAAAAATACCATTAGTTTAATATAAAATTTATCACATATATTCTACTAGATTCAACAATAATCTATTTTAATTATATTAATAAATTCTATAGATTCATATGAAAAATTTATGGAATGTGTATATTAAAATATAATCTCTTAAACATGTTCCAGCAGATACAATCAATTTATTCATGTTGATCTTGTTGTTGATAAGCTTGCACCATTGATCTTATTCACCTTCAAAATAATATGTAGAAAAAATAAAATTTCTTTTGTTTTAGATAATGGATAATAGAATATATTCTTTTTGTGGCAGTGATCCTTCCCTTATCCAACATTGAATCCATATACCCACTAGAATAAAATGGGGGGTTCCACATGATATACACAATAAAACATCATTCCATCATTTTCTCATTTTTAATATCAGTTTTATTTATATATTTATAATGTTACATGAGAAAATAAATAATATTTTTCATTCCATATCTCATAAAATTTTGTTACATGGGTGGAAAGTCATTACATTCACCATCACATTCATCATTGAAAAGGTTCCTCATGGTTATGAATATTGAATAAAACAAAAAAAACATATTATGATTAATAATAATCACTATGGGAAACCACATAGTAATAAAAAATATTTTGTAGTATATAAAAATAATGTGAACTTATTTTCATCCAATGACACTTTTTTTAACCAAGGGCATCCATATAAATTATCAATTCAAATCCTTCAGAAATATTTGTAAAGGAAATGTGTATTGACCTATTAATATTACCTAGAAGTGTCAAACTAGGTAATCTATAAGGGAACGCTAACTATTCATTAAAACTGATGGTTGGTATAAACACAACCAATAGATTTTAGGGTCATTACCCCAAGATGAGTAAGCTCAAAAAAACACCCACTTATAGTATCTGTAAAGGGATGTTTATATTTTTACCATAATAATGTATTTTATCTAATACATCAGATTATCGTAATGGTTCGAACTAATTTCTTTCATAAAATATTTGAAAAATTAAAAATTACTTTTCTACCGACTATAACGACCCCAGAAATTCATATATAAATATTATATTTTATTAGATGAATATTCAGTACATCACATTATGACCTATTCAATAATCCAATTAGTTTATTGATTTTAGAAACATCGATACATAAAAAAATATAAATCTACATAATCTATTTTTAAATTCTTCATAAATATCACCCAAAAAAGATATATCATAATTATAACCAGTATTTATAACCATGGGAAGCAATATTTAAGAAAGTGTGAGCTTGTATTCTCGTTATAGGTAAACAAGTATGATATGAATGATCAAATAAAAATAATATAATAATAATGGAATGATAAAATGAGGTTAATATTTTAATAACATAAATTTAATGTCATTGGTTATAATATTGATTAATGTAAAAATTATTGGTAGTTTAAAAAACATGAATCATAAAATATTCAAGGAACATGATCAATGAGAGCATAACATTAGCATAAGACATTAGTTTTTTTCATACACATAATCATGGAAAAAAATTTCCTTAGTATTGTATTATAATGAAGACTAATTTCAATACATCATTTTCTCATTTTAGATCCACTACAAATATTATCAAAGTAGATATAATTAATTACTAAATGGAGTTTAATCCCCATTCCAATCTTTATTATCTCATTAGAAATCCAAACTTACCCTATCCATTGGAGATATATATATTTTTTATCCCACCAATCACATAAGATAATTACTATATATATATGTTCCATAAGATAATAAAAAATTCATTATTTTATAATCCATAAAAAGTAAATGGGTTTCATAAAAATTTGATAATTGCATCATAACATAACAACTGGAAACTAAACCGTTTTTATATATGTTTCATCATAACATAATTAACATGTCCGAACGTAATAAATTTATAATAATAATACTTAAATCGTTGTCATAATCCATCCAAAGAGTTATATTTTATGGTATTATGGTATCATATACAAAATAAATCAAATGTAACAACAATAGATGTTAATATAGATAAAAAATTAATTCAAATTTTTTTGGGTAACATTTCATGAGGAAAATAAAGTTTTCACTTAGAAATATATTATTAAAAATATAAAATTTAGAAAACTATTAATGTACCCATTTTCCTTTAAAATAACCTTGTAAAATTGGAAGGGATACATTAAATAATTAAGTATCTATGATGGTAGGAAAAGTAATTCATGATTTATATGATTAAAAAATTATTCCTTTCATATAAACATAAAAAACACAATAGGGCATCATTTAGATAAATAAATGAATATTATTTTTCAAACATTACATTTGTAAAAATTAAATCATGTGTAAAAAATAATTTATAAATTGATAATATAATATTATAAATAATGGAGATAACCATTTAAAAAACCATATATATTGATGAAAAAATATTTTTAACTAAAGAGAAAAATAAAGTTGGTTATCCACAAAATAATTCTTTCGAACTATTTATTACATAATGATTGTAAAAATAATGGAGTAAATTTAATCTCCAAATATAAAAATAGGAGACCAAATTTCCTAGGATTCATTAGAGATAGGTTGTAAAATTTCATCAACAGAAACCGGACAAAAATGATCCTGATAAACAATCAGATTATAACATATATCCCATTCCACAAGATTAAAATTATTAAAAATAATTATAATATATTTTATAATAAAATTGAATTTATTATATTTATATAACATAATCATTTACATACTTATAAATTCATATATAATCCACTAATAACAATTTAACACCCATTCATTTATAGTTCCTTACTATAATCATTATTTCTGGTTATTAACCATTTCATTTTTCATTAGAATTTATATTCAGTTTTTGTGGAAGTTTTACATTGATCATGGTTAGATAATATATATAGTTATAATAACTGTATATTTATTTATAGAAATACATATAAGGTTGATAAAAATGTTTAATTACATTGTTGATGGATACGATATGTCATATGTACGTATAAACATTGTTTT
Source organism: Viscum album (assembly GCA_963277665.1). Lineage (NCBI taxonomy): Eukaryota > Viridiplantae > Streptophyta > Magnoliopsida > Santalales > Viscaceae > Viscum > Viscum album. The sequence continues at coordinate 459,889,451 of OY728139.1, read as the reverse complement.
CAATTTTCATTGAATATAAAAAAATGGAAAATTAAAAACATTTTCTTGAATATAAATTTTATCATATATATAATAAATATTCATTAAATGCATCATTATTTCCATCCATGTATTATGGAATTTAAAAATTAATCACATCACTTCATATAGGTGTTAATCTGAATATACGCATGAGTGATTTTATTGTTTTCCAATGGATTATATGGAATGAAGTATGATATGATATTATAATTATAGAAAAATAATTATTTTTTAAATATCATGTATAATCATTAGACCCATCATAATATCCATAAATGAAATATTGTTTTGGAAAATTAATTGTGTCACTCTGTGGATGTAGTGTTCCACACTAGCACATGAGTGATACCTTAATTACCCTTTTAAAATATTAGCGAGTGGTTAGTGTGTTTCTAAACTAATAAATAAATTTAAATATTTTGGAGATTATTAATTTCTTTTTTTATGATAAATTACATGGATTTAGAGTATTAACAGAAAAAATAAAATGAAATTTGATAGGTAGGTTGATTAATTTTATTTCAACAGTCCTCTTTTAGATCCATTATTAATAACACATTGGATGATATTTTAATAATTAAACAACCAACATATCACTAATATGAATGTTTAAAATTCAATTGGATATGTTTTGGTCAAACTAACATGTAATGGTGGGGTAAAGAATAGAAAGGATGGGTCTATATTTATAAGTGGGGGAGAGGACACACATACAATTTCATAAAATATTAAAACAAAATAATTTTATAATCAATAAATATTATTTAGTATTGATATTGGGCTATAACATTCCTAGATAAAATAATTAATAAAATTTAAATTTGACAAATTACCTTTATATTTTGGATTAACAATCATGGTAAACCCATTAAAATATTAACCTCTATGATTCATTTTTACTATTTGTATTCTTCATTATGACCAAAAATTAATTTGGCGGGATTAAAAAAATATTTTCATGAAGAATAAACAAGGGGATCCATTTTATGAAATTCAATTCATATAATTATTAGAATTTAATATAAAATTACACCCACAAAATTTGATTCAATGTAGTTTTCTTGAAAATATAATTTTTTATTTATGCAATGTTTTTATAAGAAAATACAAAATAAAATTAATTATAATAACATTATTTTGATTAATCATAATTTAAATTTACTAATTTAACAACTGAAATAATTTTGTAACAAAATGGAAAAATTTTAATTCTTAAAAAAGAAGACATATTTCATTAAATTTTTAATTTTTCACTATTAATCAAATAATATTTTTTAGAAAATTGTCAAATATTCACCCTATGATAATATTAAAATGACTATTTAAAAAATTAAGTAAAATTTCTCCAATAAATTTTCTAAATGTGGGAGAATTTTATTATATCATTTTATCATGAAAATTAAAAAAAATCTTCGGAAAATATATTTTTAATCAATCAATAAATCTACTAAAAGTTGAGTATTTTCTAATAAATATTTTTTATTTATCGAAACAATTATACATAGTTATCAAACTTTTATTATTCATCTTCATTTCAATAATTTAACTAGATGGATTTAATGGTATACAATATTTTCATTCAGTAATAATTGGGGTTGCGTATATCAAAATCTATCACATAAATTCAATTTATTTAAAGGGTCATATATCAACAAATCAAAGGGTCTTACAATCTTACAAATAATCCGCAATATCTTTTTCAACTATTTGATCTCTATTACGTTTTCAAATTTAATTTATCTGGTAGATAGTACATATAATTATGTTATCTTATAAATGAAATAACATATGTTACCTTCCACTATGTATGTATCATTGATTTATTATGAATCATATATATCAAAACCTATACATTATCCAAAGTATGTATCAAATTTCATAGACTTTTATCAATCATTTTTATAGATCAATATATGTGAAATATAATATTTATTCCTTTGTTAAAGCCCCAATTTTCGTTTATAATTATAAAAATCTTTTGAGACTACTTAATTCATATTTAAACCATTTTAAGACATCTTCAATAACATTATATCATCATTGATGAATCAAATACACATATATAAATTTTTAAATCAAGAAGAATATCATTTTCTAATGGGATATAAGTAATGATATTGGTTGGTGGTCTCTCTCAAATGGTTCCAAAATCATGATATGTGTATTTATATAGTATGGATATATTTTTAGATGTTAAAATAGTTCCAACTATCAAATATATTTCTATTATAAGAGTGATGCATTAAGTATAAATATTCTCATACAATGGTATATTAATTTTGGTGGTTTTATAATCCTTGGTAATGTTATTTTTTATTTAATTTAATAATTATTTACAATTTCTAGATTATTAATAATTTTATAATCATTATTCTATTTTCATTGAACAATTATTTTGTATATAATTATTATACATGAAGTTGATTATATTTATCTAAAAAATATTATCATATGTTATACAGATCATGAATGGAGGTTCGTTTCAATGAAATAGGAATTATATTCAACTTATAGATTTAACAATTAAATTAAATATTCACGTTGTAAATTAGTCATTTATAAAATAATTTTAAATGAGTAAAATATAATTATAAACCATAGAGGTTGAGGTGAAAATGAAAAAAACCTTCAATAGAGGTGGTTAAATGACAATAATATTTGTAATGTTTTAGTTTTTTAATCAAAGATAGGGAGTGGTATGATGGATATTAAATTAATATAATAAAATATCACCATACCTATGATAATAAGTTCATTAAATAATGATATATAGTAGATATTTAGAGATGGTAAAAGGGAAATAATATTGAAAATAGTTATGTTGAGATAGTTTAACTCTTCATTTTCAAGTACTCTATTTATATTCTATATAGACATTATATATTAATTTTTTTAATACCAATTCATCCATAAAAAGAATATGGGTACTAGGGATTATCTTTTTTAGGTCTTTTCCAAAAGATGTTGTTTTAGATGTCAAGAAAATTGGTTGCAAGGGGGCTATATTTATCAATGAAGTGAAAGGGTGATTTAGACTATAATATAAGAATAATATATTATTTCAACAAATAGTGATAAAAAAATATTATTCAATAGCAAGGGGTTTATGATTTAACAATAAAATAAGAATAAACATATTTTTATTAATTTTGGAAACCTAAAAAATTCATTATTTTACACTATATTAAAATTATCTATATATTGATTATTTTAACATTTACATACTTATTTTACAATTCATAAAACTTCTTGAAACCATCATTACAAAATTCTATCATAACGATTGAAAAAATGTAGACCAATTTTAAAAAGTAAATTTCTTAAATATATAATTATAATATTTACATTTAATATTAAATTTTAAGTTAATTTTTTGTAATGAGACTTACAAAAAAATATATATTTACTAAGATTATTATACATTAATTGATTATATATTTCATGTTATTTTGGAAAATATTTTTAATTATTTAATTTATTGTATAAATTATTCATATTTTTATTACATAATTTACATCAATGTAAAATTTTTATTTTCTAGAAGATAGATTATTATTATGAAAATTATAATTCCAATGGTCATATATTTTTTAAAATCCCATAAATACCACTAATTTCTATTATTATTCATTTAATAAAAATATTATAAGGGATAGTTTTATTTTATTTATAATAATAGAATTTAGATTCTAATTTAAATTTCTTTTTACAATATTTTTTACATCTTGGATTGATTGATTAGACTAGGTTACATAAGATTGTGAATTAATAGTTTTATATTTACATTTATTTATTATATCATTGTATTATTTTAAAATTTGTACTATATTTTATACTTTTTGTTCAAAGTTCTACAATACTAAAAACTATTTTCCAATTAAATTTAACCCTATATATTTCTTCTGTAAAAATAGAAAAATAAATAAATATTTGATGTAATGAGATATCTAGAATAACATCTCAAGAATCACATTGACCCCTAAAATAATTTAATCCTTTATATATTTGGTTAATCGATTTCCATAAAACTATTTTCTTAGTCCATCATTATATATTACATAGTCTCTAACATTATACCCTTCATCTTGCGATTTTTGTAAGCTATTTCACCTGGAATATTGAAAATGATGCAATACATTCTGTCAAATACTAAGAATATAGAATTTAAATTTATTATCAGTTAATTTAGGGTCAGGATAAATTTTTTCACTGGTAATTTTTTTCTTGTAATTCATTTACTCCCTTAATAGTGAGACATGGTTGATATTTTACAAATTATAATTATTTTATAATGTAGACACATAATAATCCCCAAATGTAATTCATTCAAAAATATAACAAATTCTATAGTCCCTTAGACATAGATTCACATACATACAAAATAATATAATCACCCTATATAGAGACATAATAAATAATTCATGATCTAATTATTGAAATTCAATGTATTTTTACTAATTTTTAGAATATCCTTTTTAAATACTTTATGATATCTTTATAGAATTCACAATTTTTAAACATTTATCAGATTTATTTTCAACAAGTTATATAAAATCTATCTACATTTCCACAAAATTATTTCAACATGATAAATTATAAAATATTTTACCATATGAGGTTCTATATAATTTGATTTATCTGATTTATTGGATGTTATTATTTTATGTTCACTATAAAAGATATAGGTTCTAGTCTATGGTGCCTTGGATATCAATGGAGTACGACTTAAGATAATATTGTAATATTTAATTATTATATCAATTTTTTAATTTATTTTGAGGATGATAGGTATTATTCAAATGTATAGTTTTATATATTTTCATTTGAATACATATCTAGAAGTTATTTGTGATATTAGGGGCAGTATTAGACAAAATTGATAGAGGTTCACCATGAATCATTATACATTCAATAATATAGAGATGTGTATGAGGGATAAGTATTAAATCCTCTATAATTTGTAGAAAATGTGTTGAGTTTGTAATATAATCTATAATAACCCTTATTTTGTCATTTCTCATATATTTTTAGGTATTATAGTGAAACATTATATTGTTATGTAATTCCAATTTAGAATTATTATAGGGGGAGGTTTCATGACACCCATTTGAAGTTATATCTCAACCTTAACCTGTTAGAATACAACTTTTATCTAGACATATAAGAAATTTAAAACTAATTGTTATCCCATAAAAAATTATCTCTTCAATACCTATACATCTTGACACTACAAGGGTTTATATAGAAATTTTACACATGATATTCATCTAGTGACTCTAATTTTATCTCAAGCTCTAACGTTAAACAAAAAATCTGAATAAATTTCAAAACTCTAACCTAATAGTTGAAGTGTTTATGTCTCCCATTTTAAAATTTTTAGCCTTACTTTTTGGAAAAATTTATTCTTGTTGAGACATTTTTATCCGCTCTAGTTAACATATTGTTGAATGAAAATGAAAAATAAATATTATTCAATAGTGATTTATTTTTCTAACATTACTAAAAATATAAATTTTGGATCATTTTCAACACACATAATTGATAAAACACTGCGACCCTTCATACATAATAAATCTACAACTCTTTCTTCCTTTATAAGTTTATAGTGTATAGAAAATATTTTTTCTATTTTTAGTTTTAGGTATCTATTTTGTCTCATGTTGTTCTCATTCAGATTAAATATGAACATTGAACTTATACCATTCGTAAACATATAATATATTTTCTCTATAATGAAAACTTATCTATATAATTATGTAAAATATTATTAGAAAAATCATTGGATTATCAATATGATAATCTTGATCTTGGGACATTAATATCATTGAATACTAAGAAACAACTCCATCCTCTTGTATAAGTTCAAACCGTAACCCATTATATAAGGGATTACTATATTAAAAATCCATTCATCCATCATGGTAATGTTAGTATGGTGTATTGATTAATTAATTTTATTGTTCTTAAACATTATCATAATGTTCATTTTACCTCATGAATTTGAAAAATTCACATATTAATATGTATAAAATGTTATAATAATTTTAAATATTTTTTAGAAATTATTTACAGTAAAAAATTAACATAGTTTAAATATGTATCTCAGTTATAGTAAAACGGTTGTCCATTCCTTGACAAAAAAAATTCTTTTATGGATGTACATATATTCAATCCCTCGAAACATAATTACATATTTAAAACCATATTGAAGCAAAATTGAAATTTACTTCATATCTCATATAACACCCCTATAAGAGTCCTAAAAAATCTATATATGGCTCTCATTCCCATCATATACTTTAAATTGTACCAATTTATAATCAATTAATATGATAATAAAATTATCAATATAATCTTTGAATACTATATTCATCATATTCATAAACACAAGGGGTATTTATGGTAGTCTAAAAGGAATTTATATGAACTTATAATTCTCATAAAATATATGAAAATATATCATGGGTATAAGAACTTCATTGACCATTAATTGATAAAACATGAAATAAAGGTTAACCATTCAATAGTCTTGATATCATTGAGGTTGATGAAATTAGTCATCAATTCATGGGATGTGATTCTTATTATTAATAATAAAATTAAACTTTTCCCTAAAATTTATGAAAAACCTCTAAGATACCTTATTTTTCATAATAAAGATTACTTTTAAACCCCACATTGAGATACTAGGAAATATGAATCTATTATCACAATAATATTATAATTTTTCTTTTATTGCATAAATACCAATTGAAAAATTATATAATGTGACTACGATATGTGATTTTAATTATGGATTAGGTTAATAGATATTTAAAAAATGTGATCATGTTGATGGCCATGTAAATATTTGGATAATAATTTAAGAATATCTAATAAATTAAACACATCCTTAATTCAATGGATAGTTTTATTTTTCATAAATTAACATTGGTCTTCCTCCTCCTTCAAAATATCGTTTACATTATCCATTAAAGTTGGTTCTAGAAAATACTCTACAGAAATATTCACAACTCTAAAAACAATCGACTATATACCAACATCACAAAATTTAATCTCTATCCCTTAACCAAAAATGAATACATTAGTATTTTAGACCAATACATAATAATATTTATATCAATATTCACCATTGGTATTATAAAAATATTGTAAACATGAAAACCACCATATATTTGGTATAGATTTAATCAAATATATATATATTTTAATAATATTTACACATAGGTTTTCAATAAAAAACACCATTATATGTTTTCAATTGAAAACATCTTCATTAATAAACCTAAGGGATATTAAAAGGACTCTACAAAAATTGAATGGTATAAAATAGTGGTCCAATATATAATTTAAAAATGTATTATATTAATATTAGGTTATGATCAATGTATCTTTTAAAAAATCATTAAAAATATCATCCTCCACCACTTTAATTCTGTAAACCAGTCTTTTCATCCTAAACTGATTTTAAGGTAGACTCCCTTAAGTCTTGGGTAATTAATTAAAATACATGCACATTCCCTTGAAATTTTATATTTTAACATTGATAGTTTTTATAATTTTTTTGAACAAATTTTCATCATTACCATAATTTCTACACTTGTGATAGACTCTCATTCTCATCAAGAATAAACCAGAGTGTTTCCTTTTAAAATTATTATAAAATGGAAATTAGAAAAATCCAATATTATTCTTTTCAATGATTTATTAAATCCAAAATATCATATTTTATTTACTTCTGTTAAAAATATTTTACATCGAGTTAAAATTATGAGTCACGATTGAACTTTTCACAATCTCCACATATTAAGGAAATTTTCAGGATATAAATCCCCATGATTGTTTTATTCTTATATAGTAAATAAAGTGAAAAATATTTTTTAAATTATTGTTTTCATATTTTTATTTTATTTTAAAAAAAAATTAGGTTATCCCCATAGTAGGAAAAAAATTCTCTTCCTTTTTTATCCAATTAATAAATTTAAATTTCATATAAGTTTTCTACTATCATGGAAACAATTTCTAAATGAAAAAATACTTCAAATTATTCTATATAATACATTATATATTTTTTTAATTATCATAATTTTGATTTAATTACCACATTTTATATACATATCCCATTAAATAGTATATCACCATAATTTCGATCTCATTTTCTCTCACAACACAAGTTAGTGTGCCATATGAATAGATAATCAACTTGGTTCGAGACATGGCCTGAAGGGCATTCGTATTCCCCATTTGATAGAAACAATTCTAGACAAACTAATATATAACAAGTGGGAATGATTTAGGCCCCAATATATGAGTATTAGCATAAATACACTAAATACATGGAAGAAACTAATATTAGTGTCTCAATTTCTATACAAAACTATTTCATATACAATAGATAATCAATTAAAAACTAAAAAAAAGTATATACTAAACCATGCTACCATGATCACCATGTGACCTATTGGTCACCTCCAACCACAAGAACAACCCTTCCCTAAAATAATAATACAAACAAGAGACTTAAACCTGCAAAACATATTGGGTCTACCAACATTGAGTAGTATAAGTTGGGTGTGCGCTTTAAAGCATAGTAGTAAATCACTAGAAAATCCATATATTTCCCTTCTTGGATATAATCTATTAACACTAGTTTGAAAATACATATAGATAAATTGGTAGTCAACCATTAAAATACACAACCACAAGTTTCCCTTTTACAAATAATACACAATGTTATCCCATTATCAAAATATGATAACCATTTTAGAAACCAAATCCCAAAATTAATATCCCACAAGGTGATACCAAGAAAATAAATAATTAGATAGACAAAAAGTATAATAAAACAAGTGAAAAAGATAGTAAACAGGAAAACAATGACTGTACCCATGGAAATTTCCTAAACAACCCTAGAGTGATCCCTGGACGTACTCGGTATGGACTCACCTACCAGTGTATATGTCATCTCCATAATCGATAACTAACTTACTTATCTAAACAAGCCTCACTAGTGGTATAATCCACCTAGCCTCTAATAATTACATGGGTACCAACTAGTCAAATCAATTTTGATAAGAAACTATCATATGACCATATAATAGATGCCCTGGAAACACATAGTAATAACACACTAAGTATGTTGGAGGTCCTCATAGGTGTGACTCACCTTACCTACAACCACCACACTTACCTACACCATACATTGACTCCATCTTAATGATAACCCACATTGGTAAATCTCTATATAGGGGTTCCATTCATAAAAGAATCCTTCCAAAAGTTCCAACCTAATCATCACATCACACATGATTTCAAAACATTTCACAAAACATTTTAGAATTCTAGTTGGTTTTATGTCAAACATTTTTAAAAACAAAACACCCTATGCATCTTAGGTGACAAAAAATATTACACACCTAAAACAAAATTTAATTTAAATTATACTTCCACATCATTTTAAAAAATCAAAAAGAAATAATACTTTTAGGCTTATAATTAAAAACATTTATTTATGTAAAAAATTCAATGAAATATGTTTCAATTTCCAACAGGGCCATGATTTGAAATTTATTTCTGGAATCTATTTTCAAAATAAACCATGGAATCCAATACAACATATAGAATCCAATATACAATTTTTGAAACCAATTTTCTAGGAAAATATTATTTTAATGTGCCTTCTTCATTTGAATTTTGATTTACATGTGCTCCTTGTGCACCCATAGATGCTGAAACATCAAATGGAATACTCTAAATATCCACAAGAACCCGAAAATCAATTTTTTGAATCACTAAATGATTTTTAAATCGACCACAAATATTACACATAACTGGATGATCTTAAAAAACCTCTTCAAAATCCATGATAATCCTTCCAAAAAATTCCACTAAAACCATTAATCCATATAAATTACCAAATCACACATTAAATGAAGAATTCACAATCCAAAATTGCCACCTTAAAATAAATAATGAAAAAACATTACAAAAATCAAAATTTTATTTTTAAAATAACACTTGTAATTTCAATAAACACCTTGAGTGAACATATACATGGGAATATTTCATGATTCTCTTAAAAAATAATTTTTCGCAAATTCTATCAATGATATAACATCATAATAAACTAGAAAAGGAAACACAAGAAAGGGAATCATGTCTATAAAATTATTAAAATCACCCAATAATCAATGAAATTCATCAAAAATGAAATGTATGGAGACACCAACATCAATGGTGTGTGAATGTGGCGAAACCTAAAGAGAAGGGAGAATTCATCCTTAGAGACAATCCACGCACACTATATTCAAAAGAAATCATCCATAAACATTTTCCCTATCCATAAGTATTTACCCAATAATGAAATCCTACCAAGAGGGTATAATATCTTAATAGGGATAGTAGATAACGGGAGTAATAGGATAAAATTGGAAAACACCCCTAAATATTAACATAGAACTTTGATGATGAAACCATGGATTAGGAGGGGCCATGGAAAGAGGGGTTAGGGAACCCTATTGTGTGACAATAAAACAAATGAAGGAATCCATAATTTTGGATAAAAAGAGGTGAGTGATATATAGGGATTCAAATATTTAAAAAATTTTGATAGCTCCTATAGTTTGGCCACACGGTTTACCAAACCGCACATCAACCATATGATAGATACTTTTAAAGATAGAATTATCCTCACAACCAACCCGCAAGGTTCGAAATACTATTTACTAGCCATGTGATATCTTCTTCTACAACTACCATACCTGCTACATGGTTACCCAGGATGGGATGTAGGGTTTCTAAAAATCATGTGCTTCCCATGCATAGTCTAAAATTAACCCAAAACACAAATACTCAAATCTTTATGCCAAGAACTCAACCAATAAATCAACCATAAGATCCAAGACCATGAAAAGAATAAAATAAATAAGTATCAAAGGCTAGGGTGGGGCAATTGTCTCTATCATAAAACACTATCTTCCACAATAAAGTCACACGACTGAATGTCAAACAAAACCTAATTCAGTTACCTATCGAAAATCAAATTAAAAAACATAGGGAGACCTTTCACTCCACAAGTCACAAGAGACCGATAATGAAGAACCCATAACACAATAATTAGGGTAGAATATGAGAGGGTTTCCCCCACCACTAGAGAACAATAGACATCCCCACGAAAACCCAAAACAGAAAAAGGGAAATAATGAAAACCCCTTCAATATAAACTGAATAATACCACAATCAAAACACTGAACTCCCAACACAACCACCACAAACATCTCTACACATGTTAAAATACAACACCAATGAAACTGAAACGTTTCCACACCATTTAAGATCAACAAATTGGGACATAAACCCCTAATAAAAACATAAACCAAACAATGAACTAGAACCATCGTCCTATAATTTCACAAACCCAAATCTTTATCAAAAACACTACTAAAACCAAGAACGGACCATATAAAGGATATGTACATAGAATGAAAAAACCAATTCAAATATACACATTCAGTTAGACACAATATCATGGATTACATTTAAAAAAGTCCATCAAACTTTTATAATGAAATGATGTACTTAAAATAAAAAGGGATATTTAAAAATCTCTACTTCATCATGAGAGACAAACTGAGAAAAGTGTTTTCCACACACAGCTAGAAATTCTTGCCTGTGGGTGAGCTTAACTCTAAGGAATGTGGATAGGGCCTAGATGATAAAATAATCTCTTGCCACATATCAAGGCATGAGAACCATCTGATTTCTACATATTCTTTCTGTGATTCTTTCAACATAAATAATTTAGATGGCCCAGAATTATACAACGATGGTATGCCTTTGGAGGATTGTGATAAGACATCATCAAATACCCGAATATTCCACACTTGTGGAACACTAATTAATGATCCAAATAACAAGAATCCAGAAACAAATTAGGAGACCATTTAATAATAGGTTTCTCGGGCACACACCCCTTGAAATATGGGGAATATTGTTGATCAATAAGAAACAATGGATTTCTAACGTCTTGAATTCTGGAAACTGACTCGGCTAACAAAACAGTCATCCATAAAATTCTCAAAATGAGGTTCCATGGAGGATAGGACACTCTCCTTGATCTATGGATGAAGACCACCAATAAAAATATAATCCTTCAATAGACCCTGCAACACCACCTCTAGAGAAAAAGAGACCACCTCCTTGAAATTTTATATATAATCCTTCACCATGCATTGAAATTGTTAAACATTCATGAGATCTTCATTTTTCTTTTTCAACCCATCCTTACGTATAAACCATCGGATTATAATTAATTTAAACACCTCCCACATCATCCCATCTCGCAATGATGGAGGGGGAAACAACTCCCATTATACCAAATTTCAACCCTCTATCAAAACCAAGACAACATGAACTATAATATAATTATGAGTTCCCAATAATATAAAGACACAATCAATATCCTGAAGCCACTCCATAACTTATAATAGACCACGATCACCAGGAAATATAAGAAACAACTAAGAAGAACCTAGTACTCGGCGTGAATATATAGAATCTATTTGGACCTTTCTATTGGTCATATTCTGGTTTACATGATTTATTTTCTAAAAATAAATATCCCACATAATCATAACCAAAATACCATCTAGGGCCCAAAAACTAGCTTAATATCCAAGCACATACAGGACCAACCAAAAATCATTATTTCAAAATTCATATTTTCATTTAAATTTCAAAACTGCATCTTCCAAGTCCACTATCCCAACACAGAATCCACTATTCAAAAAACAAAACCTATTTTCCCAATAAGAACCCACTATGTAATAGAAAAACAATCCCAAAATATTTATATTTAAAAATCCCACCCATGTAATCCAATAAATTGTCACATTTGTTTCCATCCATTTTCATCCACACATTCCAACACGATCTTTCCCCTCATACCCACACATATGTAAACAATCATATAAAATATGAAGGGTTACACTTAACATGTCATTATAAAATCCAAAAATTTAATAAATTCCTAATTAAAGACACTTTCACTTTTAAAACCCAATCATGCCAAATTCCAAACATCTTGGTGGAAATGATTTTCATTTTCAAAAACCATTTTCATTTTGAAATATCGCATTAACAAACCAAACCCGAGTCGTATAAAACTATCAAAATAAGAGACTAATGTTTATGTCTAACTAGAAAATATGGTTGTGGTCCATGTCCCAAGTAAGAAATAACAACTAAGAGGATATTTAACCATATACATCAAATCAGTATAGGTCACCACTCCACGTGAGATTAAGACATGACATCTACATTCCCGAATTGTAATCTCTATATCTAAAAAATGAAAAATGTATGAAATCCTAGACTTACCCAAGTAACTCAAGAAATTGAATTAGAAAGAGATAGATATTATCTTCTTGTACCTAACTACCAAGTTCTAACAGTCCTAATCTCCTACTATCTGAAGCATCAATTTAAAAATGGCCTCCTTTAATACCATTTTGTCACAAACTAGAGAATATTTCTATCTAACATAACAATAGACCGCATATGAGAAAAGTAGCAAAGGTAATTCCTGATCCCCATTGGCTAGAAACTTGGGTCAGGTATAAAATATTATCTAGGATGGAATTATTTCATCCAAAATTAAATAGGATCATCCTAATAAAAGTAAAATGAAACAATGACAAACAAATGTTTCTTAATAAATATATAAAAATGTTTTAGTTACAACAATTAAACGATGCAGAACTAAAAACAATGATGAGACACAACCACACAACCATGGTCACCATGTGACCCCTTGGTCACCTCTAACCACAAGACCAAACCTTCCCCAATAACAAGAACCTGAACCTATAAAAAAGCTCAGTTCTATAATCACTGAATAGTAAAAGAAGGGTGTGAGTAAAAAATCTTATTTGGAAATCACAAGATAATCCAAAAATATCATTTATTGAAAATAAAAAAGTAACATAAGTTCAAAAATATATATATAAAAATACGTTTTAAACATTTTAAAATACAACCACATTATCCCCTTTTCTGAACAACACAAATGAAATTCACATTTTCAAAATAGGTTAACCATTTTAGAAACCAAATCCCAAAATCAAAATCCAACAAGTTGTTACATTGAAAAGATTAAAATATACCAATAAACAGTACTATAAACCAATTTAAATAGAAGGTAAATATGATTATATAGATAACAACCCTATGAATTTCCTAGAAATACAAAATTTGATCCCTCTATGTCCTCTATTAGGATTCACCTTCCTACAAATGGTGCAGATCCATAGTCTATAACCAACATGTTACTTTAATCTAGCCTCAACAGTGGCACAACCCACATGGCCTCTATGGAATTTATGGGGCACCAACCTTTCTTATTGGGGTTGATAGGAAACCATCACTCAAACCTATAAAATATTCTCATGAAACCCATGGTAGTATTACATTGTGTAAGTAGGAGGCCTTCACATGAATTCCCCACCTTACCTACATATACTGCACATACCTACCCCAAACACATACACCACCTATACGATAACCCACATCAGTAAATACCTCCATAGGGGAAACTGTAAAGTAAAAACCCATTCAAAAGTGAAAATTAGGTAATCACATCACACAATCATTCCCAAAATTTCACCAAATGTTTTAGAATGTGAAATGTATTTTCATCATAAATGTTTTATGTAACACCCCAAGCTTCCATGGTATGATTCCATTTGAATAATGCAATTGCTTTCATTGTACGCAACATCGAGATTCTAACACACAGAGTCCATTCAACTTAGCCATAATGAATAGTAATACCCACTTTTTGAAATTTAATATATTTTATTTTTCAAAATGGACTTAATTTTTGAATTCTGAATATCTAAATTAGATTAGGGTGAATTTTTGGTATTTTTCTGAAAACATTCATTTTTTAATGAATAGTGAAAAACAATATGTTATTTGTTAAAACAGACTCTTTATTTAAAAAAATATTTATTTTATTTAAATTTATTTTAGATTAAAAAACAGACATAATACCTATATATGTTCAATGTAATTAATTTGATTCATTTTATTATAATTTATATATAAAAACATTTTATTGAACTTTTTACCATCTTTTACCCACCTCTTAGGAACATTTGCAAATTTTCATAAAACATAATTTTGTAGCTTCTGTGATTTTAATTTCAAAAATACGAGAGACACGGTTAATATCTGTAAGTACAATGTGTTTCAATAAGATAAAAATAATTTTTGATGAGTAGTAACTTTTGACTTTTATTTACCACGATTAAATGCATATAGGGTGATTAAGGCTAAAATGATATTTTAGTTACCCAAAAGCATGCCCTAATTCTATTTGATAAGTATAATTTGAAAAAAAATTCATAGGAAAAACATATGACCCCCTTTTGTCCAATTGGATTAGATTAGGACATTTATTATTATTCTAATTAAAGAATAGTTAAAAGAGTTAAATTCAATGTTTAAAAACTAATCTATTTTTAATATCGGGATACAAACAATATAAATTTTAATATAAATATTCATGAGAAATATAAGAATATTTCATAGATAAATGAATTTAATTTATAATTTTTAGACCTTATATAATTTAATTTATTTATGACACAATGAAGATGCAGCAATTTCTTAAATAAAGAAATATTAAAATAATTGATATTATAAATATCCAAATAAATTTAAATTGAGACTTCTCATAAATTACAATAATTTTATAGATTAATATGAATTTTAATTGTTGGTTGAATAATTTTTATTCGAATTGATAATGTTTTAATGGATTTCAAAAAAATAAAATACTAAATAGTGTCAAAATTGAAATAATTGAGTTTTTAAAACAAATAATATATTATTAATTGATATAATATTTTTAAAAATCTAAGGATCTGTAAAAGAATTTATATAATGTTATATATATTAATAATGAACCACATGGGGTTCACTAGGATTTTTATAGTATATAAATGAACTATATAATATAAAAATATAAACACACATGATAAATGTCAAACTATTTATCTAAGAGTTAAATCTAAATGATATGGTTAATATGGAGACCTAAACCTGTCCAAAAGCTAGTTTTTGAAATTTTTTTGACCCAAAAACACCTTAGTCTCGAAATAATTTATTTTGGATCCATTAGAAACCGAAAATGATTTTATTATAAAATAATATTTCAATATTTTCCTAAAATGACCCTCACCTCTCTTTTAAAATGGTACTTTTCCTTCTCTTAATTTCACATCTCCTAATCCATTTGGCTCAGCCCAAACCTGTCCAAATATCTTAACAACATTTCTCCCTTCATCCTTATAAGGCCCCAGCCTCAAACCTTACTTAATCTTGAGTTATTACAAGATTACACATTGAGGATCTTTTCGGGTTTAGAGTTTTAGAGAATTAGATCATAAAACTTGCATTACATTCCACATATAAACAAAGTGGTTACATAAAGATAGTATTCCTCATTCCCATCAATGGAAACACATTTGAATTAAAACATGGATTCTTTTTGACACATCCTTGACCCTATCATCTTATCATGTACCTTTCCCTTGACCTGTGAAAAACATTTCAAAAACTTGGGATGAGCATAAAAACTCAGTATGGGTTATAGAAAACATGAAAAGGAAACATGAGTTCATATGTACATAAGAATGAAATCATACTTTACCCATAAAACATAGGCACTTTAACATGCCTCATAAAATCATGAATAAATCATAGAAACCATAAGACATAAAGGTAACTTGAGGCATTCATAACATTCTTACGTAGGGAGTAACCCTCTTGGTTACGTTTGGAATACCCATCACAGTATATTCCCTGAAAATCTCTTCGGAGAAACCTTAATGTTTCACTCCTTCGCGTTACCCAATGCATTGGAGAGCTATAACGGGCTCACCCGCCCTTAGTTTATCACGGAACCACCCGTTCTTCATAATAATGCCCAAGAACCTCAACATAATCGTATCACATAAAACATGCATAAAGGAAACATAAAATTTCCACCATTCAATCACAAGATATCAATACCACACATTGATATAAAAATATTATGAAAACCATTTTCAATACCAAAATAAAAGAAAAGTAAAACATGGTATTTATTTTTCTTTTAAAAAGAAGGAATGGCTTGTAGAAGAAGCCGAAACTCAAATAACGGTTACGACGGCGGAGAAGTCGTTGTCGCCGCATACGTACGACAAAAACATTCCCTTTTGTCGTTTGGTAAACGCTTCGTATAAAAAGATTCCTTTTGAATAAACGTAAAAGTCAAAGGGGTTTATACACCGTATAAAAGAAGGTTGTGTATAAAACAAAATATGCCTCAACGAAAGGAGATTGAGACGAAATCCCATACCTCGTATCTGACTTGACCCGACCGTTCTTTAATCTCCTGAATAATAAACTTGAGTTAATCTCTACTTGATTATGAATCTTTTTCAAGTTCATTATTCCTTTTATACCATGTTATGAACATCATGTAATCAGTTAAGTTAATAATGTTCATTTTGTCGGTATTTGGTTCTTAAGTCAAAAATAGACCTCTTACACTTACGTGTTGTTAATTTGGTCAAAGGTTCATTATATTCAGAATGTTATTCATGATGTAGATATCATATATGTCATATATATCCAGTACATTCATGCCTTTATAGTATTACATAATCATTTAGAGGTAAGAAATGAAATGCACCGTTCATGGAGACGGTAAGTCGTACGTACGCATGAACGCTACTTCCATTTCTATTTCATATTTCATGGAATGGATTCATAATGGTATAAGAGTATGTTATAACTCCAGTATAATAACATATATAATATCATTAACTTTATCCTTTACACATCCCACATATGGTATTAACGAATCAAATCACTTTTAGGGGGCGGTAGTCCGCACTTCCTAAAATGAAGATATCGTGTTTACCCATAATGGAAACCATAAAGTATGACCAAAATGAAGAAAAACAGAAGCTTAAGGAAAACATATACATAATATATATCATATATAAAAATAGTGACATCATAATGGCCACCTTTGAAGGTGTTAAATGAGTATTGAACAATCATCGTTTCGGGAGGCATAATTTCGCCATCCACGGAAAACGTATGTTCTTTAACCATTTGATGTAGTTGTGTGAGAGTGTAGTTCAAATAACTCTTATAACAACATCCTAGTATATTGAAGATACTGGTGTTGTTACAAAAGAAGTAAATAAAAAGAGTTTAGGGGGTTGGAGAAGCAAAATAAAACAAATGACCATGAGAGAATGAATTACCTTTAAAAAGTGTAACTCCTTTTGAGTTGAGCCTAAAGGCTTCCTTTGAAAGGATTATGCCCAAAGGGAATCCTATAGGATGAGGAGAGGGATGTGGAGAGAGCAAATGGGCAGGGGTTGTCCGAGCCAAAGGCTTGAAGAGTGTGTGAAATGAGGTAGAGGTGGGGGCCTTTTATAAGGGGAGAGGAGGGGCACTTTTGGAAAGTAAAGAAACATTACTTTATTTGAAAATGTGTTTCGGTTTTAAAAGGTCCCACATTGATATAATTCGTGGATAAGGTTATAAGGCATCGAAATCCACTCATCCAATTGGTTTTGGCCATGTGTAGTTCATAGATTTTATATTATCTTTCCATTTTATTTAAATCGTCAAATAATGATGTCATCGCTGCATCATTATTATGTCATAAATAATTAAATTTATTTAATGTCTAAAAATTATAAAAAAATTACTATGATGTATAAAATCGTTTTAGCTTGTCATTGAATATTTATAATCAAAATTTGGACTTGTATAACCCCACTTGAAAATTGTTTTTGAAAAACATATTATGTTTGTGTCATTTTCACTTTAACATTAAATAAAAAGTAATTTATGTTATTTCCCAACAAAAGTGGATCCATGGGGTCCCCAAGTTAGGCCATGGCTTGTCTTGGTCGGCCATGACACAACCAATGGGTTTGGGACATGTGTCTAGGTCATTTCATATTATTAAAGTATTAATTATACCTTAAACTACACTAATTACCACTAATTGCGATTAAAAACTTAATAAGTTACTATTCACCAAAAAATTATTATAATCTCATTGAACCACATTTTACTTCTTAATGACAACCATGTATGTCGGATTTTCAAAATTCAATACACATTAGTGGTAAACTTTCATTTAACTGGTAAATCAGTTTGCTTGATTACCACTTAGTGGTTTCACTATTCATCAAAAATTGAAGTTTTTCAGAAAATTACCAAAAATTCACCCTAAGCTATATTTGACATTCTGAATTCAAAAATGAAGTCTATTTTACAAAATTCAAATCATATAAGTCACATTAATTAATTTAATAATTAATTCCCGCTGCCAGAGCAAATAGCGTGTTTTTACAAAACAATAAGTATCAAAAGATTGACACCAGTTTAAGTCTAATTTCAAAGTGAAATTGATTCCAATGACCACTATTGGATAAAATGGTAAAAATATATTCTAATTCCACTTCAAAACCAAATCAAAACATAATCTAATCATATCAATAAATTAGATTAAAAAGCAGTTTTGATGTAAAATGCAGTATTTTTCACTATTCATTAAAAAAAATGAACATTGTCAGAAAAATACCAAAATTTCACACAAGGTAAATTTTGATGTCCCAATCATAAAGAATAAGTTTATTTTGACAAACATAGTTTATAAAATTGTCAAAATATAGATTCAAAAATGGTTTGCCATCACAAGGCAGTAAAACAATCTTTTAAGAATATTAGTGTATTCCATGCATAAGATTGTATTTATTTTCATTTTAAGCCTCTATAACACTATCTTAATCATTAATAGACATAGATAAAAATATCTATTATTCATTACTTACATGGGATGTTACATCCTTCCCCCCTTTAGAAAATTGCGTCCCCGCAATTTATTTACTTATCGAATAAATGGGGGTACTTATCCCTCATTGCATTTTCAGATTCCCATGTTGCCTCTTCAATCATGTGGTTTTTCCACAAAACCTTTACCTGATGAATCACCTTATTCCGTAACACTTGCTCCTTATGGTCAAGAATCTGGACCGGTTGTTCCTCATAAGATAGGTTCTCTTCCAGCTGAACTACCTCTGGACTCAAAACATGAGATGGAACTGACATATACTTTCTCAACATCGAAACGTGAAAAACATTGTGTACCTGAGATAAACTCGGAGGTAAAGCCACTCGGTATGCAACTGATCCAACTCTCTCCAGAATTTCGTATGGTCCAACGAACCTTGGACTCAACTTTCCTTTCTTACCAAATCTCATCACACTTTTCCAAGGAGAAACCTTGAGAAAAACATGATCACCTACCTCGAAAGATAGATCCTTCCTCCGGTTATCCACATAACTCTTCTGCCTGCTCTGAGCTGTTCTCATGTGTTTCTGAATCAGCTGAACTTTTTCTGCCATTTCTTCTACCAATTCTGGTCCCATCAACTTTCTTTCACCCACATCATCCCAGAAAGCTGGAGTTCGACACCGCTTCCCATATAATGCCTGAAATGGTGCCATCTGTATACTGGAATGAAAACTGTTATTATATGAAAACTCAACCAAAGAAAGATGCTGGTCCCAACTTCCCTGATAATCCATAGAACAAGCTCGTAGCATATCCTCCAATGTCTGAATTGTTCGTTCTGACTGTCCATCTGATTGAGGATGAAAAGATGTACTAAAATTTAATTCAGTACCCAACGACTTCTGAAGGCCTTTCCAAAAGTTAGAAGTAAACCTGGGATCACGATCCGATACAATGGAGAGAGGAACTCCATGTAACCTGACTATCTCTTTAAGATACAAACGGGAAAGTTGATCAAGAGAGAAAGTATCTCGTATAGCAAGGAAATGAGCAGATTTAGTCAAGCGATCAACAATAACCCAGATTGTATTATTACCTCGAGATGTCTTCGGTAATCCAACAACAAAGTCCATGGATATATTCTCTCATTTCTACTCTGGCACTGGTAAAGGCTGAAGCATCCCTTTCGGTAATTGCCGCTCTGCTTTAACCTGCTGACAAGTCAAACACTTCACAGTAAAATCAGAAATATCACTTTTCATTCCATCCCACCAGTAATACTCCCGCAGATCTCTATACATTTTAGTACTGCCAGGATGAAAAAACAACTCATTCTTCAACTGTGAATCACAAGGCACACATAACCTCTTCACAAACCTCAAAACACAAACACAATCTTATACAAGAACTCATGGAATTTTTTTTTCATAAGGTCCATGAATACAACAGGTGCATCGGTTAACCCCAAAGGCATAACTACAAATTCATAATGGACATATATAGTACGGAACATAGTCGTCTGCTTCTTTTACTTTCAACTGATGGTACCCTGACCTCTAGTCAATCTTAGAAAAATACTGAGCTCCCTGGAGCTGACACCACTTCATTCGATGGCCCAACATCTGCTGAAGTAGTTGCAAAGGATTTCACCACCCCTTTCTTCTTGTAGTCTAACTGCTTCCCATCACTCAAGCTCCTTGTCGGACACTCGTTTGCATAGTGACCCATCTCATTGCACTTATAACATTTCACTAACTGTAAATCAAATTTATTCTTACCTTCACCTTGATCCTTTTCAGTGCAATCATGAGCCTTATGTCCCATCTTACCACATCGGTAGCACTTTCCAGAATTTAGAAGACATTCCCCAGCATGCCTTTTTCCACATTTATCACAAACTGGAAACTTAATTTTCTTACCATCAGACTTTTTTGAAGAATTCTTACCGTTCTCCTGCCACCTCGGTCTCTTCTTCTGCTGGTTGTTATAGAAAACTTGGTCATCGGCAAACTCCATTTACACCTTCTCAGCACATCGAACAAGCTTTTCATAACTTTTAAACTCACGAGAAGCTAATGCCCTTCGATACTTTGGCTTTAATCCTGAGTAAAAACGATTGATTTTACTATCAAGGTCTCGGATAAAATTTGGAGCATACCTTGCCAATCGAGTGAACCTTTCTTCATAGGCAGCCACTGAGTCTTCCTCTTGCCTCAATTCCAAGAATTGCTTTTCCATCCTAAGTCGAACAGCCTTAGGAAAATACTTCTCAAGAAACATACCTTTGAAATCATCCCAGTCAAGAGCATCAATCTCATCGGCTTCCCTGATATTTTTAACCATAGACCACAACTGATCTGCTTCACCCTCCAAACGGTAAATAGAAAGACTAACCTTTTGATTGTCTGAACACCCCATGACATCAAAAATCTTCTCCAGTGCTTTAATCCACCCTTCAGCTTGCACAGGGTCAGATGATCCTCTGAATGATGGGGGATGTTGCCTCATGAAATGTTCCACCACTGACATGTTCCTCTGCGGTTGGTCTGGCTGATCTCGTGCATGGATACCTCCACCATTTATCGCTTGAGTCAACTGCGCCATTACTGCAACAAACTGTTCAGTTCCAATTCCGACCATTTCTGGATGCTGATTCGGAAGGTTATTTCCTTCTGTATGCCTTCCTAGCACAGCTTCCCTGTTTCCTCTGCGGAAAACCATTCTGAACAAACATGTCTTAGATGAAGCAACATGGTAATCTTTAAATGCTATATCATTTTGAAAAAAAATATTTTTGGATAATCATTTTAATAGAATTCTAACTCCTAAAGTTATCTAAACCGACCTCTGATACCAACTATAAGGCCCCAGCCTCAAACCTTACTTAATCTTGAGTTATTACAAGATTACACATTGAGGATCTTTTCGGGTTTAGAGTTTTAGAGAATTAGATCATAAAACTTGCATTACATTCCACATATAAACAAAGCGGTTACATAAAGATAGTATTCCTCATTCCCATCAATGGAAACACATTTGAATTAAAACATGGATTCTTTTTGACACATCCTTGACCCTATCATCTTATCATGTACCTTTCCCTTGACCTGTGAAAAACATTTCAAAAACTTGGGATGAGCATAAAAACTCAGTATGGGTTATAGAAAACATGAAAAGGAAACATGAGTTCATATGTACATAAGAATGAAATCATACTTTACCCATAAAACATAGGCACTTTAACATGCCTCATAAAATCATGAATAAATCATAGAAACCATAAGACATAAAGGTAACTTGAGGCATTCATAACATTCTTACGTAGGGAGTAACCCTCTTGGTTACGTTTGGAATACCCATCACAGTATATTCCCTGAAAATCTCTTCGGAGAAACCTTAATGTTTCACTCCTTCGCGTTACCCAATGCATTGGAGAGCTATAACGGGCTCACCCGCCCTTAGTTTATCACGGAACCACCCGTTCTTCATAATAATGCCCAAGAACCTCAACATAATCGTATCACATAAAACATGCATAAAGGAAACATAAAATTTCCACCATTCAATCACAAGATATCAATACCACACATTGATATAAAAATATTATGAAAACCATTTTCAATACCAAAATAAAAGAAAAGTAAAACATGGTATTTATTTTTCTTTTAAAAAGAAGGAATGGCTTGTAGAAGAAGCCGAAACTCAAATAACGGTTACGACGGCGGAGAAGTCGTTGTCGCCGCATACGTACGACAAAAACATTCCCTTTTGTCGTTTGGTAAACGCTTCGTATAAAAAGATTCCTTTTGAATAAACGTAAAAGTCAAAGGGGTTTATACACCGTATAAAAGAAGGTTGTGTATAAAACAAAATATGCCTCAACGAAAGGAGATTGAGACGAAATCCCATACCTCGTATCTGACTTGACCCGACCGTTCTTTAATCTCCTGAATAATAAACTTGAGTTAATCTCTACTTGATTATGAATCTTTTTCAAGTTCATTATTCCTTTTATACCATGTTATGAACATCATGTAATCAGTTAAGTTAATAATGTTCATTTTGTCGGTATTTGGTTCTTAAGTCAAAAATAGACCTCTTACACTTACGTGTTGTTAATTTGGTCAAAGGTTCATTATATTCAGAATGTTATTCATGATGTAGATATCATATATGTCATATATATCCAGTACATTCATGCCTTTATAGTATTACATAATCATTTAGAGGTAAGAAATGAAATGCACCGTTCATGGAGACGGTAAGCCGTACGTACGCATGAACGCTACTTCCATTTCTATTTCATATTTCATGGAATGGATTCATAATGGTATAAGAGTATGTTATAACTCCAGTATAATAACATATATAATATCATTAACTTTATCCTTTACACATCCCACATATGGTATTAACGAATCAAATCACTTTTAGGGGGCGGTAGTCCGCACTTCCTAAAATGAAGATATCGTGTTTACCCATAATGGAAACCATAAAGTATGACCAAAATGAAGAAAAACAGAAGCTTAAGGAAAACATATACATAATATATATCATATATAAAAATAGTGACATCATAATGGCCACCTTTGAAGGTGTTAAATGAGTATTGAACAATCATCGTTTCGGGAGGCATAATTTCGCCATCCACGGAAAACGTATGTTCTTTAACCATTTGATGTAGTTGTGTGAGAGTGTAGTTCAAATAACTCTTATAACAACATCCTAGTATATTGAAGATACTGGTGTTGTTACAAAAGAAGTAAATAAAAAGAGTTTAGGGGGTTGGAGAAGCAAAATAAAACAAATGACCATGAGAGAATGAATTACCTTTAAAAAGTGTAACTCCTTTTGAGTTGAGCCTAAAGGCTTCCTTTGAAAGGATTATGCCCAAAGGGAATCCTCTAGGATGAGGAGAGGGATGTGGAGAGAGCAAATGGGCAGGGGTTGGCCGATCCAAAGGCTTGAAGAGTGTGTGAAATGAGGTAGAGGTGGGGGCCTTTTATAAGGGGAGAGGAGGGGCACTTTTGGAAAGTAAAGAAACATTACTTTATTTGAAAATGTGTTTCGGTTTTAAAAGGTCCCACATTGATATAATTCGTGGATAAGGT
Source organism: Viscum album (assembly GCA_963277665.1). Classification (NCBI taxonomy): domain Eukaryota; kingdom Viridiplantae; phylum Streptophyta; class Magnoliopsida; order Santalales; family Viscaceae; genus Viscum; species Viscum album. Next base: position 459,864,446 of record OY728139.1, on the reverse strand, counting down.
TATAAGGCATCGAAATCCACTCATCCAATTGGTTTTGGCCATGTGTAGTTCATAGATTTTATATTATCTTTCCATTTTATTTAAATCGTCAAATAATGATGTCATCGCTGCATCATTATTATGTCATAAATAATTAAATTTATTTAATGTCTAAAAATTATAAAAAAATTACTATGATGTAGAAAATCGTTTTAGCTTTTCATTGAATATTTATAATCAAAATTTGGACTTGTATAACCCCACTTGAAAATTGTTTTCGAAAAACATATTATGTTTGTGTCATTTTCACTTTAACATTAAATAAAAAGTAATTTATGTTATTTCCCAACAAAAGTGGATCCATGGGGTCCCCAAGTTAGGCCATGGCTTGTCTTGGTCGGCCATGACACAACCAATGGGGTTGGGACATGTGTCTAGGTCATTTCATATTATTAAAGTATTAATTATACCTTAAACTACACTAATTACCACTAATTGCGATTAAAAACTTAATAAGTTACTATTCACCAAAAAATTATTATAATCTCATTGAACCACATTTTACTTCTTAATGACAACCATGTATGTCGGATTTTCAAAATTCAATACACATTAGTGGTAAACTTTCATTTAACTGGTAAATCAGTTTGCTTGATTACCACTTAGTGGTTTCACTATTCATCAAAAATTGAAGTTTTTCAGAAAATTACCAAAAATTCACCCTAAGCTATATTTGACATTCTGAATTCAAAAATGAAGTCTATTTTACAAAATTCAAATCATATAAGTCACATTAATTAATTTAATAATTAATTCCCGCTGCCAGAGCAAATAGCGTGTTTTTACAAAACAATAAGTATCAAAAGATTGACACCAGTTTAAGTCTAATTTCAAAGTGAAATTGATTCCAATGACCACTATTGGATAAAATGGTAAAAATATATTCTAATTCCACTTCAAAACCAAATCAAAACATAATCTAATCATATCAATAAATTAGATTAAAAAGCAGTTTTGATGTAAAATGCAGTATTTTTCACTATTCATTAAAAAAAATGAACATTGTCAGAAAAATACCAAAATTTCACACAAGGTAAATTTTGATGTCCCAATCATAAAGAATAAGTTTATTTTGACAAACATAGTTTATAAAATTGTCAAAATATAGATTCAAAAATGGTTTTCCATCACAAGGCAGTAAAACAATCTTTTAAGAATATTAGTGTATTCCATGCATAAGATTGTATTTATTTTCATTTTAAGCCTCTATAACACTATCTTAATCATTAATAGACATAGATAAAAATATCTATTATTCATTACTTACTTGGGATGTTACATCCTTCCCCCCTTTAGAAAATTGCGTCCCCGCAATTTATTTACTTATCGAATAAATGGGGGTACTTATCCCTCATTGCATTTTCAGATTCCCATGTTGCCTCTTCAATCATGTGGTTTTTCCATAAAACCTTTACCTGATGAATCACCTTATTCCGTAACACTTGCTCCTTATGGTCAAGAATCTGGACCGGTTGTTCCTCATAAGATAGGTTCTCTTCCAGCTGAACTACCTCTGGACTCAAAACATGAGATGGAACTGGCATATACTTTCTCAACATCGAAACGTGAAAAACATTGTGTACCTGAGATAAACTCGGAGGTAAAGCCACTCGGTATGCAACTGATCCAACTCTCTCCAGAATTTCGTATGGTCCAACGAACCTTGGACTCAACTTTCCTTTCTTACCAAATCTCATCACACTTTTCCAAGGAGAAACCTTGAGAAAAACATGATCACCTACCTCGAAAGATAGATCCTTCCTCCGGTTATCCACATAACTCTTCTGCCTGCTCTGAGCTGTTATCATGTGTTTCTGAATCAGCTGAACTTTTTCTGCCATTTCTTCTACCAATTCTGGTCCCATCAACTTTCTTTCACCCACATCATCCCAGAAAGCTGGAGTTCGACACCGCTTCCCATATAATGCCTGAAATGGTGCCATCTGTATACTGGAATGAAAACTGTTATTATATGAAAACTCAACCAAAGAAAGATGCTGGTCCCAACTTCCCTGATAATCCATAGAACAAGCTCGTAGCATATCCTCCAATGTCTGAATTGTTCGTTCTGACTGTCCATCTGATTGAGGATGAAAAGCTGTACTAAAATTTAATTCAGTACCCAACGACTTCTGAAGGCCTTTCCAAAAGTTAGAAGTAAACCTGGGATCACGATCCGATACAATGGAGAGAGGAACTCCATGTAACCTGACTATCTCTTTAAGATACAAACGGGAAAGTTGATCAAGAGAGAAAGTATCTCGTATAGCAAGGAAATGAGCAGATTTAGTCAAGCGATCAACAATAACCCAGATTGTATTATTACCTCGAGATGTCTTCGGTAATCCAACAACAAAGTCCATGGATATATTCTCTCATTTCTACTCTGGCACTGGTAAAGGCTGAAGCATCCCTTTCGGTAATTGCCGCTCTGCTTTAACCTGCTGACAAGTCAAACACTTCACAGTAAAATCAGAAATATCACTTTTCATTCCATCCCACCAGTAATACTCCCGCAGATCTCTATACATTTTAGTACTGCCAGGATGAAAAAACAACTCATTCTTCAACTGTGAATCACAAGGCACACATAACCTCTTCACAAACCTCAAAACACAAACACAATCTTATACAAGAACTCATGGATTTTTTTTTCATAAGGTCCATGAATACAACAGGTGCATCGGTTAACCCCAAAGGCATAACTACAAATTCATAATGGACATATATAGTACGGAACACAGTCGTCTGCTTCTTTTACTTTCAACTGATGGTACCCTGACCTCTAGTCAATCTTAGAAAAATACTGAGCTCCCAGGAGCTGACACCACTTCATTCGATGGCCCAACATCTGCTGAAGTAGTTGCAAAGGATTTCACCACCCCTTTCTGCTTGTAGTCTAACTGCTTCCCATCACTCAAGCTCCTTGTCGGACACTCGTTTGCATAGTGACCCATCTCATTGCACTTATAACATTTCACTAACTGTAAATCAAATTTATTCTTACCTTCACCTTGATCCTTTTCAGTGCAATCATGAGCCTTATGTCCCATCTTACCACATCGGTAGCACTTTCCAGAATTTAGAAGACATTCCCCAGCATGCCTTTTTCCACATTTATCACAAACTGGAAACTTAATTTTCTTACCATCAGACTTTTTTGAAGAATTCTTACCGTTCTCCTGCCACCTCGGTCTCTTCTTCTGCTGGTTGTTATAGAAAACTTGGTCATCGGCAAACTCCATTTACACCTTCTCAGCACATCGAACAAGCTTTTCATAACTTTTAAACTCACGAGAAGCTAATGCCCTTCGATACTTTGGCTTTAATCCTGAGTAAAAACGATTGATTTTACTATCAAGGTCTCGGATAAAATTTGGAGCATACCTTGCCAATCGAGTGAACCTTTCTTCATAGGCAGCCACTGAGTCTTCCTCTTGCCTCAATTCCAAGAATTGCTTTTCCATCCTAAGTCGAACAGCCTTAGGAAAATACTTCTCAAGAAACATACCTTTGAAATCATCCCAGTCAAGAGCATCAATCTCATCGGCTTCCCTGATATTTTTAACCATAGACCACCACTGATCTGCTTCACCCTCCAAACGGTAAATAGCAAGACTAACCTTTTGATTGTCTGAACACCCCATGACATCAAAAATCTTCTCCAGTGCTTTAATCCACCCTTCAGCTTGCACAGGGTCAGATGATCCTCTGAATGATGGGGGATGCTGCCTCATGAAATGTTCCACCACTGACATGTTCCTCTGCGGTTGGTCTGGCTGATCTCGTGCATGGATACCTCCACCATTTATCGCTTGAGTCAACTGCGCCATTACTGCAACAAACTGTTCAGTTCCAATTCCGACCATTTCTGGATGCTGATTCGGAAGGTTATTTCCTTCTGTATGCCTTCCTAGCACAGCTTCCCTGTTTCCTCTGCGGAAAACCATTCTGAACAAACATGTCTTAGATGAAGCAACATGGTAATCTTTAAATGCTATATCATTTTGAAAAAAAATATTTTTGGATAATCATTTTAATAGAATTCTAACTCCTAAAGTTATCTAAACCGACCTCTGATACCAACTATAAGGCCCCAGCCTCAAACCTTACTTAATCTTGAGTTATTACAAGATTACACATTGAGGATCTTTTCGGGTTTAGAGTTTTAGAGAATTAGATCATAAAACTTGCATTACATTCCACATATAAACAAAGCGGTTACATAAAGATAGTATTCCTCATTCCCATCAATGGAAACACATTTGAATTAAAACATGGATTCTTTTTGACACATCCTTGACCCTATCATCTTATCATGTACCTTTCCCTTGACCTGTGAAAAACATTTCAAAAACTTGGGATGAGCATAAAAACTCAGTATGGGTTATAGAAAACATGAAAAGGAAACATGAGTTCATATGTACATAAGAATGAAATCATACTTTACCCATAAAACATAGGCACTTTAACATGCCTCATAAAATCATGAATAAATCATAGAAACCATAAGACATAAAGGTAACTTGAGGCATTCATAACATTCTTACGTAGGGAGTAACCCTCTTGGTTACGTTTGGAATACCCATCACAGTATATTCCCTGAAAATCTCTTCGGAGAAACCTTAATGTTTCACTCCTTCGCGTTACCCAATGCATTGGAGAGCTATAACGGGCTCACCCACCCTTAGTTTATCACGGAACCACCCGTTCTTCATAATAATGCCCAAGAACCTCAACATAATCGTATCACATAAAACATGCATAAAGGAAACATAAAATTTCCACCATTCAATCACAAGATATCAATACCACACATTGATATAAAAATATTATGAAAACCATTTTCAATACCAAAATAAAAGAAAAGTAAAACATGGTATTTATTTTTCTTTTAAAAAGAAGGAATGGCTTGTAGAAGAAGCCGAAACTCAAATAACGGTTACGACGGCGGAGAAGTCGTTGTCGCCGCATACGTACGACAAAAACATTCCCTTTTGTCGTTTGGTAAACGCTTCGTATAAAAAGATTCCTTTTGAATAAACGTAAAAGTCAAAGGGGTTTATACACCGTATAAAAGAAGGTTGTGTATAAAACAAAATATGCCTCAACGAAAGGAGATTGAGACGAAATCCCATACCTCGTATCTGACTTGACCCGACCGTTCTTTAATCTCCTGAATAATAAACTTGAGTTAATCTCTACTTGATTATGAATCTTTTTCAAGTTCATTATTCCTTTTATACCATGTTATGAACATCATGTAATCAGTTAAGTTAATAATGTTCATTTTGTCGGTATTTGGTTCTTAAGTCAAAAATAGACCTCTTACACTTACGTGTTGTTAATTTGGTCAAAGGTTCATTATATTCAGAATGTTATTCATGATGTAGATATCATATATGTCATATATATCCAGTACATTCATGCCTTTATAGTATTACATAATCATTTAGAGGTAAGAAATGAAATGCACCGTTCATGGAGACGGTAAGCCGTACGTACGCATGAACGCTACTTCCATTTCTATTTCATATTTCATGGAATGGATTCATAATGGTATAAGAGTATGTTATAACTCCAGTATAATAACATATATAATATCATTAACTTTATCCTTTACACATCCCACATATGGTATTAACGAATCAAATCACTTTTAGGGGGCGGTAGTCCGCACTTCCTAAAATGAAGATATCGTGTTTACCCATAATGGAAACCATAAAGTATGACCAAAATGAAGAAAAACAGAAGCTTAAGGAAAACATATACATAATATATATCATATATAAAAATAGTGACATCATAATGGCCACCTTTGAAGGTGTTAAATGAGTATTGAACAATCATCGTTTCGGGAGGCATAATTTCGCCATCCACGGAAAACGTATGTTCTTTAACCATTTGATGTAGTTGTGTGAGAGTGTAGTTCAAATAACTCTTATAACAACATCCTAGTATATTGAAGATACTGGTGTTGTTACAAAAGAAGTAAATAAAAAGAGTTTAGGGGGTTGGAGAAGCAAAATAAAACAAATGACCATGAGAGAATGAATTACCTTTAAAAAGTGTAACTCCTTTTGAGTTGAGCCTAAAGGCTTCCTTTGAAAGGATTATGCCCAAAGGGAATCCTATAGGATGAGGAGAGGGATGTGGAGAGAGCAAATGGGCAGGGGTTGGCCGAGCCAAAGGCTTGAAGAGTGTGTGAAATGAGGTAGAGGTGGGGGCCTTTTATAAGGGGAGAGGAGGGGCACTTTTGGAAAGTAAAGAAACATTACTTTATTTGAAAATGTGTTTCGGTTTTAAAAGGTCCCACATTGATATAATTCGTGGATAAGGTTATAAGGCATCGAAATCCACTCATCCAATTGGTTTTGGCCATGTGTAGTTCATAGATTTTATATTATCTTTCCATTTTATTTAAATCGTCAAATAATGATGTCATCGCTGCATCATTATTATGTCATAAATAATTAAATTTATTTAATGTCTAAAAATTATAAAAAAATTACTATGATGTAGAAAATCGTTTTAGCTTTTCATTGAATATTTATAATCAAAATTTGGACTTGTATAACCCCACTTGAAAATTGTTTTCGAAAAACATATTATGTTTGTGTCATTTTCACTTTAACATTAAATAAAAAGTAATTTATGTTATTTCCCAACAAAAGTGGATCCATGGGGTCCCCAAGTTAGGCCATGGCTTGTCTTGGTCGGCCATGACACAACCAATGGGGTTGGGACATGTGTCTAGGTCATTTCATATTATTAAAGTATTAATTATACCTTAAACTACACTAATTACCACTAATTGCGATTAAAAACTTAATAAGTTACTATTCACCAAAAAATTATTATAATCTCATTGAACCACATTTTACTTCTTAATGACAACCATGTATGTCGGATTTTCAAAATTCAATACACATTAGTGGTAAACTTTCATTTAACTGGTAAATCAGTTTGCTTGATTACCACTTAGTGGTTTCACTATTCATCAAAAATTGAAGTTTTTCAGAAAATTACCAAAAATTCACCCTAAGCTATATTTGACATTCTGAATTCAAAAATGAAGTCTATTTTACAAAATTCAAATCATATAAGTCACATTAATTAATTTAATAATTAATTCCCGCTGCCAGAGCAAATAGCGTGTTTTTACAAAACAATAAGTATCAAAAGATTGACACCAGTTTAAGTCTAATTTCAAAGTGAAATTGATTCCAATGACCACTATTGGATAAAATGGTAAAAATATATTCTAATTACACTTCAAAACCAAATCAAAACATAATCTAATCATATCAATAAATTAGATTAAAAAGCAGTTTTGATGTAAAATGCAGTATTTTTCACTATTCATTAAAAAAAATGAACATTGTCAGAAAAATACCAAAATTTCACACAAGGTAAATTTTGATGTCCCAATCATAAAGAATAAGTTTATTTTGACAAACATAGTTTATAAAATTGTCAAAATATAGATTCAAAAATGGTTTGCCATCACAAGGCAGTAAAACAATCTTTTAAGAATATTAGTGTATTCCATGCATAAGATTGTATTTATTTTCATTTTAAGCCTCTATAACACTATCTTAATCATTAATAGACATAGATAAAAATATCTATTATTCATTACTTACTTGGGATGTTACAATCCTGGTTTTTTTGTTCATAAATATATCCTAAGGATCCCTTTTGATCGAATCAAAAGGAAGAACCCGAAAAAGAGTTAAATATTTCATCACCTCTTTCATGTTCTTTAAATAGACAACTTTATCATTCTTTATTGTTTCCATTATAAAATAATAACTCCAGTATATTATATATACTGTGATGTTATTATAAAAATGGTATAACCATATTAATTATTCTATCCATCATATGAATGACAAAGTCATCATACGTGCATACGTAAAGCATACCATTTCCATGTCGTGGTACAGTTTCTTATTCAAACACTTCCTCATTTGGCTGGGTATAATAATGAGTATAATTAATTTAAATAATAAATAAAAGATGTTAATTATTTGGTATATATGATATACCTTCCAATTACATATGATTTCACCTTCAATATAATGATATTGTTGCTCGTGATTACATACGGATTACCGTCTCAATGAACGCGATGAGATTCATTCTACATCATAACAATTCAAGAATAATTTTTTTTATGATTAAAAATATTTTTTAAGAACGTAATATTATTCTGGAAATGAATAAAATACATATCTTACATAACTGATCATATAATATAAAACGGATCAGTTAACACCTGAAACGATGATATTATTAAAATATTATTATCAAAGAAATATTATAAAATTATATATGTTATCATATTTATGTGTATTATTATTTTATAATTTAATAAAAAAATTAAATATTATTCCATTTGTTAACATACCATCTACTAAGGAAGATTACAATTCAAGGGTTAATTTCAAAATCTCTTTATTATCTAAGGTTGTTTTTACGTAAGTATCAAATGGGACCTCTTTATCATCCACATATATATTTCATAAAAATGTATTCCAAAACATTTTTAATATTTACAAGATTATGGTTTAAATTTATTTATACCATTTTTTGACTTTTTATAAAATGTTTTGAAAGGATTCTTTGCGTCGTTCTTCAAACAAGTTACCTTACGAATTTTTCAACAAAATTAAGGTTAGAATGTTTTTTTAACTTATACTATGGGTGTGGATATTTTCTTCTGTTATATCATCATTGAAACTTCCCATATAATATTCTAAAAATATATTCAAAATAAATTTTTTCATTTATAATTATATTAATTTTAAATAATTTCAAAATATAAAGAGGTATTTATTTCAAATATTTTTCATTTCATCAATGTCAATATCCTTTTATGGATTTTAAACTTGTTTGAAGATTATTTATTATGATACAAATATTCTATATTGTATTGAAGGTTTTGTGATATTTTTGAACATGGATGTGTTATTTTAACCCCATTCATGGTTTATGGATAAATTATTTACATTTCATATGATAGTTTTAATAAGAAATTGTATGTTATGTTTAAACCTTTCCATATGAGGAATTAATTGGACATAGTAAGTGATGGGTGGATCCCGTTATAGATCCTCGATGCATCAGTAGGTCTCATGACACAAACTAGTGTCTTGGAATAAGGCCTTGACAAAATCTTATTTTTAGTCTTGGTACATGGCCTTGACTATGTGGTTATGTAGTCTGGCATTATGCATTACTTCTTTAAGAAAGTGGCTATTGATATTACATGTGATTATTCGACTTGTAGAATATCCATGTGAATAAGTAAATGGAAGTATTTGATTTTATATTTGAAATATTATTCTTATGTTTAAGTTAAAATGGATTTTGTTTTAGTTTTATACATTTCTGTTAATGTTTATGCTTATTAATGGACGTTTTTTCTATATTGTTATCCTTTCCGAGCATCTGAGCTCACCCCCTTCTATGTCTCATTTTTTCCAGAAGGTGAAGAAATATTTTATGGTTGACCTATAGGGTTAATATAAGGATATGAGTGTGTTCAATGGGGACAATTGTTTTTTATGTTTTTATTTTATGATGTAATGTAAATCATATGAATGTATCTAGTACTTCCAAGGATACTAAACTTATTAGTCTTTAAAAACATGATTCCTTGTATCTAGCCAATGTTATGTAATAATTTACCAACTTTTGGTGTCTAGGGTCGGGGCGTTACAGTTGGTATCATAGGTAGTTTAATAAAAATCATGGAAACTAGATTTAGATAATCTCTGATTAGAGCACATTACCCTAAGATAGACTTTGAGGATTGGTATAGAATAACTTTCTAGAATTATGGTATTGAATATTTTTCGTGTATTTTAAAAGAAATAAATCTCTGTTTATATACGATCATGTATAGGCGGCTCTGGAATAGATTTATTTAGGAGGAAAACTCTGACAAGGAGTTTCAGGATGGACTCGGGGTGTCCTGGTACACGACAATGGGCCTTTCTGCACTCATGGTTACGACACTCCTAAAGAATATGATTAGGATAATTCAAATTTCCTTTGAAAACCATTATTAAGTATTTATGAGTAAATAAATCCTCAAAGAAAACATTTTTTATGATTATGGATTATATCTATAAATTTTTAAATTTATGTTCATTGTTTTACATGTTTGGAATTATGTTTTTTGATTCATAAACTAATCATATGTATACCATTGTATAGAAATGGTGCCAAGTGGAAGTAATGAAATCCATATCAACTCACAAAATAAATCAATGGATTTCCCTCTAACTCGTGATAATTATTATGGAGATGGTGACACAACTGTTGTTTATCAGCTTATCACTATAATGGGACAACTCACTCGGGTTATAAATAATAACCTTACCCATATAGAGCACCCTGATCCACAACACAGAGGATCAATGTTAGACCGATTCATGAGGAAACAAACACCAACATTAAATGGGAGTAAAAATCCATTAATATATGATTAATGGATAAGTTCCTTAGGGAAATTATTTCATGCTTTGAGGAGTAGTGAAAGTGAAAAAGTTGTATTTACAGTTTATCACCTCACGGGAGATGCAGATCAATGGTGGTCATTAATACAAAACAAAAAGGAATTTTAATAAGCATAAAAAATATAATAGAGGGAGTTTAAGATATTTTCATAAAAAATACTTTCCCCATGACCATCAGGTGGATATGGAAAGTCAATTTCTGGGTCTAAGGGAAAAGTAGGATGAGAATCTCGCAAAATATGAGGCTAACTTTACAAGGATAGCATGGTGTGCAAATGATTATATACGTAGACCATAGATTATGATTGATGGATTCATTTTTGGGTTAAAACCATTTCTCTATCAAGAATTATCCTTACAATCCTACTCTTCGTATGATGATTTTGTCTCATGCGCTATAAAGAAATAAATGGAATTATCTAAGTCTTATGACTTCAATGAAATGTTAGCGAAGAAGAGATCTGCTGATCACTCTGGAAATGGAAATAAGGGAAATAACAGGAATGTTAAATATCTATCCTGTGGTTAATGTGATAAGAAAGACCCTAGTAAATTCCTGAAGGTAATGTGAGTCTATTAAAAGTGTTGTGAAAAAGTCCACCATGCTCATGATTGCAAGGGAAAGAAAGAGGTTGTCAATGTTGAATGATACAATTATAGAAAAAAGGGAAATTATGTAAATGAATGTACTATGTGCGAAGGGAACTTACCTCAGAAAAGGCCAATAGAGTAAGGACAGGCTAATATGATCACTACTGCTAAGGTTGAAGCTCTGAAAGACGTTGTGGAAGGTAATTTAATGGGTTCCTCAAGTTTACCCGATGCTTTATTTGATTCTGGATCATCACATTGTTTCTTAACATCCCAATTTGCTAATAAAATTAGATATTTTAAATTTGATATAACAGTGTAGTTTTCAGTCAAAACTCTTAATGGATGTATCATCATATCAAATTTTTACGAAACAGTTCCCATTAGGGAATATAAATGTTCTTTATCTACTGATCTCATCATTATACCCTTGATTGAATTTGATATTATTCTCGGAATGGAATGGATTTTGGACCATGATTTTAAAATTTATTATAAGAAGAAGGAGGTTACAATTTTCAATGATGATAAGGAGTACCTTATCTATAGATTTGAAACATCAACACCTAATTCTTATTTAGATCCACCCTCAGAAACTATACTAACTCAATTATTGGGGAGTAAGTGATTGAAATAATTATGGGTGAGGAATAGAATGTTCGAATAGAGGACATACTTGTTGTTCAAGAATATATGGATGTGTTTCCATAGGATTTATGTGGACATCCTCCTGAACATGAAATCAAGTTTTCTATTGATTTAATTCCTAGTTTGAGGCCCATATTGAAGACCCCTTATAGAATGTCTACTTTGGAATTAGTATAACTAAAGAAAAAACTAGAGGAATTGAGTAATAAGGGGTTTATTCTCCCTAGTGTTTCTCCATGGGGTTTCCCTGTCCATTTTGTAATGAAGAAAGAAGAATCTTTGACGTTGTGAATTGACTATAGGGAGGTCAATGCTACAACAATAAAGAACAAGTATCCCCTAACTCGCATTAATGATTAATTCGACCATCTTCAGGGAGCTCAATATTTTTCAATGATTGACCTTCGATTAGGATATCATCAGTTGTGTGTGAAGAAGGAAGTCATTCCAAAAACAGCATTTCAAACTAGGTACGAGCATTACGTGTTTACAGTAATTCATTTTAGATTGACTAATGCACCTTCTTTCTTCATGGATCTAATGAATAGAGTTTTAAAGTAGTATATTGAAAAAAAATTAGTGGTATTTATTGATGATATCTTAGTATTCTCCAAAAGCTATGAAAATCATGAGAATCACTTGCACATTAATCTAAAGACTCTTAGAAGAAATGAATTATATGGGATGTTTATCATGGGTGAATTCTGGCATCAAGAGATTTATTTTCTGGGCCATATTGTCACTATGTAAGTAATAACTGCTAGTCCTTCAAAGACCATGGCAATCCAAGAATGGTTAGAACCGATGAGTATAACTCTGGTATGCAGTTTTATTGGTTTAGCCAGTTATTATTTACGCTTTTTCCAGGATTTTTCTTGATTAGCTAACCCATTAACCCAGATCAGATGTAAAGGTGTTAAATTTTTTTGGACAAAAGAGTGTGAAGAATTTTTTGAAAAACCGAAGAGAATATTAGTCAATTATCCTGTCTTGAATCTAGCATCCAGTAACGATGGGTTTGTTATTTGTTGTGATGCTTCAAATAAAGGTCTTGGTTGTGTCCTTATGAAGAATGATGATTTTATTGGATATATCTCGGGATAGCTAAATATTCATGATAAAAATTATACCACTCATGATCTTGAGTTAGTAGATGTAATATTTGATTTGAATATATGGAGACACCATCTCTATGGTAAAAAATGTGTGATTTATTCTTGTCACAAGAGTTTGAATTATATTTTACAAAGAGAACTCAACATGAGGAAAAAGGGATGGATTGAACTACTCAAGAATTTTTATTGCACAATACACTACCACCCTAGGAAGGAAAATATGGTGGAAGATGCTTTGAGAAAAAAGGATCATGTTGTTTTGAACAATATGAGAGTTAAAAGGGATACTATTTCCATGAATCTACTAAAGATGAATACGGGAATAACTATGGAAACTGAAGTATCAATACTTTTTCAAAATTTTTTCAAACCATATTTATTTGAAAGGGAAACAATTTCCCAAACCAATGATGAGGACTTTCAAAAAAAGATTAAAGTTGTAAATGATGGGAGATTGAGTGACTTCATGTATGAAGATGGAGTTTTAAAATTTGGGAAGAAACATTGTGTTCCCGATATACCTGATATAAAAATATAATTTTTGGATGATTCCCATAGCTCGAATTTTTCTATACACCCTAGGAGCACCAAGATGTATAATGATCTGAAGGGACATTTTTTCTCGGAAAACATGAAGAGATAAAATGCTGTTTTTTGTCATGATGTATGGTTTTTCAACAAGTGAAATCTAGAAAAAAAAACTTCTTGGAGGAGTCATGCATCCTCTTCCCATACCTCAGTGTAAATGGGATGATATTACGATGGACTTTGTCATGGGGCTACTAAAGACTAGTAAAAGGAATGATGCAATATGGGTCATTGTTGATTGTCTTACCAAGTGAGCACATTTTCATGCTATAAGAGAAGATTTAACAGTTGAATGTATAACAATACTATATATTAATGAAGTTGTAAGACTCCACAGTGTACCCCTATAGATTTATATTGATTGCGATGCCCATTTTACATCATGATTTTGGAAAGGTTTTCAGAAGGCCTTAGATACTTAACTTTGTTTGAGCACTACCTACCACCCTCAAACTAATGGAAAATCTGAATAGACTATTAAAACCTTAGAATACTTATTGACATCATTCTCAATTGATATTCAAGGTATGTGGGATCAATATTTACCTCTTATAGAATTTTCCTATAACAATAGCTTCTATTCATGTATTCAGATGACACGATATGAAGCATTATATA